>OZ020182.1:44249488-45499488 GCA_963971135.1 Stenus bimaculatus
AATAAGTATGCATCAAAAAATGAACTACACCAATTTTATAAATTCAAATTTACACAGATTGGCTTACATCTACCAATTTGTATATTTATGAAAAAGTAAAATATGATTAATTAAATTTGCACCAAAATAATCAGTCTTGAAAATCGAATTTTAGGGATAAGATTATGGAAATAAATTTCACAACATTTGAAAAGTAATAATTGAGTGCCAACTTGTTTACGCACTATAGTTCTTAACTAAATCATATTTTTTACAAACTCAATTGACGTTGTAAATAAAATTGTAAAATCAAAATTAATTTATGGAAACTACTAAAAGTATACACATATACGTCCAAACAATTTTAATACGTAGATCTTAGAAATTTTCTTCTAAACTAAAATGTTTATTAATATAATATTATTAATAAGCAATATTATTGTAAATAATTTTATATTTGGAGAAACATGCTTTTTTATTTTGACAAAGTTTGGAATTTTAGATTAAAATATAGGGTGTGTAAAAATTAATTTCCATATTTTTTTGGACTCGTCCTCGCCTCGAAATTAGGATCCTACAGTTGATTTTTATTAAAACATGACCGCCAATTGTTAAGAAGGCAAAAATAGGTTGTAAATCATTTAATGATTTATTTATTACTTTATTATATTTTACAGTCAATTTAGAAAACTAAAATTAATTGCCCAAAATGAATGAAAAACAACGTGCCAAGTTGCAATTTAATAATATTTTCTAATCAAAATTGTTCAAAGAAAATCATTGATAGTTACTACTATTTTTACACACCCTGTACATTTTATTACATCGTAGACTTCCATGAACGAATATTTTTTGAATAATTAATTCTTCTTTGATACATTTACTTTTTACTTTGCACCTAAATTTTACGACCAAATAATTTTGGTAATCACCAATCAATTATAGTAACTTTGTAATGGTCAGACCGTACAAAGGCTTAAGCTTAACGAAAAACGCAGGCTTATATATGAGAACTTAGTTCAATAGTTTTTAGTTCCTACGGCTATAAAAATATAAAATCATATCGTATAAACTAACCAAAGGCAATCACCAAATATTGCTCATTTAATCCTGAAAAAAACGCATATGTGCCTAATCTAGTTATGCTTTATTAGCAGTTAAATATATTAATAATTAAGTGATCAATTTTGTACAATACTAAGATTGTTGTTATTAAAATATGCGTGTATTTTTGTACAGAAAAATTAAGTACTTAAAAGTAAGAGTAGGATGTATAAAATTGTACTATTTTAATTTTTTTGCTAACGCAACGTAGGCTATACTAAATATTTGAATGTTAAACCGCTTTATATCATGTAATGTTTATTATTATTATTATTATTTCCTCATTTGTTAATGAATCACTTATATATATCTAAAGCCTGATTCCAACAGCGCGTGAAAAGTTTCACTAAATCTTCAGCGCATGCGTGAAACGATTTAGATTCACCAATCACTTATGAAAATTTGGAATAACCAATAGTAATTTTTTGTTGATTAATTTATAAAGAAATTGCGGACGGGGCATAAACTGCTCAATTATTGATAGTGAAATATGAAACCCCACGAACATTGGAATCCGACTTAATATGTAGGCACATTATTGCTGAAATATATCAAGTACACAAATTAGACATTCAAAAGAAAGTACTTGAATTTTTTTAGATAATGTACCATTAATTAGACTGATTTTTATTAAAATACGCTTAAGAATGTGAAAGTACGTACAGACTTATTATAGTCTTCAACGTTGTTAATTTTAAATATAGTTTTTATAGTAGGAGGCTGTGATATTTAGCACGCATTGTTATCAAGAATAGTGCACCCAATCACGTTTAAATGGTAATAAATAATTATTATATTGTAACTTTTTTAAACCGTAAGTTATGTAAGGAATGTTACCCTAGCCGCTTTCTTTTTGAAAGTAAAATGCTCCTGGTGTAATCTACCCTGAACTACTCCGAACAATAATTTGCACTCTGACATAACGATAGTGATAAGGTTCTCTTCCTAAAGTAACTTACAAATAAGCCACAAACAATGACACATATTGGATTGTTTCCATTCCCCTCTCTAAAAGTGAAACTTATTCCAGATTTTAGGTAGGTAGGCCTGGAACAGATAAGCTCCTCAAAAAGAGCATGTACGATTTATTCTGGAAGTTTTCCCAACTGTGCAGAGCAGTTTAGAGCAGTTCAGGGGTACCAAAGGATGTGTGTTCTTTTAATATGATTCATTCAAATAAATCAGTTGTTCAGTTCAATTTACTATTTCTGTCTGTTCTTTTTACTCGATCACTTCGGGGTCAGTACTTGTGTTCTTTTAACATGATTCGTTCAAATAAATCAGTTGTTCAGTTCAATTTTCAATTTGTATGTGTCCTTTTTATTCGGGATCACTTTGAACGAATTGAACTGAAACATAAATTAACCAGAGGTGTAAAAAACACAACTAATGTCACTTAGCTGTGTTTTTTTACATCTCTGGTTCAGTTCTCTTTCAGTTAAAGGTTAGTTATAAAGGTGATCAAACGTGAACTGAATCATTTAAAAAGAACAGCTTAATAGTAAATTCAATTCAAAACTGACAATTGACATTATTTAAGTTAGGTTATGAATGGAGTCAAATGGAGTGAACTAACTGAACAAGTGATCCCCCTCCACAGCAAGAGCACTCCGAAGATATCGAGTAAAAAGAACAGATACAAGTAGTAAATTGAACTGAATAACTGATTTATTTGAACAGATCATATAAAAAGAATTGGATTGTTTACTTCCCCCCTGTAAAAGTGCAACTTATTCCAGATTTATGGTACAATCACGCACAAAGATATCGAGGATATAAAAGAAATATTGTAACCCTATAACAAGCCTTCGCAAACACGAGATCACTCGAAATTTGAAAGAACCCCGCACGTGTCTTAAGTCGTATTCATTTCTTTCAAATTACGTGTTATCTCGTGTCTTCAATCTCATCCTATTGGGTCAGAATATTTCTTTTCTGTCCTCAATATCTTTGCGCGTGGTTGTACGTGCACCAAGACAAGGGGGGAGGGGGTGTTACAAAATGGAATAGCTCTAGAGCTCCAGATTCCAGAACCCCTAAGCCGGTCAAAAAGAACATGTCCTTTTTGTTCTGGAAGTGAGGTGGAAGTCTGTAAGATGAACGATCGTTTTCGTATACGTTTGTTGAATAAAATAACATGGTGATGGGTTATGTCTCATTTCTACTTGTATAATACATGGATAAGTAAGAGAGGTAGAAAATCTATTATAGCAGGACCGGCCAGCAAACAGAACCCCTGCTGGAGGGTTGTAGTAGGGACCCCTACTACCAGTTGGACGGTTATAGTAGATATTAGTACTAATACAACTTTCCAGCATGCGTAGGAAAACTCAGCGTCGCTGATTTGATTCAATTTTAGTTAGGTTGGAATTCCTGTTTGCTGGCTGGCCCGACTATACCAAGCAACTAACACACTTCCACCTCTGTTTCGAAATATCCAGAGCAGCTGCTCAGAGGCCGGATTTTGTTTTGTTGGCGAGTTTTATGAACTCGCCAAATCGTCATCATTTTCCGCCAATTCGTCATTATTTACATTGTTCTCTTCGCCTAAATGATGACGTTTTGGCGAGTTTTAGAATCCGCCGTAGAAACAAAATCCCACCTCAGAGCTACAAAAAGAAAGCGGCTACTGAGTGTACTCAATAAACCGGATGTGTAAATTGAGTTGCATAAGCTAAGCAAGTAGTTTTATTATACTAATGTATATTTATTGTATGTTTATATCATTTTGTTACTTAATAAGGATATTTATGTCCTTATTTTATGGTAAGGGTAAGACTGGAACGTTAAGTAAAAATTTTGTAATTTCTTTGTACATATAATACAGGGATCGTTAAAAGTGTTGCACCTTAATCCTATTAGATGTATTTGTTAGTACGTTTTTATGAGAGGTTAAATCTCTTTTTCATTTAAAATCTCGGATTCTAAAAGGGCGATCTCAAAAATCAAGTTTAGTTTACCAATTATACAGGGTGCTTAAAAAGTCGCGGACACGCTCCACAGTAAGTTGTTTGGAAGCAAGAAGCAATCGTTAAACAAGGGTAAAATAATTAAAAAAATATTTGGAAAAAAAATCCGAAGTTATTGGCATATTTTAAAGACGTAGACAACATTGTTTTCAAAGTACACTTTGAAGATACCACACCTCTTAATATTTAATTTGCATTTTTGGTAAGTTATAATGATTACAATCCAATAAAAGTTGAAATTAACATGACATTTTTTAAAAGTGAAAGAATTAAGTAGTCCAAATATAGACCATTTTATTATTAGGAATTTTTATTTAAACAAATAAAAAAAAATTAAATTTGAAGTAGATGTTCGAAGTAATTTTTATCAGATTAAGTTCCAGGAAACTAAGAAATAATTTTAATATTTTTACATTGTTGCGATATGTCATTTTTGTCAGTTTTATGATAAATTTTAAATTTTAAAATGCAAATAGCTTTATATTCTCAATAAAAATTAATATTTTTTGTTGAGAAATACAATAACAACACAATTACCTTTATGTTCTGTTCTATAAAGAGCAAAAATAACTAAAAACGTACATAAAATTCTTAACTTTGAGCACTCATATCTTGAATAATCTGCTAAAAGGATTTTTTTCGAATATTTTTCCCTTGCCCAACGAGTGCTTCTTAACACAGTAGCATGGAGCGTGTTCGCGACTTTTTGAGCACCCTGTATAGTTGAGCAACATAAGTTGAATGTAACTTGAATCACTTTTTGTTCACACATTTCAATAGAAACTGACCGATGTTTCAGTTTTAAAATGGCATCAAGAATAGTTGTGCGTAAAGTTATACAGATATTAGTAACAGTTTTATTAAAATAAGAACTAAAAATTTAGTTAATCAAGATACTAGAAGAGAAAATAAACCGATTGACAAAAAATCATCTTAGTAAAACCAGTTATAGCCCTTTGAAGGTGCTGCCAAAGTGCCAAAAAGTGAGTTTTTACAGATTTATTTCCAAACAGTTTATATTCTTCAAATTTGGTATAAATCTTGAACTAGAACAAAGATATGCCAGTGAATGGCTGTATAGAACAAGACTCCGTGTTCAACATCAGGGTGACAATTTTAACAATTTTTTAAATCTTTTTTTGTCTTTTTTTGTAAACGGTGCATCATATCGAGTTAGAGTAGAATTATCTTGTTTGCTTAAAATTAAATAAAGAATATCATTTTGAAAGAAAAAAGCTTTAAGATTTAACCCTTGCAAAGCTTAGACAATTTTTATATTCGGTCCCCTTCAAAACCACCCTTCAGAAGCAACCAAAAAATCTCGAAAAAATTATAAAACCAGTTCCCAAGTATGTAAATATTTATACCAAATTTTGAAACTATAATTTAAACCGTTTGGAAATAAATACGCACAAACTAAATTTTTGGCAGCAGTTACAAAGGGATGTAACTCTCTTGTAAAGAAAGTTGTTTTTTGTCAAACGACTTATTTTCAGCTTTGGTATCACTTATTTAAAGGTTAACGGGTGAACCCTAAATACTCTTTAAATATTTCAAGACAAGTTTCAATTTAAAAGCAAATGGCACAAGACTCTTAAATTGAAAGCTAACTGACTGAGTGAGGTCATACATTTGATTCGTTACTTCATTGATGGGGAAACACAAAATGACACTATCACGAGTAGACCGAATGCAACTATAAAAATAAATTTTTCAATTTTTTTTTATATCTATAGTGTCATAAAACTGTAGGATTTTGATACTTCCTTGACTCAGGAAGGGGGTAAAGCATTAAAAAATGCGGTGTTTCATCCCCGGTGAGAACCCGTATCTTATCAGGGGCAGCAGGGAGATAGGTTATCTGAAAGAACATCAATTTCTGTGTAAGAAAAACTACTGCTGCATTTACCAAAAATAAAGCTTTTATCCACGCGACCAATTCATTGTCACATACGTTTCATAGAAAAACTTTTTTTCGTCATGGACATTTCATTGACACTAATTTTTTTATACAGATGGAACGTTTCATCGGTATTATCTTTTAATCGGTAACCGTTTGTAGGTCGATAAAACGGTTGTCAATCGACAAATGGGTCATTTCAATAAACCGTGTCGATGAAGCGCTCCGAAATTAGACCTGCGCATCAAAAGGTAGTGTGACACGTATATCGATGAAAAGTTAGTTGTGATAAAATATAATTTTTGAAGAAAATTAGTGTCGATGGGAAGGTTTTGTCGATAAATCAATTTTTTATGAATGATGAAAGGGTAAATGTTGTTGAAACGTTTGTGCCGATGAAAAAGTCGGAGGAGACGAGTTCTCATCCAAGATCGGCAGGTATATTTTTTCAGCACCGAATTCTCACCGGCCAAGGGCCGAATTCTCACCCATTGGGTTATAAGATTACGGGCGATTTATGCCCATCGTACTTATTATAAAATACTACACAGGTACCGAAAGTATTACGAAAATTAAAATACACTCTGTGGTGGTCGGGTTAGGGTAGGTTTGGGTAGAGTTTGATACGTTTTGATGCGGAAAAGGTTTTTAAAATATACATTGTAATTTGGTGAGGTTATAGTGTTAGAAAAATTTAGTTATTTTTTTTGCTAATAAATAGCAATTTTACTAAAGTTTTGAAACTCGATCTCCACATTTCTTGAAAAATATAAAGGTATGATATTAGCGTCGCAGGTAAACTCCGTAAGTTTTTTACTGCTTCGTGGATTAGTAGTAGGTAATGGTGGGTTAATGGAGAGAGGTAATTTATCTCTCCCATCTGAGGAGCTCATGGGTGAGAATTCGGTTGTGAACTTTTTCGGCTTAGGTAAAAATTAAGATTTTGGGTGAGAACTGGGTCCTGCCCGAAAAAGTAGTGCCGATGAAAGGTCTTTGAGTAAGAAAAGATTTGTCGATAAAAAGGTAGTACCTACCTTGTCTATGAAAAGGTAATGTCGATGACTGTCTTTGGATGAAACGTCTGTATCGTGTCGTTAATATATCGAATATATTACATTAGACGAAAAGGCTATGACAAATATGGTGTATGTATATAGATGAAAAGGTATACAACCATTTCGAGAAAATCAAGTTTTTCTTTTGTTACATATCGACATTTTTCTACTCTTTTTTCTGATGTAAATTGTCCTAGCTTACTTTCGAGAATGACTATCCCATTCGTTTGGTGTAAGATTTTTACGGACCCTGTATAAAAACATAATTTTGTAATTCTTTTATATAACATGTAAAATTAATTGTTGCAATATTTTTTAATGCGATATTTTAACATAAAATTGAGTAATGTTTGTACTTATAAATGTTGATTGTTATTGCTGTTGATAATATTTAATTAATAACAAAATGTGTTTTTTAAATAAAAAATCAAACTTTTAATATTTAATTAGTTAAAACCTAACTCAGCTAATTTTAATGAAATTATTAGTTTTAGAACACAAAAGACGGGATTCACGATTAAAAAATTGCAGAAGAAATAAATTTCATAATATATTTTAACATTAGTTGATTATAATTAAAGATTTCCTACAATTTTTAGAATTTTTATTATTTTTTAATTATTTATTTAATTATTTTAGTTGAATATTAGCGGCACATTTAGCATTGTCAGCTTAACTTTACAACTTATTATCTGCTGATTCGTAGGTTTTGGTTGTGCATGGGTGAATCTAAAAATAAGTCATTCGGTTCCTGAGATAGTTCTATCTGGTGAAGATAGCAGTAGAGAGAAGTTGTTACCAAACCAAGGCTATAATAGTTGTGAAGTGCCACTGGAGTAAACCATGTTTAAGGTAAGTGCGACTTCATTTGATTTCTTAGGAATAAAGAAGGGTTTCTTTTTCTGGTGTTTATACCGGGTGGAAACGAAACACAAGTCACCTCTATAACTTCTTTATTTATGAAAATAAAAATTTGAAATTTGACTATGTTGTATGGTTCAAGAAAACACATTTTAGGCACTAACACGTTTATCAATATCACTTCCGGTTTTACTGGAAGTGACATCAATTTCATTTTTTTAAATGTAACACCTAAGTTTTTTGTTCATAATTTAAGATGATACATTTTCTTTTTGAAAATTTGAAAAATCCCTAGAACAAAAAATATGATAAAACTGGCACAAGTAAATTGATTATATCCTACATACAGGGTGTTTCATTGAAAACTTCAAATCTCGTTTATTTTATAACCAAATTTTTTTTTAAAAAAATTAAACGAACACGCCGATTTTTGATTTGAGGGGGACGCATTATAAGTCCGATTTAAGCACTCTTACGTCATTCCCTTAAGCGGGGAGCGTTAAACCCCTAATTTCTTGAATGGCAATAGGGGTTAAGTAATATATCATTTGAAAGCTGCTTTTAATTAGAATTCAACGGTATAAATTAAATTAAAATTGATCGATTCGTTTTAAAGAAAAAAATTAAAAACTCATTGCAATAAATAAATTTAAAAAATGTTAAATTAACCCAAAAAATCTTTTTTCAATTAGCAAATTATTAAATACTGAATAAAAAAATTGAAGGTAAGATATCCCGTTTGGTTCTCATGAATTATTTTATTTTAAAATTTAAACGCAAAAGAAAAATAAATAAATTTCTTTGTTATGTTATCCACTTGATTTGACAGGTGACATTTAGTGTATTTCAAGTTTTCGAATTAATACGTTCAATGCGTATTCAAATGTTAAACATTCGTGCGGATCTTAAAAAATCAACCCGCAAAAAAACAGTTTAGTGTGGCTATAATGTATATGTTACGGGCCACCTGGAAAATAGGTCATTGTGAGCAATGTCCGGGCATTGTGAAGACTGCCCAGTAGGAGCGGGCAATGTTAGCAATTTCATCCAATTACCAATATTGCCCGGACATTTTATACAATGCCCATGATTTTTTGGGCATAGTAAGTAAATATGAAAATCATTCAAAATAATATTAAAAAATAGAAAATAATAGTATTTTATTATTAAAATTAACTATAAATTTATAAAAAAATATATTATTTGTTGAAGCACGGGTGGCTATTGTGGCATTTGGAATTACATATTTTTCAACTCTTACGGCACTTGCATTTTTTGGTTTTACATTTTTGGGTGCAAAAACATCAATCATATCCCTGGCCCCCTACAGTAGAACATTTTCTGGCACATTCTCTTAAGGAAATTACTACATTTTCTGGAACTTCATCAATTTGAACGAAGGATTCTTTACAGAGCGTAAATTGATTTCTGGAAATAGTTGCTTTAGTTTCCCATATTTTGTTGCGATTTCATAAAAATTATTATCATCCACTGAAAAAATATTATTTAGAATGAAATAATATAACTCTTGAAACTTACCAGATAAAATGACACCCAAGACGTTACGTAAATTTTTACAGATTCACCAACTTTTCCAACTGGATGTTTCATTAATGAAGCAGATTTCATTCGTTTTGCCTGAATTGTAATATTTTCAAAAGCATTCTTTCGTTTTTCCAATATCAATTTTTGCCTCTCCAATACATTTTCCTTATTATCACTTTTATTAACAGAATCATCAAGATTGTTTTGAAATTCTTGTTCCTCCTGTTCACATCTGGATGTAGATGGCTCCATTGTGGCCTTTAAACAAGATCTGCTTTGTTCTTCATTATTTTTCTGTTAAAAATGTATAATTTTTATGATTAAATAAAAAAAAATTGGTTAAGAACGTTATATAGAAAAAATCAAGCTTACCGGATTTTCCCTCAATTCGCTTTCTTCGGGAACGAACTCCCTCTCTCCAGAAATAGATTTACTTTCTTCAGAAGTAAATTCTTTTTCTTCAAGAATATCTTGAATATTATCTGCAAGTGAATTTTCTGAATGTTTGCCTCCTTGATTAATGGTTTGCACAACTTTTTCCAATTCTTCTTCCGTATTTATTTTTGACACCACTTCTGTTGGAAGACTACTAGTTTTAAGGCCGATTCTAGCTTTGGTACCAAACATTGCTTCATATGGACTGCATTTTATTCCTTCATGAAATGCTCTATTCTTCATCATTTAGATAAATCTTAAATCTTAAACCTTCACTTCATTTACTCGTGTTATTATCATTTAGCCATCTACTTAGCATATTTTCCACATCTTGGTTGGCTCTTTCAACTGAACCTTGACTTTGCGAGTGTCGGGGTTTACCGTGAACAATCTTTAATTCATCCCACATATCGGCCAATTCTTTAAAACAATATTAGCAAATTCGCGTCCGTTGTCACTTTGAAGGATATATGGAGCTACAAAAGTAGTAAAAATTTCAAGTAAAAAATAAGCAACCTCTTCGGCTCGTTTAGATTTTAAAGAACGAAGTAAAGTAAATTTGGTTAGATGATCTTGATATACAAGAATGAATTTGTAATCACCATCTTGTTGAGCTTGCATATCGATTAAATCAACCTGGCACCTAGCATTCATTTCTTTGAAAATCATAGGTTTTACAACTAAACCTTTTTGGCGGAACTGCTTTTCCTTTGACATCCTTCACATAGACTTAGGTACAGTTGCTCCCAGCTCAAAGCAGGACAAAAGTAATCACGATCGCGTATTCTTTGTCCTACTTCAAGCTGGGAGCAACTTTACAACATTATACTTTCTCTTGTAATATTTTTAAACTTATCTTGTAAATCTTTTTCTAATCGATTTCGACCTCCATGTCCAATTCTTATATGATCATAATTTATGGTATTATAGATTTCATCTGTATGTACATAATATTTAATTATTGCAGTATCTTCATTAAGGGGAAAGTGAGTTTATTAACATCACCTACTGTAAGTATATTATAACGCTTTAAAAGTTTATATTGCTCTGGTGTCTTTCCTTGTTTTATTGCTTTAGCTGCTTTTAGCGACTTATTAGTTCAATATATTTAGATTTTGTTAAGTAGATATTATTTCCGCGTTTAACTTCCAAAATTTCCTTTAATTTTTCACTAAACAAGTCAGATTTCTCCATTTTCACGTAAACTTTTCTCACTTGCTACACCACAACATCAGTAGACTAATTTTAGGTTAGAAATATGCAGAGGGAGTGAAAACAAGTCTCTGCCCACCTGATAGCGGGCATTGTTTACATTGCCCGGTCAACGTAGGAAATAGGAAATATAGTAAAATATTAAAACATTACCTAGATTGACCAATGTAACTATACAATGTGAACAATGCCCGGGCATTGTTCACAATGACCGTATTTACCACTTGGTCCGTAACATACATATGGAAACGGGAGCCGTGTTCAACGCATTCAACGTGTTAAATAGATTACACTAACATTATTACCTCCTAACCATTCAAAATGGTTTATTATAAGGATGATCGAGTTGAGATTATTATGCTATACGGTGAAGAAAGAAGATGTGCCCTTCGAGCAGCTACTCGTTTTAATAATCTTCATCCAGATAAAAATGTATCTGCAAGATATGTTTTAGATTTGTTCTATAAATTTCTTGAAATGGGTTCAGTAGGAAATAAAAAAAGAACTAGCGGCCCCCAAATGAAGTAGAAACGTTGACTGTAGTAGGCGAAACATCTCTAAATCCGCAAACTTCCATAAGAAACTTATCTACATTAACAGGATTTCAAAGTACCAAGGTTTAGAGAATTTTAAAAAATTTAAAATATCGCCCGTATAAATTTTCTTGTCATCAAGAATTAAGTGAAGATGATTTTGATCGCCGAACAGAGTTTTGAGAAGTTATGTCTAATAGACTATCAAATACTCCAAACCAATTACAAAACACCTGCTTTAGTGATGAAGCAACATTTAATTTGAGGGGTGAAGTTAATAAACATAACTGTCGTTATTGGAGTACAGAAAATCCACATTGGATGCGAGAAGAGTACTGTCAGTATCCAGAAAAATTAAATGTTTGGCTTGGCATTTATGGGGAACATATTATAGGCGCAATATTTATTGATGGCAACTTAACAGGCGAAACATATTTAGATATGCTGCAAAATATTATCGAACCTACAATAACACATGTCTTAGAAAATGATGATATGCTGGACGAAAATTTGATATTTTTTCAACAGGATGGTGCTCCGCCACATTATACGTTACCAGGTCATCAATATTTAAATAGAACCTTTCCTAGTTGGATTGGCCGTAGAGGTACTATTGAATGGCCAGCACGCTCACCTGACCTCACACCGCTACATTTTTTCGTTTGGGGCTATTTAAAAAATAAGGTCTTCCAGAACCAACCTGATACTTTACCAGACCTTCGTCAAAGGACCATAAACGAATATGGAAATATTACACCAGTAATGCTACAAAATGTTCGCGCAGAGTTTGAAGACCGTCTCTATTTCTGCTTGGAAAATTCTGGAAAACATTTCCAACATTTACTTTAATTGTCTATTTAAAAATAAAATTATTTTATAACTAAAAAAAAATTTTATTGCAAACTTTAAATTTGAGTATTACAATAGGTTTTTATTTTTTTTCTTTAAAACGAATCAATCAATTTTAATTTAATTTATACCGTTGAATTCTAATTAAAAGCAGCTTTCAAATGATATATTACTCAACCCCTGTTGCCATTTAAGAAATTAGGGGGTTCACGCCCCCCGCTTAAGGGAGTGACGTGAGAGTACTTAAATCGGTCTTTTAATGCGTCCCCCTCAAAACAAAAATCGGCGTGTTCGGTTAATTTTTTTAAAAAAATTTTGGTTATGAAATTAACGACATTTGAAGTTTCCAATGAAACACACATGGGATACCAAAATAATCGTATTAAAATTTTTTTTTTGAAAATCCAAGTGCCCCGGCATCCTTTCATTTAAAAAAACAGTTATTTGCAAAAACGTTACTCAAAAAATTTCATAAATCGATATCTCAAAAACTGCTTAAAAAATTTTACGAAATAAAATTTTCCTTAGGTATTTGTATTAGGTTATTTCCAAGCTTGCAAAATTACCGTCCCAGAACGGTCACGGACATGCGCAGTAGTAACAAAGTATGCGCATTACCTATTACGCATTGCCTTTTATCTAATGCGCAGGTCCGTGACCGTCCCGGGACGATAATTTGCAAGCTTGGAAATAACCTATTATTTGGAATGAGTTTTGATGGTTTTTATCAACTTCGGATAAAGAAAAAAAATTTATCACAAACATATTTTTCATATTTTAAACAAAAACAAAAGTTGATGTCACTTCCGGTAAAACCAGAAGTCATATTGAAAAAATTTGTAGTGCCTAAAATGTGTTTTCTTGAATCATACAACATAGTCAAATTTCACATTTTTATTTTCATAATAAAGAAGTTATAAAGGTGACCCGTGTTTCGTTTCCACCCGGTATTCTCATAGCCGAGCGGATTTGACTTTATACCAGATTGTTTTTATTTATTATTTTTAAAAGATCTTTATAACAAGTCGATACTCGAAGTATGTTATGTTGCCATTTAAAATTTCATTATAACGTCCGGTATCGGCTATTTCCGGTTTGTTCGGGAAATTATTTATTACACCAAATGATTCTTTAGATTCACACTGGTATAGTAATTTTTTTATCCCTGTAATGTACGACAAAGTGTTTTCCAAATAAAAGGGTGGTCTGGGGCATCCTGTATTAAAAAGAGTTCACTATTTCCACTGTAATTTTAAATTCCGTTACTCTGACTCGTTTTGAAAACGCTACGCACCTACTTGTTACAAAAAAGAATTAAAAACATTGCTTATTATTATTTGAAATATTTTGGGGGAAATTGTTTTCGGTAGCGTAAACACATATTATTTTAATTTCATACATCAAACAAGTTGATAACTTATAACTTTTTACAAAATGAAGAAAAAATATTGAAGTCCGATTATAATCAAAATCAGTTAATAAGTTGATTTTCTCAAAACTATCTTTTGAAAGCTGAAAATTAGGGTCCACTTTTCCTAACTCTTATATCAATTTACGTATATATTATACAGGGTCTTCAAAAATGAGTGATACTGGTGACTTTGCAAATCTAAGATTCCCTCAGTTGGTACACCAACCCAGCAAATATAAAATTGCTACAGGGTATGTGTGGTTGCATAATTGCGGAATCAATCCTAATTGAATCCATATTCGCGATTTCGATTACCTGTAGGGGGCGCTGTTTTGACAGAAACAGCTGATCCAAGTGAGGTAAAAATTTATTTATTATGTTTATAATTTACATAAAACCCCATAATTTAATGATTTTAGCTCACGAAACTAATAAAACAGGTAATTTTCGCTTTTTATTAGCGTTAATGTATAATTTAAACGTAATTTTTCTTTTTGTCGTTACCTCACTTCAGTAGTTTAAAAAATTCCACCAGAGGGCGAGCGGAATTCTGAAATTGCGAATATTAGGCTAAACTTCGTACTTCGATGAAAAGTTAAAATATGTCGAAAAGCAGCAGTTTTAGAAAAATTTGTATCTCGCAAAAAATGTATTTTTAAAAGAGTTAAGGCCTATATTATCAAAGTTTTTAATGGTTATTTAATTTTAAATGAGGTTTAATTTAACATATACAGGGTGTCCCATTTTAATTAATCCAGCTGAATATCTTAAAAACGAAGCGATTTCCTCAAAAATGTTTCAAAAAAATTGTAGCGGCTCGACAGGGACATTTAATAGTGCCATGGGTTTTTAATTGTTATGGGGTTTTATGGGGGTTTTATTGAAAAACATTTTTTTTCAAATGGGAACCCCCATTTTTTATTATAGATTCGTAATCTATGGAAAATAATAAGAAAGTTTTGGATGAAGCTTTTTTTTCTAAAATTTCAATTTTTCGCTATATTCACCAAAATGAACACAAATTTTGGGATTTTCGATACAGTTTTACTAGAAAACTTAAGCTTTATAAGAAAAATCATAGGAGACAAAAAGTGCTTAAATTAAGGCAAGGATTAATAAAAATATTATTTTATTTTATTTAAAAAAAAATAAATTTAAAAAAAAGTTTATATTATTTTTTAAGAAAAATAATAATATTTTTTTACTTATAAAATTTAAAATAAAGTCAAAGGTTGGAAACAATAGGTGTCAAAACGGTTTTTCAATTTTATTTGCAATTTAATATGTTAAATAATATTTTTCAATTAAGGAAGAAGGCTTCTAAAAGTAAAGGAATTTCATTTTCAGCCTACTTTGTGTTTCGCAAATAATTGTTATATTGTGACAGATTAGTTTTTTGTAGAAGCTCATTGTTATTGAAGCCACTGTGATTATTTAAAATCAGTCTCTCATAAAATTGCTGATTATTCACCTAGAGAAATCGTGAATATTATAAAAGTTTTGGGCGAATGCCATGATAACTATCGGCACGCAGCACCTCTTTATGCTGATAGGTTTCCTCAATTGCGTCATCCAAATCATACAAATATTAGGAGGCTCGTGAAAAGAGCGGAAAACGGTTCTCTTAAAAGAAAACGTAGTAAAACTGGTCCTAAGATGCTCCCCTCATGGATAGCATTAGCTTCCGTAAATGAAGATCCACATACATCTACAAGAAAAATTCAGCGTCTTCATGGACTTTCTAAATCTTCTGCCAACAGAATTTTAAAACACCATAAATCACACCCATATCATGTTCATTTAACCCAACAAATTAAAGAAGATGACTACATCCGCCGACTTAATTTTTGCATATGGGCTACGAATCAAGTTAGAAGAGATCCCCTTTTTTTTATTCCCGTACTTTTTACTGATGAAGCAAAATTTGACAACATGGGTGGAGTAAATCTTCATAATGCTCAATATTATTCTGAAAATAATCCACATTGGCAAAGAGATCATAGATTACAGTGGCGTTGGTCTATAAACGTTTGTGCTGGAATAGTGGAGTATCTTGTGGGACCATTTTTTTATGAAGAAAATCTTAACCAACATGTTTATTTGAATATAATTCAAAACGAAATACCTACTCTTTTAGAAGATGTACCTCTAGATTTAAGACAGCGAATGTGGTTTCAATAGGACGGAGCTAGACCCCACACTGCCAGAATTGTTAAAACATTTTTACATAACCAATTCCCTAGTATGTGGATTGGAATTGGTAGTGAAGTACACGAATGGCCAGCAAGATCTCCGGATCTTACAAAAATGGATTATTTTTTATGGGTTTACATAAAAGATAAGGTTTATGAACGACCAACTACAACTAGAGAGGATATTATGATACGAATTACGGACGCTTTTCGAAGAATCACTCCTGAAATGTTGAGAAATGTATCATTGGCTTTTCGCACACGAGTAAACATGTGTATTAAACAAAATGGAGGAATATTCGAACATCTTATTTAAACCAGCTCTCGTAATTTAAGAACAGATCTAAATATCTTTAAGTGTATTAATTAATTACCTTTGACTTTATTTTAAATTTTATAAGTAAAAAAAAAATAATATTTTTCTTAAAAAATAACAAAAATAAAATAAACTTTTTTTAATAAAGTAAAATAATATTTCTTATTAATTCTTGCCTTAATTTAAGCACTTTTTGACTCCTGCAAGTTTTCTTATAGACCTTTAGTTTTTTAGTAAAACTGTATCGAAAATCCCAAAATTTGTGTTCATTTTGGTGAATATAGCGAAAAATTGAAATTTTAGAAAAAAAAGTTTCAACCAAAACTTTCTTATTATTTTCCATAGATTACGAATCTACAATAAAAAATGGGGGTTCCCATTTGAAAAAAAAAATGTTTTCCCATATAACCCCCATAAAACTCCATAACAATTAAAAACCCATGGCACTATTAAATGTCCCCCTCGAGTCGCTACAATTTTTGTCTGAAACATTTTTAAGGAAATCCCTTCGTTTTCAAGATATTCAGCTGGATTAATTAAAATGGGACACCCTGTATGTTTTTTTCATGAAGTTTACATATAGTTTAAGTAGTTTATATTATGTCAAATTAAATGAGCATAAAACGTGTCTGAAAATACTGGGGATTAGACCGTGTACATAGTTATTTTTCAACTCGAGGATTTCTTCATGCTTCATGGTTATTCTAACCCCAACTTTGTTTTTTTTCAAATGTAAACCCATATTTCTAAAAAGTAAAGCATTTAGGGCCGGTTTACTCACCTTTCAGTAAAGTGTTCAGTATGTAACCAGGGAGTTATTTTACATGTAAAAGTGATCAGTAAATTAAACTATTCAATATATTGAATACTCAATGTATTGAAAGGTTTTCACTACTGGGATGTGAATAAATAGTTATTTTTATGTATAAATTTATTATAAAGTGACATCTCAGTAGCGAAATCCTTTCAGCGAATTGAGATTACCGAATAGTTTAATTTACTGATCACTTTTACATATAAATAACTCCCTAGTAACATTACTGAAAACTTTACTGGAAGGTTACTATTTTCATAATATTTACTTAGTTTTCATATTAAATATATTTTGGATATCCTGTAACGTTTCCTTATGTGATATTTACCGAAAAATATGTCGATATGACCAAACTCCTTTATATTAAAAATGCACCCCTGAAGATTTATAAGCTTCAAAAGTTGATTTTTTAAAATAGAATTTTTGTTATTGCAGCCCAAGCAGTAAAGATTTTTTAATGAAATTTTGTATACGTACATTTGAATACTGAATGCTCAATTGGTAAGAATTTGGTTAATCCTCGACTTTTGTAAATAGTGTTTGAGAGAAGAAGTAGAAAAATTATTTACTTCTGTAGAGAAATTCAAGTGAAAGTTTCTTTAGCTGTTGTGAAGATAACATACGTTGAGCCGCTTTTGAATAAATTTTAAAAAATAATTTTGAAAACGGTAAAAATTTAGTTGTTTCCAGTATAACAAGCTACAATTTCAATATAAACTGACTACCTTTATGTCATTAAACTCGATCCGGATTGGATTGAAAAGCGGTTGACCATCCGCATTTTTTCCGAAATATACACGCCGGATTGGATTCAGTTTTAGGATTCAGTTCAATTATCCAAAAAGTAGACGAATCCGTTGTGTTTATTTCCAAAAATATGCAGACTGGGCCAATCGGTATTCAATTCTATCCAATCAAGATCGAGTTACGCGAGATAAATGCAGTCACTGATACCTTTTTGAAATAAAATTACTTTATTTTAATAATTCAATTCTGTTTTATAGAATATGCTAATATGCAATTAATATCGAGTAAATGCAATGTGGTTTTTGAGCTTAAAAAAGTATTTTATTAAAAATGTATGTAAAGTGGCCTAACTTTCCCAGCAAGCACAATTACCTCTCAGAGAGACCTATGCGAATATCTCCAGCAGATCTCAGAGCGGTCCCCGCAAGTGCCAAATGTCCGCGACATTTGACTTTGCAGATATGTCCCAGCGAAGTCGCAAGGTGACTACCGGAACATTCGGTCGCGAGTCACATGTAACGAAATAGTTAACACTAATAGGACTCGCATTGTGATAGCAGGGAAGGCACAATGTGAAACATGTAATCGATATCACTAAACATATTTGTTTCTTTTATGACATTTGAAATCAAGAACATTATTGTTAAATAACTTCAGGAAATAAAACATTTTATACAACATAAATATTTATTATACATTATTCATTTGTATATGTTTATTAGTATTTAGTATGTATTAAAAAGATTTTCTCCATTTGACAACAACAAAAAAAAAACATATAGGTACCACACATTTATACGTATACATAAGGTGAAAATAAATGAAAACTATCACAAAAATCAAAACACTAAATGTGTTGTTCTTCTTCAAAAAATCACGTGCACTTACACTCACTTACACTGAAAAAATATACACTACACACTACACAAGGCCTAGTGCAAAAATATGCATGCTACGAGACAGAAATAGGTTAGGTTTAGCCAAATGTAGCTAAAGAAAAAGAAACGCGCAATATCGGCGTTCGCGCATGTTCTTCTCAAGAGTTCTATGCGACACCTTCGGGCAATCTTTTTATAACCTCTCAATAAGGTAACAAACGGTACTCTCAGGGATATCCAAAACAGTCCAAGAGACTTCACTGCTTAATGGGAGTTCCCTGTGAGATGCCTGCGCAAACTTTTTGCAACCTCTCAATACGATTACAATGAAGTACTCTCAAAGATATCCCTGGGACTTCTGTGCTTGCTGGGTTTCGAACCTTCTTTTTTTTAATTTTTTTCAAAAACGACTTAGCCTACGAACAATTTATAAGGGATAAGAAATCTTCGTTTCGCCGTTTTCTACATCAAACAATGATTCTTATATAAAATTTTAAAATACCTAAAAAACATTTTGATTGTTTCATGTCTTCTAATACCATTTACAAAAGTCGAGGATTAGCCAAATTTTTACCAATTGAGCGTTCGTTATTCAAATACGTAGACAAAATTTCATTAAAAAATCTTTGCTACTTTGGACGTAATTAAAAAAAAATATTATATTTTTTTTAAATCAAGTTTAGAGGCTTATAACCTCCAGGCATGTATTTTTTCTAACTATTTGACTGCAACAAAATATTTTTACTAAATTAATAAAAACTAATAAAGAGTTGGAGAACAATCTATGATATATAAATCAGCTTTACTCAAATCCATAGATAAAATAGATAGCTAACAGAGATACAAAACTTTCGGAAAGCAAAAATAATGCCATCTCATAGGGTTCCCACGCACTTTTGACAAGTAGCGCGAAATTTAAATATTTTGTAGTATAATCTTATCATACATTTGAAAATTTATTTAAGATTTCCGTTTTAATAAATATTGTAGCTTAGAATATTTAATAAAAAGTAAACATTTTTCTGCATGTAATGGATTTTTTTTTACTTTTCAATACTTGATTAATTTATCCAAATCATCGTAAGATTTTATTTTATTTTTTTTAATTAAGGGGAAGTATAGAGGGGAACGATCCCCAAAAAAATGTTGCCTAAAAATTTAATAAAACAGCACCCAACATATTTTTTTATTTTACTTAAGTAAATAGTTTAGAAGGTAACATTCATAAATAATTCGTCACCAAGAATCGTACAACTTTTAATTGAAACATTTTTCAGTAAAATGCTAAATTTCAAAAATAAAGCAGCGTTATCGAACTTTGGGTATTAAAAATTTAAACCCTTGTGACTTTCAAACTATTTACTTTAGAAAAATAAAAAAAATTAAAAAAAGTTAAGTGATTATCGCCTGACCTTCAACCTGCTGGTCAAGGCCATGGCAACATTCGTAATTAATTCATCACAAAGTATCGTATAACTTTTGAAATATTTTTCTGTAAAATGCTTAATTTCAAAAATAAAGCCGAACTTTAACTTGCTGTTCATATAATAAATTTAATCCTGATCGTTCAAACCGATTGTTAGTAATTTCAAAAATTCGAAATATTTTTAAGAACTTTGATGGTTTCTTGCACTTTTGGATAGAAACAAGTTTGGTTAAATCATTTTATTTTGATCCTGAGAGTATGTGGTATCATTTTGTACACACCTTATAGAGACACCCTGACTCATATGCTAAATCTTATTTTGGTCGCTTGAAACGATTTTTCGTAATTTATTATTTTTTAAGAAAGTTGCTGAACGAATCATTTATGTATAAAGATAAGTTTGGTTAAATTGTCCCATTTTGGATTCACTTTATGGTGACCTTTCATAGACTCCGTATTTATATTAATCTGTTCAAGGTTAAGCGACAAGCCTATAATGATGTACTTAATGAGATTCAATTCGCAGAAATCTTTACAAAATTACAACAGGTAAAAGCATGCTTGAAGTCACAACTCGGACCCATAAAATAGGTCTGCAAGAAGGATCGGATGGCTTTGTTGCCTTGTAACCAGAAGTGGATACAAATAGAATTTCTTTTGTTTTTAAATTATTATTTTTCTTATTTTGTATCTATAACAATTATCATTAAAGTTGGTGTAATTTCAAATTTCAATTTTAACGACCTGTTGTAGGAATTGAATTAAATTAGGGCTAAATCGAAGCACGTGAAATGAATCTCATTTTTTCATTATTTATGTAGTAAAAAGTAAAAATACTTTTAACATAACCCTAATAATTAGATATTTAGGGTTATAGATTCTACATTACACCCGGGATAACAATTTTTGTTTTGTTTATTCTTTGTCCTTTCAAATTCTAATATGGTTGCAGTTTTATACTCACATATTTTTGTTAATTTAGATAGTTTGTTCTGATTAGTTAGTTAGATCCTTACAAGATCCTAATCAGATCTCGTTTTGTGAATTAGAATCAAAGTAGAAAATCTATCTTGATATTTATCAAGCTTGATAAAATTCAATAGGGGGTTATTGTCGAATCACACGACACGATGTCGTATATGACTTTTATCATTCTATCCTTGTCATTCAAATGCAAAAATCAGAGTCTGTTCTTGTCATGTCGTATACGATGATGTGTCGAGTGATTCGAGAATAACCCCCCTATTGAGTTTTATCAAGCTTGATAAATATCAAGATAGAAACAAAATTCCACCTCTCGTTCACAAAACCAATGAATAATGTTAACTTCTGCTTTTTATTAGCGCTTATTTATAATTTAAACGTAGGCTTTCTTTTTGACGTTATCTCACTTCACTAGTTAAAAAAATCCACCAGAGGGCGACGGAATTCCGAAATCGCAAATTTGTTGTTGATTCGCTTAAGTTAAAACTGAGATGTATAGCTAAGTTCTGAGGAAAAATAATAAAGGGGAGAGGAAAATCGTTCAATTCATTCAAATAGTATTTCTGTAAATTCGAGGATTAAAGCTTGTAATAATTGCAAACCTTTAGGTATTATGTGACTTTTATTACACTAAATTAAATTTTGGTGACCGTTTCGTAACATTTCTCTCTAAAAAGACGAAGGATGGATAATTCAAATCCTTTCGAACTACCAAAGAATATTCTTCGTCAACTATACAGACTCCCCAAAGATCTGTGTCTTCTACTATTCAATGAAATTCAACCTCAGAGCCAAGCCTTTAGAGCCAAGAAGAAGAAGGAAAATTCCATCGATTACTGCTATCTATTTTTTGCCTATGGTAGTTGTCTTGATACAACGTACATTTTACAATTTTTTCAATATTCATTGTAATAGATTTACCATAGGTACTTTCTTGCACTGAACATACTCTCTTTTCGCTTTAAAAGTTATAAACAACGCTTACCCGAATTTATTTCATAAAATAAATACCCGATTTTAAAATCCTGTTCGCTACCTGATGGCGAAAATATGAACCTCTAAAGTTCATGAATACCTTTTTGATTACACTCATTATATTATGTTAAACGTTCTCAATTTCGGTTTGAAATTTAAAAATCTATTGATATTTTGTTGACTATTCAACTCACAAGTGATTATTTTTTGTGACAAGTAAACGTCAAAAATATCAGCGATTATTTTATGACGTTAATGTCAAATTTCGAAAATTTTGTACAAAAAAGTGGAAAACGTTCGTTAAATAGTACCTTAAATATGCACTCTTGTTCAAATTATAAGTCGAATATTTTTCATACATTACCACTCATGTCATTTGTGGTTAAAAATTAATTAAAAATTAAAACATAACCCCAAATGACATTCGTGGTAATGACAGAGAAAAATATTCGACTCACATTTGACCACTCGTGATATTACATATGAATACTATCGTTCGTGAACGAGTCGTTCACCAACGATATAGAGAATAAGGGGGTAAATATGTTTGTTATATGGGTTGAAATAGACAGTTTCCATAGTTAGCTCATAGATATGTTTCGTACGGGCTTACGATTTGCTCAAAATCAACTCAAAAGTCATTAGGAAGATTAGATTCTTGATGATGAAATGAATAAGATAATTATTATCTGATAATACACATGAAAGCAGATTACGGTTACTCTGATGTGGTTGTTGTTGTGGTTGTTTAACTTAACCAACTTGACTTCTTTCAACTCCAAATAAAATTGACCTAATTTATTAAACTTATTACGAAGAATACGAATACGAACAGACTTAAATAATGTGTCTAGTCGCTTTATTGGCGCACCAAACAATAATTCGTCTTATGTTACTACTTCAAAATCTAAAACATGATTGATTTTACTCAAGCCTGGAGAATTTTGATTAGTTTATGAGGTGTTTTGATAGAAAAATGTTGACGTCCAAAAATTTTAAAAATTAATTTGTTTTTAGATACTATGTGGGTATCGAGTCATACGCTTCACCCGTTAATCTTTGAAGAGGTGATACTAGAGGTGAAAATAAGTAGAATGACAAAAAATCATCTTAGTAAAACTTTCTTTATAAGAGAGTTACAGCCATATGAAGATGCTGCCAAAAAGTGTGTTTTTACGATACCATTTCCAAACGGTTTACATTACACTTTTCATATTTGGTACAGATCTTTATAAACTTCAGATCTATTATTATTATTATTATTTTGAGATTTGTTGGTAGCTTCTAATGGGTAATTATCAATAGGGATGAAGATAAACATTGTCTGGACTTTGCAAGGGTTAAATATCAAAGCTTTATTCTTTTAAAATAATATTCTTTACTGTATTGTATACAAAAAAGATCCTCTTATTCTAACTCGCTACGATGCACCGTTTACCCAAAAAAGCTTAGCAACGCTGCTAGTTTGCTGCATGTTGCTAAGCAAAGTATTCCGATTAGCCTTTTGGTCGTCCGCGAGGGAAAATTTTAATGCGTTTTTTGGGCAAACGGTGCATCCTGGCGAGTTAGAATAGGAGGACCTTTTTTGTCTAAAATAAAGTAAAGAATATTATTTTGTAAGAATAAATCTTTGATATTTAACCCCTGCAAAGTTTAGACAATGTTTATCTTCTACCCTACTCAAAATAACCCTTTAGAGGCTACCAAAAAATCTAAAAAAATGATAATAATACATCTAAACTTTATAAAGATCTGTACCAAATTTGAATAGTGTAATGTAAACCGTTTGGAAATAGTAGCGTAAAAATATACTTTTTGGCAGTATCTTCAAAGAGCTGTAACTCTCTTATAAAGAAAGTTTTACTAAGATCATTTTTTGTCATTCTACTTATATTCACCTCTAGTATCACCTCTTCAAAGATTAACGGGTGAACCGTAAACACCCTGTATAATTTAAAAAAAAAATAATATTAAAATAACAAATTAAATTTTTTTTTGAAGATATACAGGGTGTACAAAAAGTTCGGCAACGCCTGTTTATTTTTGAAATGAAGCATTTATTAAAAAATGCTTTAAATAAAAATTGTACGATTCTTAGTGATGCTCTATCTGGGAATATTACTCATCACCTTGAACAGCAAGATGAAGGTCAGGCTATACCCAGTAAACCAAAAGATGTATTACTTATGTAAAATATATATAACATGTAAGAAAATATATGTAAAATCTAGAGAGAAATTAGGGATAAATCATGTCAGGATGTCAGCCATATTTGGGGATAGGTTATTATGTCTAAATTATGTAAATTTCTATATATAAAATATATATCAGATATAAGTAAATAAAAACAAAAAATATCATTTTTTTGCTTGGACGGTACCATGTAGTAATTAGCTGCTACCAGGCCATTTCTAGTAAGTAATCACAAGTACATTAAAATTATCTTAACTTAAACCATGTTAAACTTAAAGTGGGATTTGCGGGATTCGAACCCACGCCGTTGCAGTCGCAAATTGTCGAATCAAGCCACCTAACCATCCGACCATCGAGGCTTCATGAAATGAAGACACAAAAACATTGTTTTAAAGCAATTCCACATATATTATATTTGTTTTAATACAAATAGTAGTAGAAGTTAAAAATAGTTCAATTAAATATAAAAATTAAGTAGTTAAAATTATTTATAACAAAATAAATAAATTTTATAACTCAACTTTTTTCTAATAATGTCGGTGTTGAATGTTGGATTTCTTTGGCAAGCGCAATTTTGCAGTATATTTTGCTTTTATTATTTTATGCATAATATCCTTGGCCAGGATTTTTATATATTATTTTCATAAATATATTGAATAGTCATAAATATAAATTAGTCAAGTTAAAAAGAGTTATAACAAAATAAACAATAAATTTTAACCTTTCTCGCATAATTAAAAAAAAATTTAGAAAAAATTCTAAACTTTAAAAATATTCAAAATAAACAAATTAAATATAAAAATTAAGTAGTTAAAATTATTTATAACAAAATAAATAAATTCTAACCCAACTTCCATACATTTTTCTAATAAGTTATTTTATTTTATATTTTATGTATAAATTATTTACATAAAGAATATATGTAAATAATTTATGAATATTTTACATTAAATGTCTAATGTAAATAACACATGCGATATTTTACATTAATAATACATTATTATTTATATATAAAATATACATATACGAACTTATGTATTGTATATGTAAATAATTCTATATAAATAACACATTATAAATTTTACTTATTATTTACATAGAGAAAATAATATAATATTATATACAGGGTGATTTTTTTAACCTGGAAAATGGAATTATCTCGAAAAATACGCATCGCACAGAAAAATTTGCCAGATCGAAACTTTATCTCCCCGAGGGAGGCATATGTTAGTACTAAATTACTCCCATCCCGACACCCACTGGGGGCAGGGCCGGCGGCAACTTTGAATCTTAAATACGAACATCCATTTTTTATCGCAGATTCGGATTCAACGTCAAAAGGTACGTACGATTTGTCCGAAAAAAATTTTTTCATTCGCGACAGATGGCGCTGTAATCACAAAAAATGAACAGAAATCAAAAGAATCAAAAATCAGATAAACATTCATTTATTATTTTTCGACGGGCTATTCAATGATAATACGGCTACTGGTTTGTTAATAAACTACATTTAGCATAACCCAGGAACAACGACGGGGACGTAGTTGTTTTCTGTTCCCTTTGGGGTTCTTGATTAACGTGAGTCCCCTTGTCTCTCATCTTTTGCGGTGCTTCATTAACGTGAGTCCCCTTGCTTCTCACTATTCAAATAAATGCTCGAAATGGTGACCTTGAACTGCAATACATTTGTCGATTCGCCTTGCAAATGATTGTACACAAATGTAACTCTCGCCACATGTCCCTTCTCGAGACCTAAATAATTCTCTTTCATAATTAAACTTTTCTTGTGTTCAGTCGCTTGCATTTGTAGTTATTAACCCGTCTCAGCGTACGAACTTTACCTACATTACCTTAGTTGTAGACACTTGTACCTACTAAAAATTAATTAGGAACAATTTTTGTGAAAAAATTGAAATGATTCTTGTTTATGGAGAAGCGGGCAGAAATTTAGAGAATGCTGTCAACCTTTATGCTCAGCGTTTTCCAGACGGGCCGCGATCATGCACTTCGTTTTTCCGTGTTGTCCAACAGTTTACAACCGAAGAAAAGGATCCGTCAAAAAACAGTAACTGGAGCAGAAAATACAATTGATGTATTAGCTGCAGTGGCTCATAATCCCCACGTCAGCACACGAGAAATAGCTCGCGATAGCGGAATGTCCCAAACCAGTGTTTGGACAATTTTAAAGCACAATAAACATCATCCTTACCACGTATCTCTTCACCAAGATCTTCATGGCTTTGATTTCGAAAATCGCTTGACATTTTGTCAGTGGGCACGGGAAAAAATATTAATGAATCGTAATTTCTTTCATTGGGTATTATTTTCTGACGAATCAACATTTACAAACCATGGAGCTGTTAATCGACATAACATGCATTACTGGAGTATTAAAAACCCACACTGGCTGCGTCAGGTTGAGCATCAGCGTCCTTGGTCTGTCAATGTCTGGTGCGGGATAATTGGTAGCAAACTCATAGGTCCCCACATCTTTGAAGGCAATTTAAACGGTGAAATGTATCGAGACTTCTTGGAAAATGAACTGCCACAGTTACTAGAAGAAGTAAGTTTAAGAGTGCGACGGAACATGTGGTTTCAACATGATACTTGATCGTGTTTTCCACGGTCGCTGGATTGGTAAAGCTGGTCCGATAAATTGGCCTGCCAGATCACCAGATCTTACTTCACCGGAGTTTTTTTTGTGGGGGTACCTGAAAGATAAAGTGTATGAACAAGTACCAACAACTCGTGCTAATATGATTGAACGAATCAGGAATGCTTGTGACCATATTCCTGGAGACGTACTTCTCAGTTGTGTAGAGTCATTTGAAGGGCGGATCGACAAATGTATTGAAGTTTAAGGTCACCATTTCGAGCATTTACTTGAATAGTGAGAGGCAAGGGGACTTACGCTAATGAACCACCCCAAAAGATGAGAGGCAAGGGGACTCACGTTAATCAATCACCCCGAAGGGAACAGAAAACTACTTCGTCCCCGTCGTTGTTCCTGGGTTATGCTAAATGTAGTTTTTTAACATACCAGCAACCGTATTATCATTGAATAGCCCGTCGAAAAATAATAAATGCATGTTTATCTGATTTTTGATTCTTTTGATTTCTGTTCATTTTTTGTGATTACAGCGCCATCTGTCGCGAATGAAAAAAATTTTTTCGGACAAATCGTACGTACCTTTTGACGTTGAATCCGAATCTGCGATAAAAAATGGGTGTTCGTATTTAAGATTCAAAGTTGCCGCCGGCCCTGCCCCCAGTGGGTGTCGGGATGGGAGTAATTTAGTACTAACATATGCCTCCCTCGGAGAGGTAAAGTTTCGATCTAGCAAATTTTTCTGTGCGATGCGTATTTTTCGAGATAATTCCATTTTCCAGGTTAAAAAAATCACCCTGTATGTAAAATATACATATATTTTACGTTAAATTAGCTACATAGGAGAATTTACGCGCTATCTATGTATATTTTATATATAAGTTACAAATTGGTTTACTGGGTAATCACTTAACTTTTTTTAAATAGGGGCAACATTATTACATCCTGCTTTAAGAGGTTTACGGAACATATTTTTTTAATTTTCTAAAGTAATAGTTTGAAGTTTGAAAGTTACAAGGGTTTAAATTTTCAATACATAATGTTCGGTAACGCTGCTTTATTTCGGTAAATAAGCATTTCACAGAAAAATGTTTCAAATAAAAGTTGTACAATTCTTAGTGACGCACTTTTTAGAAATATTACCACGACCTTGAACAGCAAGTTGAAAGGCAGGCGATAATCACTTTTTTTAAATGGCAACCACTCATTTTTAAAGCATATTAATAAAGCTTGCTTTCAGAGGTTTATGGAGCATATTTTTTTATTTTACTAAAGTAAATACTTTAGAAGATACAAGAGTTTAAAATTTTAATAAGTAAGTTCGGCAACGCCGCGCCGACTTATTTTGAAAGTAAGCATTCTTAAGAAAATGTTTGAATACAAGTTGTACGGTTTGTGGTTATTTAAAAAAATCGGTGCGGCGTTACCGAACGTATACCTATTAAAACTTTAAACTTTTGTAACTACTAAACTATTTACTTTAGTAAAATGACAAAAAAGCTCCATAAATGTCTGAAAGCAAGCTTTAATAATACGCAATAAAAATGGGTGGTTGCTTTTTAAAAAAAGTTAAGTGATTATCGATTGACCTTCAACGGCAATATTTCTAGAAAGTGCGGCACTAAGAATCACACAACTTTTATTTGAAACATTTTTCTGTAAAATGCTTAATTTCCAATATAAAGCAGCGTTGCCAAACTTTATGTATTGAAAATTTAAACGCTTGTAACTTTCAAACTATTTACTTTACAAAATTAAAAAAATATGTTCCGTAAACCTCTAAAAGCCCCTGTTTAAAAAATATTAAGTAAATATCACCTGACCTTCATCTTGTTGTTCAAGGTCATGGGCAATATTTCCAGATAGTGCGTCACTAAGAATTATACAAGTTTTATTTGAAACATTTTTCTCAAATATGCTTCATTTCAAAAATAAACCGACGTTTCCGAACTTTTTGTACACCCTGTATGTAAGTAAATTAACATCTAAAAAGAATAGTATTACATGAATTTCACTTTTTTATTTTGAACATTGTGTAAGCAAAAACTTTTTATTTTCTTTTGAAAATTATATGATTTGATACCTACAAACAGGATAAAATTTTTCCGCATTCCCTGCCCTTAAACTAACCGGGTAATTCTGAACAAAAATGTTAGCCGTAACTGCGCTGTTAAATTTGACAGTCTCACTAACAGTTTCCTTAATGACGATGTAAAATAACATTTTCGGTGTTAAAATAACATCGGTCAAACTAAAAACATTACATTGATGTACAATGTTTTTACATAGTCGTTAAGTTACAGTAAAGTGTACAGAATAGCGTTTATTTTTGACATCAGGGTGACTGTCAATTTTAACAGCGCTGTTACGGCTAACATTTTTATTCAGAATTACCCCATAAACCAAATTTTTGAAATGTATGAACAAATTTATCCTACCTGCTACCTACCCTACCTGACAAGGCGGTTAAATACTGGTCCCAATAAAATATATAATGTTGGGGAAATCCAGAAATTAGGAAATGGTTTAAAGTAATTACTCTATATAATCTTCTACTTCTAAGAAGTATTTACAATTATACCGTAATGATCATTGCATTTCTTAGAAGATACACAACGACTCGTAACTCGTCGGGGAACTAAAAATTAAATAGAAGATTATAGCGTGTATTCAGCGACCGTGATGAAAAATTTAGAGACGTCGTTATCGTTAATCACATGATTAAAAAATATTTATTCATAAGAAATATTTTCTTAAAGACGTGATTAACTTTAACAACGTCTCTAAAATTTTCATCACGGTCGCTGAATACTTGCGAATGCTGTTACATCATCAAATTTTGCTTATACAAATAGTAGTACACTGAAATGATTATATGACAATTCCCAACTCTATTATACATTGATTCCATCTCGGCTAAAGTATTTAAAAATAATTTTAAATATCTTAAAGATCCTTTATTGTTTATGATTAACAGTTCACTATCCTCAGGTTGCTTTCCAGATAGTTTAAAACAAACAATAATCAAACCAATTTACAAAAATGAAAATAAAGAGTAGATGAATAATTACAGACCAATCTCATTAACAACCAATCTCTCTAAAATATGGGAAAGAATCATTAAAAATAAAATAAATTTATTCCTAGAAAAAGAAAATATTTTAACTAACACACAATATGGTTTCAGAAAAAAAAATCAACAAATGATGCTATAGCCCTTCTGTCCAGCAAAATTTACACAAATTTAAATAGTTCCAAGCCGTCAATTGGGACTTTTGTAGATCTCGCCAAAGCCTTTGATACGGTTAACCACAAAATTTTGCTGAACAAACTGGAGAGATATGGTATCAAGGGGGTGGCGTTACAACTTATTGACAGTTACTTGAGTAAAAATAAATGATACCCTGAGCGATCCGCAAATAATAAAGCATGGGGTGCCGCCAGGTACAGTTTTAGGGCCCCTTCTATTTATTATCTATTTAAATGATATAAATTTAATTGATGGGGAAGGCGTATTCACTATCTCATATGCTGACGACACGGTTGTCTATATTGAAGCGGATTCATGGGACATGGTTAAGCAATTAGCTGTGCAAACAATTACTAAACTAAAACTAAACTCAAATAAATTAATTTTAAACATAAAAAAACTAAGTTTATAGCATTTAATATAACCAAAAACATTTATGAAAATAGGAAAATTGGAAAATTGGAAGTATGGACATGGAAATTGATAATGTTAACCATATTAAATACCTAGGTGTAATAATAGAATACAATATGAAATGGGATACACATCTTATACTACTAGAAAAAAGACTTAGGAAATCAATATATATATATTTTACCAACTCAAAAAAACTCTAACACAAAAAATGGTTCTTACAGTATACTATTCTTTGATACAGTCCTTGATCTCGTATGGGATCATAGCATGGGGGGCGACGTATTCTAATAAAAAAAGACCTATTCAAACAATTCAAAAACTTATACTGAAAATAATATTTAATAAAAGTAAACTGTACCCAACAAAATCCCTCTATGAAGAATTATGTATACCCAATTTACTAGAGATTTATGTAATTGAAGTTTATAAGAACTACTACAAAAACAAATCAATGCTAATTAGTATTAAACACAACTATAATACAAGAAGTAAAAATAACTTATCTAAAAAAACGAAGCAAGCTCATAAAACCTTAGATAAAAAAAATTTGTGCACCTATCACCTAAAATATTTAATATCCTTCCTTTATCGCTTAAATCACAAAACTATAGCTATCAAATTTTCATTAAACATAAAAAACATTTATTAAAGACAACATAAATAAAATAGAAATTGTTTTCAATCAATAAAAATAAAATTAAAATAAAGCTCCTCACAATTAACAAATTCCTATCTTAGATTTGTATCTTCTATTATCTATTAGTCTCATATCCATTCAAAATGTAACAAATCCAATGTAATAAATTCCAATAAACAAATCAATCTATCAAAACTACGCTCAAAGCATAGCTTTAAGTGATTTAAACCTGTTTAAGATTATATATACTAATTCTTCATTGTTTAAAACTAATGACTTTATATATTGTAACTGAAACTGTAAACAGTATAGACTTATAAATGATAATTCTGTTAGCTTTAAGAATGTATTTTATACAATGTACTATATACTTAAATTGCAAATAAAATTCTATTCTATATTCTATTCTATATTCATTGATGTATATGTTACTGTAAAAGCCCGAAAACCGGTTGACGCGTCATACCTAGTATTTACCAATTTTGTGTGGTAAATGTACGAAAAATTGTGTGTCCGTTAGAATTTCGGACATTTTACAGTAACATATATATTTTTCTTCCGACAGTACAGGAACCTTTTCTGAACCCATTCAACCATACAAATAAGTATATTTCTTAAAGCATGGTATGAACAAAATAATTATAATAAATCTTTCTTAGTTAATTTGGAATTTTGAATAATAAACACAAAGCTTCTATTACACTTAGAGCAAACATTGGCAATGTGATCCTTACAAGAATATGAAAGAAGAGTTCATCTAAATGAACTCATGTTCTTTCATGTTCTTTCATGTTCATTTTAAGTACAATTCATTATAATTACACCACACATTTATTTCATCAAGATCAGATAAAGCACCTTATACACAAACTCTCATTATTAATGAATTTATTGATTTTCATAACATCCGCATAAAACCAAAAATCGGATTGAAAACACGACAAATATAATGTAAAAACAAAAAAGGGCCAAGATTGGAACCTTGTGGAACCACAATTGTCGCACTATAACTTCTGCAGTAGAACCTTATATTGAATTACCTGCACACGATCTTCAAGAAACAGTTTTACAGCCCCCAGTATGTTGTTCAGAATATCATAGAAACGCAACTAAGTATAAATAGTTCCGAGTTGTAGCTTGTATATAGGACAAGCAAAAGTTCGGCAAGGTTCCTTTATTTTTGATATGAAGCATTTTTGAAAACATTGTGTTACCGAATTTTAAACTATAACAACTTGTTTCTTCTGAATTAAAAATATAAAAATATGTCATAAAATCATTCTAAAGTAAGATGTAGGAATAATACGGGGCTTCCTTTTAAAACAATAAGTAATTTACACGTAACCTTGAACCAGTCATTCAATGTCAAGTTAATAATAAAACAAAAACCGTACAACTTATACTTAGAACTTTTTCTAAATCTAGATCAACTCGGTTAGATTACTGATCTGAGTTACAAGCTAAGAGTCCCGTAAATTACCAATAACCAATGTAAGCTTGCACCTTGAGGGGCAATCCCGATTTTTTAAAAATATTATTACTCCTATTTAATAATTTCTATTATTTCATTTTTACCACAACGTATACGATGTGTATAAAAAGTTCGGGAACGTCTATTTATTTTTTAAATGAAGAGTTTCTCAGAATATTGAATCATATTAAAGTTATAGAATTCTTAGTGACACATTATTTAGGATCATTACCATGACCTTGAAAACTACGTTTAAGGTCACGCAAAATATCAATCACTAAATATTTTTAAAATCGGCGTCATCCATTTTTATTGGGTACAATTGTAACTGATTTTTAGAGGTTTACAGAACACATTTTCTTATTTTTTTGAGTAAATAATTTCGAAGTGACAAGTTACAAGTTAAGGTATTTTTTTCAAAATCATTTTTTTTGTAAAACCTTAAAAAATTAAAGGTTTAGATCAAATGTCATAAATGTTATTAAATATTTTTTTACAAACATTCTATTATTAATATGTGATAGATCCATCTAAAATTAAATAATTAGTATCTAATATTAAAATAAAAAACTCACTCTTTTTAAAGATATTTAATGAGCCAGAACGTTTTCGTCAACCAATGTTGACATTATCAATGGCATTAAATGACAGAAAAGAAAAATATTAAAATAATATTTTAATATTATTTTAATTTTCATTCTATTATTATTTTATATCTCCCTATAAAATTTATAGATAGTATGAATTTTCTAAAAAATATAAAATTTGTCCCTTATAATTAATAAAATTTGCTAACTTAATATACAGGGTGTTTACAGTTCATCCGTAAACTTTTTAAGAGGTGATACTAGAGATGAAAAAAAAGCGATTGACAAAAAACCACCTTAGTATAACTTTATTTATAAGGGAGTTACAGCCCTTTAAATATGATACCAAAACATGAGTTTTTATGCATTTATTTTCAAACAGCATACACTTATACTTTTCATATTTGGTATTTGGTATAAATATAGAACCTAGCCCCAGGGGTTCTATACCGTTTCATCGATAAAACACTTTCATCAACATAGCCTTTTCATCGACAGTCCGTTTCATCGACACGATCGCAACCCATTTCACCGACACTGACGTTTCATCGACATGGCCAATTCATCGACACGGACGTTTCATCAACATTACCTTTTCATCGACAACTATTTCGTCGACACTACGTTTTCATCGACAAGGACCTTTAATCGACACTACTTTTTCGTCGACATAGATGTTTCATCGACATTACCTTTTTGTCGACAACCGTTTCAGCGAAACTAGCTTTTCATGGACAAACCTTTTCTTCGACAAGGACGTTTGATCAACACTACTGTTTCATAAACACAGACGTTTCATCGATAGTACCGTTTCATCGATAATACCTTTTTATCGACATAAAAGTTCATCGATATTACTAATTATTTGATAATGTCGTTTCATCGACTACAGTATCATGGACACTACCTTTTTATAGCAAACACGTGTTTCAAAGCTTCTCATCGCCAATATCGACTGTGAACTGTGGTTGATGAAAAGACATTTTCGAAGGAAGGTAATGTCGATGAAATTGTTTGTCGATGAAAAGGTAGTGTCGTTGAAACGGTTGTCGATGAAACTTCTGTGTCGATGAACGTCTGTGTAGATGAAACATCTGTGTCGATGAAAAAGTAAAGTTGATGAAACCTTCTTTTTAAAGAAAAGATTCGTTGATGAAAAGGTAGTGCCGATGAAACGGTTGTCGATAAAAAGGTAAGGTCGATAAAACCTTTGTGTCGATGAAAAAGTAATGTCGATGAAACGTCCTTGTCGAAGAAAAGGTTTGTCGATGAATCGTTGTCGATGAAAAGATTATGTCGATGAAACGTCCGTGTTGATGAAATGTCCGTGTCGATGAAACGGTAGTGTCGATGTAAGCTTAGGCCAAAAATATCTCCACAGGTAACATATGAGCTATAATAATTACTCAGTTTATAGAGAGTCGAGTCTGATGATGAGGTCGCGTATGAGCTACGGTGCACGAGAACGTGGGCGGATTCCTTGAAGCAATTCTCGGAACAACAAAATTTACAAGAGATAGATTTAGATATTCTACGAAATTATTCACTAGTTTATACATGTAACATACCTATATGGCTTTATGATTATCAAAGATGGAAATAAATTTAAATTAATTTAGGAGCATTTCGAAGGTTACCTCGCGTCTGTCTGGATAAATATTCTACTTACTGAAATATAGATACTTACGGAATCGCTTTTCTATACTCTGCAACATTTGAATATATTTATCATAAAACGGAACAGATTGTGCAACACTACTAGATTTTGCTTAAAATATAACTTTCATAAAGTAAGGTAAGTGTCTCAGTGGATGATAGCTTCCTATTGTGAATGATGAACCCCAAGGATTTGGCACAGGCATTACACACTTCTCATATGTGATATCGAAAAGACAGTCGAAAGGAACAAGAAAATCCTTGATTATAGAAGATCTACGTATAGACGCCGTTTATTTCATAGGTATAGATAGCAACAATACGTTTCCTCGAATAGGATATAGCACAGCACTTATGAATTTACAGATGTAACTCGTTGAGGTCACACCAGTCCTGAAGCGTCTCTAGATCTATTTGAAGTAGCAGGCAGTCACGGATGGACCATATTAGGCGGTAGATTTTTAGATCATCAACATACAATAGCAGAAAGGGTGTTATATTTTCAGTTATTCCATTGATGAAAAGGAGAAATAATAAAGGCCCAAGATTGAACCTCTGCCAAACATCACTGGTTGCTTAGTATCGGACGGAAGAATATCTATTCTAGTGCACACACTGCCAAAGCTCAAGTAGGTAAGAACTTAATACACTAAGTACATTATCAGGAATATCGTACGGCTTTAGTTTCTCAAGAAGAATATAATAAGCTGTCGAAAGCGTTAGAGAAATGTAATTCGTCTGTTCACGGTCATCCATATTCTCTGACAGGAACTGGGTGAAGGAAGTAAGATTGGAAGTCGTGGATTGATGACTCATGAACCCATGCTGGTGGACTGAGATACTGCTGCGCACTCGGAAATACATATATGTTTTGCGTCAGAAAGTACTCAAACACTTTTAGGAAGTTCACAATCATTTTGATAGGTCTGTAATTCTGGACATCGTTCATATCTCCAGATTTATAAACCGGTGTAATTTTCATTTTTTTGATAAGGAAATTGACCAGGGGTGCTATTATCGAAAGTATTCGATGGCAAAATGTCGTCCACGCGATGTAAATGCTATTATTAAACACAATGCGAGATATGTTTATAAACGTGTTGACTACACGTTTGGCATCGTTATAATCTCATTGATGCCAATAAAAAATATAATTATTCTGACCGGCTTTTCAACCAAAATAATACTTTTGTTGTCTACTATTTATATTCAGAAAATTTGTCCGCTAAAGGTACATTTATACATGAAACAATTTTTTTATTCTCCTATTTGAACAATGGGTGAAATGGCTCTTACCCCGCATATTGTCCGTCGTTATTTTTTGTTTGACTCTAGTTTTGGAAGAATTTGAAATCCAGGAAAACAGTTTGGGGGTAAGTTCACCTTCACTTTTAGGGTTACAGCATTAAAAGTTAAGATTCAACTTCTGATGGGAGTTTACTTATTAAACGTTCCAGCTCATTTATTAGTTCTCTAGCTACTTCTTTCATCAGTCTATAAATCCCCGCCTAAACACTCATACTCTCATTTCACATTTTTTGCTTAAATTTTAGCCTTTTCCAGTAAAGCAATACCTGTCAAATATAACTGATTCTCAATTTCCATTTTAATAGCAAAACACAAGGTAGTTTCATAAATTCAAAACCTTTTTCCAATAACAGTTTTAGGTAAAAATTGCCATCCGACAATCATCTCCACTGCCTATAGGCTGTCGAGAAGTGTCGCTTAAAATTTCTCGAATGCGACATGTTCAATAATACGGTTTCAAGAAAAGTGTTCGACATAAGCTAAATTGTCGCATACGGAACTGTCTCGAACGGTTCAATAATAGCACACCAGTATGCAGAATGAGATTAAATGAGCCTAGCAATTATAAAAGTACAGTAATCCTTAAGTATGGAGGAATATTATCGAGTCCCATAGTAAGGTTCGGTTGCAACTTTTCTAAGACTTCTGCCTCAGTTAAATATATGGAAGTCACCCATTTTCTTTATACGTAAAGGGCCATCTGGGTTTATGACAGCAGATAGACACTTCTAAAGTGGAATGCAAATCCATTTCTGATGGAGATTACAGTGAAACTCCATTATACTTCTCCATTATAGTTCCATGGGCAATTAGGCCGCCACAATTAGGCCCATTTTACCAACTCCCCTCCGTTCAGTGAGTCTATCCTTCGCGGCCATCCGATTGTATAATCTAGCCTGAGAAGATATCCAGGTGGAATCTCACTGATGTATGTCATACTTGGCCAGCAGTCCCTAAGCATGGATCCTCTGGTTGATGATAGCGCAGGGCAATAGCAAAGCAAGTACTCTACTGTCTCATCTTCTCTTTCACATCTACGACAGCTGGGATCTTTGGTCTTTCCCAGCTAATGTAGGTGTTTATTTACGTGGCACTGCCCGGTCTAAATTCCTATGAGCTTTCCGAGTTTATCCCTCGTTAACTGTAGTCAGTAGTTCTGTGTTTTCAGGTAAGGTGCTCGTATGAGCATCTTACTCTGTCTGCAGCCTTCTGTATTTGTCCATCTGTTGGCATGTTGTCGCAGCGAGTGCTCTTTTATCAGGGCCCTGAAGGCTGCGGCCCGACAAATTGCTGGGTGGCACTCCTTCGAGCTAGCTCGTCCGCCTTCTCATTGCCTTGGTTTCCTGAATGTCCTTTAATCCAGACGATTTCTACTGTGTTGTTTATCGCTACGGTCTCCAGCATTTGGTGGCATTCTGTTACAAGCCAATAGGTGACTTTAGGTCTCCCTAAGGCTAGCATTGCCGCCCTGCTGTCTGTCCACAAGCGAATCACTTTATTGCGTAGTTCTTTCTCCGCTGCTTCTCTGGCCCCGTGCAGTAAACCCGCCAGTTCTATTTTAAGAACTGTGATATGGTCACCGAGGGGAATACTGTCTTGTAGATTTAGTTCAGGTGAGAAGACTCCTATCCCAGATCTGCCTTCTTTTTTGGACCCGTCAGTGAAAATGTTCACATCTGGTTTCCTATTTTCTTCGAGCTTGTAATCAATGCTCTGGTGAAGATGTACTTTACCGGCTTGTAGTCTGTCCCTAACCCGAGGAGTGGCTCACGTTTGTGGGCTTTTCCTAATATTTTTAGGTGCCTACTTCTCTCGAAACTTGCGTTCAGGAGGTTTCCTTCTCGCAGTCTTAGGAGGGAGCGCATTGCCATCTCCTCCAAATAGATATCTAAAGGAGGTAGGCAGAGCGCTGCCTCCATTGCTGCGGTAGGGGTTGTTTTCATGGCTCCAGTTACTGCGATACAAGCTAGTCTCTGGACGTGAGTAATTTGTGCCAGTTGTGTTTTTTGTCTGGTTCTTGGCCACCAAACAAGTGCTCCGTAGCATAGCATTGGCCTGATGACTGCCGTGTAGAGCCATTGGGTGATCTTCGGGGATAGTTCACAGGATCGCCCCACGACACGACGGCACTGCCAAAACGCCATGCATGCTTTATCCCATTATACTTCATAACTCCCGGGAATCCGGTGAACTTCTTTAGAAATGTAACATAAGACCAGAACTTACACGGATCACTACACATTTACTGCTCAGAGATTTTGACCCAGTATTTGTATGGCTCTTTAATATCCCATTTAAGCGTTTTTCGGATATCCTCAATTTCTTTCATTAACAAAGTTTACTGCACTTGTCCTTTTGCTTCATCATCTTAATAATGTCGGCGTTGAACCATACTGGATACTTATGGGAGTAGCTAAAAGGTTCTGACCTTAGTTCCTTGGTACATACATATCAAATATCTCGTATAATTTTTGGTATAAGATGTTGTAGCCATCCTTTATATTAGACGAACTACAAAGTCGAGTCCAGTCAACCTTCAAAATCCCAGAATACAGCTCAGGTAAATTAGCCCTCCTAAAATTATTCCTTTGGGCATTACTACCCTCAAACTTTGCATGACTCAGTTATCTGTAGAAGCAAGTGCGGGGTGATACATGTCCTCACTTACGGGGCTACAATCTATCGACACAGTATTATTAAAAGCCTTTATGATAAAATCAGCAGGTCCAGAATTCGATTATTAGTATTTGCCCTTTGGCCTGTTTCAAATCACAAAAATTTAGAGACTCAATTAAACGCTCAGATTTACGGTGAGATACACCCTTATTGACGTGTTTCAAGTACTTTGGTACTGTGAACATTCGATATAGTCAACTTGACTGACAACAAAATTTCAAAAAAGTTGCCTTTATAAAAAAAGTTGATTATATCAAGATGAGTAGTCAAAATTAAATAATAATAATTAAAGTTAAATGTTTGGAAGGTAACATGAGTTTTTATTATTAAAAGAACATATTTTGTAATAACATATTTATTCAAACTTTTGAAGAACTGCTTTTTCTCGAATTTTTCTAAGGAGAAGAATATCATTTATAGGAAGGCAAACACTATCTGACCACTCAATAAGTAAATTGAACGAGTTGATAACTTTGTCAATATCAAATATTTGAACATTGTTCCTCTCATCTAAATTTTCTTCGACATGTTCCATGTTCATGATGGCATCCAAATCATGAACGTGTGATAGTTCATTTTATCCTTCCGCCCATTCCATTATTTCATCATCAGTTGCGACATTTTCTCTAATTACTGAATTGAATAATCTAGCAATAGGAATATCATCCTCTTCTGTAAAATGGCCAATTGGTGATTTAAAATTAAAGTCTTCAGATGATAAGTACAGCTTAAATACATTTACAATTACACTGCAATATAAGCTACATCTTTAAGCGTAATTCTGTTTATAGCAATGTTAATGTCCACAAATTGGGATGCTACTGTTGTTAACAAATGCTTGCGGTAACGGACTTTAAGAGATTTGATTATGTGCTGATCGAGGGGTTGTAGGTAAGGGGTCATATTTGGAGGGAAAAACTAAATTTTGAAATTTTCATTTTCAATTGCCCCATGACACGTTGCATTATCGACTTTTTTGATGTCAAGTACGATGTTACTTCAGGAATAAATTGTTTCAAAAACCATTCCAGAAATAAATTTGTCCTCTGTCAGGCATTTTTGGATGATCGATAATATAACGGAATTGTAACATTTTTAAAACACCTTGGATGAGCTGCCTTTAAAATTTTCTAGGAAAACTGGAATTTGCGAAGCGTAGCGTGACAGTTTTTCACCGGATATAGATAATATGCGAATGCCATGTGTTTTTTTAAAGTTGTTCACTCACCCACCACTTGCCAAAAATAACCCAGTAAATCCCATTTAAACATAAATTTCCTTACCTTTTAATTTTAAAATTTCATTAGTGACGATATTTTTCAAGTCTGTTGTAAAAACCATGTATATAATGCTTTCTCCATTTCAGGGAATTTCGAGATTGTCATTCTATTTTTCTTTTTTGGAATATTACAGCATGAGGCGATGTAGGTTTCTAAGTTTTCTTTATTTTTCACAATTTTTTAAAATTGTAGATTTAGTCACATCAAATTCGACACACAGCGCTTTTATCTTCGTCACCTTTTGGATTTCACTTAAAATATTAAGCTTTTGTTCAATTGTTTATGAATGTCTCTTGTTTTTTCATCTTTATTAGGATCTATAGGGTTGAAAATGGGTTGAAACGATTATTTTATCGAATATAAAAAAACTTATTTTTTCAAAGGTGACTATATTGAATGACACAAAAATAAAACAAGGTCCTTTTTTTATTTTATTTTTTACCTAAAATTAAAAAATATTTACACAAAAACAAACGTCAGAAGCATTAAAAATAAAAAAAATCAGTAATCACAAATTATAAATAAACGAAAAGTATATTTCAGAAATTAAATCACAGAATATAAACAAAAAATACATTTCTAAAACCGAAAAACCATGGCACTGCTATAGTCTAGACGCCTAGACTGGTAGTCTAGTCGGGTCATTAAATCTTAATCTTCCAATAAGAACTTAATTCTACCAAATTTAAATGAAATGCATGGATCAGTTGACTCAATTTATTAAACTTATATAACTAAATAGTACGACGAACTTTAGTTATTACTTAAGACTTAAATTGAACATGGAAAGGAAAACTTAACTAATGCGACTAGCCGCTTTGGCTAACCAAAAAGAATTATGTTACTTGTACTAAATTTAAAGGCCGTTTTAGACAGGCACAATTTGTTATCAAAATTTTGTTCCCACACCGACTCGGATGCAACTGCGTAATGTGCAGTTCCACCTGAGTCGATTTGGGAATAAATATTTGTTCCCAAATCGACTCATTTTAGCCCGTCTAAAAAGGCCTTAAGACATGAATAAATACAGAATATCCTTCCTACCCTACCTGGCAGGGTGGTCAATTACTGGTCACAATAAATATAATCTTGGGGAATTCCAGAAATTAGGAAATGGTTATTAGAATTTAAAACTAATACTAGGAAATATACATACAATTATTTGCAATGAGGGCCGGAGTGCCGATGGTTGTGTAAAATAAATAAACAGGCCTCTCTTAAAAGAAAACTCACTGTTTTTAAGAGATATTTATTCAGCCAGAACGTTTTCTTCAAGTAATTTTGACATTATCAATGGCATTTCGTTTAGTCTTTAATCAGTTTCAATAAAATAATTTTCAGATAAACGTATTTTATAATTATAATGAGCACATAGTTCCAATGCAAATCATTTACCAGGTAGTTTCTGACCAAACCTTTCGCGGAAATCTGCATTAAGCCATTAATACTTGAGCAAGTACAACAATCTCTGATTGGCTAATTCACATCCCCACCATTAATAGTCTCAAAGATCTTGAATCCTGTGACCGGACTTAAAAGGTTACTTCAGTTGTAACACACTAGTAAAAAGTAAGTGGTTGTCCAAAACAAATTTGTTAAAAGTGATTTTTAAGTTTGATTTGATTTTAAATAAGTAAGTAAATTTTATTGTATTAGTATTAATGTATTAAAAACGCGATTCTTGTATTTGAGAATTTCTACCAAAAATTGTTTTTTAGTAAGGACCCAAAATAGAATATTAAATAATTATGCATTTTAATCAAATATTAAAAAATTAGTAATATCTTGTCATTTGTTTCAAACAATCTATTATACAAAAAGTTAAAAATCATATTGGGTTTGCAGGATGAGGCCTCCATCAATAGAACGTACAAAAATTTATATGCAATACAAATGGCGTTTATTTGTTTTTTTATGTTATTACTTTCAGGGTCATCCAATGTTAACCCATATTTTTATTTTTCATTAAAAACTAAACACTATTTTTCAATCAATTTAAATTTTGGGTTTTATTTCGTTGGTTAATAAACGATCAAATTTAATTTAAGTAATTTTTTGACGTTTCTAAAAATCTTAGTCTTTATGAAACATGATGATCTTTCGGTTTTATCTAGAATATGCAGTATATTTTTACAAATTTTAAAAGTCCTTCACATTTATTGGTTAAATAGTTTAAGGCAGGGTTATCCTGCATTTCCCACAAACTATGCTCATATGTACATAAAAATCAAAATTTGTATTCGGAATTTTATAATTTAGCTCACCTCCTGTTCGCAAAAGTGTAAACTTAGAAAGTAACTTGAAATATTAATCCACAACTATTGGGAATTTCGACTACGGATAGATGGCGCTATTTTGACGTATATTTGAAAAAAAACATGGAGGAAAAAGTAATAAAAGATTTTTGCGCCGATTTAATTTTTATTTGTTTTAGTAACTGCGGCTCTGTTTGGATCAAGTTTTTTGTGTTTAAAAATTGTGTTTATCTTTTATTGACCATTGTGTGTTTACTTGCAAAATTGCTTAAGGGGTTAGGCCACTCCAGGATTTTAAAAATATTGAAATTTTAAAACAGGCACGGACCAACTTAAAATCGGTTAGAAAAGAAGTACAGGAGCAGGATATTAATGTGGAAGCCCAATTGTATGGTGCAGGCATCGCAGATTGATGGTTGGTATATAAAAAAAACTTTAAAAGCGTTTTTTTCGAAACCACATTTCTCAAATTGGCCGGACTCCTAACTCATACAATTTTTGACCTATCCACTTCAAAATTTAACTGTATATTCAAAATTACATTCTTTATAGAAGTACGTAGGATTTTTGTATTATATTGAATATATCGTTTGTTATAGGTAATTTTATAGCGATTTTTCATGGCATTTTTTACTTTTTTACTTCAGAAGGGCGCCATTTTTGCAAAAATCAATATATCAAAAAAAATCCTACGTACTTCTATAGAGAATGTAATTTTGAATATACAGTTAAATTTTGAAGTCAATAGGTCAAGAATTGTATGAATTAGAAGTCTGGCCAATTTGAGAAATGTGGTTTCGAAAAAACGCTTTCAAAGTTTTTTTTTATGTACTTACCTTCAATCTCCGATGCCTGTACCATACAATTGGCCTTCCACATTAATATCCTGCTTCTGTGCTTCTTTTCTAATCGATTTTAAGTTGATCCGTGCCTGTTTTAAAATCTCATTTTTTTTAAATCCTAGAGTGGCCTAACCCCTTAAGTACATTGTTTTGGGGTAAGTAATAAATTACAGGCTGTAAAATGTATTATTATTTTAATATAGTAATAATAAACCCAAGGAAACTGATTTATAACTGCACGGAAATAAATTTTACAAAAACAGGTTATGTCAAGGTAGACCTTTTCTAGCTTCAGCAAATAACTCCCAGAGGGCGTATCCCAAGTCGAAATTACCAATACTATTTGCGTTTCGCCTGCTTCTTGGTTCGAGCTGTACCAGTCGTGGTAGGGATATAAAATTGTAAAAGGGTTAGGTTAGAATTTTCCGGGTCGCTAGGTATGATTTTGACTGATTTACGGGATGTTTTCACATTTTCGCACGATCGAGTCGGCGGATTATTCACAAAATTTCGTGCGGGAGACCTCCCGATGGCCACTTTTTTGAATTTTGAAAAACTTTTGGAAAAAAGCTTTTTTCCTCTTGAGCTAAAATTAAAAATATGTGCTCTCAGATTTCGACATTTACCGGAGTTTTCAGCGTAAAAATTTCGTTTAAACGAATATTGCCAGCCGCAATTATAAAAGAGCCAAATGGGCCCCGAGTCCGACCCTGCAACTTTTTTCCCGGTTTTTCGACAATTACAAAAAAGTTTTTAAATTTCTCCTGAGGTTCTTAAATTGGATGACGAGCCTCAAAAGTTTCTTCTGAGGCGGATTCAGGGTAAAAATAAAAAAATGACTTTTTTTGGACACGTCGCACACATTAATTAAACAATTTAAAAATTGGTCTCACACGAGCCAAATCAAATTTGTCCGAACTTGAAATTTCAAATTTCTCACTTTGAACGAAAATGCTCATTTTTAATAGTAGAGCACACTACGCTAGGTCAATTTAATGGTATTTTTATGGAGAACACGAAAATGCAAAAATATACTGGGTGTTCCATTTAAAATAAGAAAGTTGCCATCCACTTTCGGTATAACCGGAAGTTCCACAAAATCAAAAATACCTTTATTAGAAAGTTCGCAATTAGATTGCTCAGTAGACAAATTTTCAGAATCAAAAACATAAGCGTTCAAAAGTTAGCGGGGGGGGGGGGGGTTACTTTATGTCCGCACGGTATAACAAAAGTTTTGTAGCTGTTACAAACAATATATACTTCGGTTGTGACGCATCTGCTATATAACTAATGTTACGTAAGTGTTTTATCTCAACTAAAGAAGTTTCTAACATAACAAAAGTTTCATAACTAATACAAACACTATACTTCGTTTGTGATGCATCTTTTTCATAACCAATGTTACATAAATTTTACATAAGTATTGGAGAAACTGTATTATTAACTCTAGTAGTTCCAAAGTGAACACTAGATGGCATACCAAATTCTTCTCAGACAAAAGTTCGGTGCATATTTTCGTCTAATGCTATGACTCCTTATAAGGATTGATAAGAACGAAACACGTGTCCATGTCTCTGCTTACTCGTGGGTTGTTGGCTAACAAAGGTATTAAATGAAATTCCTCCGAAGACGCTCAAAACCCCAAAAATCGCTATATGTGGCGATAAGGGCACAAGTGTTATTATTGGAGATAAAAGTATTAATCGTAGATCACACTACGCTAGGCCAATTAAATGGTATTTTTATGGAGAACACGAAAATGCAAAAATATACTGGGTGTTCCATTTAAAATAAGAAAGTTACCATCCACTTCCGGTATAACCGGAAGTTCCACAAAATCAAAAATACCTTTATTGGAAAGTTCGCAATTAAATACTTTCGTAGACAAATTTTCAGAATCGAAAACATAACCGTTCAAAAATTGGCAGGGGGGATTTACTGTATGTCCGCACTCTATAAATAACTCCCTGGGTGTATTCCATTTAAGGACACCAAAGACCGCGCTTACGACCACAAAACTTGCCATCTACAGAGACGACCAAACCGAGGATCGTTGTGATGCGCAGTGATGCATACAAAGTGGTAAGCGCATTCCCACCATTATTAAACAGCAATGCTTAGTAATGGTTAATGGTCGAACCACGTGCTTGACATGTTGAGCACTAGTCAGCTTTCTATTTCGTCATTTCGTGGAAGAACTTGAATCGTGCAATTTTTAAAGTTATATCTGGGGTAAGGTAAAATATATTATAAATAAATAGTATCCTAAATTCGTTATAAATTTGTTGCATGATTTTGATACGCCAACGAAACAAGAAATTGCTTAGAACCGCTTTTTTACAACATATTTAGCATGGCGTCTGTGTGATCCGAGTAAAAGCGAGGATGCGAATATTAATAATGTTAACTACTTATTAGTTTGTCTTTTGATGAGACCTGTTTGCTCTCTGTGACGATAATTTAGACTAAATATTCTAGTAATATTTTGGTGTGTTTACCTTTTACCAGGTAGAAAACCAATTTTATGTGGATTTTCAACATATAAAATATTTTGATTCACAAAAGGATATTATCGGATTTTGGGCGCAAGCAAAATTTTGTGATGAATTGATCGCAAATTTCGAATTATTTTGTTTTATAAAATAATATTAATTAAGCTTACCTGGAAGCTGAATTAGTAAATAATATTTTAGAAGAGATCATTTACCGCATTACCGGGAAAATAACCTCATGCTTTATAATTGTCATGCAAATTTAAAATTTTTCTAAAATTTAAAGGAGCTAGATCGTGGTTTCATAATGCAACTAGTTAGTTACCTGGCGCAGGGATCTAATCCAGTCCCATTAATATTTATCGTCTACTTATCAGCAGTAATAGGATGGACCTGATCCCCATTTTGGGGGATAAAATATCCTGATGTTTGCCAAAACAACTAGTAACGAATATTTTGCTTGAGCATACCTTTTTTCTGATGGGATAAAAGTTGATGAGTAGATTGAAATCCGCGTTAATTCTGAATCGTATTTGGTTTGATTATTTCATGCCTTATTTCCGCAAAATACATAATTGACATTGTTAATTAAGTTTTAACCTGTTTGGTTAATAGTATGGTTTATCCGGATCACAATAGTCATTTTGTGCCTTGCAAATTGCTTACTCTTTTTTTTTTAGATAATACAAGAAAAATTATTGTAGCCGTATCGCTACACAAAAAGTAAAACTACCAAAAATGGATTCGTGGACTTATGGTTGTGACCCGAATCAAACTTTTACCATGAAAGTTTTAGAATGCGACGATGCTTGGTCCCCAGAGGAATACTTAAAAGTAGAAAAGTTTGAGGTATCGGATGAAAAATTTTTGCTTGACAAAGAGAAGGCTAATATAACGAGAAGAAAAACTATTGAAGAAAAAGTGTGGAATGATGGTATGTTTATATTAATCTTCCGTTTGACTATGTTAACCATGTAATACTTCGTAGGATTTTCGCCCTCTGTAAAAAATGAAATTATATGTCATGAAATAGTTGATATATCCGAAAATGAGATTTCTGAAGACATTAATCATTATATTAAAATAGAAACTGATAAAGAATTGATGGAAAATGAAAACGTAACCCATTTTGATATTCGAGGTAAATTATATTTTTTGTTTGTACTCGAGCTTTACCCATCTTGTTTTAAATAAAATATTACATTCTTGGAAAATGAGTTATATACCAACTATCTTTAGATGATGAGCCTCAAAGGGAAGAGCACACTATCTCCAAATTTGAAAAAAACTTGCAGTTACCACCACGAGAAGATACAAATTTAAGCCATAAAGAAAAAACGTTATTGGAGTTGAATCTCAACGCAAGGAATGAAAACATAATCAAATGTGTAGTTTGCAATTTGGACTTTCAACGAAAAGCTGGTCTTCGAAACAACAAAGAAAACGCATTTAAATGTGGCCATTGTAATAAAGAATTTAATACCACTGGAATTATAGCCAGAACTGCTAGATCAAAGTATAGATATTCAAACAACTTCGAATGTTATCAATGCAGTGAAATCTTTTTTCTTAAAACTACTCTTGACAAACACTTACTAATTCATGAAAATAAAAAATCGTTCGAATGCCTATTATGTAGTAGAAAATTTGTTCGGAAATGGTATCTGTTGACACATGCCTGCAAAGTTTTAAAGTCACAAAAAAAGGTTCAAGATATTCCAAAATCAAATACTACTAAATCATTCGAGTGTCATTACTGTAATAAAAAGTTTTGTGAGAAACGTTATCTTAAGCAGCATATATTTATACATACGGGCGAAAGACCATTTGAATGCAAGCTCTGTAATTTTAAATTCAGATTTAGTAGCAATCTTTATAGACATATCCAAAAATTGCATAGATTTTATTGATTTTTTAATAATTCTGTATATTTGTAAATGAATTTAATATTTAGGAGGAGTAATATTTATTTTTAATTTATTACAAAAGTTAACAATAGAAGATACTTAAATTGTTGAAATGATAGATGTTTTTGTACATAAATGTAAATATTTTAATGTTCTAATAAATCTTTATTTTTATTAAATTTGTATCACATTATCCTTACGCCAATTTATTGATTATAATATAGTAAAATTCAACAAAGTGTTTTCGAAATAAAAATGTGAGACCTTTTGACCAAATATATTATTATTTAATACTCAAAAGAAATAAATAACGGAATCATAAATAATATTGGAAGAATTATTAATTAAATTAATTTAAGTATATAATATACAGGTGTAGTGATAAATAATTTAAGATTTTAATTCTAATCAATTTCTTCAATTGTCCGTCCTTCTCTTTGATAACCGAAAACATCTGTTTTTGCTGGCCGGAAGAAACGGATTATTGGAAACCATTTCTAGCAAACAGAGCTCAACTGCGTTTGATTTTTATACTCCTGCTTTTCCGCCAATGCATTATTATCCAACCATTTTAAACAACTATCACATTCAACTAACATATTGAACTAGTGTCTTCAGCAGCTTCAATTTATAGATAACAGATACCATCTAAAGTAACTTCAATTTTTCGGATTCCAGTGAGATCAAATATGACAAGAAGAAGATTATTATCTTTGGTCATCCTCTTTTCTCCTTCAAATACTTGAATCGTAACATCTGGTTGTCGGCGTAAGAGGTTAAATTTGGAATTCCCTAGGGAATTCCACTATTACGTTCAATGAGTTTTGTGTTTTGTCATATTTCCTCCAGCAGTTTCAGTTAAAAGAGATAGAGAACATTATAGTGACCTTTATGATGAGGTCATAGGTGGATTTTCTTCTATCGTCTCAGGAACAGAAGCTTCGTCCATTTTGCTTTCTCCCTTTTTCGAGATTGCTAATTCAGTAAGCTTCAGTGTACCTCCTGTGTTTAGGAGCGCCTGGTATTTTGCAGTCAGACAACGAAATAATGTTAATAATTTCTTAAATGAGTTTATTAATAATCTGGAGTAGGTCATACCACGAGATCATAACCTTCAGAATTCAAGGACATATAAGATATTGAAAAGATAGTAAGCAGAAGACAATCAGAATAAGTTACCAGAAAGTTTTTTTAAAATATAATGATAATAAAGAAAAGTCTTCAGTTGCAAACGACAATCAATATGCTAAAATTGTAACTAATATACGCATTCCAATAGGTTTTATCATCATAAACTAAGATAACTCAGTTTATCCTCTTAGTTGCGTTTTCATTTTAGGATAAACCAGATTGGACTAGGTCAAATCTATGGATCCTAAGATCTTTCGGATAAAGTAGTTTGTCCTCGTAAACATATACGTTTTAAATTTATATTGTGAACATCCGTCCTGAAAGAAATGTTATTTCATAAATATTGTAATAGTAGAAGCAGGCATGCAATATTCTTCGATTTTCCATATTGAGCCGATGTAAATCTAAGATTTTTGAAGAAACTCTATCTCTTCTACGTAAGCTGTACATTAGTCTGACACAGAAGCTTTGGACCCTTTGAATTCTTTACGTTACCGTAAACGTGGTTGTCTACTTTTAAATTAATTTGAATCGTCAATAATAAACCAAAGTAGCTGAGTGGTTTAATAGTTTAATTACGTTTATTATACTTCAAAAAAATAGTTCAAAGGGCCAATTGGCGATTCAAATTAATTTAAAAATAGGCAACCACTTTTACGGTAACGTCAGTAGTAAGTCAGCAATTGACTGAGTCAGTGAGCGGCAATGCACCCCTACCAAGGCAGTTGACTGGTTTAATTACGTTTATTTACACCCCAAATTAAATACTAAAGCCTGGTTTACATTGGTTGAGTAAACGGGCGAGTAAGTGGGCGAGTAGGAGGCCTAATATAAACAGTAGGGTCAGTAAAAAACGCCCCTTTTCTCACCGTACTGTTTATTTTAGTCGAATATATCTCGGCTTTCGAAATCGCCCTCCCACTTACCCGACCAATGTAAACTAGGCTTAAGCAAGTTTCATCCATATACAAATACAGTGAATCCAAATAAGAGTGAAACCAATGACATTTCAAGGTAGGAAACCTAAATTTCACAAAGTTGGCTACACTGAAACTAAAAACCAATACTTCAGTGGCGTTTCTAAATTTTTAATAAAAAACTACGGTTAACTTTAATATTTTTATTTATTTTAATTTTATGAAAAATATTATTCAAAAAGAATGCACAAAAAACTTGAGATAATATTTATTCGTATATTTTGTAAATACATTATAATCTAAAAAAGTAGTTAAAAGTTTAGAATTACAAAATTGCTTATTTACATCATCGAAGAATCGTCTTAGTGTTGTAAAGTTTATTTCCTATCGGTTATATGTTCATAATATTAGGAATATCAAGTTGTTTAAAACTACTACACATATATTGTGAATAAATTGATGTTAAGAAATAACAACTGAGGCCCATTTATTTACATTTCAAATTTTTTATTGTTGAGGGATTCTTCCAGGGATAGTAGAGCGTTATAAGAAAAAAACAATTTTAAATTTTGTTTGGAATTTTTGAGCATCTTGGAAGTTTTTAAGTGAAGTGGCAGTTTATAGTATACTGTTAAACACATGTAGTGTAGGCTTTTTTAGAAGAATGAGGTGTTGTGTTTTGGAACTCGTAGAATTGTAGATCGTCTGGTGTGGATGAAGTTCACATTTTAATTTTTTGAAAATAGTTTGATGTTTTCTAATACAAAAATACAGCGTTTGTACAGATAGAGCCAGAGCCAGACATCAAATCTAGTTGCAAGAAAAGTGGCTGATAGTGCTCTATCAGATCAGCAAATGTGCCTAACAATTTGTTTTTGTAACACAAGGTCCACAAGGATCCTAGAAGTAAAACATTAAAATCAGTACATGGTTACAGAATTATTATAGTTGATTACTTACTATCTAGCATAGAGTTCAAAATAATGCTGAAATTTCACAACATGTTTCCATCCAGCTTAAAGAGGATGTGTCCGAATTGGTGTCAATATAGAAGCCCTTACCAACGAGGGTGTTTGTTAACTATTGTGAGAAACCCTAACCAACTAGGGTATTTGTTATAAATCTTTATGTGCAGCCCTTACCAACGAGGGTGTTTGTTAACTATTGTGAGAAGCCCGAACTTACAGTAGTTTCCCCGATTTTCTAAACAAAGATTTACTCGTCGTTTCATATTTTCAAATACCCGCTAAAGTTCATCTTGGGTGATGAGATTGATTTCTTGAGTAATGGCCAGTTTTAATTCTTCCAGATCGTGTATTCGATTTTTACAGATCCTGTTCCCAAATAAATAAAAATCAAGGGGTGGTAGATCTGGAGATCGGGTAGGCCACAGATTTTGGCTTATTAATCTTTCATCATAAAACTCCTGAAGAAATTCAATTGTGGTCCTTGCAGTATGTGCTGTTGCACCATCTTGCTGGAAATATCCTGTTTGAAGTTCGTTAATAAACGGTTCCAAAAGCAAAGTTCGGTATCTCGCAGCATTTATCGTCTCTTGAAACAATATTGGCCCAATTATTCTTCTTCGTGATATGGCCACCAACACACCAATTTTTTCTGTGTAAACCATGTTCTATAATTTTAGAAATTCACATAACACGATAAGTGAAACCACGCTTCATCAGAAAAGAACGTATCATCCAAAATATCATTGTTTAAATTGTTATTAAACCATTGACAATAGTCTAATCTTTTTGGATAATCAGGTGGTAATAATTCTTGTACTAATTTTATAAGTCATTAAGTTTCTCCCTCTCAACTAAAATTGACCTGATTTGCAGATTTTTTTGTAAATTTTATCAAACTGAAGTTATTTAAGGTGGATCGTTTTCAAATGATTACCCTGTATGTTGAATTTATAGGAGAACCCCTAACCAACAAGGGTATTATATAAATTGATGTCATTCCCTGGAGAACGAGGGTATTAACTTGTGCTTCAACAATCGACCTGAATGTCTGGAAACCCTATCCAACGAGGGTATGTCTAGGTTCTTGGATGAATGAAAACTCTAAATATCGAGGATATAGAGATAAGAAATATGTAGCCCTTACCAACGAGGCTATAACGCAATTGTATTGGAGTTGAACAATTAAAATCGAAGTTAAACATCAAATAGTTGACAGTTACCTTTTGGAAGGTTGATGACAATATATTGTGAAATTACTGCCAACTGTTTGTTAATATTTGTGTTTTTTTTACATACTTTGCTTGAGCAAATATGAGCAAGTCTCATTTTCTCCTATAGAACTAAAAGGAGAAGGAAGTGATTTGCTCGAGCAAATCAGTCAAATTTTGGTAAAAGAAATATAGTAAAGGTGTGTTTTGCTAGCGACGATTTGAACGACGAAATCACCGAGCGGAATATTTTGCTTAGCAACGTGTCGTTTACCATGCCACTTTGCTGCACGTTACTAAGCAAAGTATTCCGCTCGGCGATTTCGTCGTCCAAATCGTCGCTAGCAAAACGTACCTTAAGTAATTAACTGTAATTCTTTGTAACAATGTACTCATTTTAATGTTTTTATAGCTTTCTATGTGCCTGATGAAGCCACTGAGTTGGCGAAACATGTCGCACCTTAATTAATAAAGTATCATTATTTTATAAGTTGGATAGATAGAATCCTTTTTTTTGTCATGCTTACATTGATTGTAGTCTAAATATTGTGTTCATATTTCTTTACTGTACAGGCGTCGCGACGGTGTCTTAATCTGCCCGGTGTTTATATCCAGCAATGAATGTATCTACTTGGCGTTGAGGCTGAACTGCCTGCTGGACGAACCCAAGTAGTGGTGAATGATGACTTGATTACTCTGGCAACTATTTGGCGCTTAGGCATAGGGTGCGTGCTGCGTGCTGGACCCAAGTAGAGAAAAGTACTAAGTTGGTTACTCTGGCAACTGCTTGACACTTAAGCATAGGGTGCGTTCTAGACCCAAGTAGTGATGAGTAAAGTAGAGTGTGAGTAATTGGTGATTACTGATTTATTCTTAATAATTATTCTCTTATACACAAATCTTACAAAAATATTTACAATTAATTATTTACAATAGACGTGCTTAAGTTAAATGCATGTGCCAAAGTGCGGTGTCAGCTTGCCTTGGTAACCTTGATTTCGCTTACATCACAAGGTGAGACAATGCTCGCGACTTTGGCATTGCTGAGGCGGCGATGAACTGTTTACGCGTAAACATCTTGCCTCTCAGGACTGGGACTCCAATAGGGAGTTGCTTGTAGCTCTCTTCCCCATCTGGGCGAGTGGTTCTCGGGTCCCTTAAGTACTTCAAGAGACTGAAATCTTTTTCGTAGGAACTCTAAAAGTTCCCAGAAATCCTGTATCTCATGAGATTCTTCTAATGATTGCTCATAAAGCTTGTTTGTCTCGTTGTCCCACTTTCTGGTAATGATTCTGCCGAGCAGTGGACCCCATGTATCTGCTTCGACTCCAAGGCTGTTAATTGCCTCTATACATTCGTTTGTGGTGTCGTGGAGACATCTTAGTTTGTCGGGTGATTCCTCCCTAACATCTGGAAGGTCCAGAACTTGTGAGGTTTGCGTTTTGATGAACCAAGTTGTCAAACATGTCCTGGAACGTTATCCATTTCTCATATGACCCTTGGAACGTTGGTAATTTTACATCAGGTAGCTTGATGGGCCGACCCTCCATTCGTGAGGTGGCATCCGCGATGAGTGCATCGATCTCGGTTTCCACTATTTCAAATCGACCTTGCGTGAAGTAGTTGTCTGTAAACGCAATTTCATGCAGTACGATGTCTTCGTGCATCTCTTGGAATGTTTTCCAAAGCGCATTTAGCTTTGTAATGAGATGTTTCCTTAGAGAGGACTTGTCTTCTCCATTTCCTATGTCCTTAAGTTGCTCACAGCATCTCTCCAATGCTTTCATCTTTATGTCTTGGTTCTTGAGTCGGGGCAGCTGATGAGCATCTTGTGGAGGTTCGTGCATTTCTTGGTCAGTCGAAGAACCCTCCTGTAGGTAGGGGGTTAAATATTGTATTGCTTCTTCAAACATCTGCTTGATTTGTTCATAATACTTCGTTTTGAAGTATTCATGGTCAGGATTTCTTAATTTGCCTGCCTCTAGATAGACATTTTGGGCTTCTTCCCAGAGTTTCGATATCGCATCTTCCCTCTTGAGCGCCCAGTCGCGTGTTCGTCTCGCAAGTGGATCCTTGCGAGAGTTTGTGAAGATCGACACAATTTTTTGCGCGATTTGTTTTTGTTGTTTAGCCAGTTGGTTGAGCTCCATACTGATGCTGTGGATAATCTTAGTTTTAACTGATGAGTTATCCGGTTCGAAGGACCATGTACAGCCGTCGCAACGGTGTCTTAATCTGCCTGGCGTTTATATCCAGGAATGAATGTAGCTACTTGGCGCTGAGGCTGAACTGCCTGCTGGACGGACCCAAGTAGTGGTGATTGATGAGTTGATTACTCTAGCAACTACTTGGCGCTTAGGCATAGGGTGTGTGCTAGACCCAAGTAGTGATGAGTAAAGTAGAGTGTATATACAAATCTTACAAAAATATTTACAATTAATTATATATTATAAATATTTACAATAAACCTGCTTAAGTTAAATGCATGTGCCAAAGTGCGGTGTCAGCATGCCTTGGCAACCTTGTTTTCGGTTACATCACAAGGTGAGACAATGCCCGCGACTTTGGCATTGCTGAGGCAGCGACGAATAGTTTACGCGTAAACAACAATATTGTATGAAATATGAAATACAAACTTTTAATGATGTGTACACAACGTTGAGCAAACATTCTGAACACAAAATAATACAATATTATGTTTTTTATTATGTGCATAATTTTCAAGTAAAAAGTCACTATCAACATTTTTTAATATTGTCAAATACATCAATAATTTATCGTGTATATTCACCCGGCCATCTTAAATTGTCAACTATATGATTGGTTGCTTTATTTAAAATGAAAAAAATAATTTTTTAAAGTAGGTAGATAATTTGAATAAAAAAGATTACTATTTCCAGAATAGGGAGGTGATCTATTTTAGATACAATTAAGGAAAAAATATCATACTAATGTTTAATACAACCTTTCACAAGTATAGGTACGGTAGTGTAGTATGATTGTGTACATGATTAGAAATCTAAACGTCCAGGGATCAAATCGCCGTCCCATCTCATTTTTTGACGTATAAGAATATTATCACAGGCACGTATCACAACTTGTGGTAATATCCCAGAACAATATCCTCGCAGTATTATCGCCGATCAACTTTTGCTGATTCCACAATATTGTACACAACCCTATCACAATCTTTTAAAATTGTATTATATAGGGTCACTGGTAAGTGGCCGTATTTCTTTCAGGAGGCGATAGCCAAGCACATTTGCAACAAATTTAATCATTACATGCATTATCCAAATCCTCATCGCTTTCGAGATATTCCAAGATTTAAGTTTTCTTAGTATTTCGCCATTTTTCAAATTTTCAGAAAAGTATAAAGTTTTTTTCTAATATTTCGGTTCAAAGGTAACATATACAGGGTGTCGCTAAAAGGTCTCTGCAAAATAATACCACATACTCCTGAGACCAAAATAAGACGATTTAACCAAACTTATCTCTATCCACAAGTGCTTTGTTAATGTGCTACATTCCATTAAAGTTCTTAAAACTACTTTGTTTTTTTTTAATTACAAAAAATTGGCCCATACGATTATAACAAAATTTGGTATGATATATTTAATGGAAAAAGGTATTTCTAGACAATTTGTTTTTACGTTTTCACGTTATGTAAGTCAAAAATAGGTCATGCAAAATTTCTTATATTTTTTTAATGGCCGAATAAAAATTCATAAAACTTTACTTGTCAAAAAACAGTAATTATAAACTTATTTGTCTGTTACAAACTTTTCCAAAATCTCCTATATTTTAGGCAGAAAAAATTATTTCCATGTGGTATATAACCTAACTTTGGAAAAATATTCAAATGTTTCGCTAAAAGGTCTGTACAAAGTATCATTGTAGAGAAAAAAATGGAAGGATTTAACCAGTTTTATCTATATCCAAAAGTGCTTCCTTAAGCCTCTATTGACCGTGAAAGTTATTTAAAAAGATAAGATTTTTCAAGGTCGCTATACACTTAACGTATCACTTTTGGATTAAAACAAATTTTGTTAAATCATTTTATTTTGGTCTCAAGAATATTATGTGGTGTTACTTTGTACAGACCTTTTGGCGAAAAATTTAAATATTTTTATAAAGCTACCCAGTAAACACAGATATGTAAACGTTACATAACATTTATGAATCTTTGTTCCTCGGGAAGGAACATCACATGTACTATACATCACATGTACTGTACATGTTCTTTTTATGGTTAGTAACTGTTATATAACATTTACAGAACGCGTGCTCCATATATGATTAATAACAATTACCTATTACATTATTAATCAATTAATTAATGGAATATCTTATTTTTATAACTATAATAAAAAAACATATGTAGCTAATGTTAAAATAAAACGAATTTAATCCATTATTCGTTTATTATATCCATTGTAACGTTTCAAAATTAAAATCCACTCAATTTGTATCTTAAAATATTTATTATCGTATCTTTGGCATACATATGGTATCTTAGAAGCGTGGTTGGTTGCCTGGTTCCTATCAATTGATTGTTTTAACCGTCTGTTGTTTTCAATTTCAGGTTCTACAAAAGATGTTTAAAATATTAAACAAATTTATCGTTGAATTATACTTACCGTATTACCCTGTGGGTGTTTGTTTTTTTTTGGGGGGTCATCGTTATTTGTAACGATCTACAGGTTGATAATATTTTGTTTATTTAGCGGATATGTGCTGTCCTCTGGTTGTCGAAGTTGGAGACTTAAACAATTGCTTTGTCATAAATCTTTTGGGAATACATTTTTCGCGGAGTGTGAGTTGAGTTCTCGAAGCGATTAGTTTATTTCGGTGTGGTAGTAAATCTCGTGCTAATTCTTGTTGGAAATTTATAAAGCGCTGTTGCTGAATAGTTTTGGTGGTGTTGAGGCTCAATAAAAAAATGATCTTTATTATGAAGACTTTTATTAAAACTACTTCTCACAAATATTAATGTTAATCAAATCATTCAATTAATAATATAAGCAACTATAATAAACAACACCTCACTACTTGATTATCATTACTAAAAATAGTGTTTAGATCTCAACACTCCCACTTAAACACCATTCTTCTTAATCCTCAAGCCTACATGTTGTGTACAAAAAATCATGTTTTGTTTTAAATAATGGTTTGGTTAAAAAAATCTGCTAGTATGTTTTCAGTTGGTAAATATGAAGACGAGCTGTATACTTTTTAACATTTCCTTGTTTATCTCTTTTACTTGTAAATACCCATTTTGTATCTAAAACTTTCTTATCTTTTGGTAAATCCTTTAATTCCCATGTTTTGTTTTCGATTAATGCTTGATACTCTTGTTCCATTGCATTAATCCAATTTTCTTTATTTTTACTTTGCATAGCTTCTGCAACAGTCTCAGGATCTTCAGGATCTAAATAATTTTCATTTTCTGCTATAAATGAATAAAAAAAAATCATTATTTTGATTCAAACTTAGATTTCTGGACGACCTTCTTAATTCATCGTTCCTTCTAGTTTCTATTTCTTCTTTATTTTCATTTTCTTTAGTTTCTTTAATTTCAATAGTTTTTGATTCTAAATTATTATCATTTATTTCTGTTATATTTTCTGACTCTTCTTCAACAAGAACTTTTGTATTTTCTGTTCCTGTATTTCCTGATTCTTCTTCTATAATAACTTCTTTATTTCCTGTTCTTTCTTTAACAAAAATATTTTCATCTGAACTTTCTACTTCTGGAAAATCTATATACTTTATTTCTTCAATTTCTTTATTAGCGTTAAAATAAACTTCATTTTCTAAAAAAATAGCATCCCTGCTTACTTCGTTTCTATTAATTTTCGGATTCCAAAATCTATAACCTTTAACATTTTCACAATATCCTACAAATATAACTTCTATTGATTTGTCATCCCATTTCTATCTTTTCTGTTGTGGAACATGAATAAATGCTTTGCATCCAAACACTTTTAAAGTTTCCAAACTTGGTTTTTTATTGAACCAGATTTCTTGTAGTGTTTTTCCTTTTATTGCGTTCGTTGAAGATAAATTAAATAAATAACATGCAGTTGCTATTGCTTCAGCCCAATATTTCTTTGATAAGTTAGCACCAATAATCATACTCTTGCATTTTCAATTAAAGTACGATTATTACGTTCAGCAATACCATTTTGTTCTGGATTGTATGGTACTGTTAATTGATGTATGATTCCATTTTTTCTTAAAATATTCTTCAACCTTTCATTGACATATTCTGTACCATTGTCCGTTCTTAAACACTTGATTCGTTTCCCAGTTTGATTTTCTACCATACTTTTATATTGTTCAAATGTTGTGGCCACTTGACTTTTATGTTTTAAAAAATAAACAAATACTTTTCTGAATTAATCATCAATAAATGTCAAAATAGTATATTACGCAACGAGCTAGAAAGTGACGAATTTTGTGCTAGTGTGAAAATAGCCGAACGAGGCGCTAGCCGAGTGAGGATATTACACGAGCAACGAAATTCACTTTCTGCGAATTGTGTACGCTATTTTTCCGACGACCACGGAGATTTTGCGACCATTATTAATATTTTGTAGTAACAACATAACATAACCTAAGTTTCGAGTAACGCCACATGTTTCAACTATTTCAATTAAGGTCGCTAACACCTAAGGTACGTCTCAACAATTCGTTCAACTCGGTGACTTAGTTTTCTTTCCTTTTTATTTACGCCTTTGTTGTTTGGGTTGTTCTGATAATTTGGATTACCATCCTTTGTTGATGGTGGATTCTGGTTTTCGTTTATTGGGATTGAGTTTTTTTCCATTGTTGGAGTCCATTGCCTTGGATGCAGATCGGCAGATAAGATTTTGGAGCAGGGTTGGAACTGAGTCCTGTTTTCCTTCCCTTCGGAACCGTTAAGTTGGATTGGTGACCAAGTATCGTGAAGTTTTCTTGTTTTCCTGACGCGCGTGAATTGGTAACATCTGCGATTCGACCAAAGTTAACAAAGACATGGAAGAAAAAAAAGGTACAATCATAGTTAATTCACTTATATGGGACTTAATAATAGTACCAATATCAATACTGCTTGTATTGGTCACTTAAACGCAAGTATGGCTTGAATTTATTTTGTGAACTTAAATAAGGACGAATTTTAGACGCTAGAATTGCTTGCCAAATATTAGAACATTTGTAGTCACCCATCTTCTCTAATGAGAACAGTTGATCGTATTGTACATTTGTAAATTCAATTTGGTAGAATTTTAAAGCGGTGCCGGAGGTAAATTTTATAGAAGGTTTTGGCAAATCTATTGCATCATATGAGTTCAACTTTTCAGGCCTACTAGCTAATGGTATTGTGAATTAGTAGTGAAAATTTAAAAACTTAGAAAGGTATACTTTTCTGTAAACCATCGATGAAACAGTTACAAGTATTTCTTATGGAAGTCGGAAATAATGTAAGTTCGGTTGCATACACTAAAAAAATTATTTTCAACTGATTTTTGTAGCTCCTCCTCACATTTTACGCTTGGCTAAGTTTGCAGGTGTTCACTGCATAAAATAAAGTCGGAATAATAATAAAATGAGTTTTCAGCGTGCGGGCCAATTTTCAACATAAACTACTTTTTGGCGAAAATAAAACGGATTATTATTATATTATAAATATTTATTGAAAATATACATGCAATAACAAAAATTAAATATAAAATATAAAACAATTAAAATTAAATTAAATATTTAGATAAAAAATAAAAATCTACTTCTTTTTCGCTAACTTTTGCTACAGAAATTTGGCACAACTTCAATATTTAAAGGATAGTTTTCAATTTCTGAAATTTCGGCCAATATTCTCTCATCATCTTTTTTACTCATGTAAGAATCGGATAAATAATTACTAAAATTTAAAAAATAAATACCCAGTTTGCAATTTATAACATTTTATTACCTTGCTTTCTTAGTAGGAAGTTTTGATGTTGATGGTTCCGAATCTTGTACCAATATTTCTACGTTAGAGCTAATAGAAGGTTTTATTTTTTTCTTTGGTATTGGGTCTTGAGGCTCTCTACAATAAGATCAACTAATATTATATATTTCCTTAACAAAAAATGACAATATTTAAAAAAATGGACCAAAAGTTGGACGGTTTATGCACAAAGCTATTATAATAGATGTGTTTTTTATGTTGTAAAGACCTACCAAGCATTTGTCTTCCACCGACCACCGACCACCTACCACATTAAATTTTATTCATCTTGCCGGTTTTAAGAAATAATTATTAATTAAGAAGAAATATTTTTCATGTGGGTTAGTAGCTTTGAGCATAAAACCGTCCAATTTATCTTATCAAATTAATTTACAGTATTGTAAATGTCTAGTTATAAAAATGTGAACTTACCTATTAGCTTCAATCATCGCCCGAGATATGCGTTTTCGATTAACAAAGTTTTTATATTTATATTTTTGACCCATTGTTGATTACTAATTAACACCAATTTGCACACAAACTTCAAAATACACTTTTAAAAAACACTGAATTTTACTTTGAATAAGACTTTTACACTTTCGATGTTCAACAGCGGACAGTCGTTAATAAAAGACAACGATTGTTTATATTTCTGCGCTTATATACTCAGGACATTAGGATTAATAATAATTAGTAAATTATTATTATCCTTAGTAAATGAATGAAAACCAAGAAGGATTTTTGAAAAATAAAAAACTGCGTTATTTCTCATTATTAGATTATTAACCGATAATCACGTGGGGTCATTATGTGACCCCAGTGCTTATTTTTTATTGAATTTTTGTAAGTTAAACATTTGGAGCTCAATTATTTTTTAGTTTTTCACCAAAAGTAAAATAGTTCGGGTTCTGAAATAAACTTATATAATTCTTGTGGGTTTTTTGGGCATAATTTAAATCCGAACCAGATTTACTCCATGATATCAACTTTTTTAGATATTATCTGTTAAATATTTACGGACAAAAACATAATTTTTATGATATGACTACGTTCATCTGGTGTAACTCGATGCGGATTGGATTGAATAGTGGTTGACTCAATCCGCATTTTTTTTCGAAATAAACACGTCAGCTTGAATTGAATTGATGAATCCAATCCAACTTGTTTATTTCGGAAAAAACGCGGATTGAGTCAATCCCTAGTTAATCCAATCAGTCAGTTCTTCATCACTTGTCTGTTAGAATTAGAATTTTATTGATGATATAACAAAAATTGTTTTACATCGGTCATATAAATAGAGTAACAAAGTAAATAAAGGTACACAGGAAGAAGCAAAAAACATTACATAAAAAATTACATGTGGAACAGTGTATCATAAATGTCATTTATGAAAATGAGAAATAGTATGGGTCCCAGGATCGAACCCTGTGGTACCCCTACATTTAAATTAGCAAATCTTGAGAGAGAGTTCTTGAAGTATATTGACTGTTTTCAATCCCTAAGAAAAGAAAGTATTAGCTTACAGCTGTTTGGATGAATGTTATAGAAGTATAGTTTTTGTAATAATATATTATGCGGAATAGTGTCGAAAGCCTTTGAAAGATCCAGAAAAGCTGCTTGCACGAAGGACACGTTTTCAAAAGCATTTACACATTCATTCACGAAATCCAGCATGGCTGACTGCGTAGATTTATTGCACCTAAAGCCGCGTTGATTAAAGCTAAGTAATGTATTTGATTCAAAAAAGAATGTTAATTGAGTACATAAGATTTTTTCAAAAATTTTTGATACAATTGGTAATAAGGAAAAACTTTTAAAGCATTTGGAAAAACTGATTTGCGAATGCATTCATTGAACAAAGTTCTCAAAGGAGATATAAGTATGTTTTTTATAGTTTTTATTAGATCTACGTTCATTTCATATATGTCCCGAGAATTTTTAGCTTTCAGATCGTCAATTGCCCTTCTAATGCTCACACAAGAGACTTCGCTGAAATTAAAACATTCACCTTATGAAGCATTAATTCCATGTAAGTAGCTGCTTGGTTCAATGTTTGAAATAGGGATTTCGGACTGTATGTTGGTGGCTACATTTGAGAAATATTCGTTAAAGGCTTCAGCTTCTAAGATGCTGCTAGCTGGATTGGTGATAACTTTTTCTGTCCCGTGCTCATTTATAATACTCCATAGGGCCTTTGGACTGCTATGGGCCGACTTTATGTAGCTGTCGTTTGCTTTGATGGGTTCACTTCGGATTGCACCCCTATACTTTGCACGGTAGTTGTTTCGATATGTTCTCAGTCCCGTGTTTTCAGGGAAATTATGGCATTCTTCACTTAAGAAGTGAAGGGTTTGGCGCATTTGCTTTAGTTATTTATTAAACCAGTGAATGTTGGTAGACTTTGGAGTACTTGATTGCACTTTTCTTTCGGGAAAGGCAAGATTTATTTTGTTATTAAAAATTTCGAATAAGAAATCAAATTTTGTATTGACGTCTGAATTTAAATCGTTTATGAATGACCAGTCGAGATCATTCATGAGGTTAAAAAATGGAATTTTCCATTGTTCTTCTTCTTTCTTATTAACTTTCTTTTTTTCACCTTTCTTTGGTGCCGTCTTCTCTTCCCTTTTCCTCTTTCTTTCTTCTTCACTTGTCCCTTCTTCTATCTTTTTAACTTGTTTTTTTTATTCTTCTTCACTGCAGCCTTGTCTTCTCGTTTTCTTTTTCTTTCTTCTTTAAGTTTCAGTTCGTTTGTTATTGTTTCCTCTTTTTTCGTATGATACAACTGCCATTCCTTTGATGTTACTACTGCAGGTATTTTAAATTTCGGTTTCTTAATCTTGGAATTATTTTGAGACTCATTTGGCCAGAACAAGGCACTTTTAAATGGTCATGGTATTTTTTCTTTGAGATCATTTACTGCCTCTTTGGTATTTTTATTATCATTATCACATTCCAGCTTTTCATTATTTTCCTTTGTAAATTTTTCTTCAGTATATTCATTACCATTATCACAACCCAGTTTTTCATTAATTTCTCTGGTAAAATTTTCTTTGGTATTTTCATTATCATAACCCAGCTTTTCAGTACAATCCCTGGGAAAATTTTCTTTGGTATTTTCATTATCATAACCCAGCTTTTCAGTAATTTCCTTGGTAAAATTTTATTTATAATTTTCATTTTAGCACTATCACAACCCATCATTTTCATCATTTTCATTGCTATTGATTATTGTAGAGGAATTAGGTAAAATGGCTATGTTTTCTATCACATGAATTTTTTTTATTAGGTTGCAGATTAGCTATAGGGTCATTTTTGGGAATGGAATTAGAATCAATGCTGGAATTTAGACTTCCATCTGGCATTACATCAAACGATAGAGAAATATTATCCCCCAGGATGTTTTCGAGATACTCTTGTTCTTCTTGAGACAACAGTAGACTTGGATCATCAGTAGTTTTGTCTAGGTTCTCCTTAATTATATTATCATCGTTTTTATCCACTTTGTTTTTGGCTGCTTTCCAAAATTGAAATAAACCTTTATTTTTCTCATTTCCATTCCAGGTATCTCCTGAATTTTTAAATAAGTTCAACAATTCTGAATTTCAATAGAAGTTAAATTCAAAGCGTCTTTTGAAATGGTAGATGATGTTAAAGGTTGAGATTAAGTTGAGTTGTCTGTTTGTTTTAAAATTTTATGAAATTTCATACAGGATGAGCTAAAATGATTGTTGTCAATTCAAATTTCCCGCTTAAAAATCTGGGGAATTTGTTTGCTTCAAGTTTATAGTAACACAAAATCATGTCAAAATCAAAACAAAGTAACTAGACTTTACAAAAGCAGAAGCGTATGTGTAATTTTTACCGTTGTGTCAAAACTTCAGATTTTAGAATTTCGTTATTGTGCCTTCTATTTCATAAATGTCAGTCTTTATCAAAATTAATTTGCATTTTGTTTTGTGTTAGAATCTGCCTCTAAAATGAAGAAAAAAATTTTCAATATTTGACATTTGCTGTGAAATTAGAGATTTTGGAAAAAAATTTTGCTACGCCATTGGATTACTAGGAGATTTTCTTTTTAAGATTTCTGTTGTACGAACCTGTGTATTTGGTTGCCTACATATCAAACCACAATCATTTTAGCTCACCCTGTATATTGGGCGCCAAAAGCGCAAAGTGCACAATGTCGAAAACCATTAGTAAGTCATGCTTTCCAATCCAATTTTTTCATTGCATTGTTTAAAACTGGTCCAAAGTCTTCACGTTTAAGACGTCTTCCTACATGCTCCAATCTCCAATTATGAACAGCTTTCTTCCATTCGGATTTTAAAGGATGAAAAACTGCCACATCCATCGGTTGTAAAATATGAGTTGCATTTGGAAGAACGGCGATCAAAATTATACCCATTTCTGTGCAAAATTCGCTAAGTGGCAGTGTCAAATGCGACTTATGACCATCAACAAATAAAATAACTGGCATTCGTATTTCGTGTTTGATGATCCATGGATAGAAGACATTTACTATGTACTCATAAAAGGTCTCTCCAGTCATCCATCGACTATCAGAACGACCTATTCCCCAATCTTTTGGCATTAATTTTGCAATTAATTGAGGAATCCTTTTATAATTAAATAAAATCATAGTAGGCGTCAGCATTCCGTCTGCATTTCCGGTTACCAATGTGCTTAAGCATTCCTTCTCATCATTATTAATAAAGTTATATACCAAATTTTCACCTTTACGAACTAGAAGTTTATTCTGTTTTGGCGACAAAAAAGGCAGATTCGTCACAGTTGAAAACTCTCTTAGGTTCATTTAAAATATACATTGAATTGTCTTTTTGTAAAAATTCTGCAATTTCTGCAAACCATTTTCGAAGTTTTTCTTGCGTAACATTAGATCTGCTGTTTGTTAGGTTTTGTGATATTCGTTGTTTAATTATTGGGTGTCGTCTAATAAAAGCTTCAAACCAATGTCTACATGGGCGACCATTAGTGAACGGAGTTTCTTTATTTAGTCTTTTTACAAGCATTTGTACGCTATCTAGTAGCTGATCCTTAGTGCATGGGAAAGCAGCTTCTGAAATTGTCAAAATCCACTTCTCTAATATATTATGTTCTTCATCAGTAGATAAAATTGACTCAGGTCCCATTTTTCTCTCTATTGGAAATTTCCCTTTAAATTTATATAATAAAGTTGTACGTGGTATAAATTTTGCTGGCTGTTAAAATTGGTACACCAATACGGATTTCTTGCAATGCATTGTTAACATTTTCTTGTGTATATTTACGTTGAATTTTGTGTTGATTCTAGAAAACAATAAATCATATTTAAAGTAAATTCTTTAAGATAAGTACCTAAGTTATTGCTGAATTCTATGTAAAGATTCTATTATTGACTTACATATTTTGAATCAATTATTGACTATTGTCAAGTAAAAATTTTCATATTTCAGTTATAAATTATTAATTAAATTGATGTCAAACACTGGTACATTTTATTTAATTAGAACCCCAACCTTTGACAGTAGTGTCCATAACTGGTTCAAACGCTATGACGAATTCCAAGGGATTTTAAACAAATTATCGACTTGCTGTATTTATTTTCTTGTATTGTAAGTATTAGATAATGTGATAGCTTCTATTGGAGCAGTCTTTGACAATCATTAAAGTAAATAATTTACATTAAAATTTAGTATTTTTACGTTGATAAAATTTTGGGGCAAATTGATATCAAATACTGGTGCAAATTGGACCAGTAATTGATATCAATGTGTCTCAATATTTGACCAACATAAAAATACTAAATTTTGATGTAAATAATTTACTTTAATGATTGTCAAAGACTACTCCAATAGAAGATATTGCATTATCTAATACATACAATACAAGAAAATAAATACAGCAATTCAATAATCTACTTAAAATCAATTGGAATACGCTATCGCGTTTGAACCAGTTATGGACACTGGTGTCAAAGATTGGGGATTTAGTTAAATAAAATGTACCAGTGTTTGACAACAATTTAATTAATAATTTATAACAAAAATATAAAAATTTTTAGATGCAAATTATACATTCAACTAATGTAAGATACACATTGAAGAAGCTTCCTCGTAACTTTATACGAAAATTTGAGCTTGATACCAAAAGTTTAAATTCTAGAGTTGCTTAACTTACCTTACTACAGAAGTGCACGATTCAGAGACACAAGACACACTGCCCATTTAAGTCAACACAAAGAATCACACAAAAAGGTAGGGTAAAACAGTTTCCCTATTTTAAATTTTAACATTTCTCTAGAGATGTCGCTAAACCTATTCAATTATTAAATTATTTTATAGCTTCCTTAGTATTTCAAAAAATATCGCGGGCTTGTCCAACACTAGGACAGTGTCGAAGACTAGTACACTTACATACTTACTTTAGTTTTTGTAGTTGCTTGAAATCCACAATTTTAATTGAGCTTTGTTAATTTTGGTATTCTTGTGAGGCTCGAAGTTTCGTGATTGATTTCGGGTTTGGTGGTTCACAGATCACGTGGCGCCCTTGGGTATCCCTTGCGATACATTTCAGAATTTATATTTCCCACCCCTTCTTCACTGAACTACTAGAGCCGACCACACACCACATTGGAGATATCTTTTGGTACTTTCAGCACGTTTGTTGTTTTAGTTGGAGGAATCAATTTTTTCGTCACACCATAGCAGAGACATGGGCACGTATTTCGTCCTCATATGGTTATATCACTCATAAGCATGCCATACTGCTAATTCTTAATTATGAGCCGCATTTAGCAGAAATCACGACTTGAGTTGTTGCAATAGAATTTTGGCTTACTTGTAAATCAACCACCGTGCATTAACTCTGAGTAGAACTTGTCAGAGCCATCCGGAGTTCACTTTGGAACTACTCGGGTTGACATTTAGCAGTTCCCCAATATTTATGTAACATTTATGTAACAATAGTTATGTAACAGATGCATCACAAAGGTTTGTACCAGTTACAAAACAGATACATCACAAACGAAGTTTATGGTTTGTAACAGTTACAAAACTTTTGTTATGTAACAAAGTTCTTTAGTTGTGATAAAACAGTTATGTAACTGATCCTTTTGTGTTTACTGGGTAGGTTATGCACCACAGGAAATTTTTTTTTCTTCAAACGTCATTAATGTGATGCTTGACAGGCTTTAACAAGACATTTTCATGTTCCTCGATTCTATGGTCATGTTCGTGCATTTCCGAAGTAAATCGGTTACAATCGGGAATACTTTGCATTGACAAGGATTAGAAAGGCGGAGTAGAAATGCATTTTAAGCACCCAATATACACTAACATTGTATTGTGTAATGTTAATTAAATGTCAAATTTTAAAATAATTTTTTATATTACCGTTTCAAAAATTTTTACGTTTGATGAAAAAATAGCATGTTTTATTCGGAGTAAAAGACCTTTTTGTGGCTCGCATGTATCCGTGGGTCTCGCAGAGCTCGTCCTGCAAATCTACATGCTCGTCACAAAAAGTATACTTCTTTTACTCCTAATATAACAATATGTATACTATTTTCTGCCTTAACTAAAGGAGTTAGAAAAATTGTATAGGAGACAAAAAAGTTTATAATTACACTTTTTAGCTACAAGTAAAGTATTATGAATTTTTATTCAGCCATTAAAATATTATAAGAAAATCTGCATGTAGATGACCTATTCTTGATTTGACAACTTATTTAACGTGAAAAAGTAAAAAAGAAATTGTCTACAAATACCTTTTTTCATTACTTAGCCACATACATGTGTACATGACACCAAAAATAAAAATACAACGCCCTGGTTCAATGAAACTTTAAAGCAAAAGCGTTTAACTCTGCAGCTACTAAGTGAAGAATGTCAACGTTACCCTCAAAATATTGAGCTGAAACAGATCAGAAACAATTTTAGAAACGAATACAGAAATTCACTTAAGGTTGCACGGATAAACGCTAATGACAATTGTATAAAATCTGCTCATAACACTCCTCAAGCGATATGGAAAGTAATCAATTCATCCAGACTCGATAAAACAAAAACAAATGAAAGAAGCTCGATTGAGCCTGAGAAATTCAACGTGTATTTTACGAATATTGCCAAACAAATACAAGCGCAAATCCCAACCACAACTACAAATCAACTGACATCAAGGATACCTGTGGCAGCCAGTACATCGCTTTAATTTAAATTTTCTGAGGTTTCTTTTAATGATGTACGCAAATCAATTGATGATCTTAAAGCAAACGGTTCTCGGGATATTTATAAAATATCAGTTGACTTGATAAAATCTGTTAAAAATATAATCATTGGCCCTTTACTAATCTTAATTAATGAGAGTTATTAAAGAGTAATTAAAACGTTCACTTCAGCTCTAAAAGCACCGAGGATTATTCCAATCTACAAAAAGGGCGACAAATATTAATTAAAATATTTGAAAAGCTCCTACTGCGTCAATTAACAATATTTTTTGAAATAAACTAATTATTCTGTCCTAGTCAGCATGGTTTTAGAGAAAATAAATCCACCCAAACTGCAATGTTACAGTTTATAGACGAATGCATCGAAAGCTTTGAAAACAGAAACTACTAACACGCTTCTTTTATAGACTTATCAAAGGCCTTTGATACAATTCACACATCATTCTTTTGAATAAACTATATGGCTACAACATTCACCCAGATAGTTGCAGACTATTATTATCTTACCTTACTGACAGGAAACAGTGTGTGTCGGTGAACGGGAAAAATTCTAATTTTGCAATTACCAACATCGGGGTTCCACAGGGATCCATATTGGGTCCCCTATTGTTTCTTATCTACATTAATGATCTGCCATACATATTTCAGGAGGCGAAAACAATACTATTTACTGATGACACCACTGTATTTGTCAGTAATGCAAATTTTGAATCTAGCTCAAATAAAATTCAAGAGGCTGTAGAAGAGGCGAGTAAGTGGTTCCAAGCAAACAAACTCAAAACAAACGAGGAAAAAGTCATGAACATGATCTTTTCTCTAAGACCACACCTTGACAATAATAACACCACCTCTACAAAATTCCTAGGTTTATACATTGACAATAAGCTAACATGGAATGAACACGGCAAGCATCTAAACTCGAAATTAAACTCGACTATATTTTTGCTACGAGGTCTCACGCAACAAGTCACGTTATCAGTACTAAAAACTACTCATTTCTCATTATTCGAGAGCTATCTGCGTATTGGCTATGTATTAATTAGAAAACTAACAGGAGATTATTATAAACTTTTATTATCACAATATGACAAACATGAACTGTCTAACACAACATTCAACATTCAGATATTTTCTAATAATCATGGATATGTATATAAAAAATATCATAATAAAAGAATAACATAAATGAATCCAACACCCCTTCTCAATTATGATTATTCTTTCACTTCTAGTAAACTTCTTAACTTGACCAATTTTTGTGCTTCCAGTGGTTTTGTTAATAAATCTGCTATCATAAATTCTGTAGCACAATATTCAAAACGTAATATATTCCTCTTCTTTAAATCCTTTGTAAAATTATATTTTACATCTATATGCTTAGTCCTGTTATTAACCTTTTCATTATCAATCAATTTTAAACAGCTTTGATTATCTTCATACATAATTATTTCTTTAATGTTTTCTTTAAAATCATTTTTTAATAATTCTTTTAACCATATTGCTTCTTGGCATGCTTCAGCTAATTCTACAAATTCTGCTTCTGTTGAAGAAAGTGAAACACAATCTTGTTTTTTACTTTTCCAACTAACAAGTCCACCATTATATTTAAATAAATATCCCGTATTTGATTTTCTGTCTACAACATTTCCTCCCCAATCTGCATCTGCATAGCCTTCTAATATATTATTATGCTTATCTGCATCACCTAAAAATATCTTTAAGTTTCTGGTACCATTTAAATATTTAAATATCCTTTTAATTTCTGTCCAATCTGTTTCAGTTGGTTTGCATATATTTCTGCTTAAAATTGAAACACTTATAGCAATATCAGGTCTTGTATTTACTGATAAATATAAAAGTGCACCTATTGCCTTTCTATATTTATCATTGTCGTTTAAAAATTTGTTTGTTTTATTTTTGTAATATCCAGTGTCAAGTGGTATCTTTGAAACTTTCGCATTCAGTATATTAAAATACTTTAATATTTTATCAATATACGTTTGCTGAGATATTTGAAATATTCCATCATTGTTTCTTTCAATTTGTATGCCCAAATAATAACGTATATTTCCAAGACAATGCAATTTAAACATTTTTGATAACACTTTTTCTAATTCCATTATAAGATCTTCTTCTTTTGATGCCACAATAATATCATCAACATACACCAATAAATAAATAAGAGTTCCATCTTTTTCTTTTGTGTATAAACATGGATCACCAGTTCCCCTTGTAAATCCAAAATTTTCTAATGTATCATTTAATTTGATATTCCATACTCTAGCTGATTGTTTTAAACCATAAATGCTTTTAATTAATTTATATACCATATGTTCCTTTCCTTTTTCTATAAACCCTTCTGGTTGCTTCATAAAAATTATTTCATTATTCTCATCTAATTCCCCATTTAAAAATGCAGTTTTAATGTCATAATGTTTAACAATCATATTTTCTTGTCCGGCTATAACTAATAAAATTCTAAAAGTTACTTGTTTAACTACTGGTGCAAAAACTTCATCATAATCTTCTCCATATTTTTGAGAGTATCCTTTTGCTACTATTCTGGCTTTGTAACGTTCGATATGTCCTTTTTCATTAGTCTTCATTTTATACACCCATTTACAACCAACAATATTCTTATTTTAAGGTACATTTGTCAAAATCCATACATTATTTTCTTTGATAGAGTTCATTTCTTCTCTCGTTGCTTGTATCCAATTATCTTTATCTTTTCTTCTTAATATTTCTTTAAAAGTACGTGGATCCTCCTTAATTTCTTCTTGAATTATTGTTTCCAGTAGAATTTCATCATTTTTATAACGAATTGGTGTTTTTCCTTTATTTATTCGCGAAGACCTTCTGACATTTATGTCATTACTGACATTTATGTCATTAATATCAGTACTGACATTTATGTCATTAATGTCATTACTGACATTTATAACATTTATGTCATTATCATTTCTAAAAGTTTCTTCTTCTTCTTCTGTCCTTTTCTTTATTCCAATTGTAACTTCTTGATCGTTATTATTAATACTTGGCTTTAAACCTTTTAGTTTATATAAATAATTTCTAATTTTTTTTTTTATTAACTATACATTTTAAATTTCCTTCTCCTATACCTTTTGCTTTTAAAATCTTTCCATCTGCTAATCTGATTTCATTTTGTACATTTGAAAATAATTTTGTGAAAAAATCTTTATTGTACGTCATATGACATGTACATCCAGAATCCATAAACCATCCTTCAGTTTTATTACTATTCGCAGTATTAAAACATGTATGTAATTCTTCGTTTCTATTATCTTTATAATCATCATGTATGTTTAAGTGATAATTACCTTCTTGTACATTATTTACTTCTTGTGACTTTTTCTTCAAAAATATTTTGTAAAAATAACAATCTTTCTTCAAATGTCCTAGTTTGTTACAATGAAAACATTTAATAGTAGTATTTATCTTCTTAAAACTTTTGGTTATTAAAACTTTTTCACTATCACCATTTCGTTCTTGACTTTTCTCATTTTCTTGACGTCTCCTATATTCTTGAAGCATTTTTTCTTTTACAAACTCAATTGTAAGATCCTTTTCTTCTCTACTTTCCAATGCAGTTACTAAAGAATTGTAACTTTCAGGCAAACTGCTCAATAAAAATGCAACCAATAAATTATCTGCAATATTTTCTCCCAATGTTTTGATTTGATAAACTAAATTCATCATTTCATTTAAATGTTCTTCCATATTACCGTATTCATTAAGTCGCATTCTACACAATTTTTTAAGTAAAAATACTTTGCTTGACAAAGAAGATTTTTCATAATTACTTTTAAGAGAATCCCATGCTTCTTTTGCTGTATTTGAATTTCTAATATGGGCTATTTGACTATCTTCGATTAATAATCCAATAGTTGTTTTTGCTTTATTATCTCTTTTCTTCCAAGCAGCATTTACATCTGCTGGTTTATCTTCAGATATTATATCCCATAAATCTTCCCTTATTAGAAGTAGTTCCATTTTGTATTTCCATACTTGATAATTTCTCCCATTTAGTTTTACAACATTAATGCCAGTAATTTCTGACATTTTTCTTTTAATTTTAAGATCTTTATAAATCTTCTTCTGTAATCTATTATTCTTCTTTTAATTTACTCTGGGCCCATAACCTATTGGCTATGTATTAATTAGAAAACTAACAGGAGATTATTATAAACTTTTATTATCACAATATGACAAACATGAACTGTCTAACACAACATTCAACATTCAGATATTTTCTAATAATCATGGATATGTATATAAAAAATGCGCTATAGTCTGCTAATCTGGGGCCATGCCTCTATAAGAAATAAGGTCTTTAGTATGTAACGAAGAGCCGTACGGGTAATGGCCAGGGTTGGCTTTCGGGAAGAATGCAGGCATTTGTTTGGTGATATGGGGATTTTAACTTTTCCATGTTTATACATACTCCAATGCTTACTACATATTAAAAGTAATATTCGCGAATTCCGCTCCCACACTGAGGTACACAATTATGACTCCCGCTTTAAAAGAAATATATGCCTACCTCAAATCACACTTAAAAAAGCCGAAAACTCCACACATTGTGTAATATTCTATAACGCTTTACCGGTAAATGTTGGAAATCTTGACACACGCGTATTCAAAAGAACCTTAAAGTCACTACTACTCAGGATGGCATACTATAGTTGGGATGAATACCTAAAGAATGTAGACGCGGATATCAGATTATTATTACCCGGAAATACTTTAAACTAATATCAATCACCTAATATTAACAATTATTTTCTTTCATAAATGTATCATTAATTTAATATTAGTTAAGTACTTATGTAATATCTGCCAGTATTGAAAAATGTAATACATATGATCTTGACCTGTGTAAAACTTATGTTATGACATTAAATAAATTATTATTATTATTATATCAAATTTTGTTATGATCGTATGAGCCAATTCTTAGTAATTAAAAAAAAACAAAATAGTTTTAAGAACTTTAATGGTCTGTAGCACCATAACGAAGCACTTTTGGATAGAAATAAGTTTGGTCAAATTGTCTTATTTTGGTCTCAGAAGAATGTGGTATAGTTTTGTACAGACCTTTTAGGGACACCCTATACTTTTATTTATTTTTACAATAATGCAAAATTTTCACGTCTATGCCAATTGGGGATGATAGTACTAGGACATTTTTTAAAATTATTAAATATATGAATATTGGTGATTAATAGGCCGATTCTGGTCAAAGTTAAAGGGCTTTAATTAGAAACATTTAAGGTAACCACGGAAATCGTCCATTACAACCCATATAACAAATTTAAATTTAAAGGCCTTTAAATTTAAATGATTTGACCAGAATCTGGGTATAAAGCAGGTACTTTCGTATGTTGTATGTTTTACTTGTCGTTTATGCTATCAGCAGCAGCATTCGAAAATGTTACCTTGGCGTTTACAGACCGTGGATCGTTGTGATGCGCAGTGTTGCATACAACGCGGTAAGCGCATTCCCACCATTAACAGACGGTAATAGTTAGTAACTCAGTTATGCTCGAACCACGTGGTTGTCGGGTTGAGCACTAGTCAGCTAAACTGTGCAATTTTAAACGTTATATCTGGGGTAAGGTAGATTAAATTATAAATATATAGTAACCTACATTCGTTATAAATTGCCAGAACTACAAATTTGCTGTTTTAAAATATGAATTTGTTGCATTAATCTGACACTGTACACCAATGAAACAAGAAATTGCCCAGGGTCACTTTTTTTACATCATATTTGGCATGTAATGGTGTCTGTGTAATCTGAGTAAAAACGAGGGAGCGAATATTCATAATTTTAACTCCTCATTAGTTTGTCTTTTGATGGCGCTCTTTGCTCTCTGTGACGAATCCGTATCACCTCTTTTTACATTGATGAGAAAACACAAATTCGCTACCAAAGTGAACCTAAATAATCTTTTGGTGTAATTCATAATATCGAAAACTAACCAGAAGTAACTGAAATTTCAAATGGAAACGTAGGTCGAGTGTGTAATTGTCGGTTATTGGGAATTTTTAGATTCCACTCGCCCTCTGGTTGCAAAAATATGAACTTCTATATTCGGTACTTCCTCTTTTGATTTAAGCCATTGGTACATGTTTTTTGAGCTTTACTGAAACTTTATATAATAAATCTGTTTTGTTGAATATGTAGATATAAGGTACAATAATGCATTTTTAACGCAATCTTTGACATTGACAAGTACCTAATATCCTCCATTTATAGCGCCCTTTTTACGTAGTTAAAATTCCGAATTTTTGAAAAGGTCTTTTAAAAGGAAACAACTTTTATTCAAAAATTTTATTAAATTCTTTCAAAATTAATAAATTTAACGAAAAAATAAATGCAAACAAATGATAAGTAGTTTCTTAATTTATGGAAAAATGAAACCACTATCATGAATGGGCGAGGGTAGAGGCAATTATGACTTTTTTAATGGGAACTTTATTTTTTTTTGTATTTTCTGCTTCGTTCGTTAAAAATATACAGCTCTTTTTAGGTTATGCACTTCCCCTTAAGAGGATAGTCGTCAAATTTGAGCGCTTGATTTTGAAATTTCGTTTATATTTGTGTTTTTTTTTTCAGTGGAGTTTTTTTTAAATTTCTTATTTTGATACACAGATGACCAGATGAGTTTTGTGGCCACCAATTTCTTCTTTTTTTATTTTTGTAAGTCAAACCAATACTCATATGGCAGCAGTAAAACGGGCGTTTGACAAAAAACGTTCGCTTAACGGCGCTTGTCGAAATTCTAAAAAACTAATTGGAATAATATACAGGGTGTACAAAAAGTTCGGCATCGCCCGTTTATTTTTGAAAAAAGTGTTTCAAATAAAATTTGTAGGATTCTTAGTGACGCACTATTTCAAAATATTACCTATAACCTTGAGCAGCAAGTTGAAGGTCAGGCGATAATCACTTAACTTTTTTTAAATAGCAACTACCCATTTTTTTGCTTGCATTCAGAGGTTTATGCAGCATATTATTTAATTTTACTTACGTAAATAGTTTAGAAGTTACAAGAGTTTAAATTTTTAATATGTAAGCGCCGGGCCGATTTATTTTGAGAGTAAACATTCTTGAGGAAAATGTTTCAAAAAAATCGGCGCACAGTGGGGCAAAATACCTTAAATGTTGGCATAAAATCACAAAAACCTTAAATGTATTTTTAAATGAAAATAAACATTTTTTAATTCAATATTCTATAAATTATGTAATAATTTTCATTATTTTAATAAAAAACGCAATTTACTTTAAAGCAAAATCTTAGCAAAGTGATACAATTCAATGAAAGACATTATGAAGGCAAATCATTATCTGAATTTGAATAAAAATTATCATCATCATCTTCGTCGTCATCGCTTTCGGCATTTTGAGTATTACCACCTTCCATGTGCACTTCAGCAGAGGGCGATTTTAATAAATTTAATGCTACTTTGGGTAAGTGATGGAGCTTCTTTTTCGGCAATTCTCTCTTGTAATTATAGGGTCCGAACTAACTAAAAATAAATTCAAAACATCTCTATTCGACTCTTCTCTATTGCATTTTCTCGAATTGAGTTCCCGGTATCTTTTAAAATCTTTGTTGCGTGCTTCTTGGGCATCATCTGTTAAATTGCCTATAGGCAATAAAGCAGTAGAAATTATTTCTGGACCATGAATAAAGTACTTATGAAGAGTTGGAGGCATACACCACCACGGGTATTTTTCAACAAAGTGTCGACCAGTGTTATGACAAAATTCTCGAAATTTATCAACATTTACTTCATAGCCAGAAGCCACTACTATTAATATTATGTGCATTTTTTTTAATCTGTTCTAAATCAATTTGAGTGATTTCGGCAGACTATTTCGCATTTTCAAAAAAATATCTTGCAGTGTTACCATCGTTACTATTGCCGAAACCAGGCTTGGGTTTATCTACAATCAAACCACATAATTCTTTGAATCCTTTTTGGATACGTTCCTTGTTTTTAGCTACTATTAACTACCAATTAAAAAATGGCAAGCTAGGAGAGCTTGCCAATTTTTAATTGGTGGTTTGTATGACAAGTGTAACAAACACTCAAAAAAGCGTATCCAACTATGGAGGATAGAAATTCCAAATTGAATATTCTCTGATTTTACTGGTCTTTGTATCATGTCATCTATATTATTAAAGATTTTTTATGTTGCTCCATATAAGAAGCATTTTTGTGTTGATGTAGTCTCTGTGAAAGCTTTACATACCTTTCCATCAACCATTGAGAAAATAAGTTCGTGTCTCAAAATAACTCGCTTATCATTAAGGGTTAAAAGACTATTTAGTAGTAATTTTATCTCTTTATCTACCCTAGCCTTTTCAGTCACAGAAACTAAAGTCGACTCCTTTATGAATTCAATTCTTAAAGGCCGGCAATATCTTGTAGAGCTAGGACGACGATTTTGCCAAACAATTTTTGTACCACAAACGAGGCGAAGAAGAACGACAGATGTGATGAAAACCGACGAGTCTATACTATGAAAAGCTTGCTTATAAGCACTGTGTCCAGAACTGCCATCAAATCCCCATTTTGAGTACAAATATAGCTCGCATAGTTCTACGTTATTAATTGAGTTAATAACATTTTGTTGAACATGAATAAGTCTCTCAACGGTATGGCCAAGTAATGGTTGTAGACTAACTTCAGCAAAAGTAGAACTAACCTTTATGTGTTCTGAATTTGGATAGCATTTTTTTGGCCTTTTGAATATTTTTGTAAGATGGAAATGTTGCTGGAGTCTTACTTCTGATTGTGAGGTATTGGTGCCTAGATAATTTTGCATCCACCATCATCTCTAGAGCGTCTTCAGCTGCCAACATTTGAGATTTTTTTTCAAGAGACCCTTTATATGCATTTCTATATTTACTTGCACTGGTTGGACTTGATGTAGTTTCTTGCACTACTTTCTATGCCTCAACTTTTCCTGCTGCTCTTAGGCCCACTTGAGTGGCATAACTTAACACTGAAACAGGTGTAGATTTTCTTAAAACACTTGTTTTTTAACGTTTCGTTCGATTGGTGCATGATTTGAAAGAAGTTGTCGGACGGCCACGCTTTGTTTTTTGTCTTCGGCGAAACAAAATTAATACATTCAACCAATCACGATTATTCTCTAGAAATCTTTCTTCTATTCTACATGCTTTTGTCCAGCGAGATCTAAACTGTGATTTAAAACGAATTAAAACTCGAATTTGTTCCTGGTAAGAAAATTACGTTTAAAAAACTAGAAAAATATAGTGTACGGTTGTGACTTTTTAGACTAAGGGCCGGTTTATTCACCTTGCAGTAAAGTGTTCATTAGCGTTACTGACAGAATTGTCATCTGTAAGTGTATATTCACCTGTCAGTAATAGCAACCTTTCAGTAAATTTAGGTTACTGGACACTTTAATTTAGGGCGCGTTCCAGTAATGAACACTAAAGCCCACGACAACCGCAAAATCGTTCTACATAAGACCGCGATTTTTTCTTTCGTGCATCTATGGCGACCGCAAGAAGCTCACAACGACCGTATTTATTCGTGGGTTTCTGAGGTTGTTTGTTGAATGGTGACCTTTTGAGCTAGTGGAACTGGAAAATTTTACGGTCGCGGTCGTGGGCTTTAGTGTTCATTACTGGAACGCGCCCTTACTGATCAGTTTGACCTCCCAGTAAGGAGATAATGAGAAGATTATAACCTCAAATTTAAAGAAAATAGCGATTTTTTTTACCTATTCTCTTTGTTTTTCAATTTTATTAATTAAAATAGATATTATTTTTGATGCCATGTATATAATATAATCCTCGATGTCTTAGTTCAGTTGGTTTCAATAATAGGATAATTTAAATTATTTGGATGATTTGGAGTTTTTCCTTCCAGGGTATACTTACTGGAACTTCTACAACAACACCGGTTTTAAATTTTTCAGACTTTCCTTCGCGATATTTTTGTTTTTTTTTAATCCATCATATTTAATTTTTAGCATTACACATGTTTTATTCCTCGAAATAAGCGTGCAAAATTTTATTTGTTTTTTATAATCTTTCAAACATCTGCAAAACTTCGGGAACTTGCAGACTCCTAATAATTTTTATTATATATCAAAAAAAGAAATTATAAAAAAAATTAATCTCTAATCACTTAGTACATTCGCCAAAATATTTTATAGAAAGAATTTATTTTTTACTCATACAGTCATAAATGCAATAAAATTTATAAAATCAGAACAAAATAGAAGTGCAAAAAACTCCAAAAGCCCTAAAAAACATTGTTGCCATGTCTCTTTCATCGCTAAATGTTCAGTAGTTACCTGACAGATAAAATAGAATGAATATACCCAATTTTTTTACAGGAGGCCTGTAACTTTATTGAACAAGTAATTAACTGACACTTTACTGGACAGATGAATAAACCGGCCCTAAAACAATAATAAATGACTTACGAGCACTTGAGAGTACTAAAAAATTATCGTTATTATCTCTTAATTGAATCTGCGGGATCAATTTGGGTACGCATTTAATTTTAAGTATATTTATAAAGTTTTTAAAATATACTTTGTTTTTTAAAGAAAATTCTACATTGCATAAAAAATTATCAATGAGATTATATTAGTAATATACCTGAACTTGAAGGTTCCATAATTCAAAGTTAGTTTTTGAAAACGTTATATTGTTAAATTAAGAATTTGTAAAGGAAATCAAATGCAGAGCAAAATTCGGGAGTTAATAAGGATTAAGTAAAGTTGATACTGCAAGGCATTATTTCTAAAAAGTGCGTCACTAAGAATCATACTACTTTTATCTTGATTTTTATTTGATAATTTTTTCTGTAAAATGCTTAAATTTCAAAATAAAGCAGCGTTGCCGAACTTTATGTATTTAAAATTTAAACCCTTGTAACTTTTAGGCCCGATTGCACCACTGTTCCTTAAAAGTGTTCCCTTACTAAGTGAATCTTAAAATTAAGTGCACCTTAACTAATAGTTCAATTGCACCACTAGAATTAAAGTAATACTTATGTTAAGTGAAAGGAAAGCTTGACAACACTGTAAAAATCTAGGGAAATTTCCGTTTCTTGCATGTTTTGGGATTCTAAAGTATGTAATTCTGTGGTATTACGCCTAACCTATAATTTCGACGATGTTTCTCGGTTTTATTATTGTTTTCGTTTTTAACTTAAAGGAAATGTGATAGTGTTTCATAGGGAAATTTTAACTTAATTTATTTTTTACATACGGATCAACCTACAAAAAGATTCGTTCAACCAACTTTTCCCAAAAAGTAGTAACTTTTCCCAAAAAGTAGTAGTAGAAAATAAAAAAAACTATTGGGTCTACTTGGAGAGATAAAGATGAAGCTTGGTAACAAATTACAAAAGAATTCAATGCATCGTCCCCAAATGATGTCTTCAGATCTACAACATCACTTTAAAGAGGTTTACGATTATGAAAAGTGTAAAACAAGAAAAGGTGCGGCCCAGGAAAGGCAAAGAATAATAAAAACAGGTGGTGGTGTTCCTCGAGTAATTTCAAAACCCAATGATCTAGTATTAGAAATTATTAATCAAAAACTATTGTTGGTTTGAGAAATCCTTGTGACATTGACGCTATTTGTGATGCTGGAGAAACTATGGCAGTTCCAAGAACAAAATGCTAATGGTGATGAAGAGTAAGATAATTGATGTAATGTGTATTTTATAATGATTGAAATTTATTAAAATGTTGATTTTTGGGTCCTTGTCATTACCCGATAGTTAAACTTTTCAACGCAATAAATTTATTATAAAACTAAAATTTTTAATTAACTAGAATGAAGATAAAGAAAATCCAGGTTGTTTGGACAAATATCCATACATAAGTGAAACTCCAATCCATGGATTGGGGTAACTACAAGCCTCTTCATCTAAAGCAAAACCTATCAACAAAAAGTTAGAGCAATGCAGGGATAATAATAATTGGATAATTGGTTATCCCACGAAATTGAAAGCGCTTTAAGAATGAAGCTGTTACAACTCAAAATTGAAATAATAAAGGAAAAATTAAATGCCTTAAGAAACATGCCCAGTTAATATTTTATTGTGGTGCGAATAGTGTGATATTTTTCATAGGCAAGCGCCCATTTATTTTTTTCATTTACACATTACGTTTAATTTTTTCGGTTAAATTGTAAAGAATGGAATGTTATTATTTTTTTAATATATCTTTTTATATAATTTTTGCATTTTGAAGAACTTTTGTTTATGTTGACATCTGCAATCAAAGTTTTTTTAATTTGTTACAAATTGGCGTTTATTTATATATTGTGATAATTAATAATAATTGGTAGAATTTAAATTTTTTGTTGTGATTAAAAAACATTTTTTCCTAACTATTTTTTTTTCAAATCATCTAGAAAAATAATTATCCAAGAAGAGAAAGCACAGTTTCTCTTCGAAGGCGAAATATTTTAAAAAGACTCAGTTCATCCATCGATTCACTTTTAACATATATTCTTCAGGGAATTCCCACTTCTAATATCTCTAACACTTCAACAATATCTTCCAAAACTGAATGCAACTCAAATTCAACATCCATTTTATTGCAAGTTTTTTTTAATTTAGGTGAATTGAAGTGAACGTTTTGAATTTTTAGGTTAAGAAGGACTTTAAGTGGCAGAATTCTTCGACTTAAATTTAAGATAACCTTAGGCATTAAAGTGTTCCTTAAAACAATGGTGCAATGTATAAAGTAACACTTAAGATATATAAGTGTTCCTTAACGTTTAAGGAGCAGTGGTGCAACCGGCCCTTAAACTATTTACTTTAGAAAAATAAAAAAAATGTTCCGTAAACCTCTGAAATCAAGCTGTAATAATATTCATCAAAACGGGTTCCCCCCATTTAAAAAAAATTAAGTGATTATCGCCTGACCTTCATCTTGCTGTTCAAGCTGATGGACAATATTTCCAGATGGTGCGTCACTAAGAATCGTAGAAATTTTAATTTTTTTCAAAAATGCTTCATTTTAAAAATAAATTGGCGTTGCCGAACTTTTTGTACACCCTATATACCTCAATTATGAACCAGAGTCCAATATCTGTCATCCAGGATGCAATTATATTTTTAAAATCTTATCAGTAATAAACTCTTTAGTTATTTTCCGTATATTAACGTGTAGAATACTCTCATGGAATTTGACGAATTCCTACCGACTCATATGCACCTATGCGTTTTTTGTTGGACACTGGAAGGTAAAATTTAAACACCTCCTATTTTATAAAAGGAATCACTGATCTGAAAACTAAGCAAAATTGTTTGGTAAATTGATCATAATCTTTAGAACTACGCTAAGGTACGTTTTCGATCTAAAGAATTATTTTGTTTTCATAATGTAAAAGCTAATCTAGACGCTGAACCAGTAACAATATTTTAGAGGATATCATGCTGCGTTATAATTTTACCACTCGTATTATTTTATACCAAATATCTGAATGAGTAAGATTTGCTGATTGTTTTAGTTGTGATCTCAATTACTTGTGATTAATTGCATTTGGAGAGGCTGTAGTTATTTCATTGGTTTAACAACCTTTATTTACAATGGGAAAAATTTGCAACACCAATTGTAGTGTTTCCCATATAGAGTCAACAGCGCCACCTATTGGTAGTTAAAATTCCTAATATTCAAACATTTGAAAATTTACTACAGAATTTAGTTCAAATTTTCACCACAGAGGGCGAACAGCGCCTTCTATTAGTAGTTAAATTTGCCAGTAAGGTCGTGAATTTTTTATAAACTATTATTTAATTAGTTAGTCAACGCCGTATGTAGAGTTTCCTATAAAGATCAGTTTAAGATACCTCAAAACGATTAGTTCATGAGGTTCTATTTAAATTTTGTTGTTGGTCAGACGCCATTTTGGTCTCTGTATTTGAGAAGTTCGTGGTAATTTATTATAAAATTTAATTGAAAAATAATTAACACCGTTAGTGGTTCCATATATCCTACGCTAAGGGATAATTATATCTTACCTATTGCGGGTATTGTATTTATGTGTGTCCTTGCGAGTAACGTAATTAAATTGATCGGTCTTAATGTGAGTAACACAGATCAAAATATAAGCGGCTGGAAAAGTCATAATGCCTATTATCGTGCCCCCGCAATTACCCGAATCAATACACGCTGTATGCCAAATATTCTCCTTCCGCCAGCAGAATGACCCCAAACTAAGATGCCGTATGTCATTGAAGAGTGAAACAACGCGGATTAGGCAGAAACTAGTACTTGTCTCGGTACTGATTTTTGAAGCGTTCTGAATAAAAAACAAGAGGCGGTAATTTTTTAGCACATCTACATCGGCCGCCCACGTTAATTTGAGGTCATTCAGCCAAAAAATGGGATTTCCAACATGAACTGAATCAAGTCAGCAACGCTGAAATTTCCCACTACTGCTGGAGAGTTGTAGAAGGGACCACCACTAGATTCTGCAACGAGCAGCTGGTAATAGGTGTCTTTACGAAACGTCAGAAAAAGTGGTTGCTTATTTTTGAAAATGATTCCCACTTTCAAGTTGATGCCTCGGTTCCTGTCAGGTTTGGGGGTGACAGCACATTTTTTTTATCATTTTGCTTCACTCTTCATCGACTGGCACAAGGCACAAATGTTGAGTTATGTTGAGTTCAGAAAGAGGCAATTTTTTAATACTTCGGTCAAGTTTCAGCACATTCAAAAGATGGCTGTTGACTATACAAGGTGTCCCGTTATTCTACCGACAACGTTTAACTGAAGATTCCTCACCTCAAAATAATTCGATATGACCCTACTTATCTATTACCAAAAGTGAACCCCTGAGGAGTTATAAGCTTTTGAAGTTGAACTAAAAAAATACATTTTTCTTTATTGCATCCAAACCAATGAAGATTTTATGACGAAATTTGGTGTACTTGAGTTTTTATAAGAAACGCGCACTTTGTAAAAAATTAGACAAAATTTAACATCTGCAAAGGGTTTAAATGGAAGAGGATGGGTATAAACTTCATTATAAGTTTTTACTCTCTTAAGATATTAACATTAAAGTTACCAATTCCCATTTAATCATTCAATTGTAAGATTTTTTTTCTCTTATGTCTTCCAAATCAATTATACCGTTCTTGCAGAAAATGAGTAAAATAAAACTAGTGCAAAACAGCAAAGTTAGGCAACACAAAGTACTTTTTCCTATTGTTTCAATATCAAGTCGCCCTTCGAAACCAAAACCATAGTAAGAACATTGATGTCATAATAGATAATACAGTAACTTTTAATTTACAAAATTTACTTATAAAATGGATGCAATCAATTCATTTAATGAATATGCCGACATGCACCTAGTATTCACTGAATGTCACAGTAATGGTAGAGCTGCTGCTAGAAGATATGCTGAGAAGTATCCAAATCGTCAAACTCCTCATCATACAACATTTGCTAACTTAGATCGTCGTTTGCGTGAATATGGTAAACTGGAAACTGATCGTAGAAATGTAGGGCGCCCACGAACAATAAGAACAGTAGAGGCAGAAGAACAAATATTGGGATCTATGGAGGAGAATCGCAGAGTAAGTGTAAGAGAGATTTCTACGCAATTACAAATTCAAAAAAATGCCGTATACAGAACACTTCAAGAACAGGTACTTCATCCATACCATTTTCGCAAAGTTCAAGAATTGCTGCCGATTGATTTGAACAATAGATTGTTATTTTGCCAATGGTTCAAACGCAAATACGACCAAAATCCAAATATGACCAGAATAATTTTGTTTACTGACGAATCTTGCTTCTTAAGAAGCGGAATGATTAATTTGCATAATTTGCATAGCTGGTCGGATGAAAATCCCCATGAGAAAATTGTAGCCAATGATCAAAGGCAGTTTTCCATCAACCTGTGGGCAGGTATAATCGACAATCATATTATAGGGCCATTTGAATTACCACCAAGAGTGAATGGTGTGTCGTATTTAGATTTTCTAAGAAATAATCTTACTGGACTACTAGAAGAAGTACCCATCAGAGCACAGATGTGGTTTATGCAAGACGGAGCCCCCCCTCATTTTTCAATAAATGTGAGAAATTATTTAAATGAAAAATTTCCTTGCCGATGGATTGGTCGGGGTGCTTATGCTCCAGTCACTTGGCCACCGCGATCACCGGATCTAAATCCTCTAGATTTTTCTTTTTGGGGTTGTTTAAAAGATACAGTTTACAGTACTCCAGTAGAAAACAGAGAAGATCTTTGGGTACGAATCGTCAACCCAACCAATGAGATACGTGAAATCCCAAACTTCTTTGAATCTATTCGATTTTCATTTTTGTGACGTATTAATTCTTGTATTCGTTCAGAGGGCACTCACGTTGAACATGCACTTAATTTATTACAATAATTTTTTTAATAAAACTGTTAAATTAATTCTTCTTCATTTGTTTTATTTTAAATTAATACCGTTTAAACTGGTAAACTTTAACAATACGTTAGATATTCTCCAAAAAATTAAAATTTAAGTTTATGCAACTTCACTTAGATAATGTGAAGTTATTAATTAAATTAGTCTTTCACCGAATTTCTTTTTTACATTTTTCGCAGGAACGGCATAATTTTTTTGGAAGACATAAGAGACAAAAAATCTTACAATTGAATGATTAAATGGGAATTGGTAATTTTAATGTTAATATTTTAAGAGAATAAAAACTTATAAGGAGGTTTATGCCCATCCTCTTCAATTTAAGCCCTTTGCAGATGTTAAATTTTGTCTATTTTTTTACAAAGTGCGTGTTTCTTATAAAAACTCAAGTACGCCAAATTTCGTCATAAAATCTTCATTGGTTTGGACGCAATAAAGAAAAATGTATTTTTTTAGTTCAACTTCAAAAGCTTATAACTCCTCAGAGGTTCACTTTTGGTAATAGATAAGTAGGGTCATATCGACTTATTTTGAGGTGAGGAATCTTCAGTTAAACGTTGTCGGTCGAATAACGGGACACCTTGTATAAAAAAACTACCAATTCAACAAAAAACCTCCCTATGTATTATGAGGGAGACTTTAGTGCGGTCGGCTCCTGGACGAAAAGGTCGGTATAATACCTACCTGCCTGTAATTATTTATATCTTTGTGTTTTAATCAGGCTATAGAAGCGTATTTTTAAATAAACCATAAAAACTAGAAATATTAGTAAAAAAGTAAAAATTGTGACAGTTAAAAACTTTGAAGTTTGATATCCGCATTTGGAATGTTGCCGCAGCCAAAGCCCAAAGCCCCCACTGGCGCGCCAGCAGAAGGTCATTTCGCTTACTTTTAACACTAACCTCCAATTTTATCAAACATGATTAACGGTCATTTAATTTTAAATGAGATTTAATTTGACATACATAACCTATTTTGCAGCTAAATGTCATTTCACGTATACTAAAGTTTCAGAAAATACTATACAGGGTGTCTCACTTTTTTCCTAGCAAAAATTTTCCTATTAACTTATGTTTTTTCGACTCCTTAAAAAGTTTCAGTAATTTTAAAATTTAATAAATTTAATGATTTTTGTAGGACACCCTGTATAACATTTATTTAATTTTAATTTTTTTTATTTAAATCAAGTATGCTTTGGATTTTGTATATCTTTAAGCCAATAAGATGCTAAATTTTACCGAGAGAAATTTAACCTCGTCGTTTACTTTTAAAAACAGCCAATAATATTAAAAAAAAAACAATCCCCCAAAGAAAAAATCCAAATAATAATTGATTTAAATAAAAAAAATATAATAAGAAAAATATTATACAAGGTGTTCCACAAAAATCATGAAAATTTATCAATTTTAAAATTGCTGTAACTTTTTAAAGAGTCGAAAAAACATAATAGTTCATAGGAAATTTTTTGTTCAGAATGACATTTACTATCTAAAAAAAAAATTTTCTGGAAAAAAAAGTGAGATACTCTGTATATGTCAAGTTAAACCTTATTTAAAATTAAATGACCTTTAATATTTTTGATAAATAGGCAGATTCTGGTCAAAATTAAAGGCCTTTAAATCGAAACAAATAAATAAATGGAATTTGTCCATTACAACGCATATAACAAATTTAAATTTAAAGGCCTTTAAACTTAAATGATTTGACCAGAATCTGGGGGAAAATCGGGGGTTAATTATACACGGTGTCCAGAAATTAGGCGGCAAAATTTTAGGAGGCGATTGTACAACTCATTTTAAGAAAAAACCTTTCTATAAACATATGTCGGATTTCGCTTTCTAAGGGATCTACTGTCCAATAAAAATGGTGACAAAAAAGAAGTTTTTGCTTGTTTATTTAAAGACAGTTTATTGTAGAGATTTTAAATTTGGTACGAATCTTAGTACACTTCAGATATGACTTCATGATTTATTTCAGTTTTTTGCGAGCTTTTAAAGGGTAGTTATGAGGAGGGTTGAGGTTAAAATTATTGTACTCCAACCCTCCCCATAACTGCCCTTTAAAAGCTTTCAAAAAGCGGGAAAAATCATGGGTCATATCTGAAGTGCATTAAGATTCGCACCAAATTTAAAATCTCTAGAATGAACAGTCTTTAAGTAAAGAAGCAAAAACCTCTTTTTTGTCATCATGTTTATTGGACTCTAGATCTCTTAGGACGCGAAATCGGATAAATGTTTATAGGAAGGTTTTTTCTTAAAATTAGTTGTAGAATCGCTTTCTAAAATTTTACCGCTTAATTTCTGGACACCCTGTATAAATAAAAATCACTGGCTCTCGGACCATTTGAACTACCTATCTGATCTCAAAACTTTAGCTCTAGGTTGTCGTGTAAGGTCCGCCGCACACTGCAACCGACGAAACAGTTTGATACGATTCATTTATGTCGGACGACGACTCGGGGGATAATTTTATATGATTTTATACACAGATTCCTGGACAGACGCACACTGGACCAGACAGTCATGCCTCATGCCCGACAGCATGTGACAACTTTTGTAATGGATGTGCTAAATACGTCCTTCAAAAATTTCTGTCTGCCGACATTTTGCCTCGAGACAATTTGACTCTGGCTGTTTCGTCGGCTGCAGCGTGCGGCGGGCCTTACACCTCTTAACCTATTTTGTTTAAGTATAGTACGTGGCGCCTAACAATTAAATTCAATTTTATTATTTCGAATCACGGCACACACGGCTATGTGGTATTTTTGTTACCCGGGGCACTTAAACAAAATTTTAGTTTTTTATAAATCTTGAGCCACCATCAACAGGTAAACCACATCATTTACCGCAAATACCGGGAAAATAACCTCCTATTGTATAATCTTTTACTTACTGATACATCAAGTCACAGCAGGGGCCGACTAGAACATGAATTCGGCCCGATCGTTTGTTTATTGTGAAAAAGTTTTATTTTCTTCGGCCCATCGGAAGTCCCTGGGTGACCTGCCGAGCCAGTCCGCTCCTGAGTCACAGTTTGCTTCAGAAAGGAGGTAACTCCGATTTCCTAAGTTTTGAGTATATCATAAAAAATGTTTAAAAATTCAAAATTCTAATAAAAATTCAAAATTCTAAGTTATATGATTTTTTGTGGATATGTTAACCTAAGTGTTTTTACACGCAGGGTATGGAAAAAGTTCGGCAACGCCGGATTATTTTCGAAATGAAACATTTTTGAGAAAAATGTTTGAAATACAAGTTGTACGATTCTTATGCCCGCTTTCACCAACGATTCCTAAAATTTAGACATTGCTTATAGCGCTAGTTGCTAGGTATTTTCAATCATTTAATAAAGAATACCTAGCAACTAGCGCTATAAGCAATGCCTAAGTTTTAGGAATCGTTGGTGAAAACGGGCATTAGTGACGCACCTTTGGGAAATATCGCCCATGACCTTGAACAGTAAGATGAAGGTCAGGCGATAATCACTCAATTTTTTTTAAATTAGCGGCAACTCATTTTTATTGCATATTATTATAGCTCGATTTCAGAGGTTTTTACACTCTGTATAAACACCCTCTTTTCATGCATAAATACATCTTTCATAGGACGTGGCATAGGTGTGATTGTTGGAGTTACCTCTTTTTTGCCACAAAATGAATGTTTCATCTAATTTTAGAAAAAAAAACATTCAAAAAACAGTAAACGCCATGTGTTAACTTGCGGCGATTACGAATAATTGTAACAAAAAACAAATCTTAGTGGTCGTTTGAGGCAAAAATGAGGTAATATAACTTCAAGGCGTTTAAGGAGACATCTCTTCAGTACAACTAAAACTAGCTAAGTTGATGGCACAAACGAAAGAGTTTTCATTTTGACACATATTAATACGTGTACCTAACTCCAAACTCCCCGAAAGTTACCTCCATTTTGCAGCAGACCCTTAAAATATTAAAATTATTAAGGCATCTGGATCTGGATTTTGGTCGAGGGTGTTTAAAGACACGGGCAATTAGGTCACCACGATTGGGTTTCAGCTAACCCCTGTACCGGGTCCCTACTCCGGCCATCCGATTGTCTCGGGAAACCTGAGTAGTTTTCCAGGTCCTCTGATTGATGATGCCATCGGGCAGTCGCACAGTACATGCTCCACGGTTTCATCTTCAATGTTGCATCTTCGACCTACGGGGTCATTGGTTACTCCCAGCTGATGAACTTTAATTTCTTATGGGAACTTTTGACGTTTTACAATTAAGGTCAACTAAAAATTTTCTGATAAACCGAAGTTTTTATAGTACTTTATTTTACTGTTGTTAAAAAATGACGTATCTTGATAACAGTTGAAGAACTTGATTAGGCCGATATATTATTCCTTTCTGAAACTTATCAGAAAATAAATTTGTAAATATCTACAGAATAGATGTGGCGGAATGTGTAATAGATTTGGTAACTCCAAATATTGAAGAACCTACAATCCCCCCAATCGTGGAAATGGGAGAGTCAATGAATTTGTTAAAAGTTAGATGCAAAAATGTGATCAAATTTATTGGTTGGTGAATTTTGCCGATGTTTTTTTTCGAAAAACTCAAATTTACCTATCGATTTCTGGAAAAAAAAAATAATATTTTGAAAAAATCATAAAAGACCTTTTTTATGGAAAAATAAAGATTTTTATTTTTGTTCTAAGATATTTTTATCATGCAATTGAAATTACAAGAATTATAGGCGAAAACTATTCAAGGTCATACATTTTTTGAAATAATCGACGAGGCAAGCACCGGAGACTTTTAATTGTTATTAATAAATTTTAAATGATGATCTGTACCAAATTTCGGTCAGTTACTATTTTTTTCACAAATAAGGCCTTTTTTGCTTATTTACAATTTTAATTAGAATAAATTAAATTAACTTTACTTTCAAAATTGTCATATTATTTGAAGAAGACTTCGTTAGAAATTTCATCAACAGAGGGAGGGCGCCTCTAAGATCATTCATTAATAGGGGTCATTAATGAATGCTTTTGTATACATTAAAAATACTCATTAATAAACGTTGAACGAAAAAACAAATAATAGTATGGTTTATCCAGATCACAATTTTGTGTTTTGGGCATTGCTTATTCATAATTTTTTTAGATCATCCAAGGAAAGTAATTTTAATCCTATCGAAACACACACAGTAAAAGTACAGAAAATGGATTCGTGGTCTTATGATTGTGACCCCAATAAAACTTTTACCATGAGAGTTCTAGAATGCGAAGATTCCTCGACCCCAGACGAGTACTTAAAAATAGAAAAATTAGACATGGACGATCACTCTGAGGAGTTGGATGAAACATTTTTGCTTAGCCAAGAAAATGCTATTAATATGGAGAGAAGAAAAAGTATTGAAGAAAACAATCGGGCTGATGGTATGTTTATATTAACATTCGTTTGACTATGTTTACAATGTAATCCTTTGTAGGATTGTCGCCCTTTGTAAAAAACGAAATAATCGTTAATGAAATACACGAAGATGAGATGAGTGAAGACATTAACCAAGATATCAAAATCAATATTGACGAAGAATTGATGAAAAGTGAAAACATAACTAATCATTTTTTTATTCAAGGTAAATAATAGTTTTTGTTTGTACTTAAGCTGTGATGTTTTAAATAAAATATGCTTGGAAAAATGAGTAATATTGCAACTATCTTTAGATGACGAGCCACAAGAGGTAGAGAAGACAGTGACTGATTTTGGAAAAAGGCTTCAATCACGACCACCAGAAGATCAAGATTTAACCCATATAGAAAAAACGTTAGTGGAGTCGAAACTCAACGCAAATCCAGAAAACATGTACAAATGTGTAGATTGCAAGTTTGACTTTAAACGAAAAGTTAGTCTACGAAGCTACTCATATTTAAACAACAAAGAAAACGCATTTAAATGTAGTCTTTGTTATAAAGAACCTAATAACGTTTTAGCCAAAGATGCTATTAAAAGATCAAGGACAAGATATTCAAAAAACTTCGAATGTTATCAATGTGCTGAAATATTTTTGCTTAAAACTAGTCTTGACATACACTTACTAATTCATGAAAAGAAAACATCGTTCGAATGCCTAGTATGTAATAGAAAATTTATTCGGAAATGGTATTTATTGACACATACCTGCAAAGTTTTAAAGTCACAAAAAAAGGTTCAAGATATTCGAAAATCCAATACTCAACCCGAATTTGTCAATGAAAACGTTTCGAAGGAAACTACTCTTCAAAACTTTAATTTAAATGCCCGGAATTCTAAATCTGGAAATGAGTGTGGTAAAAATTATTGTTATAAAAGCGACCTAAATTCTCATAGTTTGACTCACACTGGGGTGAAACCATTAGAGTGCCATTATTGCAAAAAACAGTTTAAAAGAAGAGATAGTCTTAACCAGCATTTAAATGTACACACTGGCAAAAGACCTTATGAATGCAAGCACTGCAATTTTAAGTTTAAATTTTCTAGCAATCTTCGAAGACATCTCGTAGCTTTACACATTGGTTTTTAATGCAACTTTATGAATACGATCTACCTATTTGTAAATGTTATTTTCTATTGACGGGGAGTTATATGTATAATACTAACCTAATTTTCATTTCATTTTTTATACATTAATGTAAATAATTTACTCTTCTAATAAATCTGTATATTATTTAAATTTGTATTCGATTTCGCATTATCCTGACGCCAGTTTATTGATGGTTTAATAAAAAATAAAAAAAAATATATTGTATATATTGTATAAATACTCGTAAGAAATAACAAAAAACGAGTCGTAAAAAATACAGCCAGAATTATTAATAAAATTAATTTAATAAGGTTTTCTGCTTACTTGCACTGGCCTGCACTACGTTGCACTGAGTGCGTTTCGGGAGTTCGGCTTATAGTTCAGCTTGCATTTTCTCAGTGCGGAGTGTTCGACTTACAGCGAAATGTGCACTAGAAATCTCGTGCTCGTGCTGCTTTCAGTGCAAATATGGCAGACATCCTCCAAGATAATAACAAAGTTCAAAAATTAAAAAATATTATAAAAATGGAAATGTTGCAGATATTTTGTTATCATCTTCATCGGATAACGAAAAAATTTTTATTTACGCTGAGAAAATTAAAAAAAAGTCCCAAAAATTAAAAGTTTCGTGGATATAGTCCTTGAATTTGATGAGTAATATTCCTTGGGCCTTCCATATTCGTGAATTCGTTTGTTTTTAGACTCACAGGTTAAGGTACCCACATGTCAATCTAGCCTTAAATTGGAGCCTTAAAGCAAAGCATTACAGTAGAGCAGGCATGAAAAATCAAACCAATGCGGCTACACATGCCAGACAATGCCAGAGTAAAGTCATGAACGAGCAACATTCATAAAGCAAGCCTGTTTGCTTTTTGAATTGGTGCTCTACTGTCTCTGATTGGTCGGGCGACAGCACGTGCTGGAAATAACTGCGAAAAAGAAATTTTTGCATAGAGAGCTGTAATTTTGCAGGTGTATAGATGATTAACTTTCAAGACGAAAGTGTTGATGCTACTTTCTGATTGGATCACACCAAAAGAAGATATTCGCCCCAAAGCTTATTTCTGTTTCACCCTCCATCATTGACACCCGGTACTGAGGTCACTGTACCGGTTAGTGCCAGACTCCTACCGGCTTAAACCCCTCCTGCTCTCCCCAGTAGCACCGGGACCACCACTCGGCATTACTTCAGTGCTTACTCACACCACTATTCTTTCTCATTATTTCCTCAATCTTCCCCTTAACTGCTTCCCATCTACTTTCATCTAACAACATTAGCCTGACCATATTCTCCACCGTTACTTTATCTCTCAGTTTCGCCTCGGCCTTGTTCCTTATTTCATTCCACACAATACATTTAAATATCGTGTGCTCAGCCGTATCCTCCCGGTCCGGACAGTTGCTGTTATCGGCTTTTTTGATTCTGTATTTATATGCTTCAAAGCATCCATGCCCTGTCAATACTTGTGTCATATAGTATGAAGTTTCCCCATGCTTTCTATTTAGCCACGGTTCGATTTCTCTTATTATCCTCTTTGTCCAATCGCCCACTCCTCCCAAGCTTTTACTGTGCTCTCCCTGCACTTTCTTTTATTATCTTCGCCCTGTCCCTCTGTTTCACCTCTTTCCTGCTCAAGCAGATGTATTGGGATCATTCTGGCGACAACAAGTACTGCCTCCATTGATACCCTACGATAGCTCCTGCATACTTTAATATGTACCAATCTTTGCACCTTCAGCATCTGGTCTCTATACTTCTTAACATTGCACATCCTCATGTTTTTTCCTTCCTGACAGCATAGCAGCCTCCGTCTTTTCTGGAGCTATTGCGAGCTTTCTGACCTCCAGCCGTTCTATTATTATGCGTGCTGTTTCGTTGCACTTGCGCATTAGTACCTCAGCTGTCTTTGCAGTCACGACAAATCCAAAATTATCGGTAAAAGCCACAAGTTCTACTCCCGCTGGCACCTTCATTGTCAGAACCTCATCGTACTGCAGATTCCATAGAGTGGGGCCCATCACTGACCCCTGTGGCACCCCGCACGTAATAGCCATAACTGCTACCTCTTCAACTTCCAGACTTCTACCTGCCAGGTATCTCCCTATAATTTTTCTCAAATATGGTGCAATTTTGCGGTTTTCCAGTTCCCTTTTTGTACAATTCCAATTAGCAGTGTTGAACGCATTTCTTATATCGATCGATATAAATGCACACAACTTCCTCGTCTTCAACGTCTTTTCCCTTTAATTATGTGCAAGCGTCCATACACGTTTGATAGCTTGTACCGTGGACCTCCATTCCCTAAATCCATATTGATTATCGGCCAGATCCCATTTTGTTCTCATTTCTTCCCTTAGCCTGGCAGTTAGGTATTAGTTGTTCTAGGTATAATACTATCTAGCAGGCAAGTCGGTCGATAGGTGGTTTCGACTTGTCCTCCTTTTCTCGATTTTTCAATCAAGACTAGCTTGGCGATTTTCCACATATCAGGGAAGTGTCCGTCTCGCAACAATCCATTCATCACCGCTAATATGTATTTAGGTTTTTCTTTTAGTGCCAGTTTTATGATTTCAGTTGGTATACCATCGCGTCCTGGTGCTTTCCTTGCTTTCATTATAGCTGCAGCCTCTAGTATTTCTGCTTCGGCGAAGAGAAGAATGTCTGTTACTTTATCCATCATATACAGGTCGGCCTCATCATTTTGTAGGAACAGCGCCCTAGCGACCTCTTTCTTCCTCTCTACTTCTATTGGTCTTTGTGGTATTTTCAACCTTTTCATTACTACCCTGTACCCGTTTTCCCACGGATTATCTTCGACCTCATTGATGAGGTTTTCCCACTGCTCATCCTTGGCTTTGAGTATGGCGATATTCAGGTCTTTCTTGGTTCGTTTATATGTCTCCATTTTCTGCTCATATTGTCCTCTTTCGCCTTTGCGCCCTAGTTTGTCAATGAAAACGTTTCGAAGGAAACTACTCTTCAAAACTTTAATTTAAATGCCCGGAATTCTAAATCTGGAAATGGAAGATTGAGTGTGCCGAGTGTGGTAAAAAGCATTGTTATAAAAGAAACCTAAATTCTCATTGTTTGACTCACACTCGGGTGAAACCATTCGAGTGCCATTATTCATATATCAACCATCATTTAAATGTACACACTGGCAAAAGACCGTATAAATGCAAGTAGTGCAATTTTAAGTTTAAATTTTCTAGCAATCTTCGAAGACATCTCGTAGCTTTACACATTGGTTTTTAATGCAACTTTATGTATACGATCTACCTATTTGTAAATGTTTTTACTATTGAAGGGGAGTTATATTTATAATACTAACCTAATTTTCATTTCGGGTGTTCGGCTCACCTCAGGTTATGATAAACTCAGCTAAACAAATTCATCCAAAGAAAAATACCAATATAATGTGATGTATAGGCAAAGACACATCCTTAAAAGCCTCCACCAAATACATGTCATACCATATATGCTTTGTTGCATTTAATACTCAATCAGAAGAGATTAAAAACCACTTGAAGATCCTCCGAGCTTCCATCCCGTAGACCTGAGGACTGCTTATCTTTTAAGCTCTCCGCCCCTTCGAAGTTTGAGGAAGAAATAACAAATCCAGAGTTATGGCCAGAAGATGTGAGAGTAAATAAGTTTTTTCGCCATCTCACCAAGAAGATTGCAGAGAAGTAACTGGAGATATTGAGACCAATGACGATAAAATATTTATATTTTTTATTAACTCCCAATCTTTGAGAAACAATATAGACGAAATAGATCTATTTTCAATTCATTTTAATTATGACTTAAAGTGCTTTACTGAATATTGGTGCATGAATGTAGAAATACCTTTTACATAAAAATTAATAATTTAAAAAGATGAGAACTTGACGATGATTTGGGAGAGTAATTAATAAAGGTAAAGGTGATAATTGAAATCCCAACTTTTACAACTGTAGAAAATGTTTATTACATATGTAGTTCAACTAGTTTCGCATTCATAAGGACATCGTCAGGCACATTAACAATTTGTATTCAGAAAGACATACTAACGTAATCTGGTACTCCTCATACTGTTATCATAGGGCTGTAATAAGGAACATTTGAACGCCTAAGCAATTAGGCTTTGTGAACGACCGCCTAAACAACTAGGCTAATTTTCTGGAGCGCCCAAGCAACCAGGCTTATTGGTGAACGCCTAAGCAACGAGGCTTATAGTTAGCGCCTGAACAACTAGGCTTATTAGTGAGCGCCTAAGCAACTAGGCTTATTAGTGAGCGCCTAAGCAACGAAGTTTATATTATGGAGCGCCCAAGCAACTAGGTTTATTTTCTAGAAGTGCCTAAGCAACTAGGCTATAATCTGGGGTATTTTTTCATTGAGTGCCCACACAACTGGGCTATCGTCACTACGATTGATTAAAAATATTGGTTGAAACATTTAGACGATGAAACATATATTAATTTAAAACGATTAAAACCTAAGATTACATTAATTTAAAATATGTATTTTTGACAAGATTTATCACAGATGTTGTACGAGATCACATTGTATATACACTGTGATCTCGTACAACTGTGATTCTCCATAAAATTAGCCTGGTCACAGTATGAGGAGTACCAGATTGCATTAGTTCTCTCTTTCTGAATACAAATTGTTAATGTGCCTGATGATGCCCTTATGAAGGCGCAACTAGTTGCACTACATATGTAATAAACATTTTCTGCTGTTGTAAAAGTTGGGATTTGAATTTCAATTATTCACCTTTCTTACTTTAAATTTAGTTTCTCATTTTAGTAGGGCAGAAAACAAACATCAAGGGACAGCAATGTTTGCAAAAAGTTATAAAGAAGCTGACTGTGAGGTAGCTGCAATAGAGTTAAAGTCATTTAAACTGATACTCATAACAGTATACATTCAACAGTTAATTTAAGACGGTAAGATGAATTTCTGGCTGTACACATACATTAATTATGTTTTGTAAAACTTTATTGTAACTTATAATTTTCTTACACAATTTATTTCACTTTGTAGTTCACTTCCAATGATGGCCGAAACATGTCAAGTGAGATTATAAAAAAGATACTTAATAATGGTTTACATCGGAAATATTAATTGATATTGTAATTGTTTCTAATATGAAGATTTTAATTAATTTCTTGTCTGGTCTGTATAAATTGAGTATATTTATTTATTATGTACAGATGTATAATTATTCAATCCTGACTTGTCCAATACAAACCTTTCGGTCGTCACCCAGGATGTCCACCACCTCCCATCGGCTTATTTAGATGTTCACAGCTACTCCAAAACAATAGTTTATGGTAAGTAACTAGCCGTAGTTTAAATTATGTGTCCGCAGTATATGCATTGACCCCAATAAAACATGCTTTTGCATTTCAGATATTAATTTTTTTGTTAAACCTTCAGTATTTGTAATTTTTTTGATTTCAGATGTTAGTTGCTTTGGTATGCCTCCGAGAATGCCAATAATTACAACACTTAGTTGCACCGTGTATTCTGGGTAAGTACTTTTTAGTTCGAGTAATAGTGCTTGGCATTTTTCCTTTTTTTCTCAACCTTTTTAGTTATATTGGACTCTGATGGATATGAGAACTCAACTACGGTAAGTAACTTTTTTTCCATGTCGATAATAACCAAATCCGGTTTATTTGCTGATACCGGGTTTACAGTACTAAAGGGAAAGTTCCAGAAAAGTTTTACCTTATTACTTTGGACCACAGCTTCCTCACTTTCTTCTATAAAAGAATTTTTTAGTTCTGGATCTATGCCAAAGGAATGTCTTACATGATAGTATATTACTCTTGCTGCTCTATTGTGTCTGGGAATGTAGAGTGTTGGCGCGTACTTTTTATATGCACTACAGTTTCCTCTTGCTCATGACATGCTCTACATTTGACATTTATATTTTCCCAAATGCCTGTTTTTAAAGTGCCAGAGTGTTGCGCACCCCATCCTGGCACGCAGCAATGAAACCTTCAGTTTCGCCGTTTGGATTTGCGAAGTTAAGGAATAGAAAAGTAAGTTGTTTAGACAATTTGTTTTCCAAGCATTATTATTATTATTATTATTTAGACCTAATTGAGACGAATATTAATATTGATTGTAATTAATTTTGGTGCTTTGTTAACTATATGAAAAAGATTAGTGGTTTCCCAACTAATATGTTTTTAGATAATCAAATTGCTAACAGTCTTCAGAAAACCTCTGATATATTTAGTCAGTTCTTTAGTAGTTCATACAATGCAAATCAAGTAGCAAGTCCATATATTTCCAATAAACAATATTTTTGACTCTTGTTTTAAATTTTACATAAATTCCGCATTAGTCTTTGATGCTATCAACAACATTAAAAACTCATCCTCATGTGGCCCGGACGGTATTTCAATCTTGTTTTTAAAAAGCTGCACTTTTACAATAACTAAACCTTTGGTGCTTATATTTAACAGATCAATAGAAGGAGAATGTTTTCCAGATATATGGAAAACTAACTTAATTACACCTATCTTTGTATCTGGTAAGCGTGACGATATCCGTAACTACAGGGGGATTTGCATCCCATCTTCAATACCTAAGCTGTTTGATTGTATTCTAACTAAACAATTACAATTTGTCTGTAGAAACGTTATCATTGATGAACAACACTGCTTCCTTTCTGGAAGGTCGACCACTTCTAATCTGTTGGTGTACCAATCTTATTTACCTGAGCCCTTGGAGAATCGTTGACAGGTTAACGTTATCTACACCAACTTCTCCAAGGCTTTTGATCGCGTCAATCACAATACATTGATTGTCAAACTCTCCTCTATGGGTTTTAACGACTCCATGATAGGTTGGTTATGTAGTTTCTTTAAAAATCGTAAACAGCGCGTCAGAATTGACAATTCTCTATCACCGGAGTTTGACGTCCTTTCTGGGGTACCTCAAAGGTCGCACATGAGGCTTCTTCCGTTTACATTATTTGTGAACGATATAGCTTCCGTCATTACTTCTTGCAAATATTTGTTATATGCAGACGATTTAAATTTTTTTATGACAATTACCTCATTGCTTGATTCAATTAGATTACAATCAGACTTAGATGCAATTGATAATTGGTACGTTAAAAATGATTACATTACATTTAATATAAGTACCATTACTTTTTCACGTACAGCCACTCACCTAGGCATAGATTATCATATTAATGGCACAAAGTTGGATAAATGACACATAATTGATACTTAAAATCCCGTATTGCTCCCTTGTCAGATCTATCATTGTATATTCCATTTGCCATTTGGTCACCTCATCAAGCTTACTTGTCTACTTTATTAGAAGGTGTGCAACGCCGGTTCTTGGGTCAATGGCTACAAATTAGGTATTCTTCCACATGCCATTTCATATCCTTATGTTATTCACCTTTGTCGCGTTTTGCCAACTCGTTTCAATACTCATAGTTTTTTCAATTATTTTCTACAAGTAAAGATACGTTTGAGCAAAAACTAACATTAATGTATGTTGAACTTGAACTGCTACGATAATTTTATATTTTTACTTATTTAGTTCTAAGGTTTGTTTATGAAATACTTTGTTTTGGCATTATTCATTCTGTTGTCTCTAATATAAAATAATGTTTATGCAATTTATGTACAAAAAGGATTTGCCGTAAATTATTAAATAAATAAATAAAGATTTCTAATATAAGGATTTAGTACATAATTCATTTTTCGACAAATAACTTTAAAATGAACCAACATATCATTGAAAATCAAAATTTAACGACTTACGCCGATAACCAGTTCTTACGATTCAAATATTTGAAGTTTGAAGGAGAAAGGGCAATGACCAAAGATAATGTTCTTGGCATGTGTATGATCTCACAGGAATCTCACCTCTGCTGAGGTGTTCCTCGTGGAGTACCAAAAATTGAAGTTACTTTCGATTTAGACGCCAATGGTATCTGAAGCTGCAAAAGACACGAGTTCTGGTAACCACAACATAATAAAAAGAAACTATTTAATGAATCATTTTTTCATGCGCTCAACCGTTTTTGAGATAGAGGGCGGAGAGGAAATTGCATGCTCACTCACTCACTCACAAGGAACTAGGATGTTTTATCCCTCTTTTTCATAACCCTAACGTATCTGTTCGATCAATTGTGCAGCCGCCTTAAATGAAGATTCACAGTTTACCTAGCATTAAGGGCATGGGACAAGCTAGGGATTGTCAGATTATAAGGGAGTAATTTTGAAAAAATGATAAAAAATGCGTTTTTTATCATTTTTTCAAAATTACTCCCTTATAACAGACTATATACATCAAAAAAAAATTCTATATGATAAATAAATTCAATTTCAAGGCAAAACAAGAGCGTTTTTGTTAAATTTTTTATTACAAATACCAAAAAATCAATTTTTACTAGCGAGGAGTACGCATTTCAAACATTTCGCAGACTATCCTCTTAACCAGATAACAGGATTTCCTTTTGCAATATCTTCATTAAAAACAAACGATACTTCTTTACCCACAATGTAAAACTTTTTGACGGTCTTTGTTGTTTCCCCTTTTATTGTCAAAATATGGTTTCTGTTTACAGGTATTTCTTCAAGGGTATTGTTTGCTTCGGGGATGTTACCTGGTCCTAACTGCACTCTAAAGTTCTCCTTTAAAAAGGAGAGTAATAGGTTTTTCACATGGTAAATGAGTATGGCTAGAACTACTTACATAAGAATTAGAGCTATCACCAAGGATTGTGTTGTTACTCGTTACACCAAATAAACTTCTTTGAAAATCGTTGAATACGATTTGTTGAATATACTCCATATGGTACTTCTCAAAAAATATTCTGTTTTTAATTATTCTATAAGCACTACTTTTAAGTTCACGTGTATTTAATTTATTTTCTAAATACAACTCCAAAAGCCCTATAACTGAGAGGTTGACTAAATCTTGCTGTAAACTCATTTTCAAAGTGATATTGTAATCACGAGAGCTTAAGGTTAGAATAAGGATTCAAATTTCACACCCTATATTATATACAAGGTGTCCCGTTATTCTACCGACAACGTTTAACTGAAGATTCCTCACCTCAAAATAAGTCGATATGACCCTACTTATCTATTACCAAAAGTGAACCCCCGAGGAGTTATATGCTTTTGAAGTTGAACTAAAAAAATTAATTTTTCTTTATTGCAACCAAACCAATGAAGATGTTATGACGAAATTTGGTGTACTTGAGTTTTTATAAGAAACGCGCACTTTGTAAAAAATTAGACAAAATTTAACATCTGCATGTGTGGAGGAGAATCCCAAAGTAAGTGTAAGAGAGATTTCTACGCAATTACAAATTCAAAAAAATGCCTATACAGAACACTTCAAGAACAGTTACTTCATCCATACCATTTTCGCAAAGTTCAAGAATTGCTGCCGATTGATTTGAACAATATATTGTTATTTTGCCAATGGTTCAAACGCAAATACGACCAAAATCCAAATATGGCCAGAATAATTTTGTTTACTTACGAATCTTGCTTCTCAAGAAGCAGAATGATTAATTTGCATAATTTGCTTAGCTGGCCGGATGAAAATCCCCATGAGAAAATTGTAGCAAATGATCAAAGGCAGTTTTCCATCAACCTGTGGGCAGGTATAATCGACAATCATATTATAGGGCCATTTGAATTACCACCAAGACTGAATGGTGTGTCGTATTTAGATTTTCTAAGAAATAATCTTACTGGAGTACTAGAAGAAGTACCTCTTGCCATCAGAGCACAGATGTGGTTTATGCAAGACGGAGCGCCCCCCTCATTTTTCAATAAATGTGAGAAATTATTTAAATCAAAAATTTCCTCGCCGATGGATTGGTCGGGGTGCTGATGCTCCAGTCACTTGGCCACCGCGATCACCGGATCTAAATCCTCTAGATTTTTCTTTTTGGGGTTGTTTAAAAGATACAGTTTACAGTACTCCAGTAGAAAGCAGAGAAGATCTTTGGGTACGAATCGTCAACGCAACCAATGAGATACGTGAAATCCCAAACTTCTTTGAATCTATTCGATTTTCATTTTTGTGCCGTATTAATTCTTGTATTCGTTCAGAGGGCACTCACGTTGAACATGCACTTAATTTATTACAATATTTTTTTTAATAAAACTGTTAAATAAATTCTTCTTCATTTGTTTTATTTTAAATTAATACCGTTTAAACTGGTAAACTTTAACAATACATTAGATATTCTCCAAAAAATTAAAATTTAAGTTTATGCAACTTCACTTAGATAATGTGAAGTTATTAATTAAATTAGTCTTTCACCAAATTTCTTTTTTACATTTTTCGCAGGAACGGCATAATTTTTTTGGAAGACATAAGAGACAAAAAATCTTACAATTGAACGATAAAATGGGAATTGGTAATTTTAATGTTAATATCTTAAGAGACTAAAAACTTATAAGGAGGTTTATGCCCATCCTCTTCAATTTAAATCTTTTGCAGATGTTGAATTTTGTCTAATTTTTTACAAAGTGCGCTTTTCTTATAAAAACTCATGTACGCCAAATTTCGTCATAAAATCTTCATTGGTTTGGACGCAATAAAGAAAAATGTATTTTTTTAGTTCAACTTCAAAAGCTTACAACTCCTCAGGGGTTCACTTTTGGTAATAGATAAGTAGGGTCATATCGACTTATTTTTAGGTGAGGAATCTTCAGGTAAACGTTGTCGGTCGAATAACGGGACACCTTGTATATATGAGTGAGGCATATCCACACACAACATACACACACACACACATTGCATGCGTGCGCTCACACACTCTCCCAGGACTTGTTAGGTTTATTTATTTAAAATGGTTTGTTTTGGATTAACTTTCTTAAAACAAATTTAAAACGAATTGTTTTTCAATATTATACTTTATTTAAAACTTAACGTACAAACATTTGAACTAAAATAAATCTATTATAAAGCTATTATTGTTTAATGTATTATTTAATCTTATATTAATGTCCTTTAAAATAAATTTCTTGTATTTAAATAATAATTCGTGTACATATTTATTTACAGTGAATTCTTCATATTGAATATACATTAATAAATATGTATCATTTAATCTGTAAATATTGTCATTTATTAAGCTAAGATATAAACTAAAAGTCTGTGTATTTATTATCTAAACTAATTTCCTCTAACCTATAGCTAAAATATTCTGTAAATATATATATGGGCTGTACATATCCTAATTTTAATGTTAAAATATAGTCAGTAGTGATATGCTTAATTGCAAGTACATTTTGGTAAGCATTAATTTCATAATCATCGATTTGTGTTTTAAACACCTTGCAGTTAAGCATACCTTCTAAAATAGAAACTATTAAACTTGTAAATTTTAAAAAATTAATTAAACTAAACCTAACACCCTTTTCACTATTTCTATAACCTAACACTATTGTCTTTCTAAAATTTTAATAAGGGTCTAAGCCCAAGCGCACTACGACATCAACACCCACAGGATACACTTCCTCCATAAATAGCATGTCCTTCTCCCGTTCGATTAATTCCTCTTCTTCAAGGCGCCGTCGAAACTCGGCTGTCTTAATCTGCGCCTCCAATATTCGCCAACTTCTTGGTGATATTGTTGAATCGTCGAAATCATCAAACGGGATGTTGACATCTTCTCCTTGGACATTAGGGGTTGCATCGCTAACTTCTTCATTGTTTAGTCCTTGGTCTGCTTTTTTACCCTGGGATGAATTAAATAGCTCACGCAGGTCGCCTTCTTCTTCTGTATTATACCCTGGTGAACTCATGTTGTATTCTTCGGGTGAGTTATACATAATCACCTCACTATCTTCACTGATATCAAAACCAACACTTTTTAGCACTTCATTATTTTTTAGCTGTCCTAAGTCAACTTTGTTAAGGAACTCCATAACAGTTTCAGTGATATTTTCTTGGTTCATTATTAAAATTCACTATGTAGTGGTGTTTTTTTTTTAAACTGATATTTTACCAATTTCGATGTTTTCGTTAAACTAATACTTCTTTTAAACTTATAAATTTAAAAACGGTTTTAAATACATGGCTCGAGTACTTAAACAATCTATGTCTTCTTGTACTTCATGTCTTCTTTCTTCTCTTCAATGTGCTTTTCAAAGAGTGTTATCAAAGTGTGTTTTCAAAGTGTCTTCTTCAAAGTCTTGGAGTCGAATCTCTTCCCATCGATCTAACCTCGGGAATATTGATAAATCCAGGGTAGGGGTAAAATGATCGGAAAAACCCCAAGTACCTGCCTTTACTTAGGCGCCTGTTTAAGTACCCGAATTGGATTTCCTGGTATTCCCGGAATTAAATATTTACGAATATTGTTACTCAAACCTAAATGTTTACAACTATTGATTGTTCTAAGAATACCCATTTTCACATGAATCTACATCGATTCAGGTATGGCATGAAATATGCATAATCTTCCTAAATTCTTACATTATTAATTATTCTAAGAATACCTATATTTAACTAAACTACATCTATTTATATATATATAGCTTGTAGTATGTACATGTGTAATATGGGGATACTACAACTTACTAGATTGATGCTTGGAAGTCAAACTGATAAAACTTTAACTCCGGACATTCGTTTTAAACATATCGGACAATTATCAAAAACGTCTTCCTTTTAAAAACACACCCTTAGTTTATGCATCTCGGACTGTTATCAAAAATGCCTTCCTTCTAAAATACACACACCCTTAATTTCATGAGATTTCTTTTAAAATTTTATTCTTTTCTGTGTTCAACATCTTATTTATTTAGGGTTTTCAAGAAAAGACATATGGGCGGCGTGAACAGTCATAAATCCAATTCCGAAAACAAACGGCCACAAAAACACAACCGCATAATTTAAACCATGAGAAATATTTTAAGTAGTCTGTAAAAATTCTAAACTACGAATATGAAAGAACACCTGTGAAATTACTCTCTGAACGTGCAATCAAGAAAATACAAGTTAAAACATGTCGAAACATGTAGCGAATCTAAAAGGGCACCTGCAGACAGAGAAGATCATAAATCTGACGTCATCACAAAAGAACACCTGTGCTGCACGTGCAATCAAGAAAATTCAAGTTAAAACATGTCGCGAATCAAAAAAGACACCTGCATTAGAGACAAAATCAAAATCACATCCCGCAAACAAACGACCACCACCGTTGCAAGAAAAAAGGAACATGTGAGTGAGAGAGTGAGAAATGAACACCTGCAGTAGAAAGAGACAGAAAAGGTCATAAATCAATCATCTGTCAACGAAAAAGTATCCCCAATACTACTTATGACATATCACTTATTAAAATCGGATAAGAAATAACAAAGCTACATCGTTGGCCGTTTTTTGTGCACCCCTCTGTACATACAGAGTGTTTACGGTTGACCCGTTAATATTTAAACCGGTGCAAGTAGAGGTCGAAATAGGTAGATTAAGAAAAAATCATTTTAGTAAAAGTTGCTTTATAAGGGAGCTACACCCTTTTAAAGGGGATACCAAAAAGAAAGTTAGGTTAGGTAATATTCTGTGCCCCAAACACTAAATTAAAAGCATTAAAATGAGTAGCTAATAAAAACAAGTATTATTGTAGGCACTTAAAACGGTGCTGAAAATCTGCACGCATTTTAAATAAATGCATTTTTCTCCGAAACGGTGCATTCTATCGAAATAAAATGGGAGTACCTTTTTTGTGTAGAATTGATTGGGGAATAATATTTTGAACAAATAAAAAAATAAAAGTCATCCCTTAAAAAGTTATTAATACATTTACCCCCAACCTCCTCCAAAACTACCCTTTAAAAGCTTTAAAAAATCTGAAAAAAAATCATGACAACTGATCTAAAATACATGAAATCTTCGGATGTCCATTTTGAAGAGAGAGGTATTTTATGGTGTATATACAGGGTGTCCCGTTCGTGGTAGCCAAAACTTCAGGGTTAGAAAGTAGAAGAAATTTCATCGTAAAAATACGATAAAAGTGTCGGTATAACTATTATAGTTTTGGAGTTACAGCTCTTTTAATTTTAAGTTACCAATTTTTCCCACACATCACTAAATCAGTAATAACAACTTTAAAAATGTGTGTAAAAATCTACAGAAATTATCACTAGAAAGCTAAAACCACCCTCTTTCAACTAGTAATAACAAAACAACATAAATTGTTGACAGAATGTTAAATAATAATTCACAAAAAGAAAATAATTAAAAAAAAATAAAAAATTTGTCGTTTTTTTACAATTTTTTAAAATAAAGCCAAGTAAGGGGGTGTTTTTTTTCTAACATCTAAAACTACATTATTATCCCTACAAATCATGAAAATTTTGAGATCTCCATGAACTGGACTTTCGCGGACGTGCAGTTTTTTGCTCATGGTTGAGAAGAAAAATACGACACACACCCAATTTTTTAAGAAAAATTATGTGGACCGACGAGGCAACATTCACCCGTGCGGGAATTACAAATTTTGCAAATTTTCACACCTGGGCTAGAGAAAATCCGCATAACGTTCGACCTGCGAAATTTCAGCAACAGTTCTCAATTAATGTGTGGGCAGCAATTATTGATGATAAGTTGATTGGCCCAATTGAGTTACCTGCAAGACTAAATGGTCAATCATTCCTCCAATTCCTACAAAATGAATTTGTGGATTTATTAGATGACCTGCCACTTGCTACCAGACAAAACATGTTCTTGCAACTTGATGGCTGTCCAGCACATTTTGCAATTGATGTACGACGTTTTTTGGATCGTCACTTTCATCCTTGGATAGGACGAGGTGGTCCAGTTTCATATCCACCCAGATCCCCGGACCTTATCCGACTTGATTTTTTCTTGTGGGGTACGTTGAAGGAAAAGGTATACGCGGAAATAGTAAATACCCGGCAAGAACTATTAGACCGCATTAACAATGCCGCGGATGAAATTAGGGCTAATCCAGGAATGTTAAGACGTACGACTGACTCAGTAGGATCACTTGCCGATATTTGCCTGCAAAATGATGGAGGTTACTTTGAAAATTTAATTAATTAAGTAGGTTATTAACAACATTATTCGAGACATTATTAGTTAACTTTATTGTTTTGTTTTTTAATTTTCCAATAATAAAAGGTAAACTAAAACAAACACATTTTATTTTAACTTAAATCCTATTGGAAAAACCATCTAACGTTAAAGATTAATTTTGAAGCAGAATTTAAACCTAGGCGTGAGCAGTCCTTGGCAAACGACTACACAGATCACAATTGAAGGAGTAAATTTGACATTAATTTAGTGTTTGAAGGAAAATGCCTAGGAACTCAAAATTTTCATGATTTGTAGGGATAATAATGTAGTTTTAGATGTTAGAAAAAAAAACACCCCCTTACTTGGCTTTATTTTAAAAAATTTAAAAAAAACGACAAATTTGTTATTTTTTTTTAATTATTTTCTTTTTGTGAATTATTATTTAATATTCTGTCAACAATTTATGTTGTTTTGTTATTACTAGTTGAAAGAGGGTGGTTTTAGCTTTCTAGTGATAATTTCTGTAGATTTTTATACACATTTTTTAAGTTGTTGTTACTGATTTAGTGATGTGTGGGAAAAATTGGTAACTTAAAATTAAAAGAACTGTAACTCCAAAACTATAATAGTTAGACCCACACTTTTTTCGTTTTTTTAACATGATATTTCTTCTACTTTCTAACCCTGAAGTTTTGGCTACCACGAACGGGACACCCTGTATATAATCTAAAATAGAATAGGATTTGTACCAAATTTGAAATCTCTAGTGTAAGTGGTTTTCAAATAATCGTGTAAAAACCTTCTTTTTGGTATCTCTTTTAAAAGGATGTAGTTCCCTTATAAAGTAACTTTTACTAAGATGATTTTTTCTTAATCTACGAATTTCGACCTCTACTTTCACCGGTGTAAATATTAACTGGCCAACCGTAAACACCCTGTATAATCGATATAAAAAAAGTAATTACATATTAAGATTTGTGGTGCAATTCTGTGCAAATCTAAAAGTCCTTACAGAAAAAATCTGTAAGGTATGTTTTATATGGGTTGTAATGGACGGTTTCCATGGTTACCTTACAGATATTTTCTGTAAGGGTACAAACATGGTTCAGCACCGACTCAAGCAGCGATCCAAGCACCGACTCAAGCACTAAAAACAAACACATTGTTTTTTATGCGCGTGAACATAGTGCAGCACCGACTCCCGACCCAAGCACCGACTCAAGCAGCGATCCTATACAAAAATCAAACGTGTTTGTTTTTCGGAGCGAGAAGCGTAGGTCGGTACCTCGATAAAAAAAATTGAAATTTGGTGGGGTTAAATGGGGCCTTGGTACAAATATTTTTAAACATGAAAAAATAATTTTTTTATCGCCCGGATTTTTGGCACGTCAGCCATCTTGAATTTTTTTAAATGGAAACATATGTATACATCATTGGAAAGCTAATTTTCAGTACTTTGCGACAGTCTATTGGGAATTTTAAGAACCCACTCGCCACCTATATTCGGTACTTACTTTTCCGATTTAATGGGTTGGTACATGTTTTTGAGCTATACTGAAGCTTTAAATAATAAATCTATTTGTGTTTTGGCAAAATAATGCAGTTTAAACACAATTTTTGACACTGGCAAGTACCGAATATCCTCCATTTATAGCGCCATCTATTCGTAATAAAAATTCCTAATTCTCGCCCTCTGGTGGCAAAATATGAAGTTCGATATTCGATACTTACTTTTTTATTTAACGCATTGGCACATGTACAGAAGTACCGAATATCCTACATTTATAGCGCCCTCTATACCTAGTTAAAATTCCGAATAAAATTATTATTTATATCGTAAAAAATAAACATTGATAAAATTTTGTTATCCAACTTTAACTTGTTTGGACTGTCGCAAATTACAAAAAAAAAACTATTGTGGACTGTCGTAAAGTACAGGGTGACCGGTTAGCTAAAATGATTGTGGTTTGATATGTAGGCAACCAAATACACAGGTTGGTACAACTGAAATCTTAAAAAGAAAAGCTCCTAGTAATCCAATGGCGTAGCAAATTTTTTTTACAAAATCTCTAATTTCACAGCAAATGTGAAATATTCAAAATGTTGTTCTTCATTTTCGAGGCAGATGCTAACACTATACAAAGATTTACGCAAATTAATTTTGATAAAAACTGACGTTTATGAAATAGAAGGCATAATTGGCGATTTTTAGATTCTAGACGCCCTCTGGTGGAATTTTATCAACTACATGAAAGGAGTAAAAGTAAAAAAAATACGTTTAAATTATGTACTCGCGGTGATAAAAGGCGAATATTTCCTGTTTTATGTGATTTATGATATACAGGGTGTTTTTTTTAACCTGGAAAATGGAATTATCTCGAAAAATACGCATCGCACAGAAAAATTTGCCAGATCGAAACTTTATGGTCTAAGAAAAAAAATTTTATGGATCAAATACATCTTTAATTTTACTTCCGGTTTATCAGGCAATGGCACCCACTTTCTTATTTTAAATGTAAACCCCTAATTTTTTCTACGTAAAATCAAACATGGGTTAGTTTTAAGTATGTTTATGATAAAAAAATATTTTTTTTCAAAACTTTAAGAAAAAGTTTTGAATTTTTTTTTGGCAAAAAATTTGAGTATAACCTACAAAAAATATTTTTAAATAATACAAATACGTAAAATAAATTGTAATTTATAAAACAATATCCGTCGTTCTTGGGATATTATTTTTTTAATTTTTACTCAAATTTTTTCTTAAAGTTTTGAAAAAAAAATATTTTTTTGTCATAAACATATTTAAAACTAACCTATGTTTGATTTTACGTAGAAAAAATCAGGGGTTTACATTTAAAATAAGAAAGTGGGTGCCATTTCCTGATAAACCGGAAGTAAAATTAAAGATTTATTTGATCCATAAAATTTGTTTTCTTAGACCATAAAGTTTCGATCTGGCAAATTTTTCTGTGCGATGCGTATTTTTCGAGATAATTCCATTTTCCAGGTTAAAAAAATCACCCTGTATATGAAAAATAATTAAATAATGGGCTTTTGTTTAAAATACAAATAAAATAGGATTTTTTACTTCTTTCGATCAGCTGCTTAAAATTCCCAATAACGAAATTCTAAAATCTGAAGTTTTTTCTGAATTTTTGGGAATATTGTTCTAGGTCCTTAAAGAGTTTGTTATATTCTCCTTCTTATTCCCTTTCTTGATTTATGGGATGAACATCAAATTCCCTTGAAATACGGGTGTTAGTATTTATCCACCATTTTACTGCAGCACATTTTAAAAATTCAAGTAAATACGTACTGTACATTACTCTATCATGGGTATACTCAAAATAAAAAAAAATGACGTGAGTCGGTGCTTCATGCTTTACCATGTTCGCCCTAGTACAATAATGGTATTTTCAGGGAGTATAAAATTTAGATGTAGATATCCCAACTGTGATAATATTTATTTTAAAAATATTAGAGATCCTTCTTTCCAAAGTAACACTTTTTTAAATTTTCTTCCTTTACTGAAAGATGTTTATCCTGGCTTTAAATTTTAGATTTTAGTGCATAATTATTAAGTAGGCAAGAATTAAATCAATATCATTTATGTGAAGATCGTTTTGAAGCGAATAGTTTTACTAGTTCGTTAAAAACAAAGCTTAGTAAATTTGCAGAGCCAAATATACCAAATTTAGAAAATCCTTGTAAAAAAGCTAAATTAGATGAACAAGTTCAATTGGATTCTGAATCCACTTTAAAAAATTTAGATATTGAAAATAATAATATCGTATGTGACCAACAACAAATCAACAGTAATCAAAATTTAGAAAAATCAATAAATAACAATGTTACCTTAAAGTCAATTGGGGTTATAAGGGTTTCACAATTAAATACAAGGGAAAAAAGGCTTTATAGGTATAATAGATTACAACGGCAAAGGATAATTAAATTAAAAAAGGCGCTTTCATATGCTAAGAACAATTTAAAGCAAATAATTGAAACAACAAATACTAAAATTTAGAAAATAATATGGATAAAAGTGCTACAGAGTTTGTAAAATCACAATTTAAAAATATGAAATGTAAACGGCCAACATTCAATTTAGATAACAAAATTTTGGCTTTAGTTATGTACAAGAGGGGTCCAAAATCATACCGATTTTTACAAAAAAATTTTAAATTACCATCTAGGATAACTTTAAATAAATTATTAGTCAAAATTCCATTTAATGTGGGTATTAATAAAGAATTATTAAAGTCTTTCAGATAATTTCTAATATACCACACTGTATTAACTAATTTAATTATTATGTAAATTTAAATCTATGCTTTGTTATTTGTATGTACTATTTGGTCTATTTTGACTGTAATGTACTGTTTGCAATAAATAAATAAATTAAAAAAATTAGAGAAACGGGATAGATTTTGTTGTTTAGCTTTCAATGAGATAGCTTTATCGAAGGGCTTTACTTATAATGCCAAAAAAAGATATGTCTGTGGGTTATGAGGATTTAGGGTCTTTGGGACGTAAGAACAAACCAGCCGATCATGCTTTAGTTTTTGTAATTCAAGGTTTATTTAGTCAATGGAAGCAGCCAATATCATATTATTTTATAAAATTTAGTAGAAATATTAAAAGAAATTATAACCGAGTTACAAAATTTTGGTTTTTGTGTAGCATCTACAGTTTGTAATATGGGGGCAACAAACAGAGGAGCTATAAACTATTTGATAAATGAAAATCGTGATAATATTTGTAATGAACCAATTTTTAAAGTTAATGGCCAAGATATAGTTGCACTTTATATTTTATGATGTTCCCCATTTATTGAAATTTACAAGAAACGCTTTGTTTAAATATAACATAAAATTCGGTAATAATAAAGTTGCTAAATTTCAAGATATTATAGTTTGCTATGACATTGATAAATCAGATCCTCGCTATAGCTGTTATATAAAATTTCTCGTAATTATTTTAATTTAGAAAAAAAAGGAGACTCAAAATGAAAGTTAGCATTGCAGCAAAAACTTTAGGGTGCCACATGACAACTACTATGGCAGCTTTAGTAAAATTAAAGAGTTTACCACCAGAATCATTAGATATAGCACAGATTTTATAATTCATGTAAATAAATTGTTTGATAGCTTAAACGTAGCCAACTAAAACGTCAAAGTACTAATAAACTGTAAATTTTAGTACACATCATTTACATTTTAGTTTTGAAATTTGAATTAATCAAACTAAGAAGCAATCCAGTTAAATATTTTTACATACCAATAAATTTACCTATGAATCATTATTGCCGTAGATTCCAGCTATTTGTAGATGAAGCTCTACTAGAGAGTTCTTCTACCTTAAATACAACACCAATCATAGTAATGTAAGTAAGCACAATCATACAAAAAAATTATTAATTACTTTAATATACTTTCTTTTTAGCCTTCCCAATCTATAAATCTACTTCTACCGCATAAAATGGTTGGATTTGCGTAAGTCAGTAAAGCTCATCTACCAAACTCTACCTGTGTTTTATTAATTAAATAAATTATGTTGTAAAATATAGAATGTTCAAATAATTATAATATATTGATATTTACAAAATAATCATGTTATTTAATTTAAGCCTCCAATTCAATAATTTTTATTTAAAATAGAATATTTGGAAACTTATATCAATAAAATAAGTTTGAATATTAATTTTATTTTCGACAAAATTAAATGTAATTAAATTTGGAATTATTAATGCACATCTTTAACTAATTTTATTAGATGTTAAGTAATATTTTAATTAAAGATGTGCAATAAGAATTTTAAATTTAATTAAATTTAATTTTATTGAAAGTAAATATTTAAATATGAAATTTAAAAATCCCGCCTTTAGTAGCTGTCAAATTTAGTTCAGGTCCCCGCGTGGGGGGGCGCTATTGATTGTGGTGTTTCCTTTTTTTAACGTGCAATCTCTCTCAATCTCTTATTATATTTATTTCTCTATGGGAATGAGTCGGTGCTTGGGGCGGTGCGTGAGTCTCTGCTTGAGCCGCTGCTGCACCATGTTTCTACCCTAAAAGCTTGCAGATTTGCACGGAATTGCACAATTAGTCAAATTTCGAATATTTAATGAAACAAACATTAAAAAATCGGGGAAAGGCCAATTGTAAAGCTTTTATTTGAATTTTTTAAGCTTAATTTTAAAAATAAATGGGCCTTGCCGAACTTCTTGTACACCCTGTATATTAAATAATTGTTGATTTATTGTTTACTTTAACATTAATTTAATTTAAGTTTAAATTTATAAAATTTAATTAATAAATCCTTAACTAATTAATGAATTGGTTATTAGGATTAGAGTATTTTTGTGTACGTTTTTAATCGCAGAACCCCCAGAAGCTCACATTGCCGACATATGCAATTTATACATACAACCTTAGAAAGAGCCGCGATGGTGCGCAGTGATGCGGGCAAAGGACGAAAAGGTACGCGCAGTCGGCGTCTGTCTTTAGTTACCCCTTATAAAAAGTACCATGTAAATGTAAGTGTCGAACCATGTGATTCCGGCATTTTAAACACTGTATCTGGGGTAAGGTAGATTATTTTCTAATTATTTTGAATATAGCGTTCTTTAAAATATAAATATGAATCTGTGGCGTGACTGTTACCTGTTTTTGTTAGAGAAATTGACCTTGCCTCCCGACACCTCCCGATTCTACGAGTGCCTCGCGACAGTAAAATCTCCATGGTTAACGGTTTACCGAGTTAGGGAGGGAGAAGTAACAGTTTAAAAGGAACATAGCAGCTTCAAGTGTTGTTGGGTAATCTATAGTCAATACTCTCTCTTACTAATGCAATAGTATTTTATTTCATATCTTTTTTCCATTTTCGTGATTGAAAGTAGCATTTTTTTCTACTAAATTTAGTGGGTAAAACATGTCTTTTAGTAACAAGTGAGCTAAAATCTTTTGCCCACTCAAATGAGTTGAAGAGTGTGCAATGTTGGTTGCATAAAAACGCATACAAAAACGTCAATTATTAAATTAAAAAGAATTTAAGTTAAGAAAATATAGATATAATAGTTGTAAAAAATATTTAATAATTTTATTCAAACAAATAACAATTCTGTGATTAAGTTTTTCACAAGCAAACCCAGGTTGACATAGCCTTACATCAGGGGCGGACTGACTCCTTTTATCGGCCCGGGAAAAATTTTTACCTCCGGCCTCCAATATTTGGGAAGGGGTTGTCGAAATTATTTTTTTTCGGTTAAGTTAATTGTTTGGACTTTGCACTTCTTTAGGAATCTCAGACTCGGAAACAGTTTTTTTTTCTAGATGAGGATTCGTTGGTGCAAATCTCACTGCTAGGTTGATTCAAAGATTGACTACTATCATTGTTTTACAAACATTTGGGTGGCTTTCGTCGTTTTTTTGCGAATTATCAGAATTTTCAAAGGGTGTGGTTTTTGCTTCTCCCGAGGGGTACGGCACGGTATAAAATTTTGTACAAGAACTTCCTTCTATAAAGGACTTCTCGGAACTTCCTCGGACTTCCCGCTTCCCGGGACTTTCTCGCACTTCTCAGTTTGTACTTATTGGCCTTTTTTTGCTTAAGTAGGTGTACAATTCTTAAAATGTTTTTAATAAATATAAATTATTATTAGATATAAATATTAATATTTTATATTATATTTATTACATCATATAGTTTTATTTTTTCATGTTACATGTAAAAAAATATTGTTTTTCCTATACCATCTAATAAATAAATAATGTGGATTTTTTAAAATTTAATGAAGTCTAGTAATTTACACTATATTAAATTTTTTACACTGTCAATATTTAAAAAAAATGGAATTGGAACAACTCAAGTTTATTGCCGCCATAACCACAGTTTTTGGAATCTAAATGTAAAAAAATGTTGTTTCTGTTGTAATAAAATATTTACGAGGCATTAAAGAATATTCAAGATTCAATATGGTCGACGACAAATACAGGGTGTCCCATAATAAACGGTTAGAATCTGTGGTTTTTCCGATTTCAAGAGATTTCCGCGGTTACAGTCTCTCTCAATTCTCAATCGGCATTTGTTTACAATGGTCTAGTTTCTCCTTAAATTTAAATCATACATTTCCTAGCATCTATTGATATACAGGGTGTCCCATAATATGTGGGACCCACTTCTAGGGTGGGTAGTAGATGTTAAGAGAATAAGAAAAGTTCATATAAACTTATGTCCAATTTCGCCTCATAAGGGTGCTACAGCTCTTTAAAGGTGTTGTTAAAAAGTAGGTTTTTCTTCTGTTTATTTCTATTTATTGAAGTACAAATTAACAGATTTGATATTTGGTATGAATCATTATACAGTTAGGATACGTTTTCGTGATTTTTTTCAATTTCTTAAACAGTTTTGAGTACAATAAAATAAAATAATCCATGGCTAACATGATTTTTTTTAATTTAAATTGTGTTGACCATCAATAAAATAATAAAATGCATTTTCTTCGAAAACGGCGCATTCTACCGACTTTAAATAAGAGTACCTTTTTTGTTAATAATTAAATGGAGAACATTAATTTGAAGAAAAAATGTTGTAAAACTTAACTACAAAATAGTTAGGACAATTTTTAACCTTAACTCTCCCCGAATCTACCCTTTCAAAGCAAGCAAAAAATTTGAAAAAATTCACGTAAATGTATCCTAGGTGTGTTATGATTCACACCAAATTTCAAACCTCTACTCCAATTTTTTTTTAAATAAACGAGCGAAAACCTACTTTTTAACAAAACCTTTAAAGAGCTGTAGCTCCCTTATCAGGCGAAATTGGACAAAAGTTTATGTGAACTTTTCTTATTCTCTTGACATCTACTACCCACCCTAAAAGTGGGTCCCACATATTATGGGACACCCTGTATATCAATAGATGCTTAGAAATGTATGATTTAAATTTAAGGAGAAACTAGACCATTCTAAAGAAATGCCGATTGAGAATTGAGAGAGACTGTAGCCGCGAAAATCTCTTGAAATCGGCAAACCACAGATTCTAACCGTTTAATATTTCGAAACGGTTTCAGTTCATAATTTTTTCTAAAAACGGTTTCGGCTACTTTCTTTAAAAATTTCAAAAAACGGTTTCTGTTTTGGTTTCGGTTTAAAAAAGGTGTTTTGCCTATTATTTTTTTTATAATTTTAATTGTAAAACCAATAGATAAGCAGTTAAAAACCGCTTAGTAAAACGGTTAATAATCGGTTAGTAAAACGGTTAAAAACCGCTTAGAAATGGCTTAGAAATTAGTTAAGGCTCTCTTTTCAGTGTAAATGCAGTTGCCTTACCGACCATTTACATTTGGGTTAATTTCTTTAATGCTGTTAAATTACGGAAAATTTGCATTACGATAAAAAAATACAAACAATATTGATCAATTTGAAATATATTTAGTCACTCAAAAGATCTTTTTAGATGTAATATCAGTCAAAATAATTTGCAAGAACCTGTACTACCTAGGTGGCGCAAATAAAAATTATTTTTACTGAAATTCTTACCTAAAAAGATCTTTTGGGTAACCAAATATATTTCAAATTGATCATTATTGTTTATATTTTCTTACTGCGGCAAACACCAATTGCGTTTGAAATACACACATTTTTCTACCAATTCAAAAAAAAATCGAGTAACAACAGTCTTTGACACTCGCTCACGGCAGGTCATCGGAAAACGTCAAGTTTGCGTATTCAAATGAAAGCGACAAACGTCACTTTACATAGATATTGTATAAAATAGTCATGTAGTTTATGCAATAAGTGTAAAAAGTGGCTTAGTTAAGTCATGCTTTTTGCACCAAGTAATGGTTCTGATCATAAAAGGCCAAGTTTTTGAACGATCGTAGAAAAATATTTTGTTCTACAATAAAGTACGGCATTATAAAACGCTTGACAGACTTTAACAAGTCGTTTTGCTGTTCGTTGAGTCTAGCGACGTTTTTCTAGCAACAGAAATGTTGAATCGCGGACGACGGAAAATGTCGAGCGGAAAACTTTGCAGTCGCAAAGCTCGTCCCGCGAACCCGAGCGCAAACCTACATACTCGATACAAAAAGTACTTATTTTAGTCCTAATAAAAGAATATACAATTCGCGGTTCAAGTATAAGTGACCTCCCTCTTGCGGTCGGGCGCGAAACCATGAAATGACGTCACAAACGTGATAGTTGTGCAGACGAATTTAGCGTTTTACATCTGTTAACACATGCTCTACTTTAATAAATTGCGTAGATTTACCTAATTTACTTGTTATTATTAAACGCGTTTGATTTTTTGTAATTTTAAATATTCATTTATTTTGTACGTCTGTGACGTCATCAGAGTATGCAACCAAACATACATTTGCGCGGGAAAATTTAATTTCAATCGCTAAATCTCTAATTATGGTCCTATTTTACCCTATATTTTTAATATCCGAAAATTGTCACACTTGTGCAATACAAATAAATGAATGGCGCATTATTTTTGATGCACATGCATGTTTAGCAAAAGTTCGGAAAGGTTCGGAAATCATCGGCTCTCCAAAATTATTTGGGACTTCCTCGGACTTCCCGGGACCCCCTCGGACTTCCTCGGACTTGCCGGGACTTCCTCGGACTTCCCGGGACTTCCTCGGACTTTCTTGGGATTTCCTTGAGACTTCCCCGGACTTTCTTAAGCGTCTACAAGGATTTCCTCGCGTGTCGTACCCTTCGGCTTCTCCCAAAGAAGAATTCACTTTGGACGTTGAAGGTTTAAATATATCAATCAATTTATGGGAATTGCCCGCCGCAACCGAGACTTTTTTTTGTCTTTTTTGCTTTTTCTTTCTCTGCCCCTCCCTTAAATTTTCTTTTAGGTTTTTCCATTTTAATTATAGAAACACCAAAAATCACTATTATTCAATTTTAAATTTTAAATTAAAATATTTTCATGTAAAAAATGTTTCAAATTCATTCTAACCCCAACTTTTCATTTCATTTAAACTAATCTTATTTTTGCTAGATTCAAATTTTGTTACAAAAATATGGATTTTCATTAAAAACAACTGAGTTGGGGGTAGAATAATCGTGAGGAAGTCCTCCAGATGAAAAATAACTATACCATTCCATGACTTGTCAGTGTCAAAAATTCTGTTTAAAATGCATTCTTGGACTTTATAACTACATATTCAACAAAACACTAATTGATTTATTATTTAAAGTTAAAAAATATGTACCAATGCGTTAAATCAAAAAAGTAAGTGTCGGATATAGAAGTTCATATTTTTGCCACCAGAGGGCGAGCGGAATCGAAAAATTTTCAATAGAAACAAAAGGTTGAAGTACGAAGTGCGCGAAAGATATGCGCATTTTGTGGTATTCGCGATTTGTTTCATAGTACTGTAGCTACTGCAAAAATAGCCCTATACTGGGTCAACAATCGACAAGTGCGGCCAAATTTTTCATTTACATGGACAACATTGAAAAAAAAGTAAAAAAAATATATACCAAATACAAAATTTTATTACCAACATACCGGCCTCTCGGGAAAAATCCCGAACTCCCAGTACTCCTATCCACGCCTGCCTTACATTTTGAAATTTGAAATTGAAACTCAAGAAAGTGATATAATAATTATTAGTTGTAAGTACTCCTCCTGATATTTTGGAAAGGCAAATGATATTTTCGAAATTTTCGAAAAATTAGAAAATGTTCCTAAAGTATACATTATTTATTATTTTAACAAAAATGGAAAAAATTAGGTTAAGCACACGTGAGCAAATGATAAACAGTTTTAACCGAATTCGAGAGTAATTTTTTTTCATAATTTATTTATTTAAATACCTACTTACAAAAACCGTTTCTTTATAGAATAAAAGTTTTTGTATATTAAAAAAAATTAAAAAGGTAAAAATTCTTAATCAGTTGCTGATATTTTTTTCCAATTTTTTGTTTGTTCTATTACAAATAGGCTAAAAACAGTATTTCGATTAAATGGCGAATGAGTCGCCAAAACTAAGCCAAATTTTGGTAAAAATTAAGTACTTGTCTGGCGACCAAAAAATTTAGGGGTTCCTAAACAAGATTAAATTTTGGATTACATTTGTTTAAATATTCAATAAAAATAATGAATTTAGTAATAAGACATTGATATTCAGCATTCAGCGCTTAATTTATTCCCATCGCCCAATTTAGGTACTTTTTATCGCTTGCGGTTTTTGGGTTTTTAGAAACCCGACCGAATGACATAAAATTTATTTTACACGAGGTACATACAACATTTTTTGCACGATCGCAACTTTAAACAAAAACAAATTTCATAATTTAATGTAAAAGTAATCTTAAATCTTAAATAATTAACAATATTTACTGTTTGTTTATTGTTTATTTGGAGTAGGATATTGATGAAAATGAAGAGAGTAACAGTGTTGCCAGGTTAGGAAAATTTAAGAGCAGTAGCGAGTAGCTAAAAATTAGTGTATGAACGAAAGCATCATTTTTTTTGTGTTGGTTATTTACGCATGGCATATAACCAACATGAACAGTCATGATGATTATATACATGCATATATTACTAACATGCTCAATGTTCTATGACAGGTAAACACTATTGGGAATTTCGACTACGGATAGATGGCGCTATTTTGACGTAAATTTGAAAAAAACATGGAGGAAAAAGTAATAAAAGATTTTTGCGCCGATTTAATTTTTATTGGCCTTAGTAACTGCGCCTGTGTTTAGATCAAGTTTTTTGTGTTTAAAAATTGTGTTTATCTTTTATTGGCCAGTGTGTGTTATTTCTTACTTGCATAATTGCATAAATTCATTGTTTTGGGGTAAGTAATAAATTACAGCCTGTAAAAATATTATTATTTTAATATAGTAATAATAAACCCAAGGAAACTGATTTATAACTGCACGGAAATAAATTTTACAAAAACAGGTTATGTCGAGGTAGACTTTTTCTAGCTTCAGCAAATAACTCGCAGAGGGCGTATACCAAGTCGAAATTCCCAATAAAAAGCAACTTTTCGCATTGTTTAGAATTTGTAAAGTAACAACTTTAGGAGTGGTCGTGCAAAAAAAATATTATGTGTTATTAAAGGAATGTGGGCATATGATGCGTGGTCAGTGTTGCCACACTTTGTGCAATTTGCGTAAATTTCCAATATGTCCTTTCTGCAGGTCAGAAATTAAAGAAGAACCCCTTTTTGTTTATTTTTAATTTATTATGTTTTTTATTAAGTATGAATTTTATGTTTTTAAAGTATTGACTTTATGTTTTTATATTAAATATTTGATTTTTATTAAGTATTGTTTTTTATATTAATAAAATTTTGTAATATTTAGAAAAGTAAAAATGGCAGATGAAATTTCTATTAATTAGCATAAAAATACGCACCTTAGTCCCAACCTAACCTAAAAATAAGTAACTCTTAAAATAAGCAAGATCCCCAGTGGCGCATTACCATATAGGCAAAATAGGCAATTGCCTAAGGCCTCAAACAAGAGAAAGGTTTCCAAATAAATTTAAAAAAATAACATTGTTTTCCTCAATTTTTTTAAACAGACGAACTTGGTTATAACGAGAACGGATATCACGAGCAAATCCGGACACATACTGTTGTTCTAATGAATTTCAATTCAAAAATTTTACGGTTATTACGACCCTTTTCACGGATATACCGAGTAAATATTTCCCTTTTAATGGGGTTTTCCGTTAATTAAATGTACATAGTCACCCACGGGATTCATTAAAAAAGTACATGTTAAAAAAATTAAAAATAATCCGTTAACATCCTGTATTTCGAAAATGGAGCTTTTTAACAAAAATGTACATATTTTTGTTTTCTCTTTTGAAATTGGTCAAAAATTAGATTCCAGAATTACTGACTCTTGGTTTGAAACACTCTGTATATTTCGAATTAGAATAACAGCAGGGAAAAACATTTTCACGGTTATATCGATTAACGGTTATAGCGATCAAAATTCGGTCGTTATAATCGGATTTGACTATATTTTCTAAAAATTATCAATATTATTTTGGGGCCTCAAAATTGCCTAAGGCCTCATAAAGGCATAACGCGCCACTGGAGATTCCCGTACATATATAGCCTCGAGAAACGGTAACCCTGTATATTTATTTACCTATTTTGTGCATTTTAAATAAAATTAGTTGTTAGGCGGTTTTACTTTAGCCGCAAATACGGTTTTCTGGTTTTTTTAAATTAGGCCATTTAGCTGTTATGCGCTTTTACTTTATGCGCAAATACGGTTTTGTGCATTTTTAAATTAGGCTGTTTAGCTGTTCTGCGCCTTTAAGTTAGGCGCAAATACGGTTTTGTGCTTTTTAAAATTAGGCCATTTAGCTGTTATACACTTTTGCTTTAGGCGCAAATATTATACTTTAGGCGTTTTAGTCCGTCGCATATTTATCGAACCCCATTTATAATAAAAATATGTACAAATATTAGTTCCCTCCATTTTATGAAACTTTTATTCAATGGAGGTGGGAATGAGTAAAATGTTCAAGTAATGATTAAAGTTAAGCAAAAATAACCTGAGGGAGCCACGTGACTTTAAGACGATCCAGCTTCCAAAAGATTTTTTTTTATTTTGTTAAGGTAAGAAGTAGAAGCAACAAATTTCGCCAAAATTAATTTAAATATATTCAGTGTAGGTATACTATATACTATAACATATAAAAGATGTGTTCATTAAAATTTTCTAGAATTTTAAAAATATTTGTATCAGCACATAATTTACAAGAAGAAAAAAAGGACGAAAAATAACGTTATTTGTCGCTAATCCGCAGTATAAGAGTAACACATCATTTAAACTAATCAATTGATTAGAGAAATTTCCTCCAATAAAGAAAAAACGCAAAAAATAGTGTTAAGATAATAATAAGAATTTTTAAATGTATGAAAATTATAATAATAATAATATAATAATATTTGTTTATTACAGACCATAAAGGTCCAATTATAGGGGAACATAATTTAAATCTGTACATACATAAAACAATAATTATTAAGAATATAAAGTAAAGTATACAAGCACAGTATAAATATTACAAGTTTAAATTATTACAAAAAAATTAGATTATTATAAAGAAAAGTTACTGAAACATAAATACATAATAAATAAGTGATAGATAAAATAAAGAATACATTACAAAATAGTAAAATCAATGGAGTGACTCCGAAATTAAAATCTTGAATTGCTCAAAACTTAATGAAAATATATCAGCACAATACTGTAAGTCATTATAAAGTTTCATTACTTTATTAACTGGAGAATTATAATAATGGTTTGTGTTAGTTCTTAATATTGAAAAAGTAGAAGAGTTACGTGCAGATATTCTGGGTACATGGAATCTTAATTCACCTAACAAATTAGGATCATCAATTAAGTTATTAATTAATTTGTATAGAATACATACTGAGATTACCTTTTGTCTAGATTCCACAGAGCAGAAATTAAATTCTAGCAATAATTGGTGATATGTAAAGTCCCACTCAGAGGCCGGATTTTGTTTTGCTAGCGAGTTTTATGAACACGCTAAAACGTCATCGTTTTCCGCACTTTCGTCATCATTTTTGGAGAACGGCGATAAATATGGGATAGTAGCGAATTCGGTATTTTGTTTCACCAAAACACGCGAGTGGCGAATTTATACGTTCAAAACATTAGCGTGAATTTGCGCCTGGTAATAGGGAGGCGAAGAACGTTTTAAGTCGATCTAAAATTGATACATAACCTCAAATAAACGTAAATAAATCCCGCAAATACCTCCTAAAAGCCACATTGTTATATATTTATAATTATTACTTGATTTTTGTGTTAATATTAAGGGTAGTGAGTGTTTTAAATTTATTTGTTGTATTTATTATAGTGTTTTGTTAAATTGGGATTTTTAATGAGTGTTAGGACAATTAAGAATCAATTTTAAGTGTTTCATGTCCATTTTCACCATCGATACTTAAAACTTAGGCACTACCTAAACAGAGATAAATATTAGCTAACGTAAAATTGGTTTTCACCAACGTTAGACATTGTTTAGTGCTATAAGCAATGCCTAAATTTAGGTATTTAATAAGCAACCTAAAAGATAGGCATTTTGTGTAAAGTGTCAAAAAACAGAATAACTTTTTGAGCATTACATTTCGTTTCCTTTTTAACTATGTTGGAGTTTATCGATTTTATTGATAATTTAGAACGATTTAATAATCCAGAGATTGTATGAAGTCCACCAATTGTTCGTACTAGAAATAATTATTTTAAGTAGATTTTGTACGAAGGATTCGATTAAAAAAAGCAACGGTTTTAATTGTGTTAGAGTATATTGACGATTAACTGGAATTTGATAGGTACTATTTATAATGGTGAAATTGAGAACTTGAACATTAGGTATTGCTTAGATGTAGGTATGGGGCCCGATTGCTTGGGGTGATGATATCCCTTAAGTAGGTTTTACCCCCCCAACCAGTAAATATAGTCTGTTACAATGGGGAAATTAAACAGAAATCTTCAGTAATTGGTGGTATCAAAATTAAGTAAGTAAATGAGTACCATAAGCTTAAAATTTTCTTGATTTAATGAAATAAATGGGATTTATATTTTTTTAATAATAGACTACATTTATCTCGAGAACCTCAACCCAGCTTGAATTCGGCTTGGCTTGACATCTACCATTTGAAGTACATGTAAAAGGTCAAACCAATCCCGCATTCAAGCTGGGTTGACCGGGCTCGAGCTAAACGTAGTCACAGGGATTTGGTTTTCTAACTAGTTTTTTTAGATGCAAGAATATATCAAAGAATCAATTTCCAATGATGATTTCAAAAAAATTCTTTCTTAAATAAATTAATATCTTTTTCTGGAAACACATTATCCTTTTGACAAATTATGTAGATTTTGAATATTAAGTTAGTTAGGATTTTGAGTCTGGGTTAATGTTGTCTTTTACAACAAAAAAACACATATGTTAATAAATAATATCCATTTATTAATTTTTAGCCCGTAGCTAATATAGACTTCAGAAAAATTTGTAGAATGTGTAAGTTCTTTTAGTTGAAGTATTATTTAATTTGAACTGCCAACTTTATTGTTTTTTCATTCTTCTCCTCTTCTCATTTGAGTTTTCGGTCATATTTATGTGGTTCAATCTTCAACATCACAGCCAGTTGAAAATGTATGTTATTTTGTTTTAATTTAAGTCTTCATTTTACTAGTTGAAACTGCATTGACAGGGATTCAATAAAATTGCAGTTATTTTGGCTTTAGTAATTTTTTTGTTCAGATTCCTTCAACTTCAAAATTATTCAAACGAGCTTCTTTGGTAGATCCTTTAAAAGGGAAGAAAGCTAAGTACTTGAAAAGATTTTTGATTTAGCTTATAAAATTTTGTAAATGAAAACTAAAGTGTTTTTTTTTACTTTTATAGGTATTATTAAATAGGTGTAGTATACATATAATATTGTAGAATAAATATGAACAATTTGAATTACCTTTTTTATTAATTAAAATAATTTTAAACAACAATGCTACGAGTTAATTTCCCCACATGACTCAATTCTTCATCACCTATCTCCTTGTCAACTAACCCATCCGCAAAAAATTTCCTCTGGGTTGGGAACATTGTTGTGAATTAGGATATTGGGCTAAATTGCATAACTTATCAGAATGTCCTCAACCTTATGTGGACTGTATTTAAAGTCCTTTACACTAAAATGCATCAGAAGTGGGTCTTAAGTAAACCAATGGAGTGCTCAACGATGCATCGAGCTGATCTATGAGCTCTGTTGTATCTAGTTTCAAGGGAAATAATTCCATAAATCTAAAAAGATGTTCTTTGGATAGAGAAAATGTTCCTAATGCCAGAATAAGTTTACTTTAGAGTAGGTTTTAACCCCCAAAAGATAACATCAACATTTTGAAATTATCAACAACACGAGTCACAGATGACCCTGTTAAAATCACACCATCAACAACATTAACATTTATTCAAAAGATACCTAAATGCATACCTTCGCAGTGCGAATATAAAAAAAATACAACCAACAATAATATTCGTGGGGTTATGCAAAACCCTTTAGGCTTATTCGTTTCAGCATAATATTATGTGAATCGTGGTATGATGGTTAGTGGATGGTAAGTGTTTTTTGACATCTGACTTATCTCACTTACCATTCCCATTTAATATACACGGACCATAGTTAGTGGTTTGACATACCACGATCACTTACCATGTCAAGCGAAAATGAATAGTATGTGAAATTCTCTACTTACCACTGCCAAACGAATAAACCTTATCTTGTCATTTAAGGGTTAAATTTATTTTTACCAATTTGCCACCATTTACTTTGACATAATCACTGTAATACACTAATGGATGCATTATTTGGACAAAAATCCTTCCAATGCTATTATAAATTGATTTTTACTAAAAATTTAGTAGTTTACCAATCATCTGGCGCGCCTCAATAGCTCAAATACTCAAAAGCATCAATTACGTTCCTCAAAACACACATTTTTCTGTGTAAATAACATCTCTCTACCTCATCTGCCTTCATTACAGGCAAAAACCTCTGAAAAACACTAAACGGGGTAACAATAACTATAAATCACAATCAAAACTATTACGTAACATTATAAATCACAATCAAAACTCTAAAATAACTATAAATCGCAATTAAAACCGTAATTATACTACTATCAATCCCAATATTGCTATAACTATGTTGTAATGTATTGTGGACAACATTTTAATTTCAATTTTAAGGTTATGTTGTTTGTTTATTTTGATTTGGCATGTTTACTTTTACCGACGTGAAGCTCGCCCGTATACGAAATATCGAGTGTAAATCATCGGCAACGCCGCTTAGCGAGTTTCGGCGAGACTCCGCCCCTTTTCACTTCGCTAGCGTTATGCTGTGAAATAAAATACCGATTCTTCGCCATACGCGATAAATAACAGGCGAGTTTTTTCGCCTTACAATTTTTACGCTAGCAAAACAAAATCCGGCCTCAGGATACTTATTGTACTTTAAAAAATAAAGGTATTTAAGAAACTTCTTCTGTACTTTTTCAAGAGCATAGATATATTTGTTGTAAAAAGGCGACCAAACAATAGCGCAATAATCAAGTTTTGAAAGAATATATGCATTATACAAACCAATCAGAGTATTTATATGGGAAAAATTCTTACTAGTACGTATAATGAAGCCTAAAAGGCGGAAACAACTTTTTGTAATATCTGAGATATGAAAGTTAAAAGTTAATTTGTTATCGAAAAATACACCCAGGTCTTTACAAATTTCTTCACATTTAAGATTTTCACCATTAATATGATAGTCAAATTGCACTTTATTAATTTTACGCGAATAGGACACTAAGCAACACTTTTTAATATTTAAACTTAACTTGTTCATAGAACACCACGAAACAAAGGAGTCAAGATCCTCTTGAAGATGAATGCAGTCCGATACTGAGTTGACTTCTCTGAATATTTTGACATCGTCGGCATATAAAAGTATGGGAGACTTTACTACCGTACTGACATCATTCATAAATATATTAAATAGTAGTGGTCCAAGGTTAGAACCCTGAGGAACCCCGCTGGTTGCTACATACATATTCGAAACGGCATTTTGGTAAACAACTACCTGCTTACGATCATTTAGATAAGATTCAATAACATTGATTATGTTATTGTTAATATTGAAGTTCTTTAACTTTTGGAGAAGTATCGAATGTGAGAGACGATCAAATGCTTTGCTCAGATCGGTATAAATTACATCAACCTGTGACCTCTCATCCATCTTTGAGGATATGTACTGTGTTAAATTGCAGAGATTAGTTAGGGTCGATCTTTTTCCCAAAAATCCATGCTGATGAACAATAATAGAGTTCTTTACTTGATATGTTATGTGCTCAGATATTATAGATTCGAAGACTTTAGAAAAATTTGACACTATAGAAATTGGGCGATAGTTGCGAATGTCGCTTTTGTCTCCAGATTTATAAATTGGACAAACCTTCACGTTCTTCAAAACTTCAGGAAAAGTACCCTCTTTAAGAATTAAGTTAAAAATATACATAAGAGGAGAACTGAGTATAGTAGCACAATCTTTTAACAAAAATGATGGAATTTGGTCTAACCCCATAGTTATCTTAGGTGCAAGTCTTTTAAGGTGCTTAGTTACAGAGGCTTCATCAACAAAGAAATTTCCCAACAAGGTATAAGATCTATTTGCATCATCAGTTACTAAATCACAATCATCATAAACTTCCTTAAAATATTCAGCAAATCCATCTACAATTTCAGTGGGGTTACTTAACTTATTCTGATTATAATTTAAAATACCAGGTATTCTAGTTGAGTTTTTTACATTATTTACAAACGACCATAATTGTTTGGGATCTCTATTAATATTAATTTCAGCTCGATTGATGAAATTCTTACGAGCGCTTGTGACCTTCTGCTTAATTAAAGTTCTAATTTTATCAAATTTATTTTTGTGTTCAATCAACTTGCTCCTCATATATTTTTTCCTAAGTGCCTCTTTCTCTTTTAGCATCTTGATTATAGATTCATCAAACCAAGCAGGATATTGATTAACTTTCTTCTTGTTAGAATTTCTGAACTTAGGAACATATAAATCAAGACTCTCATACAATTTTGCGTAAAAAAAATTTAATGCCTGCGTGCTATCTTGAAACTGATAAAGATCATCCCAGTTAACTTGACAAAGATGTAAATAAAGAGATACAAGATCAGCTCTTTTGAAATTATAGTTGAGATTTGGTTCACTGCTGTTACCAAATTTTTCTATTTTAACATGGTTCAAATTCAAATTAAAAGATAAAGCTGGGTGATACTGATCTTCTTTTATCAAAATGTCAATTGCTTTAGCTATGGTGCAGGTTGCCTGACTGGAGGAAATGATAAGATCAAGAGTTTTTAAATTAATATTTAATATGTTATTATGTTGTAGAAGGTCCCAGAAATTTAGGAAGTCTATCATATCCGAACACTGATTGCTAACTTTACTTGAGTTGTTTATATTAGATAAATTGAAATCAGGAATATTGAAATCGCCAACGATTATGATGTCCTTTTCCATATTTAAACAGCCTTCAAGAGATTGGAACAGTTCTTCATAAATATGCGTAGGTAAAGCAGGAGGAATATATACACAAGCAACTATCAGTAGATTGTTACGTAAATATAATTTGATTGCAACAATCTCAAATGGTGACTCACTCATAACATTTAATGATATTCTTTCAGATTTGTAAGCATTTTTTATGGCTATCAAGGCACCACCACCTTGACGATTCAATCTATCTGATCGATAAACGTTATAACTCTGCGGAAACACCTCATGATCAAAAACACCTGAATTGAGCCAAGTTTCTGTTAAACAAATGATATCATATCTAGATGCAGCAACATTATTGAAAAATTCTGAAGTTTTGCTATTGAGACCACGTACATTTTGATAATAAAATATAAATTGATTATTAGACCTTATGAGATGTTGGGACGAATTTAGTTTTTTTGTTCATTAGCACGCTTGGTAAGGATTTTCGGCTGTCCGTTTAAGAATCGTATAATGAGGTTTTTCTCTCCCTTTCCTTCTCTTTCTCTTACTTCAGTAAGCGCATTTTTGAACTCTTCTCTCTGCAAAGGCGTTCTATCAGGTGTGATTTTTATATTAGAAAGTTTATCCCTCAAAGAAAGAATTTTCTTAACTTGTTCGCTGCTGCCAAGAATAACCTTAACGGGTCTAGGCGTATCAATCTTTCTTCCCAAACGAAATGAATTTATAATGCAAGTAGAACTATCAATAGATGACAAAAGAGTCTGCAATTGATTCTTGTCTTCACGTTTCCGCATATCATGATCAGAAGTTTCAGGTTCTTGAAAATTATAAATTAGAATATTTGTCTCACGACTTTTTCTGTCATGTATTTCAGATAAAATAGCATTACTATTGTTGGACGTGTTACATGTAGTTAACGATGAAGCACCATTGTTATTACTTTCTAGGATATCAAGCCTTTTTTTCAAATCGGAAACTTCCTGCTGTAAAATTATATTTTCGGACTTTAACGCATCTAAGCTTACAATGACCTTTTTAATATCAGCTATATCACTTCTTTGATTTTCAAACTGTACTACCAATGTTGCAATAGATGTTTGAATATCAATCAAAGTTTTGGCAAAATCGACAGTAGAGTTATTCAATATACCAGGAGATTTGGGTTTGTTAGATGCTGCTAAGCAATTATGTTTATTCATACAACCAGGATGGCATGGCTTCTTACATTTTGTACAAATTGTATTTCTAGCAACATCTGAGCCACAGTATCCTACACACTTCAAAGACTGACTGAGCTGTGATAATGAATGTTGTTGTTCAGACATAATGATTTAAAAAAAAAATCCGATAATAGAATTCTGATTAGTTTACAATTTATAGTTTTTAGTTTAAGCGGTTTACACTAAGTACAAAGGAAGAAAACGGGGACACAAACTTCACACCGACAGTGCCTATTGTGGTGTCTGACTAAAAACAAAGACTAGAAGGCAACGGAAAGGTATACATAAAATTTGGTATTACAGTAGGAACGGAAAACTTAATAAATAAAATAATATTTTTATAAATGTAAAAATAGCTTGCCCGCATAAATTATTGTTGATTTATTTTTATTATTCAAAATTTAATTCAATTTATACAGCTGTGAGAACCGAGGAAACGTGTGCAAGGTCACATGTTACAATATTAAGAGAAAATGAATTTTAATATTAATTACTCAGTACAACTAGGCAAACCCAATCAAATTTGATATTATAAGGTAGGGAAGTACATAAACAAAATGAGATCAAATTTTGGTACTTGCCAATACATTTAAACCCCCAGAAATCAAGACTTTCAATGGAGCTCAAACTAACACGATCGCACGATCACACTTCGCACGATCATAAAAGTTAAAATGTGAAACAAAATAGTGATTTCAACCAAAGTTAATAAATTCCAAATACTTATGAACAAAAGACTGAGCTAAATATAGTGGTTTAGTTCTGCAGTCATAAAAGCTAGTACGAACAACATTTTTGTATAATTTTTTTTGTAGATGATTTAGAAGTCATTCCTTTAATTTTTGCCAGAAGGAAAACAAATTGGAAAATGTACAAGAAAAAATATAATGATCTAAAAGTACCTTAACTTTGGACCCCTTTAATTAATTTTGTGCTAGGTTGCAGAAGGCAACTCTTTGGCAGGATGCAGGATGTAGCCTAATCAATTAAGATCTCTTATCTTTTCTGGGTCCGTTGTATCCACGAACGACAAACATGTGCTCTAATAGGACGAAGAAACTTCCACCTCCAACGAGAATCCCGTCCTCGAACCAGAAAAAAAAATCTCGGGAATAACAGGAACACAAATCAAATCCAACAAGTATCAATTAATCTCCAAACTTCAAAGTGGTAGGAAACACACCATGTTTCTAGCCAAAAATTAAACCTATAATGGAAAAAAAACTTTTAATAGAGACGAAATACGCCTAAATCCCAATTAAAAGGTGATAAAATGTACTCGATAAAAAGTGATGCACTGATAACATCCTCGTCATCTTCGACAGTCTTTTCGTTTGAATTGTTGTAGTTCGGTGTTGCCGCAAGTAAAATAGTCTTCCTCATTGGAAAATGGTAGGCTTTTATTTTTAGTTTTTGGGCGACTACAACTGATGAGAGGATCTGATGTTAGCAGAAATCTATTTAATACATCTCTGTTGCAATCAATTCTTGAAAATTTTCTTGCGAAGTCCACCCGATATTTTCTAAAGTGTTTATTGCGTGCCTCAGAGGCCTCCTCAGACAATTGTCCAATTGGCAGAATTGCCTCTGCAATCACCTGCGCACCGTGCATCAGTATTTTATGCACCGTAGGCGACATAGGATGCCAGCATACATCTTGGCAGTGTCTTGGGCATAATTATCGAATTTCCGGTGATCACCCTCATGGCCGCTTGAAATCACCTCAAGAATCACTTTGAATCTGTTTATCAAATCGATGTTGATCCCGGTGATACGCGAAGAGCATTCTGGAAAAATCTCCTGGACGTATTACCATTATTACTATTTCCGAAACCAGCTTTAGGAACATCAACAAGCTGGCCCATTTCTTCTCTGAAACATTTTTGGATTCTCTCTTTTGTTTCCTTAACTATTTTTTTCTCTTCTGGCGTACGGGCTTGCCACTTTTCCAGTGGTTCTTTATATGCCAAATGCAATAGTGACTCAAAAAAAACGTATTCTGGTATGGAGAACTGAGAGTTCAAACTTTAGGGCTTCACTTTTTACGGCACTTTTTTTAATTTATTAAATTCTTTTAAAGTCCGCATATATAGCATCGCATGGTTGATGCAGTGTCTGTCGCGGAGTTGCAGACCTTTCCCTCTACCATTGTCAGTAACATATTGTGACTGATTTTCCAGTAACTTAAATTTTTCGTTCATTTTCTTTCCTTTAAACCCCATAGGAATATTGTATAATTCCATTCTGGTGATAGTTTTCACTTTTTCGGAAGTACCTACGCAAAAAGTAAAAAAAAATATTTTTTAAAAAAGTATACGTATAACCTTTAAAATTCAATAAAAAAATGTGGGGGACGTGGAGGGATGATTTTATTTCAGTTACTGCTAGACAAAGGTTCAAACTTTTTTCCTACATTTAAAATGTAGGGCGACAAAGCGCGGCACATAAACAAAACACTAATGTTATAAAAGTTTATTAACAAAAACATGTCCTTAAAAATGAGAATTTAAAGTATAACCCTAAACACTGAAACTTTAGGAAAAATGAATTGTATTATATTGTTTAAGAAGTACATACCTTCAGCTTCCATATCCAACAAGTGATTTTCTGGTAAATCACCACACAAAGACATGTTAGCGCAGAAAAATATGTAAAATTAACGAGATGACTAAAAACAAAGCACGCGAAACACACAATGACTGAGTTCCCCCTGACTGCGCGGTCTGACCTCAGGTAAAGGGCGGGTTTGGGGGCTCCCCCTCGATTAACCAGTTATTGTACTACATGAATCATGGATTGTTTGTGTCATTTAGTCAATTTTAGAATATCTACGTATGACCGTTTTTTTTGGCTCAAATACCCCTTAGTGTGTCGGTCAATATGTATATTTGTGCTCCTTTGAGTCTCCGTCGTAAGCACTCCTGGGAACATAATTCCACAGCCAGAGTTTCTGCCTGCTTAATGGTTGGGGAAGTTCCCAAGGCCATGGAAACCCTATATCTGGGTCCATATATGCCTATACCAGTTCCTCTATTGGATTTGGATCCGTCCGTGAACCACAAGGATGCCTTGGGATCCAAGTGATTTAACGTGTATTTTACCATTTGGCGGTCTTGGACAACCACTTCAAATGGAGTTTCAAAGTCAAAATATCTCGGCATTATATCCGATGGTTTATGTGTCGATTCTGTGAACACCCGTAAGCTCTTACGAAACGTATCTATGCAGAACCGTCCATTACAACCCATATAACAAACCTTACGGACTTACGGGTCTTACGAGAGTGCAGAGAATCGACCTATTAGTTATGAAGTCTGGTTCCAGAGATTATGAATCCTTCTAGGAGCTACGCAAAATAAAAACTACAATTTAAAACATATTTTGAAGTTTAAAAAATATTAAGGGGTTTCGGTATAATTTTGTTTAAATGCTATTTACTTTTCTTAAAAAATGCAAAATACGATGAAAATCAAATGCAAGATGTGGGATTTTAGGCTTTTTGGACAGGTGTAATAAATAAATCTTTTATAATTTGCGTCTATGTCGTAGGCATAATGTAATATTAGGCATTTTGTCAAAAGGTAATTTGTGAAAAACCGGCAAAATGGTTAAGCACTTGACTTTCTCGTGTTTTGACTAGGCAAATCATATAATGCCGGCAGAACTAAAGCGTCAGAATAAAAATGTCGTCGTACCTGCTTATTTTCAGGCATTTTATAATTTTCCTAGAATGGACTAGCCAAAATATGCGTATTTTGAATTGAACATCAAAGAAAATATGTAACATTTATTAAAAACCATATCTATAGTCATCTATTTGGAAAAACACAGATTTTTATTTTTAAAACAAGCACATCTTTTTTACTACATCGTTTCGTACCAGAATTGCAGGTACATTTCTGTTTTGACTATGTTATCCTAGGAAAATTGTAAAATGACTAAAAATAAGCAGGTATAACGAAATGTGTGTTCTCGCACTTTAATTCTGCCGGCATTTTATAATTTGCCTAGTCAAAACACAAGAAAGTCACTCGATATACTCATTTTGCCTACGACATCTATAATATTGCTCTTTCTAAACCTATAGCGCACTCATTTTAGCACCCGCTCACATAGTTGGTAGCATTGATGTGTCAAATTTGTTGTAGTAATTATCTTAAACAAATTTCATGATTTAAAAATACTTGCTATGATTTTTATGTTTCCTAAATTTTTGGTAGGATACAGAATAATTCCTCATTCGTTTTAAATTACTAATTTCCACCAAAAAATAAAATAAAAGGCTGTAGCCTGGTAAGCATGACCGTTCACCTTAGAGGCCTCGAATCACACGTGTTTGAGGACAGGTCCCGTAGTATATTTTATTCGGAACAAATACCAAATTCCTTCTATGATCCGTACATTAGTCACATTTATTTTTTTTAGATAATCCAAAGTCTTATCACAATAATAGAAGCTCAACTGTAGAACTAATAAAATGGAAGGACAGAGTAATGATTTTAATACTAATCAAACTTTCACCATGAAAATATTAGAGTGTGATGATAAACCAACCCCAGATGGGTTTATGATATTAAAAGCAGAAGGGTTACACATAAAAAAGGAATGTCTTGAAGAACCCGACGATGAAATATACGAAGAAGACTGCGACATTGGTGAAAATATCAACACTTCCTTAAAAATAGACATTGAAGAGGAATTGATGGAAGAAGAAAAAATAAAATATAATTTTTTTATAATAGGTATGTTGGAGTTTTTTACAGCGTAAATAAAATATTAATTTTTCCATATAAACTGAGTTTCTTCTATTTTTTAGATGACAATTCAGAACAAGAAAACCAGTTTCATGAAAAGTTTTCACAACTACTAGAAAAGTCTTTATTAGAAACACATATGAATCAATTTTCTTTGACTTATAATAATGAAAATCTCAACGCAGAGCATGAAGAAAGATTTATAAAAAATGAAATTATAGCTCATGAAATTATCGTTCATGAAACTTACGAAGGTAAGTGTGAGATTAGTTATAATATCAATGCTTCCAAAAGAATAGATAAGTATAGAAAAAAAATCATTTTTTTAATTCGAGACAAGCATTTTTTTATTTATACTTTTAATATCACATTTTAAATAAAATATTTTTGGGACAATCAATAGTTTTGCCACAGGAAGTGATTTTTTACTATTTTGTAGATGATGATGAAGAGCAATCTACAACTGAGTTTGAAAAAACGTTTTCACAGCAACCTACAGAAGATCAAATTTTAATGCCTAAGGAAAAATCGTTATTAGAGTTAGATCTCAGTGAACATTCGTTGACTCACAATAGTATAAATCTTAACGTAGGACCAGAAAAGAAAATCAAGTTACGAAACCAAGCAAAGTTACAAGGAAGAGTAGAGAAACTATTCAAATGTGAACATTGCAAATTTAACTTTCGAAGAAAAATGACTCTTCGAAGCTTTACGACTTTCCAGAACAAACAAAAATGTGAACAGTGTAACAAATTAACTAATAACCTAACCAAAATTAGTGCGAAAAATTTTATTTATACATCAAGGATTCGAACTAATCGAATAAAGTTTTATAAATAAAAAATATTGAAACGTATTTTCTAAAAATTAAATTAATAAAATAGAAAATTGTCAATGCGTAATAAGTTTTGTAAATTGTACACATATTTATTGTATAGATTTTTATACATTAATGTAAATAATATTTTTGTAATAAATATGGTTTAATAAAAAATATACTTTTATTTAATAAATATCTTATAAAAAAGTAAATCATAAAAAAATTCTTAATCTTCTTTCTGAAAGCTCTTGGGCGGTTTTTATGATCTTTTTTGTATTTACGCTTGAATTCTTCCCCAAAGTGATCAACTAAGGTTATCGAAAACATCATTACCAGGATAAGAACTTCTTAAACACCGATTCTTCAACAATTGTTAAAATTGACACGTATAATGCTCAGGAGCACGGTTTGTTCTTTAGATATTCGCTCCATCTCTTTCTATTAATTCGAATGGGGAAGTAAACTACCTCTGAAGATAGTATAAACTCTAATGCCTGTAACATAAGTTGCTTAATATTGCTTCTTCCTTGCTTATTGAATATGTTTCTAACATTCTTAACGGATATTTTGAGAACTGGTTCAGGTCGAATCGTTTTGGCACCGTTAGCGTCTTGCCAGTTGATAGAGAGGTTGGTGGGTCTCAGGAAGGTTTTAATGATGATGCTTTCTCTCGAGAATCTAAAATGATAAGTTGAGTTGTGTGTAGACTACACCTTGATGAGATGTATCTTATAGACGTGGTCTGGATAGTTGTCTTGTAAAGAGAGTACTTTTGGATCTTGATGCCATAGGGCAGTCGAACCTACTCCATCTCAGTGGTATTTTGCCTCTCAGGTCTGGATAATGTATGGTACTGTGTCCACTAGCGATTTGCAGTATTCATATCTTTAGTAGAAAAACTTGAATGAGGTTTGTGGTGAGCGCTCCTGCCGAATGGGACATTTGCGTTTCATCTTTTCATCAGCTTTAGGTAGTGGTACTCCTATCAGAGTGGTGCCTCCAGCTTGTTGTGCATCCAATATCCAAGACTCGAAAGGCTACATCTGTTACTTCGTATCCAACTTTTTAGTTACTTCATCCTGTTTCACTTCAGCGTGTACTTTCGGATTTTAATTCAGCTTCGACGTCAGGTTTGACTTCTGTTGGACTTCCTTGTGCATTAGCGCAACTTTGACCTCTTCTATTGGGGATACTTCGGCTTTACCTGTTGGAAGTGGCGGCCTCTACTGTTTTTTCGTCAACTTTGCGTTCTTCGACATTCCATTCCATGCCCCCATCTTGCTTTATGATGTCTTGGTACATTAGTAATTTGAGTTTTGGTAGTTAATAGGACAAGCCTCCATCCTTGGTTAAGCATTTGCAACGCTTGTGGCGACTTCCATTTTCATTATATCAAACTCTGATTGTGTGAAAATTTTATGATTGTTAAGTCACTATATGTCGAGTAATTTTTCGGATCTCCTAGGGTCCTGTCCACTGTTTTGGTACCCTTGTTTATATTGAAGCTCTAAATAGTCGACAATGTCTTAAGACATTGGTATTTCAATTTTTGGTAGTTTGATAGTGCTAACTGCTAACCTCCATTCTTGTTTGAGAATTAACAATGCTTCTAAAGACATATTTTTCCACTTTATCAAATTAAGATTCTGTCAGTATAAGTCTTCGGATAGGACTTGTGCATCCTCAAACATCTTGATTCTTTTGACTTCTTTTTCGGAGCAGTTAATCAACTTCTTATTGTACAATCAACTGGTTGATCTCCATATTGATTCTGGTAGATGATTTTAGTTCTGACTGAAAAAGATCATCCGGTCCGAAGGACCATGGGCAGCCGTAGTGACGGTGTCTAGAATTGCATGCGATTATGACCTAGTGAAGATGACAGCTACTTGGCGATTAGACTACATTCTTGGGTAAGTTAAATACTTACGTACGGTTCGTTATTTTCGTTAAATCCAAATTTGGTTTTTACATCTATATAAATTATTTTTACCACTTGTGTCTGCGTAAGTAATCTGAATTTGCAAGGTAGGAGCTTGTGCTTATTCTGTGATCGATGTTCTCATTTGGATTTTTATACTTTCTACAAATGTATGTATTTTATGATATATTTCTGAAAGTTTCTTGTTTATTTCTAGTGACGAGTAATCGTCAGCGAGCTTATTGCTCGTAGCTCAGAGTCAATGTTGTGGAAATATTCTCTTAGACTTTTTATTTGTGTTTTAAGTTGCTTGGTTAGGTTAGGTTTTTACTGGTAATATGAATCTCTCCATTGGCGATCTTGGTTGGTGGGAACCGCGTTTTGTTAGCAATTTTCTGATCTTTCTTTGGCCATTTTCAATGTCGGCCTTCGGCAAATGTATAACTCCAAAAGGGTATGCTAGAATTGGGACGCCGTATGCGTTTAGTGCCTTTGCAAGGTTTCGTCCATTGAGACCAGACGCAGTTTATTGACTCAGTTTTAAAATTTTGTTAAAAGGTCATACCCATTCTTTTATGATTAATGTCTCTTAGTGTTGGAACCCCAGATAATTTTAACTTTTTCTAGTCTTCGAGAGCACTAACTCCCTTAATTATATTGTCACGGTTCTTAACATTTCCTTTTATTATACTGGTTGTTTTACACGTTTATAAACCAAATAGAATTTTTATGTCAGTGCAAAAGCCAGCGGATACCAGCGGAAGCTTCTAGTTATCTCAGTTAATTGTTCTAGAAAGGCCCTAATGTGTATGTGTTTGTTTTAGTTTTAATTTTGAACCCATATTTTGCTTGATTTAGTATAGTGCCGAATGGATTTAAGGCTGTTATAAACCATTAGGTCCTCAAGGAGCAGTCTCTTTGGAACATCCTTCTTCGTACTGGCATCCTTTTTGGTTTTTGTATATACATATACTAACATTATAATGTTATTTCTGTCCACACAATAGCCTGTATTCAGCGACCGTGATGAAAATTTTAGTCACGCCGTTAAAGTTAATCACGCCTTTAAAGAAATATTTGTCATGAAGAAATATTTTTAATCACGTTTTTAACTTTAAAGACGTCTCTAAATTTGTACTTGCAATTAGTACAGCTGATAGACCTATATTTTGATGGGTATTTTGTATCACATTTATCTTTAGGTATTAGTACTGTGTTTCCTTCGCAATTCATCTGTTTCTAAGCTTTTTAATACAGAAGTTGTGAATGGTGTTCGGTCCAGGGTTTTTCCAATTAAGAGTAGTTTAATGTTTTGATTGATTTCATCTTTAAAGACCAAATTAAATTCTTGTGTCTCGCTTCTCCTTTTATCACTTTTGAAGTTATTGTTACTTTTTCATTTTCTACTTTTTTTGTATACAGGGTATCCCGTAAGTGGACGATAAAATGAAAGGAGCTGACAGATAAGGTAATTTCCAATTTAAATAACCATATTTTTTGTAATAAAATTGTTGATGGTTCAAGAGTTATTTCGGTTTTTGTATTTTTCCAGTAAGCGCGTACTGTGTTCATTAAATAATTGATGCATGCATTATGTGCATGGGTTTTGTGATGGAAATGCCCTAGCTGCTCCAAGAGGGTATCGAGAACGATACCCCAATCGTGAGCGTTATCCCGACTACAGAGTGTTTCAAAATGTACATCGATGGTACATAGAAGGTGAAATCTCTTGGAATCCACGGAGAGAAGGAAGACCTATTACACATGATATCGACGAAGACGAAATAGTTGAATTTGTGGCAGAGAATCCAACAAGTGTTCGTGGTGTATCAAAAATACTCAAATACATCGAACTTATGTGCATCGTATTTTGCAAAAGAATCAATTGTACCCGTACTATGTGCAACGCGTGAAAGCACTTTTACCTCCTGACTTCAATAGTAGGTACCGATTTTGTAGGGAAATGCTACGACACAATGGGGAAGGCCCTAGTTTTTTAAATAAAGTTTTGTGGAGCGACGAATCCACATTTAACAGGATCGGAATATTCAATATCTACAATTTACATTATTGGAACGACATTAATCCTATGGTGGTGCGAAATGATCGCTTCCAACACCACTTTGGGATCAACATGTGGGCAGGAATAATTGAAGGTAGACTGATTGGCCCATTTGAACTACCAAGAAAGGTCAATGGCCAAATTTACCTTAATTTTTTGCAAAATTATTTGCCAGGCTTACTTGAAGATGTTTCCATTAAAACTCGCCGGGACATGTGGCCCCAGCAAGATGGTGCTCCTCCCCATTATGCCGTAGAGGTGAGACGACACCTAAACATACATTTTCCTTTAGGCTTTTTTTGGGGTAATTTTAAAAAATTGGTTTACGAGCAATGGTAATTATTAAAAATAATGAACGAGCATTTCCGTTAATAAAACCCCATTTTATCCGTCGATGCCGATTATGTATAAGGGCACATGGAGCTCATTTTGAGCACCTTTTGTAAATTTTTGGTAATAAAAATCATTATTTGACTGGTTTTGTTTAATTTTTGACCATAACTCAAAACTGTAGTACAGTTATTTTTTAGCAAAAATACGAATTACTTCTCATAAAAAATCATTTGAAAAAGAACGGTTGGATTTGCCTTTATGCGTTATACCATTTGTGACTCTACGTGAAATGGACAACTATTTCTAATAGTTGTTCAACTTTACGTTAGTACATTATTTTCTCTCAGGGTGACTTTAAAATCAACTAAAATTTTATACGAACAAAAAGTTTTCGCAAAATATTTTTGTTTTGTTTGATAAAAGATAAATGAGTTTGTAAAAGTGCTATTATTGAAAAGGTGGACCCTTTGAGGTTCATAATGATAATTTAAAAAAATCAAACAACTCATAGTATATTCGTAATCAATTATTTAATGAACACAGTACACAGTACAATTTATTATTGTTTTACAAATTTTATTTAATTCCAGTATGATTCATGGTTATGCGTTTGTGTTTGTTGTTTTGATTTACACAACCTAGAAATTTTACGTGATGCGAAAATAATATTTAAAGCAAATAAAATTTGTAAAACAATAAGATATTGTTTAATAATTTATTTAATTATTTTTAGTATGTTTGAAATATAGAAATAAGCAATATTTTTTGTTGTTTATTGTTTTGATTTACATAACCTAGAAATTTTACGTGATACGAAAATAATATTTAAAGCAAATAAAATTTGTAAAATAATAAGAAATTGTTTAATAATTTATTTAATTATTTTTAGTATGTTTGAAATACAGAAATAAGCAATATTTTCTTATTATTTATTTATTTTTTTGGGGTTGGCAACGCAGAGAGAGATGGGCATGTGAGAGCATTTCCTCTCTGTTTTTTCAAGGCCTGTAAGACCTTTTTTTTCATTTTTCTGAATAAATTTTAAAAATAAAGTTGCCTTTATAAAAAATTATTTTATATTTAAGGATGCCAATGAAACATCCCATTTGGCAAAACTATCAAATCAACTTCGGAAGGAAATGATTATTGTGGGATCCGAAAAATTTCAACACAAAACTGGTCCATTTCCAAAATCAGATGGTCGAGCAATGCAAAAGTCGTGGTTTGAACGACGACTCGCTCATGTAAAAGGAAATGCAATACCTCGATCATGGCTAGTATATTCGCCATCGAAAAATGCGGCATACTGTTTTTGCTGTTTATTATTTAAATCATCAAATAATAATACACGCTCATCATTTGAAACAGTTGATGGTTTTTGTAGCTGGAGGAAATTTGAAAGAATTGTTGCACACGAAAATAGTCCAAACCATCGTAAATCGTTTACTACCTGGAAAGAAGCAGAGAGGAGGATAAATAAAGGAAAAGGAATCGATTCCCAAATAGAAACGTTGGAAAGAGTGCTTGCATGCATCAAATATTTGGCAACTCAAAATTTGCCTTTGCGTGGACATGTAGACAAAGTGAACGGTGACGATGCAATAAATTCTGGAAACTTTTTATCACTTATTAAACTGTAGGCTCGATTTGATCCAGTTTTAGAAAACCACCTCAAATATGCAAGAGAAAACCCACGGTCTGTACATTACCTGTCTTCAAAAATACAAAATCAATTTATATACCTACTTTCAACTGCTGTAAGGAACAAATTGATAAGTAACATAATAAAAAACAAATACTACGGCATTTTGCTAGATTCAACACCTGACCTCGCTCATCGCGAACAAATGTCTGGAGTCATTAGGTATGTTGACATGGATTTTATAAATAAAACAGTTACTGTAAATGAATCGTTTTTGGGTTATATTGAGTTGCATGGTAAAGATGCTGCTACTATTGAAACTCTGGTCCTAGAGAAACTCGAAACAGATAAAATTCCTCTCGAAAATTGTAGATCTCAATGCTATGATAACGCGGCTGTGATGGCAGGAAATTTATCAGGAGTACAACAGCGACTCATTGGGTGATATGAATAAAAATGAGTATATACTTTATTCTCAAAATTTTGAAGTATATACTCCGAGCCGTAAGAACAAAAATCCAGAGCAGATGCTCAGTGTGAGCAAGTACTCTTATATACAATTTTGTATGAGTATTTACTCATATTTCATATGAATAAAGTAAGGTGTATACTTCAATGACATGAAATGAATTTTTAAATCGAGTGATGGCGGAGTTCATGTTTAATTTGCGATCCGAAAAATATTATAAGCCCAGAAGAATTACTTGTGACCGTGACTACAAAGTTTTATATAGATTTTCCAAGGAAAATGTGGATAGCAAACCATTTTTTGGGCGAGGAGTCAGAGGAGAGAAGATGTGGCGCGTTATCTAATCTGGATAAAATGAAAGTGTTTTTAAGATATGTGGGAGATCCCGGCTTTCAAGCAGGAGTAGGTGATGATGTTGGGATTCATCAAACTTCTGTCTCCAAAATTTTAAGAACGGTTATAACTAAAATTCTTCAAAAAAGTGGTCATTGGGTAAAATTTCCACAAAATGCTAAAGATATAATGCGAGCCAAAGAAAATTGGCACAGACGTTATAATTTTCCTAGCTGTTTGGGTGTTATCGATTGTACTCATATCAGAATAAAAAAACCATCGATTCATGGTGATGAATATATAAATCGAAAAGCGTATCCTAGCATTAATGTACAAGCTACTTGTAATTCGGATGAGTGGTTTACAAGCGTGGACGCTTCATGGCCAGGGTCTGTTCATGATTCTAGAATTTGATCAAACTCAGAGATTTTTAAGGTAGCGAGAGATAATTTTGGTAACAACCAAGCACTACTTTTAGGAGATGAAGGATATGGGATAGCGCCTTGGTTAATGTTAACATTCAAAGTAAATAAAAGCATCTACTCAATTTAAAGGAGCATATACTTTTTCAAGCTTACTCACTTTTATTCATACGAAATGGAGTATAAACTCGCACTCTATGCTCATGCTCATGAGTAGATACTTCCGAGTATAAACTCATTTTTATTCATATCACCCATTGAAAAAAATCCTCGAGCATTATTTGTGAATTGTGATAACCATAGTTTAAATTTAGCATGTTTACATTCAGCAAAACAAGACCCGATTATTGTTACATTTTTTGGATCAATCGAAAGCATATAAAATTTTTTCTCCCGGTCTACCCTTCGATGGGAATTACTGAAACATGCTGTCAAAGTAATTGCAAAACGCGAGTGTGAAACACGATGGAGCTCAAGGTTTGAAGCCGTTAGTCCCATTTTTCTTGGGTTGAACGAGCTTGTTGATTTGTTGGAAAAAATGTCAGATGATGTAAATAATAACTCTGAAACTAGAAGTGAAGCAGATAGATTGTTAGAAAGCATTTTGAATTATAATTTCCTTGTGCTGCTAAAATTTTGGAATACAGTTCTAAAATAATTGACCGTATTCAAAAACGATTACAAGATCATACTATAAACTTCTTCGATGCGTCCTGTAATGTGGAAGGTTTAAAAATTGACTTAAACCAATATCGAGTTTCTATATGTCAAGATGCAATTAAAAATGGCAAAGAAAATTGCGAAAAATGGGGAATTGAAACTCAAAGACGAATTAGGAGAAGATGTAAGATGTCTGGAGAATCAGCTAGAGATGCCGGACTTTCAGCTGAAGAAGAAATGTCAAGAGTTATGAAAGCAGTTCTAGGTCGATTATATCAAGAACTTAATAAGCGCTTTGGTCGTCTAACGGACCTTAATTTAAAATTTGGTTTTCTTTTAAATGTCAAAAATCTAATCGGTACAAATCAGGACAAGGTCGAAGATAATGAGGATGACAATCGCAAATTAAAAGAAAAGTGTATCGATTTCGGGAAATGTTATAGCACTGATGTTGATGGGAATGAATTATATACGGAGATTTTAGACTGTAGGATGTTGCTAAAAACTAGAGGAGATGCGTTACCAAAAAACCCTGTAGACCTTTTAATTTTTATTATTTCATATGGTGAAAATGTCTTTCCGAATTTGCGTATTTCGCTACAAATCTTGTTGACGGTTTCAACATCGATCGCAAGTTGTGAGCGATCTTTTAGTAAACTGAAGTTAATTCTTTCATATTTAAGAACGACGATGGGACAAGATCGTCTAAGTAGTCTGGCTCTTCTAAGTATCGAAAAGGAAACTTTGGAAAAAATTAATTTACAGGAAGTTATTGATCAATTCGCATCAGTTAAAGCTAGAAAACTGAATATTTAAATAATCTAATACCTATGTAGGATTTGTTTTTGTTAATGTTTTTTTAAGAATTTTTCTTTTTATACCAATGTTATTTTACCTACATATACCTATATTTTACCAATGGATTATGAATCTATTCGATATATTTATGTTATTTGTAATATCTTTTTATTGAGAATTTGTTTTTATTTTTGTTAAAGATTTTAAAGGAATTTTAATTTTTTATCTTGTTTTATTTATTTTATATTCTAAATACTAATAAAATACTTAAACAATGTTAATGATCTATTTTTATCCGATTTGATGTTATTTTAATGAAAATTATAAGAGGGGGCGCAAATTCGTAAATTTGACCCGGGCGCTACATTGGCTCGGCACGCCATTAGTTCCAAAATATTTGAACCTGTTTTGACACTGTGTGGCAGTAGTCTCAAATTTATTAATGTTTAAAGTTGCTGAGATTTTTAACCACACCTAAAATACCCCTAGTGTTTAGTGCTCAACATTATAAGTACAAATAAATTAACAATTTGTGTATAATTGTTATATACAGGTGTAATGCTTATCGTAAAAATTTAAAAATTTACCTGATCATTCCTAATTGTAGTACTTTTAAAAAGATTTTCATATTTTCTATATGCATCTATAAGGCACTTCGTGGTTTCTACTCCCCAGGTAAAAAATATTTTTTAGATAAATCTTAAGATTGTAACTCTGCATTTTTCGCTATCGGTGTTGAAGGAAATAAAGATATAAAAATATAAAAATATAATGATATTAGAAATTTATCAGTTACCATTTAAGTATCGTTCCACCTCCTCTTCTTCAACAATGGTTCTACACAGAACACCTTCAATTTCAATTTCAACTTCCATAATTTAATTTCCGAAATCGCAATAAGTTTATAAGGTTATGTGTATTATTATTTTATACGAATAATAAGGTTAAAACGGTTAATGGTCGAGTTAACTTGGTTAGTCCCTGGGTAGGGTTTTCGAACACGCTCTTGGCAATGAAAATAAGCTGTTGATTAATGTTAGCAATAAAAAAATGAAATAAAGTTTTTCTTACCTGACATGTGTTCTTCTTTTGCAACAAGACTAAACGCCTTTTCTGTTTCATCCTTTTTTGAGTACCCCGGGAGCCTGAACTTTTTCTACTTGTCCAGGGCCGCCGCCAGAGGTATGGCCGCTTGTGTACAAAAGCTAAATATGCCGCCCCCTATAGGATAATACCGGGTGTCCACGAAGCTAGTGCCACCCCTGTAATTTTTTACCAGAAATGACATCAACTTTCTTATTTTAAATATAACATCCTATTTTTTTCCACTTATTATTAAAAATTATTTTTCTGAATTTTCCAAAAAACGTGGATTTTTTTAAATAAAATCTATTAAATCTACTCTTAAGTTATTGAATATCAAAAAAGCAGTTATTAACAAATGTTAAAAAATCGGGACGTCTAAAAATTAGTATTTTTAATTTACGAAAATTTGCCGCTTTAGGCTATAGCCTACTAAGGCTGTAGGTAAATCCGGCCCTGGGTAAAGTAAATTGTAAATGATGAAATTCATTCGGCCGTTTTTGAGAAATTGATTTTTATAATTTTTAAAATGCGTTTTTTGCAAATATCCTTATTATTTCAAATGGCATGATAGTGGGGCCACCCCCTATTTAGATAGAGGATTTTTTTCGATTACATTGATAGGTAGAGTCAGACATATTAGATTAAAGCCTAGCTTACATTAGTCGAGTAAACGGGCGAGTAAGAGGGCGAGTTCAAAAAGCGAGATATACTCGACTAACGAACGTAAACTATAGGCTTAAGCACATCAAGTATTGATTACTAAATACTCAATGTCTATCTATACAGAATTTTTTGATACGTAACTAGTACAGTTGGTTCCAGTTAGAAGTAGGACACAAAAGAATCACGAGTAAATATGGAGAAAAACGTGCAGACGTAAGCGGAGCAGCCTGAGCTCAGCCAAAGGTCGAGTCTTTTATGTCTTACTTCCGACTGGGACCAACTGTACTTAGATTTAAATTTCCCGATTATCCAAAATCCGCATAATGTTTAAATGTTTGAGAATCTTGGAGGAAGAAGGAATATAAATACTGATGCGATTACGGATTTACGTGTTTGTAAAGAATGAAGACACTAATGTCGACCTGGTGAAAATCGCCTGAGTCATGAGTGTTTGATTTTGATTGATTTTTGGTAAAATTTAATATAGAGTAAAAATTTGGCGGCTGGGGGCCTGCGGCCGCCCCCTTACTTTGGCCGCACACATTGCACAATAGGACGCGGCGGCCCTGTACTTGTCTCAACAGCGTAGATATAATTTCACTGGCACGAGAAAATTGTGACTGCACCCACAAGGGACTCAACACTTGAGTCACTTAAAACTGAATACTAAGGTGGTGTTTATGCTACCGCGTTTGCGCGTGGTGAGCGTATAGCGAATAGGTTTACTTCGAGGTGCACCTCGATCTAAAGAAACCAATGTATTTAAATGAAAGCGCCTATACTCACGAGTTTTTGCATGCGGCAAGCGTCGAGGTGATTACTCGAGGTTCTCCGCGTGGTGTCGTAAATTAACGCAACGTAAAATGCAAAACGGCTTTGGTAACCTCGAGCAAAAACGCGTCAGTACGACGCCTCTACTCTCAACACACCGCTAGCCACTACTCTTGCCTAGTATGCGCACAGCCTAAGGCGGTGTTTATGCTGTCGTGTGAGCATAGAGGTTTACTTCAAGGTGCACCTTTACCTAAAGAAACCAATGCTTTTAAATGCAAACGCGTATACTTCCTAGTTTTTGCAAGGCGCGAGCGTCCAGGTGAAGAATCTAGATCTAGATTGGAGGCGCGGTGTCGTAAATTAACACAACGTAAAATGCAAAACCGCTTTGGAAACCTCGAGTAAAATAACCTCGAGACGTGACTCTCGCCGCTACTCTTGTCTATGCGCACAGCCTAACGCATTACCCCAGTGAACACAAAGGTATCAGTTACATAACTGTTTTATCACAACTAAAGAACTTTGTTACATTACAAAAGTTTTGTAACTGTTACAAACCATATACTTCGGTTGTGATGTATCTGTTATATAACTGATGTTACGTAAGTGTTTTATCACAGGTAAAGAACTTTTTGTTATACATATAACAAAAGTTTTGTAACTATTACAAACGTTTGTGATGCATCTGTTATATAACCAATTTTACATAAATGTTACATAAATATTGGGGAACTGCCAAGTGTTAACCGGAGTAGTTCCACAATGAACTCTGGATGGCGCTGACAAGTTCTACTCAGAGTAATGCACGGAGCTTGCTTTATAAGTAAGCCATCATTCGATTGCAACAACTCAAGTCGTGATTTCTGCTAAATGCAGGTCATATTTAAGAATTAGGAGTATGGTATGCTTATTATGAGTGATAAGTCCTTATGAGGACGAAATACACGTGTCCATATCTCGGGTATGGATACAATGAACGAATAAAGGATTAATTCGTTTTATTTTAACCTCAGCAGTACACATTATTATAAATATTTTATATTGGTTATAATTTATAAATCATAAAAATAAGATATTCCATTACTGTTATGTAATTGATTCTTATGTTCTGTAATTGTTATGGACGTATTACTATTAATTAACGGAACGTGTGTTCTGTTTATGTTACATCATTGTTTCAACTCATTAAAAGAACATGTTATGTAAATGTTATTTAACTGTGGCACATTTAGAGCACCAAATATGTAACTGTTATATTAAAAAGAATAATGTTTTGTAACTTTTACGAGGACTTTACGCGTTTGTGTTTACTGGGACTATTACTAATGGTAAGTAACAAGCAGCTCCGTTTGCAGTGTACCAGTTAATCCATGGATCGCAAACGTTTATGATGTGCGTGAGTGATCAGTTTCTTTTGAGTAGCAGTAGTCGTGTTCTTATTAAGTACTGCTCCGCTCAGTTCAGTTGATTTTCAATCTGAGCGGTTGATTAAAGTGAGCACATTAACATAAAAAGAACTGCTTAAAATTGCAATTGCTCAACTGGAAAAAACCAGTTTTTAGGTTATCAACATTTTTTTGTTATATAATCCGTTAAACGAACAGATACAGGGTGGTGATAAAGTTTGGAACCAAGGTCATAACTTCCGTAAAAATTTTTTTTGTAAAAATCGCTCGGACAGGTCAATTTTTGTTTTAAAAATGCCATCTTTTGGAATGAAAAAAATATTCATGACGTCACTGATAACTTCACTATGACATCATCATGAATTTTTTTAAATAGAAACCCCTACTTTTTTTACACATTTTTCATAGACCTTTTTATCATATTAATGATCAGATAAAAATATTTAAAATAAATTTACTCAAAAAAAAAATTATTAATTCTCAATGAAAATATTACAAAAAAAAGTAAATTTTTAATTTACAAGTAACAAATTTTAACGAAACTGTTCAAATTGTTCCCCATTGACCATTTGGCATTGTCCCATTCGAGTGTAGACACTCTGAATACTATTGTTAATAGCTTCTTCGTCAATTTGTTGCAATTCCGTCCTAATTCTAAGCTCCAATTCTTGTAAATTATTAGGTCTATTGAAATAAACTTTTGATTTTAAATGTCCCCACAAAAAAAAAATCTAAGGGCGTTAGGTCGGGAGATCGCGGAGGCCACTCAATTGGTCTCCTCCGACCTATCCATTTGTTGGGAAACGTGGTGTTAAGGAATTCTCGCACCGCCCTGCCAAAGTGTGGAGGAGCCCCATCTTGTTGAAACCAAATGATTGGTTAGGAATGTTGCGATTTTCATAATTGGGGAAAATACGAAGTAAAACTGGTAGCAAATCAGTCCGCAAAAAATTCAAGTATCTTTCGGCAGTAAGGTTTTCATTAAAAAAGTAAGGTCCTATAAAACGTCTGCCAATCATTCCCACCCATACATTTAACTTCCCTGTCTTTGACTATGGGATTCTACGGCCCAAGGAGGATTTTCCTGTGACCAATACCTACAATTATGTCGATTCACTGATCCATTCAATTGAAAGGTAGCTTCATCGGAGAAAATTATACTACTTAAAAAATTTGGATTTTGATCACATCGCGCCATCATTTCTTCACAAAATTGCAGTCGGCGATCGGGATCATCTTCATTTAACTCTTGCATGAGTTTTATTTTGTATGGGTGATACTTTTCCTTTTTTAATAATTTAGCGACATAGGAATGATCCACATTATTATCTCTTGAAATATCTTCAATCGCAAGTAATAAATTTAATTTGGTTTCTTCATTCACTTGAGGCCGTCCTTGTCGAGGCAAATCTCCTACAGATCCTGTTTCTGCAAATTTGGTAACTAAAGTAAGTACTTACTGTAGATCTTGATATTTGCGGTCTATTTGGATATTGCTCATTAAACAAAGCACAAGCTTCCCCATGGGTTCTTTTTCTATCGCCGTATCCTACCATAATTAAAATTTCGATTCTTACGCGTTCGCTTAATCGAGGCATTTTTAATTTCGCAAAACTTAATAATTGTTGATTATTATTAAACAAACGAAGTAAGCTATTCAAGCATTGGTAAATGGATTTAAAATTTTATTTGCCATACAAAATAACGTCAACTAAAGCACTTTTATAAAGGCAATTTTTATTTCAATAAATTTTGAATATCAAAAGCTTTTTCAAATTTATAATAAATTACAATTTTATTTAAAGTTTATTATTACTCAAACATTTTATTTTAATTACCTTTTTCATTAAAAGTTATTTAAAATTAGTTTTAAGAAAATTCCAATTGTGTAAAGAAGAACAATTCGAATATTTTCAATAATAATTTGTTATTTTTAAACTATAAATTAGTTTAATTTATTTTTCTTGCCATATTTTCATTGAGAATTAATAAATTTTTTTTTTGAGTAAATTTATTTTTTTTTCAAAAATGGTTGAAATTTTTTTATAGTATATTAAGCAACGAGTTTCATAAGTCAAGTATTATTGCACGCGTCCAAGTTTAAAAAACGAGACGCGTAGCGGCGAGTTTTTTAATGGACGAGTGCAATAATTGACTTATGAACGAGTTGCTTATACTATTTTTTATAATTTGCGCAAAAATTAAATAAATTTGGAAATTATTCGAGGTGCAAATATTTCTTTATTTTTTTAGCAGTTGGTGACAATGATTTCTTATTGAATCGTTGTTATAACAACAGAAAACATAGAAGTCTTGATAGTGACAGTTTAATTTAAGGTTTCAATTTTTAGATTTTAAGTTGCAGATTTTTAGTGTAAAACTAGTGATAAGTTATCGTGTATCCTACCAGATATTCCGAAAATAGCAAAAAATAGTAAGCCCTTAATTTTTGATAAATCTTTTCATATCTTCACAAAAATTAATACCACATATTTGACTTTCCTTATTTGACAGTTAAATTTAAAGATTATTATTTAATTTTTTGTTGGAAATTAATAATTTAAAAGGAGTGAGGAATTATTCTGTATCCTATACAAAATTTAGGAGACATAAGAAACATAGCAAGTACTTTAAATCTTGAAATTTATTTAAGATAATCAATACCACAAATTTGACAGATCAATGCTACCAACTTCGTAAGCGGGTGCTATAATGATTGCGCTATGGCCCATTATGGTTTCGCTAGCGGTGTTTTAATAGTATATTAAAGAACAAGTTTTATAAGACAGATTTTATGGCATGAGTCAAAGTTTAAAACGCGAGCTGCGTAGCAGCGAGCGTTTTAAATGACGAATGCCCATAATTGTCTTATGAAACGAGTACTTTACGCTATTTTTTATAATTTTCGCTTTTTTTAAACAAAATAAATATATCTTTATACCTATAAATATTTTTAATAGTAAAGTAGTTCCTTAATTTTATAGTAGTTGGCAACACTGATTCGGCCATTTTGTTTGACAGTGTCATTTCAAATTTAAATTTGAGTTATTCAAGTTGAGTGCTTGTATTTTTAAATTTATTTATAAACTCAAAAAGTAAGAAAGTTGGTGAAGAAATGGCATGTACACCACCAGAAATTAGGAAAATGGCCGAAAACAGTGTTAATAATTTAATCCCTGAAAAATCTCGTCACCTTTATGAAAAACAATACAATAAATTTAAAAATTGGTGTCATGAAAATCATATTGAAAATTTATCGGAAAATGTGTTGCTTGCATACTTCGAAATGCAACGCAAAAAATATAAAGCATCTACTTTATGGACTATTTATTCAATGATAAGGTGCTGCCTAAATCTATACAGAAATGTGGACATATCAAACTTCAATAAATTACAAGCTTTATTAAAACGAGCAAGTACAGGGTACGTTCCTAAAAAATCAAAAATTTTAGAACAAGAAGACATTAATAAATTTATAATTGAAGCTGATGATAATAAATATCTCGGCATAAAAGTAAGTTGAATTTTAAAATATATTCGAGCTCGATATATTTTTGTAATATTTTAGGTCATCTTAATAATTGGTTATAACGGTGCTTGTCGGAGAGAAGAATTATGTAATATGTCCATTGACGATGTTGAAATTAAATTAGATTGCGTTATTATCTCTGTTCCGAAAACAAAAAATCATGTTCCTAGAAAATTTGTCATTACAGACGATAATTCGATAATATTAATTAAAAAATATGCTAACCTTAGACCTAATAAGGTTACTACCAAACGATTTTTGTTAACATACAGGAACGGTCACTGCATTAATTCTCCTGTTGGTATTAATATGTTCGGAAGAGTGTCAAAAGATATTGCTGCGTATCTTAAACTTCCTAACCCAGAATTATTTACTGGCCATTGTTTAAGAAGATCCAGCGCCACACATGTAGCAAATTGTGGGGGTGACTTATTAACAATTAAACGCCATGGTGGGTGGAAATCTTCTGCCGTTGCAGAGGGCTACGTGGATGCTTCACTAAAAAACAAGATTGATATTTCTAGAATGTTCAATTCTGAAGGAAATAATATTAATTTACCTGGTTGCTCTAGTAATAAGACTTCCACTGTAACTAGTAGTAATAACGATACCACAATCAATCGAAACATTGATATTGTGCCAAGTGACCAAAATTCTCAAGAAATTTCCATCGTTGATTCTTCTACTTTAACTAGTAATCAAAACATTGGTATTGTTTCAAATGATGTTAATTCCGGTTATCCTGGTTTAACAATTAATTCAAGGGATTCCTCTCAAGTAACAGTTAATTATAATGTGTATACTAGTTGTAATTTTCATGGTCATAATATGAATTAAAAATTATTTATTCTTACCTACTTTTTTTATTAAAAGAAAACGATGGTTTTATTAGTCTTATCTATATAATTTCGAACGGCCAACAGAGTGATTTAGTCAGATTTTAGGTTATGTGTGCAGTTTGCAGATATATGACTTTTGACTACCAACTTAGAAAAAATAAAAGTAGCGTTTAATAAAGTAGTTTTTATTACACGCTACTAGCGTCTTACAGTCGAAAATTATAAAAAAGGAATATTATAGACGCAAATTATAAAAAATATTTTTATGTGATCATTAATATGATAAAAAGATCTATGAAAAATGTGTAAAAAAAGTAGGGGTTTCCATTTAAAAAAATTGATGATGACGTCATAGTGAAGTTATCAGTGACGTCATGAATATTTTTTTCATTCCAAAAGATAGCATTTTTAAAACAAAAATTGACCTGTCCGAGCGATTTTTACAAAAAAAATTTTTACGGAAGTTATGACCTTGGTTCCAAACTTTATCACCACCCTGTATATAATTTTTTGTGTTTCCGTACGCTTCTTCACACATTTAAAAAAAAATCCTAAAAATATTAAGTTTCACGATTTACCATTTCACCGGTTTGACGTTGTTTGTTGAGGTTAGGTTTAACAACTGAGCATCTGATCGTAACTGAGCCCACGCTATAGCTGGTGCAGTTAGGGGCAAGGGGGGAATCATTTGCTCCGCTCTGTTCAAAATGAGCGCATAAAAAGAATACGCAAATAGTTTCAAGGTTACTGAGCAACTGATTTGCTCGAGCAAATCACGTAAAAAGAACACGACTAATGTATGCTGTGCCAACCAACCGGTTACCAAAACTTTGACTGACACAAACATGCACAAAGGACAAATTCATTGTGTTGTTTTAATTGGAGGGTCAATAAGCAGGGTTCCGAATATTAAAAAATTACCTACACCTACTCCATAATTTTTAGCGGAAAATCGTTAAATCTTTCTATTAATCCCTAAAATTTGAGATGTGCTCTTGGAGGATTCACTATTACTTGAAATTGAAACTGCTGAAGAAGCTATAACGAAACTCACTAAACGTAATAGTAGAATTCCTTACAAGAAAACTCACACCTTCTCCACTTACATCAACTTATCAAAATTATAAGCATGTATTATTAACCTATAAGCACTTTAGACAATTAGTTTTTAAAAATTATAAGAAACCCTAAATAAGACTAAAGGCATTTCCATCATCGTCATTATGAAAAACATAAATTAATACCGGAATTAAATCACTTCACCTTCTTAGAACCGCCCGGTTTGAAAGAAACTTGGCAAAAATTTACAAAATAGTCCATATTTGGGAGAAGAAATCAGTTTAATTTCGAAAGACAATATCAGTCCTAGACGTCACCAACGTTGAAGCCACTTCAAGAACCAAGTACTACGAAGAAGTTGAAACTTCTTCCAGGTTTTAAATGATAAGTATTTTGAATATACAATAACAGTTATATAGTGCACGCTTACCCATTCATGCAGTTGGTTAGAACGTATTTTAGTTGCTCTCTTATTGGTCCAGTCAATAGTGACAAAAATGCGTAGCTGATATTTGATAGTTTTTTTTTATAATTTGGGGTCCTAATGAAAACTCCAAGTTTGCGACCTCGGCAAGATGCCGCTAGCGCCGTTATCTTGAAAAAAAGCGTAGATAAATCAGTTTTTTTGGGAATAACTTAATTCGCGGAATTTTTACGAAGTACTATTCTCTTTCTGCTTTCTAAAAATTGTTGAGTTTATCTTAGAAAATTAAGAATTACAAAAAATGATAGTGACGTGATCTTTTTAGTATTCTCGAAAAAGAAATTTTAAAAAAGGTTCACTAGAATAAAATGCAAGGGGGGGGGGGGGGGCGATACCTAGACCTAAATTCACTTTAATTGTACAAATCTCATGATTCAGCGATTCAGATAATTTAGTAAAGTTAAATTTAACTCATTGAATAAAGGAATATTCAAGTTATTTCATAACATTACGTTACGTTTGCGCTGTTTCTGGTGACTGTTCCCGGTCGCTCTTGTTTGTAGCTCCGGAATTCAGTGTTTCTTTTGGAATAACTTCTTCTTCTTTGCTCTGGAACTTGGTGGTGGACTTCTGGAATCTTCTTGGGCCATCAAGTTTGGCTGATTTTTGGAGGTTCTCTTTTATATTGATTTTGGATCCCTTCCAATCAATTAATATATTTTTAACCTTTGAATGTTTATGTTTAAGGTTCCACATTTGACCTGAATCGCTAATATTCGCTATCAAAAATCAATATAAATTGAGGACCTCCAGGCTCCTAAAATCAGTCTTTGGAGCCTACAGGTCCTATTACTATATTGATTTTTTATCGCTTCCAATTAATTAATTTATTTTTAGCGTGTGAATGTTTATGTTCCCGTTTTGACCTTCTGGATCGCTAATATTCGCAATCGGCATAACATTGGCTACTTTTTGGAGGTGATAGCACAATTTTTCGGGTACATCAACCCAAAAAAATTTCCCACTTATTCAGGAACACCTTTTATATCTACCCCAATCTTTCAAGCTCTATTTATGCTAAACAATTATTTTACCCCTTAATTTTTAATAATAAGTCGCCGATTTCGACGATACAACGGTTTCAAAGTTACTTCCGGCTTGTTTTGGAAATTAAAAACTACACAAAAAGATTCTTTGCTGGTATTTTTTACCATTAATGCTCGACAAAGGGTTTTCGGATTAAAGAGGTGAGACGGGTGGTCTGGGACACCCTGTGTACGAAGTTGAGTTACTTTGGCGCTTAGGCGGGTTGCGTGCTGCACCCAAGTAATGCAGAAGGTTTTTTGGAGGAACCACTTAGCGCTTAGGCTTGATGCGTGCTAGACCTAAGTGATGTGAGGGGTGGAAGGGACTACTTGGCGCTTAGGCTGGGTTGCGTGCTTGACCCAAGTAGTAGAAGAGAATGAGCAATCATTGATTACTGTATAATTCACTTAATGTATGTTATATTTAATTATGTAATTGAACTTGAGCGGCTAAAGTACGGCTCCTTGGAATGTGCGCGATATGCAGAATTGCAATAACGCGTCATGAGTAATGTTATTGTTATTAAATTACATTAAGAATGAAGTAAAAAATTAGGTTTAATTTATTAAAATTAAACATTTTGCCACTCCGACGAAGGTAGGACTAGTGGTTTGAGTTGTACCATTTCCTCAGTGGTTTGGTTGCTGTCTTCCTTGGAGGGTCTCTTTGATCTGCTACGGTTCCGTATGTGCTTGACTGCAACCGTAGTTATAAGGATACCTAAGATTATGATCACACTTATTGAGCCGCTAATGATGCTGTGTGTTTATATCCGTTTCCAATTGCTCTCGCTGAGATGTTCTTGGAGTTGGTCTTCTTCCTGTTTTATTTTGCTGAAATGATCTGACAGTCCAATAACTACTTCATCTTTTAGTTCCTTGGTTCTGTGTCGGACTACTAACGAGTTGATTGTTATGTTGCCGTCTTCACTTATTATTCTCGTGTATATTACAGCACCATAAGCCCTTTCTGAGGCATCGCAGAATCCATGTAGTTGCAATTTTGTGTGTGCCGGAGAATAATTGAACCATCTTGGGATGATTATTTCTTCGAGTGAACCTAGTTGTTCCTGGAGTATTAGCCACTTTTTTTGTATATTATCGGAAACCACTTGATCCCAGTGCATGTTCACCAGCCACAGTTCTTGTATAAGTTTTCCTTTTATTACAAATGGTGCTAGCCATCCTAGTGGGTCGAATAATTTTGCAACTTCAGATAGAATGTTGCGTTTCGTAAATTTCTTTATAGTTGGTTGCGATACTCTGATGCAAAAGGTGTCATCTGTCGGCGACCAGTTCACTCCAAGTGATTTTTGAAAATCGTTTGTTGAGATTTCCATGACTGATGATTTTTTCAGGTGTTCTGGTAGATTTTTTACCAGTTGATCCTTATTACTAGACCATTTTCTTAATGTGAACCCTCAGCTGTTCAGCATTTTGAGTAGTAGTGTTTGCAACTTGGTAGCTTCTTCAATAGATTGAGCTCCAGATAAGAGGTCGTTTACGTAGTAGTCCGTAAGCACTGTAGATGATATTCCTGGGTAGTTTTGTTCTTCATCTTTGGCCAACTGTTGAAGTGTACGAATAGCGAGATAGGGTGCTGAAGCTGTGCCATAGGTGACCGTCGTGAGTTCGAATTCTTCTATTGCCCTATTCTCGTTGCTTCTCCATAAAATTCGATGATATTTCTGATCATTTTGATGAATCTTTATCTGACGATACATTTTTTCTATATCTGCGGTGAACACTATTTCGTGCTTTCTCCACCGGAAAAGTATGTCAGTCAGATCTTGTTGAAGTCGTGGACCAGTATGCATGAGGCTGTTGAGACTTTGTCCACTGGAGGTTTTACAAGACGCATCGAACACTACCCTTAATTTAGTGGTTGTGCTTGATTCTCTTACAACTGCTTGATGTGGAATATAGTACTTTCCTGTGAGTTCTTCACTTGTCGGCACTTTCTTCATATGGCCTAGTTTCACATATTCATCCATGAATTCATGGTATTGCTTCTTTAGGTTTTCATCCTAACCTAACCTAACCTAACCTAACCTCTTTTCTAATTGCAGAAATCGAGACATAGCTCGAGCTCTAGAATTACCCAAGTCGTGGACGATTGTTTTAAATGGTATTCTTACTATGTATGATCCATCTTCATCTCTTCTTGTTGTATTTGAGAAGAATTCCTCACACATCTCATCATCTTTACTAACCTGACGTGGAGATTCGACGTCTTGTATTTCCCAAAACTTTGTTAATTGTTGGTCTTCCTCGATGCAGGACACCATGCTTATGACTTGAAGGTTCTTCGATTGGGTTTGGATGTTTCCTGATAAAATACAACCTAATTCCGTATTTTGTGCTAAAATACCGTCATCCGTTTTACGAATGCCTTCACGCAACAATGTTCCATATTCTTGTGCTCCGAGGATCATGTCGACTGGACCAGGTGAATTGAAGGTGGGATCGGCTAATACGTAATTTGACCATTCATCTAATTTTACTTGAATCTGTTGATCTGGTAAGGACTGTATGAGTTTCCCCAGAATAATTAGATCAACGTTAATGCTGAAATTGCTTGGGAATCTCGGTTTTATTGTTGATGGAATTTTCCATTTGGACGTTTTTGGAGTAGTATCTCCTAAACCAGATATCTTTGCGTGTATTTTTTCCCTGGGTCCTCCCAAATCTGTGCCGCTTCTTCGGTGATTAGCGATGATTGAGATCCGGGATCTATTAAAACACGTAGTAAGTGACCCTTTCCGATGTAGTGCAGGTCAGGTCCAATGCTGTTGCAAGAAATACTGAGTTTTCACGCGCTTTTAGATGCGTCGTGACACTTGTTGAGGGTTTCTGTGACCCTTTGTTTTCCATTTTATGAAAAGGCTTCCAATTGTCATTGTGAAGCAGTGTATGATGCGGTTTGTCGCAGGTACGGCAATTTATGGTACTATTGCATTTTTGTGTTTTCTTGTGACTTATGCAGTTTCTGCAGAGATTGTTTTCGGCCACAAATTTTCCTCTCTCTGTTATTGTAAGAGAGTTGAATTTATTACACATATATATTGGGTGAGCTTGTTTACATTACAAGCAGTATTCCGAAGATTTGGTTCTCTTCGCTGCCTCTTTGCTGGTGCTGTTCCCCATTGTGTTGGAAATAGTTTCGAGTGATTGAAACCTCCCTTCAAGGAATTTTTTAAGATCTTCGAAGTCCTGTACCTCGTGCGGGTTTTTCAGTGACTGTTCGTAGATTGTGTTGGTTTCTGAGCCCCATTTTCGGATGACGATTCTGGCCACCAATGGTCCCCACGTTGAAGAGTCAATGCCGAGATTTTTTATAGCCTCCAGACATTCTACTGTAACGTCGAGGAGTTCCTTAATTTTCTTGGTCGACTCTTGTTGAATTATTGGTAGATCGAGAACTTTATCTACCAACTTGGAAAGGATCAAGCGTTTGTTATGGTACCTCTTTTTTAGTAGGTCCCACGCTGTTTCAAAATTATCTTCTGTGATTTGAAGATATTGAGAGAGAGATTTTTTGAAATTGAAACTCTTTTTTGCGTTTATCGCTTTATTCATTAAAAGTAATCAACTTTTTTTTATTTTTTGAATTAAGGTAAATACATAACCTAAGAAAGTTGATTATTTTTAACAAGCGAAGCAAAGAAAACATGTTTCCATTTAAAAAATCATAATTGCCTCTACCCTTACCCATTGAGGATTATGGTAGTGTTTTAGTTTTTCCATAATTTAAGAAACCATTTGTCACTTGTTTGCTTTTGTTTTTCGTTTAATTTTTTAATTATGAAAGATATTAAAAAAATATTTTTATAAAAGTTGTTTCTTTTTTAAAGACCTTTCAAACTATACCATACTCGACCTATGTTGCTATTTAAAAATCGAAAATTACTTCCGGTTCCGGGCACTTCCGGATTATTCCGGAAAAAAATAAGTGCACCAATACATTTTTCGGATTAGCTTTGGTAATAATTTTTTTTTATTTCAGCCATGTACGACAAGGCGTTCTCAAAATAAAAGGGGTGGACGGGTGGTCTGAGACACCCTGTATAGAGAGTATACAAGAAGTTAGGCATCACCCATTTATTTATTTATTTAAATGTACCATTTTTAAGAAAAATGTTTCAAATAAAAACCGTATAATTCTTTGTGATGCACTATTTAGGAATATTGTCATGACCTTGACCAACAGGTTAAAGGTCACGCGATAATCACTTAACTTTTTTTGAATATTAACCACTCATTTTTATTGCGTATTATTAAAGCTTACGTTCAGAGGTTTATTGAACATATTTTTTTTTCTAAAGTAAATAGTTTGGAAGAAAAGGGTTTAATTTTCAATACGTAAAGTTCGGCAACGCTGCTTTGCTTTTGAAATTAGGCATTTTGCAGAAAAAATTTTCAAATAAAAGTTGTACGAGCTTAGTGATGAGCTATTTAGAAATATTGCCATGATCTTCATCAGCAGGTTAAAAGTTAAAGGTTACGGAATAATGTTTTTACCTTTTTTAAATAGTAACCAATAATTTTTCTTGTATATTATTGTAGGTTATTTTAACAGAATTACAGACTTATTTCCACATTTTTTTACCAGTTTTTATAAAAAAACAAAAAAATTTGAAATTGTATTCGTTTTAGTCACTTATTTAAAACGGATAAAAATAAGGCAGCTACATCGTTGGCCGTTTTTTGTGTCCACCTCTGTAAAAGATAAAATAAACAAGCCATTGATAATAATTTAATTTAAATAATCAGAGTACTTGACTAATATTTTTGTCGTGCTCGGGTTATTTATAAAGTACCAAATAAAAGATCAGCACAGTTGGTCGCAATACAGTGTAAAAAATATGTTAACATGTTCTTAAATATGTGGATATTTTTTTTGTTAACTACTTTAGTTACCCTTCTCTATATATACTTCAAAAATTTGTATAATTATTGGGAAAAACGTGGAGTTCCAACCCCAAAATATAAATGGTTTTTCGGAAATTTAGCTACCGTTTTATTCTTGAGGAAATCTTATGGGCAACTCCACACAGAAATTTACAAGTAAGTCTTTACGTAATAGAGGTCATCATTTAAAAACTTCCCAATGTGGCTTGTTAAAATTAGTCTCATTATTTATAAAACTTATTCAATAAAAGAAAACTTTATTAATAAAAGTTTAGGGCTAATCTCAAACTATTTAATATTTTGTTTTTGTAGTGACTTTAAAGGCTATAATTACGTTGGTTTCTATAAGTTTATGAAACCGGGAATAGTAATTCGCAATGCAGAGATAGTAAAAGAGGTTCTACAAACGAAATTCGCTTATTTTCAAGATAATGATATGGATGTGGATGTGAAGAATGATTTAATTTGGGCTCATAATCCATTTGCACTTAATGGAGAAAAATGGAAAAAAGCACGTTCTCAAATATCCCCAGTTTTTAGTGGGAGCAGGGTGAGATTAAAATATTAAGTCAAGTGAATAAGGACCTTAATATGAGTCACCAAGCTGACGGGACTTTTAAGTTCAAAATTATTTAAATATTAGTTTTGATACTTTTTTTATGTTTCATTTCAGATGAAGGCCATCATGCCTTTGTTATTGGAAACTACTGAAAAAATGGAAAAATATTTAAATACTGAACCAGATGCATCCAATGGCAATGGTTTAGAAGCTAAAGATATCGCCTTTAAGTATACTTGTGACAACGTCGCTAGTAGCGCTTTTGGTCTTAATGGGCGCTCATTTGAAGACCCCAATGCTGAGTTTACGAATGCCGGAAAAAGATTAATGGCACCAACTAAAATTAATGGCCTAAAAATTTTATTCGTGTTCATATTACCTGCACTATCTTCAATTTTAAAAATTAAGTAGGTAACCTAATTGCTAAGATACATGAAGTTGAGATAAAAAAAAATTGTTTTTAGATTTTGTCCTGATGATGTTTTAGATTTCTTTAGAAACATAATTAAAGGCACTAAAAAATATCGCGTGGAAAACAATATTGTACGAACAGATTTTCTAGATATGATGTTTGATTTGCAAACAAAAATTAATGATGAGAATGAATTTAATTTTGATGATATAACGGCTCATTCAGGAAGTTTCTTTATGGAAAGTTCTGAAAGTAGTTCAATCGTTATAAGTTTTGCGCTCTATGAAATTGCATCAAGAAAGGAAATTCAAGAAAAAATACGTGAAGAAATTGATCAAGTTCTTAAAAAATATGATAATAAAATTACTTATGAGGCTGTTGGTGAAATGAAGTATCTTGATTGTGTTTTAAAAGGTAATGTCACAAAACAGTAATTTTTGTATCAAACAATTTTTTGTAGAAAGTCTTCGTATGAATGTGCCTGTACTTGCGATGGCTAAACGGTGTACAAAACCTTTTAAACTTCCTCCATTAATGGAAAATGGTACTGGTCCGACACCTACAATTGAACCTGGAGTTACAGTTATTATACCTGCCATGGGGTTGCACATGGATGAAGCGTACTATCCCAATCCTCTACAATTTAATCCAGAAAGGTTTTCCGAAGAGAATAAAGGTGCACATGTTAAATGTACTTGGTTACCTTTTGGTGAAGGACCTAGGTTATGCGTGGGACAAGCTTTTGGAATGCTATAAACAAAAATTGCTTTAATTTTAATTGTTTCCAAGTTTTATTTAAGCGTCAATAAAAAGACTCGGGTGCCCATCGAAATTAATCCAGAATACTTCCTGCTTGCACCAATTGGTGGATTATGGTTGGACTTTAAGAAGAGATATTATTAATCGATAATAATGAGAAAAATTATTATTTCAAAAGGTTAAAGGATTATCACATAATTTAATCTTGTAAATGTAATAAAAAATGTTTCAAAGACTCAAAATCTACACCTAGATGTAAATTTTCTTGATGCAGGTACTTTACAACACGGTGGACCGGTGTCGTCAGTCAATTACGATTGACAGACCCCAAAACAAAACCGTCGCAAAAAACGCGCATAAATAGTACATGGAAATTCCAGTAACGGCGAATTAAAAGCTCTCACAAAATTTAGTGCATTCCATATAATACAGGGCTTTCATTAATTACAGTTCGCCCAAGGTCACCAATCAAGGCAACCAAGTATACGATACAACCAATTTTAGTTAGTCTGTAGTTTTGAACTTCATTTTAATCCAATTTTAGTCAAAACGTCCCTTATAAGTTTTCTCCGGGTCTGTGTTATTATTTCTCAATTTTTTGAAACTAGAAGTAACTACAGTTTTTTTCAAACTAATTTCGGCAGTAGGGAAATTTAAAATGATGGGTTTTTCCCCGCACCACGATGCCATCATTTTGATAGCTTACTTCCAAAGTGGAGAACTGGTCTTACAACTTGCTATCGTGTATGTATAATCTGGAGTGCAAAAATTTTTGAAGAAGCGCTATGTCCCCAAATAATTTGCTTATAACTTATTAGTGAGTTAAAAAGGCACTGAGAAGGACCACTCGCGGGACTACTTTTTGCAGAGATCGAATTAGAAAGATAACTGAGGATAGTTTATCTGCAAGGTAGTTATAACATGATTACTCCAAGTAAGAGTGGAATCGAGGTAAATCCCTAGCAATTTTACTTTATTACTATTACATCGACAACTTTTTTAATTAAATTATTTGAGAGACTAATCATGTCTTAAATATGTCGGTGGCATTACTGTTTTTTAAGCCTTTTATTACATCTCTGGTTTCGATGTAAGAAAATTGACTTATAGAAAATATACGGTTCTAATTCGTCTAACTTGGGCAAGATCTCTAAGGGGTTTATATCGGTGATGACAACGTCATTTTTGTGATATTATGGGCTACAATGGCATTATGGCAAAATATTTATTGAATTCATCGGGACTTAACTCGGCGATATTGGTTGACTTTATTGACCACATTGATTTCACCTTGTTAGTTGTTAGTGCTGTTATTGATAAATTGGCCGTTGGCCTTTAACTTTACGGCTTTGATTTCGCACTGATAAGAATACGTTGTCTTGGGCATAGAATCTTCAAGATTGACTGCAAAGAACCTCTTATTAAAATCATTTAGCATGTTTAATTGCTCACGCATGTTATTAAAGGAAAATACAGAGCGATGTAAAATTTATACAGGCGGGTTTCGTTTAGTGATCGTACTATTTTAAATGATTCTACTTGGCTTGATGGTGGAAATAATAATATGGTGATACTTTGTGAAAGATGATCTGATGACAATGTAACAATAACATTTGTAGCGTATGAGAGGTTATTAAAAATATGGGTGTTTACTAAAATATTTTCTAAGCAAGCATTATTTCTAGTATTTTTTTAAATTGTAGTATAGGTACATACCGCGAGATCTAAGGAAATTTATAAATTGTATTGCAATCGGATCATGTGATTCAAATTTAATGTTAAAATCTCCAGCTATACTAAGGTCCCCAGTAGTACTACTGGTACTTATACGTTCGAGAGGTTGAGGATGTTCCTTAAAAATAAGGGCTTCGACCTAGTCAAATGTAAAAATGTCCCAAAGAGTACCCCTCCTTCAAAATAGAAGTTGCAGTAGACATAAGTGATGATTTAAAGAAACCAGAAGTTTGGCCAAATTTAACACGCTCCAGTAGTTTATCATTACTATACCTAAATGATAGATCCGTTCGCTATAAGCGCTATTTCAAGCCATTCTTTAAAGTAAGGTTTTTTCTTACGGTTTATTCATTGGTTTAACAGAACATTGGCTTAGCTATGAAGTGGGCACTTTCGTAATCGACAACTATACCATTTGTTCTTCTTTTTGCCGAAATAAGTCTTATGGTGGTTCTCTTCTTCCTTTATATGCTGTGGTTCTATTAACAATTTCATATTTTGTCGATTGAAAACATTTGTGAAATATCAAACAAATTTTGCTATTCTACTAATATTTCGGCCAAACGATTCGGTCGGTCACACCCGAAATTTACTCTACTGGGTATATGGCAGGAGAAAATAGTTCGGATGGTCGGATTTTTTAAGGAAGAAAAGAAAATTATATATAAACTAACCTTAAATACAAATTATGACCTTTATTAAATACAAATCTTTAATCAAAAGTAAATCACTTCACTTAAAAGTAAAGTAAAAAAATTCTTAAATTTGACCACAACTTTAAAAACATTTATCTTTATGAAATATTTTATTTTCTTCATTCTTCTTTAATAGCATTTATTAAATCCAATTTTTAAAATTTTAGTTTTTACCAATTTTACTTTCAACAATATCAATGCATCAAATGAATACGAGAAAAAGGTTTAAAATTTGCTCCTGGCCAAGATTTAAAAAATATAAATTTATAAAAAACTTTTGATTGATTTTGAATACAAGCTACAAAGATCTGGTATTAATAACCTAGATTCATACAGAAACAATTTTATAAACATCATAAATAAGGAAAATAAAAAATCCAACTATAGACACACTAATACCAGTTATGTATGTAATAAAAATAATTATATAGATAATATTTTGAAAAAAATTAAAGATGATCAATTAATTATAACGAAAGCGGATAAGGGGAATTGTCTAGTGATACTAACTGAAACAAATTACAATAACAAAGTTGAAAATTTGCTTCATCATAACAATTTTGTAGACTTCTCAAAAACAGAAGTCGATGAGTTCAAAACAAAATTCAGATTGGTTGTAGATAGATAGACACGTATATTTGAATATGTTGGGGATTCCTGTTTTAAGGGATTGGGTCACCAAATTAAACAATCACTTGGACTACAACTCTGAAATCAGACTGCCGAGTAATCTTTGTGCTCGTACTACAATTTTCCTAACTCCCTACGAAAAAATTCTTATTTTGTCTAATAAGCAAAACCACAAACGCAAATTTACAAAGTGTAAAGCAAACAAAAATATCATTATACAAGGTAACAAACGAATATAATTATACAAAAATTAAGCACAAATAATATTCCAAAAAATAAGCTAATAAGCACGTGAGCATCACGCAACCCAGTAAACACAAAAGGATCAGTTACATAATTGTTTTATCACAACTAAAGAACTTTGTTACATAACAAAAGTTTTGTAACTGTTACAAACAATATACTTCGATTGTGTTATATAACTGATGTTACGTAAGTGTTTTATCATCAGTAAAGAACTTTGTTATATAACAAAAGTTTTGTAACTATTACGTAACGTTTGTGATGCATCTGTTATAGAACAATGTTTCGTAAATGTTACATAAATATTGGGGAACTGCCAAGTGTTAACCCGAGTAGTTCTACAATGAACTCTGGATGGCGCTGACAAGTTCTACTCAGAGTTAATGTACGATGGTTGCTTTATAAGTGAGCCATCATTCGATTACAACAATTCAAGTCGTGATTTCTGCTAAATGCGGGTCATAATTAAGAGTTAGTAGTATGGCATCCTTATGAGGACGAAATACTTGCCCATATCTCTACAATATGGGCTGAACGAATGGATTAAATTCGTTTTAACATCAGTCCACAATAATAGTTACATATTTTTTATATCATAGTTATAATTTATATATCATAAAAATAAAATATTGCATTAATGTTATTATTTGTTAATTGTTATGAGTTATGAATCACATAGAGAACACGCGTTCTGTAAATGTTACATAACAGTCACTAACCATAAAAAGAACATGTTCTGTAAATGTTATGTAACAGTTACAAATTATTTAGAGAACGAGTTCTATAAATGTTATGTAACATTTATAATTGTTTGTGGTGGACATTTTATAGTTCTGGTGTAGCTCATGTAGAGCGCTTGTGATGTAACTGTTCTTTCACAAAGAACAAACTTGTAACTTCTACGTAACAATTACATGTTCGTGTTTGCTAGGAATCTGTTCACATCAATTCCAAGTTCGAAATGTATTCAATTAGTTAACAACAAACTAGCAGTATTCTGTGAACTTACTCACACTGAGGTCTCAGTTCTCGTGGATCTTCTTGAAATGGTCCTCGAGCAAAGCTCTTTCATTTTCAATAACAAATTATATAGCCAAAACCATGGCTTAGCAATAGGTAATCTCCTATCGCCATTGTTAGCTGTTCTGTTCATGGATAAACTAGAGTCCAAATTCTTCAGACTCAATACTCAAATCAAGTTCTGGGCGAGGTATGTTGACGACATTTTTATGTAGTTAACATCACTGCCCCAGATACCATTACGAATATTTTATCATCCCTTAATAATCAGAATATAAATACTCGATTCACACACGAACTAAGAATTTAATAACTCGATCAATTTCTTAGATTTAACAATCACTAGGGGGAACAACGTATTGTATTTTTAGATTTTCAGAAAACCCACACAAACTAATTATTGCATCAGTTTAAACTCATATCACTCTTTACCACACAAAATGTCCTTCTTCAATTCAAGTTTTTATAGATTATTCACTACTCTTTTGAAGTAGAACAATTATATAAAACAACTAAAATCGATTTTACAAATAGGAATAAGTAATGATTTTCCTTTAACAAAACGTAATTAAAAAACAATTTTCAATAATAAAAACACGAATTTCTCACTTACATTGTAATAATTTAAAACCTCCTATCGATACGAATACTAAAAATCAATATTTTTCCATACTTTATATTGGTAATTTATCTTATAAAGTCGAAAAGCATTTTGATAGAGACAACTTTAACATATTATCTTTTTCCAACTTAGCTACTCTTAATAAATTATTAGTATGAAATGAAGACCAAGGAGAAATCTTAGAGAGAAATGGGGTTTACAAATTAAGTTGTTCCTGTAACAAAAGTTATGGATAAACTGGCAGGCCCTTTTCTGTTAGAGTTAGTGAACACATCAGACATATAAAAAGAGCCCCAGAAAAATAATATTGTAGACACTAGTCAAAAATATGACGAAAAAGAATTTTGTAAACCCCTACTTTTTTATGAAAAAGGTTTACACCCTCTTTTATTATTAACTTAGTGATTATTGCGACATGGGTTTTAGGTGGTGTAATAATTGTAGTAATCTAAATATCCTTCATTTTGGAGTCCATGCTGTTAATTAATCAACTATGTTTAAATGGGTGAGAACACCGTTGTTTTAACAACCATATCAAATAATCTTTTCTACACAATATTTCATATAATTTATATTTGTTCTTGGTTTTATTATTCAATTTTTATTTTTATTAAAGTAATTCACTTCTTTAATCGTTATATTAATAATGAGTATCAAGTATGTTTCTAAAACTAACACTTTGCTTTTTGCTTTTCCATTGCTTATTCTAGCTCTGTAAAGTTGCATCTGAAGATGATTGAATTTTCAATCGAAACTGTTCATGTATTAGAAGTCTAAATAAAGTCTTTCTATTTTGAAAAGGTGGTACATTTTGGCCACAACTACCTCCAACATTAATTAATATTAAAACTTTCTTTTAAATTTTCGTATTGTCCCTTAATTATTTTTTTTGTTGGCCGTTTGGTTGTCATTACTACAAAACTTTTATCCGAGAGATTTCCTGTAGATTTTATTACTGTCAAGACGTTGAAGGTGGTTATGTTAATCAGCAAAATTAACGAACTTACTATTAAACATAATTTTGTTTAAATTTAATATTTAATAATAGTTAATACTTAATTTCAAAATATTTCATTTAAAATAACGAAGTTGGGGCAGTTAAGTTCAACTTCCGGTGTAAATGAAGTTGCATAAAAATACGATTTTCAAATGGGCGTATTTCCGAAAGAATTAATCGTAGACCACACTATGCTAGGTCAATTTAATGGTATTTTTATGGAGAACACGAAAATGCAAAAATATACTGGGTTTCCATTTAAAATAAGAAAGTTGTCATCCACTTCCCATATAACCGGAAGTTCCACAAAATCAAAAATACCTTTATTCGAAAGTTCGCAATAAGATTCCTAGGTAGACAAATTTTCAAAATCATTAACACATCCGTTGAAAAGTTAGCGGGGGGGGGGGGATTTACTTTATGTCCGCACGGTATATGAAATGTTTATAGACACTGCCTTTGAATATTCTTAATTACAGTAATTATCACAAGAAAATTCTATATCCAACTTTATTAACAAAAAAGTGCTACAGTTTCGGGGAATCCCCATCTTCAGGCAAAGAAATTATGAATTTAATTTATTCCAAAAAAATATATATAATCAATCCACAAATGTTAGGAACCACTACGAATTCGTAATTTCTTTTTCTTTACAAGCATCAGTTCATCTAGTTATTCTTTATTAAATGGAGCCATCTAAGCAAGAGTACTTCTCAATCTTCTTCAGAATTGTATAAACTATCAGACTTGGATAACTCATAACTGTTTGCCGACCTCACGTATTCTTTTTGCACCTATGTTTACAAAGATTAAAGCGTTGACAGCCATGTTTATCAAACTGTTATTAAGAATTTTGGGGTTATTTTATGCATTCGCAACGAATAGTTCAAAACCCATCCCACCTATGTTTTCGATCGCAACGTTTTGAGCAAGTGTAACGGGAAATTGTGCGGTCGTGGTCGTGGGCTTTAGTGTTCATTAGTGGAACGAGCCCTAAATAACATTTCATTACACAGCAATAATTTTATGTATCCAAGGTGAACATATATTTCAAATCGATGTCACAGAATAGAAAACTACCAGTAGCGTCACTTCATGCAAATTACATAGTATTTGAAGGGATAATTTTTGGTGACCTTGAACGATATACAGGGTGATGATAAAGTTTGGAACGTTATTCATAACTGCCGTATTTAATTTTTTTGAGAAAATCGCTCGGAAAGGTCAATTTTAGTTTTTTTAATGCCATCTCTTAATATAAAAAAATATTAATGACGTCAGTGGTGGTTTAACCCTTTCCGGTCCTATGTCGGATAATATCCGACAAAATATTTTTAATTATAAAAAAATTATACAATAATTATCTTTAAATTATATAAGAAAATATAGATAATTACATAAGATAATATTTAAAATAGTTAAAATGTATAATGAAATAAACTTTAAATAAAATCTAAAAAATTTGTATATTTTTTCGAAAATTAATTCAGACCTACTGTAGCAACTCTGTGAAATTTTTATTTTAACGAAAAAGGTTTTATAAAAATAAATTAAAATGAATTTGAAGATAACAATAATAACAAAAGAAAGTAAATGTTTAAATAATGTGCATTCTAATGCAAATGTTAAATGTATTTAACAAAATTTAATAAATAGTGTTGAAAAACTAATTTTTTGATTCCATTTAAATGAAATTTACAAAAAATAAAATATTAAATTTACCATCTTATACAACATTCAAATATAGCAAATTTAATAGTACAAATCAATTTTAAGTTTATATTAAAAAATTTTTAAACGAAAATTTGTTTACAAATGCAATAATTTTTTAATACCATCGTTTCAGTGACATAAGTGTCTATCAAAAACCAATGAAAAAAGTGGGGGTTTCCATTTAAAAAAATTGATGATGACGTCATTGCTAAATCACCAGTCATTAATATTTTTATTATACCAAGAGATGGGATTTTAAAAACTAAAATTGACCTGTCGGAGCGATTTTCTCGAAAAAAAATTAAATACGGCAGTTATGAATTAGGTTCCAAACTTTATCATCACCCTGTATATATGGAAATGAAAACCGGGTCACCTCTATAACTTTTTTATTTATGAATAGAAAAATTTGAAATTTGTTCTATGGTTCAAAAAAACAAATTTTATGTGCATTTTTTATTTTCGAAATCACTTCCGGTTTCACCGGAAACACCATGAACTTTGTTTTTTTAAATGTAACATCCCATATTTTTATTCATGGCTTAAAATACTTTTAAAAAAGAAGTATTTTTGAGATATTAGTTTTTATTTTTTTTGTAAAAAAAATTTTTTTCAAAAAAAAAAAAAAGGTTTTCGAAGTCGGTGAAAAGTACCAAAACTAATTCTAAATAATTCAAATACCTAAATAAAATTGTAATTTGAAAAAAAATTTAAGTGGTTTTTGAACTATTAATTTTTAAACTTAATGAAGATTTTATCAAATATCTCACTTTTTTTAAATGCGATGATGGCGGGTCATTCGACTTTTTAAAAAGAGGATTTTATAACGATTATTTTGGTACCCCATATGTAGGGGTATTATTTTGCAGGTGCCTGTAAAATTATTTATTTCTTAAGTTGGAAAATACTAGCTATTAAGTATCTTTATTACAGGCACATGCAAAATAATACCCCTACATATGGGGTACCAAAATAATCGTTGTAAAATCCTCTTTTTAATAAGTTAAATGACCCGGCATCATTGCATTTAAAAAAGTGAGATATTTGATAAAATCTTCATTAACTAAGTTTAAAAATTAATAGTTCAAAAACCACTTAAATTTTTTTTCAAATTACAATTTTATTTATTTATTTGAATTATTTAGAATTAGTTTTGGTATTTTTCACCGACTTCGAAAACCTTTTTTTTTTTGAAAAAAATTTTTTTTACAAAAAAAATAAAAACTAATATCTCAAAAATACTTCTTTTTAAAAAGTATTTTAAGCCATGAATAAAAATATGGGATGTTTCATTTAAAAAAACAAAGTTCATGGTGTTTCCGGTGAAACCGGAAGTGATTTCGAAAATAAAAAATGCACCATAGGACAAATTTCAAATTTTTTTATTCATAAATAAAAAAGTTATCGAGGTGACCCGGTTTTCATTTCCACCCGGTATGTATACTCAGATACGCAAGCGGCAAATTTAAATTCACGTCACTTTTTCTAACCATAAAAATGTAACATACATTTGCAAAGTTTTGATTAAAATTGAAGTTTATAATGATTTTGACAAACTTAAATGTAATAATATACAGTTTTCAACAATAATTACATTCATTACGGTATTTAAATTCAAATGACGACGGCTTTAAAATTATTTTGATTATAGAGAAATGTCACCATATTAGATTGGAATTGCAATTTGCAGTTGTAAACTCAATGGTACCAGATACGCACCATAGAATTGGTACTAGGATAGACACGGGAGAGTGTCGCTACTGCGGCTGGATTCCTGAAATCTCACACAGTGAATGTTAAATTCACCTTCCTAGAAGCGCATGCGTCAAAATCTCATCAGCGTATCCAAATTCACTTTATCTGAACCAGGCGAATCAAGATTCACGTGTGAAAGTTTGCGCATGCGCTCGAAGAAGGTGAATTTAACATTCGCTGTGTGAGATTTCAGGAATCCACGTCCTGGTAGTTATCTATACTGTGTCGATGTTATGTACATTCCCCGACGCAAACAGTAAAATAAAAATGATAAATGTCAGTGTCAAAATTTTAAAAATCATAAAATTTAAATCATGAAATTTAATAACTAAAATGAGTTTTTTAGTTTTAGCGAGAAGCGGTCATCGTATTCTCAATTATAAAAAACGAGTTTCATAAGTCGCATATTTTAATGAACAAGTGCTACTATCGACTTATGAAACGAGTTCTTTATACTATTTTTTTTCCATTTTACGCATTTTTATCTATATAAAATAAAATATTATAGTTTTCAATTTTAGTAAATTTTCTGATAGTTGGCAACTCTAATGTAAGGTTTGTCAAATCCACGGGGCGTAAGATCGCATATGATAATGGAAATATTTTTTTAGTTCGCGGTCCCCGCTCGTCGGGGCGCCACTGAAATTTCTCTATCTCTTTTTAACATTAAGTATAATAGTACCATCTCTTTTCATTAGACTGAAAACACATTTCTAACCAATTCTAACCTCACTAACTGTGATAGTTTATTCGTTTAATGCAGTTTACAAATTGGAAAAATTAGTAATAAAGAGTAAAGAGATATTTAATTAGGGTAAGAAAAATACGTAGTACAATAATGGCATTTTTAGGGAGTATAAAATTTAGATGTAGATATCCCAACTGTGATAATATTTATTTTAAAAATATTAGAGATCCTTCTTTCCAAAGTAACACTTTTTAAAATTTTCTGCCTTTACTGAAAGATGTTTATCCTGGCTTTAAATTTTAGATTTTAGTGCATAATTATTAAGTAGGCAAGAATTAAATCAATATCATTTATGTGAAGATCGTTTTGAAGCGAATAGTTTTACTAGTTCGTTAAAAACAAAGCTTAGTAAATTTGCAGTGCCAAATAAACCAAATTTAGAAAATCCTTGTAAAAAAGCTAAATTAGATGAACAAGTTCAATTGGATTCTGAATCCACTTTAAAAAATTTAGATATTGAAAATAATAATATTGTATGTGACCAACAACAAATCAACAGTAATCAAAATTTAGAAAAATCAATAAATAACAATGATACCCTAAAGTCAATTGGGGTTATAAGGGTTTCACAATTAAATACAAGGGAAAAAAGTCTTTATAGGTATAATAGATTACAACGGCAAAGGATAATTAAATTAAAAAAGGCGCTTTCATATGCTAAGAACAATTTAAAGCAAATAATTGAAACAACAAATACTAAAATTTAGAAAATAATATGGATAAAAGTGCTACAGAGTTTGTAAAATCACAATTTAAAAATATGAAAAGTAAACGGCCAACATTCAATTTAGATAACAAAATTTTGGCTTTAGTTATGTACAAGAGGGGTCCAAAATCATACCGATTTTTACAAAAAAATTTTAAATTACCATCTAGGATAACTTTAAATAAATTATTACCAAAAATTCCATTTAATGTGGGTATTAATAAAGAATTATTAAAGTCTTTCAGATAAATTCTAATATACCACACTGTATTAACTACTTTAATTATTATGTAAATTTAAATCTATGCTTTGTTATTTGTATGTACTATTTGTTCTATTTTGACTGTAATGTACTGTTTGCAATAAATAAATAAATTAAAAAAATTAGAGAAACGGGATAGATTTTGTTGTTTAGCTTTCGATGAGATAGCTTTATCGAAGGGCTTTACTTATAATGCCAAAAAAAGATATGTCTGTGGGTTATGAGGATTTAGGGTCTTTGGGACGTAAGAACAAACCAGCCGATCATGCTTTAGTTTTTGTAATTCAAGGTTTATTTAGTCAATGGAAGCAGCCAATAGCATATTATTTTACAAAATTTAGTAGAAATATTAAAAGAAATTATAACCGAGTTACAAAATTTTGGTTTTTGTGTAGCATCTACAGTTTGTAATATGGGGGCAACAAACAGAGGAGCTATAAACTATTTGATAAATGAAAATCGTGATAATATTTGTAATGAACCAATTTTTAAAGTTAATGGCCAAGATATAGTTGCACTTTATATTTTATGATGTTCCCAATTTATTGAAATTAACAAGAAACGCTTTGTTTAAATATAACACAAAATTCGGTAATAATAAAGTTGCTAAATTTCAAGATATTATAGTTTGCTATGACATTGATAAATCAGATCCTCGCTATAGCTGTTATATAAAATTTCTCGTAATTATTTTAATTTAGAAAAAAAATGGAGACTAAAAATGAAAGTTAGCATTGCAGGAAAAACTTTAGGGTGCCACATGACAACTACTATGGCAGCTTTAGTAAAATTAAAGAGTTTACCACCAGAATCATTAGATATAGCACAGATTTTATATATTTTCATGTAAATAAATTGTTTGATAGCTTAAACGTAGCCAACTAAAACGTCAAAGTACTACTAAACTGTAAATTTTAGTACACATCATTTACATTTTAGTTTTGAAATTTGAATTAATCAAACTAAGAAGCAATCCAGTTAAATATTTTTACATACCAATAAATTTACCTATGAATCATTATTGTCGTAGATTCCAGCTATTTGTAGATGAAGCTCTACTAGAGATTTCTTCAACCTTAATTACAACACCAATCATAGTAATGTAAGTAAGCACAATCATACAAAAAAATTATTAATTACTTTAATATACTTTCTTTTTAGCCTTCCCAATCTATAAATCTACTTCTACCGCATAAAATGGTTGGATTTTCGTAAGTCAGTAAAACTCATCTCCCAAACTCTACCTGTGTTTTATTAATTAAATAAATTATGTTGTAAAATATAGAATGTTCAAATAATTATAATATATTGATATTTACAAAATAATCATGTTATTTAATTTAAGCCTCCGATTCAATAATTTTTATTTAAAATAGAATATTTGGAAACTTATATCAATAAAATAAGTTTGAATATTAATTTTATTTTCGACAAAATTAAATGTAATTAAATTTGGAATTATTAATGCACATCTTTAACTAATTTTATTAGATATTAAGTAATATTTTAATTAAAGATGTGCAATAAGAATTTTAAATTTAATTAAATTTTATTTTATTGAAAGTAAATATTTAAATATGAAATTTAAAACTCCCGCCTTTAGTAGCTGTCAAATTTAGTTCAGGTCCCTGCGTGGGGGGGCGCTATTGATTGTGGTGTTTCCTTTTTTTAACGTGCAATAGATGTCTCTTATTATATTTATTTCTCTATGGTCAAATCATCAAATAACCTGTAAATCGCTTGGCAACTGCCTTTTTAAAATCAACAAACTTCAGTGCTACCAACTTCGAAAAATAAATTTTACTCAGTAACGCACCGCTGTCTCTACTATACTTTATTTTTTAACTAGGAATTTTAAAGGTCTGTAAAATACTAGATCACCAAAATTAAAAGGTCTCAAAAATTACGAAGTCGCCTAAATTAAAATGTCTTCAAAATTACAATGTCGCCAAAATTATAAGGTTTCTAAAATTACTATGTATCCAAAAATAAAGGCTTCAAAAGTAAACAATATCTGAAATTAACTAATTAATTAATTAATAAACAGTAATAAAGTAACGCCGAAATTAGTTTTGATACCGCGGTGGTCTCAAAAATTATGTCGCAATAATTATATATCTCCGAAATTAACTCTACACCTTTTCAAATTATATTTCAGAAAAGATCAAGTTAATTTCAGAAATCATCAATTGTAATTCAGAATAGTCAATTGTATTTCCGAAAGCATTAATTGTATTTGAGAATAATGCTTTCTGAAATTGAATTGATTATTCTGAAATACAATTGATCTTTTCTGAAATAAAATTGACTATTCTGAAATCGAATTGATCTTTTCTGAAATACAATTGGAAAAGGTGTAGATGTATTGAACATCGAAAATTTTAAGTATTATTTTTTCTTGATTTATAATTTTATTTTTCGCGTCGTTTCATTTTTTCTGCCATTGATAACTTTAAGTTTATTTTGGCGACCAAGTAAATTTTTTGACCAATTTTGTAGACCTTTGCATATCCATAAACATGGATTAAATGTGCCAACGCCGCGCCATACTTAAGCTCTATTTATGCACCCACATTTAACATATAATTTTAACATTTAAAGATATATCCTAAAAATTGTAATTAACATCTATGGCCTATTTCACCGAGACCATTAAAATTTAAGTACAGCTTTAATGTCCAAGAGGAGCTTATCTTGTCTCAACATCATTAGAAAGGCGAATTTAAACAGTAAGTTGAACCTAAAACTGAGTCGTCGATATCGGCTACTTATAAATAAAAATTAAGGGCTAAAATCAGTGGTTTTAAATAAGAATATTTATTTATTATTTTATTTTTTTGGGGTTAAATAGTTAAATATGGAGGCATAAATTCAGCTTTAAAGATTGAAGTTGATATTAAAAAGTGAATTTTGGCACACCTTGGGTACTGTACCGTAAGATTGATTTTTTATTTTTCAATAAATATAAGTTTATAGCTTACATAATCACGTTTAATGAAAAAACCTTTAATGATTTTACGGACTCATCCTACGAGTGTATTTTTATTAAGGTACTTAATTAATTAATTTTATTTTATTGTTTTTTGTGCTACGATTGCGATAACATTTATCATTATTACATTGTGTTTGTTCAAAGCAAATAATTTTCGACATTATAAAATAAAATAATGAAGCCATTGAAAATTATTTAATTTAAACAATCAGCGTAATTGACTTTAATATTTTTATCGAGGTCGGGTTATTAATAAAGTATTTACGAAATTAAAGGCCAACAGAGTTAGTCGCACTAGAGCGTAAAAAATACGTTATCAAGTTCTTAAATATGTGGATATTTTATTTGTTATTGACTTTACTTACCCTTCTCTGTATATATTTTAAAACTGTGTATAATTATTGGGAAAAACGTGGAGTTCCAACCCCAAAATATAAATGGTTTTTCGGAAATTTAGCTACCGTTTTATTTATGAGGAAATCTTATGGCCAAGTTCACACAGAAATTTACAAGTAAGTCATTTGGTAATAGAGGTCATTTAGAAACTTGCCAACATGGCATGTTATATTTAGTCACATTTCTATAAAACTTATACTTTTAAAAATAAACTTTATTAACAAATATGTAGGTCTTATGCCATACCATTTATTTTTTTTAGTGATTTTAAAGGCTACAATTATGTTGGTTTCTATAAGTTTATGAAACCAGGAATAGTAATTCGCAATGCTGAGCTTGTGAAAGACGTTCTGCAAACGAAATTCGGGTATTTTCAAGATAATGATGTCGATGGGGATGAGAATAATGATTTAATTTTTGCTAAAAATCCATTTACACTTAAAGGAGAAAAATGGAAGAAAGCGCGTTCTCAATTAACTCCAGTTTTTAGTGGGAGCAGGGTGAGATTAAAATATTATTAAGTCAAACTAATGGGAGTTATAAGTATGAAATTATTGAATGAAATATTAGTTTTGATAATTAATTACGGAATCGTTTTTCCCAAATAAGGTAAGCTGGGGTAAATGGGCCTAGGAGGTGGTATGGGTTATTTGCTACAAAATTGTCTAAGTATTTTACGGCATTGATATTGACATCTCTGCACTCAGTATTTACTTCATAAAACAACAATTGAAAACTAATTTTTAGTTATACAGGGTGGACCATTTAACTTGAGATAAGCGAATATCTCAAAAACAACGAAATAAATAAAAAACGCTGAAACACCCATATATTTTTGAGGGAACTAATTGGCGATATTGGTTTGTTACTGCGCGGACGATGTCAGGGTCAGTTGAAGGTCATCTTTTTTAAAATATTAAAAGAAATGTTTTGCGTTTAAAAAATACTTTTTAAATAAAAGATATTTATATACTTTGAATCTGTTACAAAAAATATATGTTGCTATTAAAATAAAGAAGTTAACCTTTAACTGACCTTGACATGTTCATGCAATAACATACAAATAACGCCAATTAGTTTCCCCCTCGAAAATATTTGATTGGTGTTTCAGCGTGTTTTTTATTTATAAATTGTTTTAGAAATATTTGCTTGTCTCAAGTTAAATGGCCCATCCTGTATTTTTGATACAAACACAGTTAAAAAGTAAACGATTTTTTTCTAATACAACGTGGTGAAGTAAAAAGTTTGGATTTTTTTTTATTCAAGTACTCCAAGTATTTTTAGGTATTATTTAGTTTAGAATAAATAACTGAATTATTGCATGAATACAGGGTGTTCCGTTCGTGGTTCACCAAACGTCGGGGTTGGAAGCTGGAGTAAATTTAATTGGGAAAAATCAAAAAAGTAGACGTCTATCTTTTTTAGTTTAGGAGCTATAGTGTTCTGAATTTTAAGTCACCGATTTTTGTAAAAAATCACAAATCCACTAATAACATTTTATCCAAAGTGCGTAGGGATTTAAAAAAATCATCATTAGCAAACTAAAACTATCATTTTTTAATTGGTAATAACAAAAATACAAAAGTAGTTGTTAAAATGTTGAAGAAGAATTTTTTTAAAAGATAACGCTCATTATGGTTCTTTTTTTTAATTTTCGGAAACTTGTTCATTTTCTTATCAAACCAGGTAAAATTTTTAAACCGTAGGTTTTTTCTTTACTTATTACTAAAGCCTTCTGAAGTTACTTCTACGAAAAATAGTAGAGGAAGGTTGCGTAAGTCGTACCCCCTAAAAAAATCAAGTATAACTTGTCAAATGTGCCAAATAATTCTAAAAAAATGTGCTGCTGAAAACTTAGAAGAATATTGTAATTTATTATTTTTTTAATTATATAAAACTATAAACAGTTTTCGAACAAATTAAAGAAAAAAATTAATCCTCATCGTTACGATTAAGAAACTCGTTTCCTTAATCGTACCTACCTATAGCACTATAGCCTAAATTGTACCTACTAATAAAATTAACAAATTCTGGACTTAGAACAAGATCAAAATAACCCGAAAAATAGCTGAAAAAGATGGACAATAACATAAGAGCATGATTAGCAAGGTCATTCTCCATTCTTTCATTTAAATCTTTAGGCCTCCCAAATTTTATATTTTTATTTAACCCCTAGAAAATGACGTCGTAAAGTTGGATTGCGAATTTTTTATCGCCTCCTTGAATCCAATGTCCGCATTTAATAATTTTGTTAAAGCCTCTTCCATATCCTCTTGTTGCCAAGCATTATAAAATCTTTTTGACATTTTGATGGTCTATAAAATTTTTTAATTTTAATTAATGATCAACGCAATTTTAAGGATTGATTAGGCAATGTTGTCCGACTATTGTTTAATTTGTATCCATACTCAATGCATGTCAACAGAGAATATATTCTTAACTCGTACGATTTAGGAAACTTATATGGGTACGACTTAGGACAATGTACAAATTTTGCCTTAATGAATATGATTTGGCACTAAATGAAGCAAGATCAATTTTAATTGTAATAATATTTACTAAGCAAATATTACAGAAATGACAATTACTGAAGCTTTACAATTTTATCAACAATTTAGTCTCTACAGAGACTACCAATGCTATAGCAAAAATTAATAGCAAACGACAAAAAAAAATACTTCTTTGCAGATTGAGCTACTACGTTATTATTGAATCTCAGTGATAACGTGAATTAGTATGACTGACAACAATCACCATCGCTAAAAACGCCGTCGCCTTGATATTTTTCCCAAAATCGTAAAGGTATGATTGAGGAAGCGGTACGACTAACGCAACCATCCCCTACTGAGCATAATTCGTTAAATATGCTGTACGGTTTGTCAAAAGGCTATAAGTGGATTCCGATAGAATTCCAAATATTTTATAACAATTTGACCTCTGTCCATCCTCCGATGTTATCAGACTAACCTCAGAATGCTTCTTGTAGGAGAAACTTCAGAAGGGTATAGTAATTTTCAATTTTTTTCTTGATTTTTTAGGAATATCAAGAACTTTGAGAAAACTTTAAAAAACCACAACCTTAATGGATCTTATTTTGGAAAAAAAAATTCAAAAACTGAAAAGGATTTTCTTTTACATTTTTTTTTCATTTGAATTAAAGCTTTCGTTACTTGGCCACATTTTTTTTGTTCTCTTTTATTGACTTATTTAGATAGAGGTCTTACTTACAAAGCATATTGTGTAATAATTGGTCTTGAGATAATTTACAAAATTGCAATTTTTAGAGATTGTTTAAATATTTGGCAATGGGTCTAGATGTTTCAAATTAATCTAAAAAAATATTCGGTAAAAATACACAGGAGGTAATAGGGCCTATTACCCTATTTCCATAGCTTAACTGGATCCGGAAGGATATTATTTTATTATACAGGGTGTCCCACTTTGTTTCCAGCAAAAAAAAATTAGATAGTAAATGTCATTCTGAACAAAAATTTTCCTTTGAACTATTATGTTTTGTCGACACCTTAAAAAATTTTTAGAATTTTAAAAATTTAATGATTTTTGTGGGACACCCTGTATAAATTTCATTTTATTTTATTTTTTTTATTTAAATCAAGTATGTTTTGGATTTTGTATATCTTTAAGCCAATAAAATGCTAAATTTTACTGAGGGAAATTTAACCTCACTTATTTTAAATACAGCTAATAATGTTCAAAAAACCAATTTGCCAAAGACAAAATCCAAATAATAATTGATTTAAATAAAAAATATATAATAAGAAAGAATATTTTACAGGGTGTTCCACAAAAATCATGAAAATGTATCAATTTTAATATTGCTGCAACTTTTCAAGGAGTCGAAAAAACAATAGTTCATAGGAAAGTTTTGGTTCAGAATGACATTTACTATCTAAAAATCTATGTGACGTCATCGCACAACGAGCCAGTGACGTTATCATATCTTTTTTAATGGGAACCCCAAATTTTAAGTAAACAAAGTGAAAGGGTATTAAGACAAATGCAAAATTTCATTTACTTATCATCATCCGATCCGATAATATTATTAATCAAAAATTGCAAATTAAATTGAGGTTACATACGTCAAATAATGTTACTAATTACGAAGATATCGTTCTATTTAAAATTTAAATGACGTGATCAATTTTTTTTTCATGGAAATCCTCAATTTTAAGAAAACTTTATTGTACTTTTTTTAAATAAAAAACCACAAAAATAAGAAATTATTAATTTTCAGATAAAAGTAATACATTAATGTATTTACCAACAAAGAAGATTTATTTTAAAAAACTAGTCAAAGTAAATGATCAAATTGTTCTCCAGTTTGTAGTTGGCAGTGCCCTAAGCGTACATAAAATGCATTTCGTACAATTGTCAATATAGCTTCTGAAATTAATCCACTTTCAAGTGTTATTCTTTTACCTGCTGCAAAGGACCTTATCGGGTTTTGGGAGCATTTTGTACAAGAATGAAACTTATGCCACATATAAATAAGAAATAAATATACAATAGTGTAAAATATTTCGCTCGTTAAGAGACCGCTTTCGCCCAAAAACGCAATTGAAATTAATTAATTTTTGCACAATTAGGCAACGATGCTGGTGTCTTCCTCGGTGTTTCTAACAAACAAAGTAGTTTGGTTGCCTATGCCATTTATTTACTATGATTTATTGACTTTAATAGTATAAAAATTATACAATTAAGTACATATTTGTTATGACTTGATTAGAAATTAATTTTTAAGTATTTATTTTATTCAAATAAACTTATAATTTAGGAATATATTTTTTACAATTAAACAATTTTTACACAGTTGTCGTTTTTTTGCAATTTTTAAAATATTTGATAAAAAATGACTTTTCCAGTTCCCTGGAGCTCTGAAACTTTTACTGTAAATTCAATGGCTATAGTTTTAATAGTTGTAATAAGATTTGTAATATTACGGCGTCAATTAAAAATAAAATATCTTTTACAGGTTATCGTAAGACTTTATTGCACAATCAGGCAACATTGAAATTATTACCTCTCAAACGAAACGTCCAAATTAAATGCACAATAATTATTAGTAAAAAGTAGAACCGATAAGGGACCTCGGTGGCGGCAAAGGGCTTGTAAATTCTTTCTATTTTTGTAGGACTCTGGCACTTCTAAGCACCTAGGCAAGATACTATTTACGACATTCGGCAAGTTATTTCTCCTTTGCTAGAATGTTTCATTCCAGTATGTTACATAAGCGCGTACCGGATTTCTTTTTATGTGTACGCGCCGGTTTTAGCTGTTTTTATAAGTAAACGTATGAACGCAAGCAATGTGTGCGCATGACAATAACACCCAATGTGGGAAACATTACAATCCAGTGTGAGTCACAGTGAGTCAGTCGCCAGATACCTTTGTAAAGCGCGTACGAATTTGTTAGCCCGGGCATTACTTCTTGTTTGTAACAGTAACCATTGTTCTAAAGTGCCTTATAATAAAGGTCATATGTATCTACCATCAGGTTAATCCTTTTGGCGATTGTATTCGATTAATAACATAGGTTCCACAAGGAAAACACCCTATTAGTTTTAACTGTCATTTGCTTTCAATTTAAACGTAAATGAAAGGTAATTAAAATTTATCTGACAGTACTTGTCAAAATTTGAATTTTAAAATCCGCTGTTGTCGTGTTAATAAATATTTTTTTAAATAATGTAAAATCTCATAAATGTATGTATAATTCATATTTATTGATGAAATTGGAAATATAATTAATATGGGGGGTATTTTAGTTAATTTTTGTAGGTTTAACTTATTTTCATGTTTGCCCAAAAACCCATAGGAAAACGATAAGGTCCTTTTCCAGCATCGTCGTATAAACCTTGCTTTTTAAATAACCTCAAAAAAAGTAATCAAGTGGAGTGAGGTCAGGAGACCTCGGTGGCCATTCCCTGGCTCCCCTTCTTCCTATCCATCTGCCTGGATAAACTCGGTCCAGAGGTGGAAGTCTGTAACAGCTAACGTCTCGACTTTTCACGTTAGCACGTCATTATTTGTTTGTTTTGACGTCATTGGTTTTGTTCCTAACCGAGATTGACAAAAATGGTAGTCTGTAAGCTAAAATCTCGTTAGTAACGTGTTTTTGATAACGAGTTTCAGTCGTTTGGGGGGAGGCAACCGTGTTTGAAGCGTTGCTAACGTAAATGAAAATAAATAATAATAAAAATTACTAAAAGAAAATTATAAACTTCTAGAAAGGCATATAAATGCCATGGAAAAATTAGTAAATTTATTTACAAAAAAATCATGATGAAATTACGATGTAGTATTTAATCTAGGTATACAAATGAAGATTGCAGCTTATTCACATTGTAGATAGAATACAATTTTACCATGCAGCCAAAAGGACTTATCTCTGTTTTCATATCTTCTTCTTAATTCTTTTCTACGCGGTTTCGCTGTTTTTTTCTGGAGCAAATCGGTAAAAATTCGAACTCTTTGGGCCTTGTTATTGTATGAATAAGCTTGTGCGGGAAAATCCGGTTAATTTCCACATCTTGCCGAATTTACAGAGATAAAATGATCGATATTTAAGTTCTCAGCCAGTGCAACGTTTGTCCTCCTCCATAACCGCTAGAAGGACGTAGATAGCAAAATCCGAAGATCGACCTCTTCCTGACTTATATCGTTCCTTCGCCGAAAAAATCGTTGAAATCGAGAAATTACTTTCCACCCTTTCTCAAAGTGCTACAGCATAACTGAAGCATAAAGATATGTGGTTTTGGATGCGCATTTCTATTTCCTAACCATATTGAAGAATTATAGGTACTATGAAAAATGTCAATTTAGCTACAAATTCAAATAACAGAACGCTTAAAACTGGAACAAGGCATTTACAAAGAATGTACACTAGTTTATTGTTTTTATTAAAAAGACCACTTTAAACTTTGTTATTTTTTTACGTCAATTAATTACATGCCAAAATCAGTTTGTGTGTTTTATTCAAAATGCGTTCAAAAACTGCTAAACCATAGACAAATTTCGTAAAATAATGTCGGCAACGTTGTAAGCCTTGTCGGTTGTAATTTCGTCCCGTTTCGTAAGTCGTTAGGTGTTATAGACTACCAAAAACTAGTAACTAACGACTCAGCTAACGTGAAAATTTGACAACCGAGATCAACTCGTTAGGGTTACAGACTTCCACCTCAGATAATTACGAACAGCAGCTTTATTCTTGAGTCAACATGATGTGGCCGACCACTTTTATCATTATGTCCTTTTCATTTACATGAAAAAAATAAGAGGACAGAATGATAAAAGTGGTCGGCCACCGACCACATCGTGTCGACTGTTCAAGAATGAGGCTGCAGGTCCAGCCTACACTATGCACGCCATCTTGCTGTAACCAGATATTTTCGGTAGGTAGATGTTCTTGACGATTGGCAAACATAACGGCAAGATTTGGAACGAGTTCCTCTTGCAGAAATTCTATATATCTTTCTCCATTTATATAATTTTCAAAAAAAATTTGGACTTATTATGCGGTTACCAATAATTCCACACCAGACATTGATTTTTTGTGGCCATTATTTGAATTTTATATGGATGATATTTTTTTCTTTTAGTGTTGAACTTTGGCTGATGTCATTTTCTTAACAAAATATTAACTTTAATTTCATTAGTTAGTCTACTTTGACGTTTACTTTTTGTGTACCACACATGTCCATTTTCACGAAATTGAGCCTCAATCCTACATACCTACAGTGCTTTGAGAAATGAGTAGTAAATCAGGGTACTTCTGCCCAAATAAATGAACCACTTCATTTTGAGTTCTGATCTTACTCCCGCAACCTATCATTATCAAGATTTCTATACGATGGGATTTAGTCAAAAACACATTTTTTAGAAGAGCACTACATTAGAACGAAAGAAAAATTAATACAATTAAATGATTTGTATTAATTAATTTAAAACTTACCGCTTAGGTACCGAATGAGAAATTATTCAGAAAAAAGATATTTCAAAAAACATTTTAAAATGTAATGTGCATACAATTTGGTATCTTAATTTGAATTATATGCTCAAATTTGATCCAAGAGCCAGCTGTAGATGTTTTATTTTGATTTGTTTAAAAATGGTATTGTTATTTTTTTGCTAAATTTTGCAAATTTGTTTATTTAAAATTGAAGGTTTCATTTAAAAAATGAGATGACGTCATTCTTCCACGTTACCGACTTAATTTAATTTACATCTTCTGATTGGTCATATCTTCGGAACTATTAACATTATTTGACGTATCCAACCAACCGTCTCTGTCTTCTGGAATTTATTCAATTTACACAATTTAATTTGCAATTTTTGATTGTCCATATATTCGGATCGTATGGTGATAAGTAATAAGCCAATGAAATTTTGTATCCAGGTTAAGATACCCTTTCAATTTATTTACTTAAAATTGGGGGTTTCCGTTTATGAAAATATGATGACGTCAGTGACTCGTTGTGCAATGATGTCACATAGATTTTAATTAGCTCAAAGTGACCGAAATTAAAATATCAATTTAACCTGTTCAATCGTTTTTCTGAAAATCGTACCGTTCTTGACTTATTGAATTTATAGATTGTTAGAGACTCACCCTGTGTATGGCAAAATATCTTAAACTAACGTATTTATGAAAAATCAATTCATATCATAAAGACATAAGCTTCTGGAGGTTTTAAAGTCAAGAACTCTGAAATAACGATGTAAAATGATAAGCCAGTTACCCCAGCTTACCTTTTAAAAAAATAACAGATTATAAGTATACTCCTGTTATTTTTTGTATGTATGTAGTATGAATAAAATAAGAGAGGCAGTTTCCATACCAAAATCAAGCCCACCGTTAGGATTCTTATCCTGGCCATCTATGGTGCGACTCTAGAACTAATCTAGGTTAACCGAAAGGTAGCGCATGAAATTATTAAAAAAATAGTTTAAATCGGCAGCTCAATAGTCTCAATTTCAAATAATAACTGCTGATATCATGCATGAAGTATTAAACATAAACAAACTATTTGTTTGCAACGTTTCAAGAGGTACGAAATATTGGTTTAAACTGCAGAACTCTGTAATCCGATAAGTTAAACCTGCCGCTATTTCTTTCATTGTGTCTATACTCCATGGTTTTATCCATATTTTATTTCAGATGAAAGGCATCATGCCTTTACTATTGGAAACTACCGAAAAATTGGAAAAATATTTAAGTACTGAACCGGACGCATCAAATGGCAATGGATTAGAAGCTAAAGATATCGCCTTCAAGTACACTTGTGATAACGTAGCCAGTTGCGCTTTTGGTCTTAATGGGCGCTCATTCGAAGACCCCAATGCTGAGTTTATGAATGTCGGAAAAAAAATATTGACACCAAGTTTAAGTAATGGCCTAAAAATTTTATTCGTTTTCATACTTCCGTCACTATCTTCAATTTTAAAAATAAAGTTAGTAGCATAATTGCTGAGATACATGAAGTTGTGATAAAATAAAATTGTTTTTAGATTTTGTCCTGATGATGTTCTAGATTTCTTTAGAAACATAATTAAAGGCACTAAAAAATATCGTGTAGAAAACCATATTGTACGAAAAGATTTTCTTGATATGATGTTTGATTTGCAAACAAAAATTAATGATGAAAATGAATTTAATTTTGATGATATAACAGCTCATTCAGGAAGTTTCTTTATTGACGGTTCTGAAACTAGTTCAATCGTTATAAGTTTTGCGCTCTATGAAATTGCATCACGAAAGGAAATTCAAGAGAAAATTCGTGAAGAAGTTGATCAAGTTCTCCAAAAATATAATAATGAAATTACGTATGAAGCGGTTGGCGAAATGACGTATCTTGATTGCGTTTTAAAAGGTAATGTATCAAAAAATTAATTTTGGAATCAAACATTTTTTTGTAGAAAGTCTTCGTGTGAATGTGCCTTTATTTGCGATGAGTAAACGGTGTACAAAACCGTTTAAACTTCCTCCTTTAATGGAAGATGGTACTGGTCCTACACCTACAATTGAACCTGGAGTTACAGTTATTATACCTGCCATGGGGTTACACATGGATGAAGCCTACTATCCCAATCCTCTACAATTTAATCCAGAAAGGTTTTCCGAAGAGAATAAATACGAACATGTTAAATGTACTTGGTTACCTTTTGGTGAAGGACCTAGGTTATGCTTGGGGCAAGCTTTTGGAATGCTACAAACAAAAATTGCTTTGATTTCAATTGTTTCCAAGTTTTATTTAAGCGTCAATAAAAAAACCCGGGTTCCCATCGAAGTTAATCCACAATACTTCATGCTTTCACCGATTGGTGGATTATGGTTGGACTTTAAGAAGAGAAATTAGTAACCGATAATGAGAAAAATTATTATCTCAAAATTTACTTTAACACATATTTCAATCTTCATCAACGCCAAAAATATCTTACAATTACCACACTGAGAGTCAATAAGTTTGTATCATTTTTTTTGTGTTTATTGACAAAAAAAAGAATTTTGATAAGTTTTCCAAAATCTAGTAGGTACTTTAGTTTTATTTTCTCTTGTAAAATGAAGAGAATTATGAAGTAATTACATAAGTTCTAATAGTAGAAATGGTTGAAATTGTTGGTCTCTTTGGTGGTAGGGTAGGTATTAATATTTCATCAACAATAGTATAAAATAAAAGCAAACCTCTTTTATTTATAGATCAATAAGATACAAATAATTTAAATACTCAAATTATTATAATATTATTATAATAATAAACTTTATTTTTATGATGTCCCATAACGTAAAAAGTTTTGGATTACCGATGTTATCACCCAGAAAATATTATGAATGACATTGTAAGTTACACCAATTAATCCTAAGCCGATCTTAACAAATACCATTGGGATGAAAAAAAGTACTCTTTTAAGCGCCTGAAAAGGTCGGAATCTGTTAGAAGGATAATACTGAGTTTCGACTGGACCTCCATATCCTGTAGCATATCCTGAAAATAAAAAAATTAAAATAAATAAAATGGCAAAATTTTAATAAAAGTATTAAGTGAATGATTAAAACATTATTTTTCGATACTAGCTGTCGTTTATAAAATTAAAAAATCTAATTTTTATAAATTGGGAATTGGATGGCAATCTATTCTATTGCTGTATATGTTGTACGTTGTACCTAATTTCCGAATTCGACCACTGGCCAAAATTTATACTTACAACGCGTTTTGGACTTTGCCAAATGATTAGAAGATATTGTTGTTAATTTTAATAGCGTCTAAAGCTCACAACACCTTCTGGTTAAATTAATAAATTCCATAACACGATGTGACTGCGAAAATCGAACATCCACGACGGTTCTCGCTTTATGGATAAAGGCTAGTACCCACAATGCTAATTAACAAAATTCACAACAATTAGGAATTTTTAGATTCCGCTCGCCCTCTGGTGGCAAAATATGAGCTTCGATAATCGGTACTTACTTTTTTGATTTAACGCATTGGAACATGTTTTTGGAGCTTTACTGAAGCTTTAAATAATAAATCTATTCGTGTTTTGTTGAATATGTAGTTATAAGATACAAGAATGCATTTTAAACACAATTTTTGACACTGAAAAGTACCGAATATCCTCCATTTATAGCGCCCTCTATATGTAGTTAAAATTCCCAATATGAAGAATAATATCAACATCCATATTATAAAAGTATCCTCATTATAGAAACAAAATCGAAGAATTTTAGGTTAGCTTATGTTAGGTTAGTTTAGTTTCTTGGATGCTTTTAGTTTTTACCCATTTTAACAGTAATTTAAAAATATGATAAATATGATGTTTTGAGCCAATTGCTTACCCTCAAAGCGAAAAACATCGTGTATGTTCGATTTTCGGCTTCAGATCGTGTTGTGGGCTTTATTACATTATTATTACATTTGGCGTTCTGGAGGTGGTTTCCTGAACTTTCACACAGTGAATCTAAATCTCACCTTCCTCGAAACGCATGCGTCAAAATCTCACCGGTGAATCCAAATTCACTTGGGGTGTGATCCGATTTGAGTATATGCACCTTTGAAAGTTTACAGCGATTTTAGTGGTCCAAATCGTATGCGTGCATATGCAGCACATCAATTCGGACTGCTCAACTGCAACGACCGTGTCCAAGAGCTGTCAACTGTCAATTCTCAGCTGCGCACATTGTTTTATGTTTTCTTATTATTTGGAAGTAACAACCCATAACAACCTCGCTACCTCGCTTAATAATTAATAGTTATAAAATGTAAGCCGAAAATGAAGCGATTATGGATGTATTGGGTATTGGATTCAATAAGTACTAGCAGTAGTAGTAGTTCTGATGAAGACGAATTTATAATTAATGCTTTTCGTAATTAAAATTTTCTTCGTATAAAAAGTAGACACTAAACAAAGATTATGTGTAGTTTTGTGGTTTTAACACGTGAATTTACGCATTTAGGGACAATGCGCATGCCCACATATGGGACTCGAGCTTCGAATGTTATTCACGATATGTACGAAATATGCAGAAGCAGGACTGACTCTTTTATGCTCGATAAACTCAATTCGGATCACTTCGTATGCTACAAAAGGTGCATATGCTCAAATCGGATCACACCCTTAGTCTGAACCAGGCGAATCAAGATTCACGAATGAGATTTTGACGCATCCGCTGGAGGAAGGTGAGATTTACATTCACTCGGGTGAAATTCAGAAATCCAGCTCCTGGGTATAAATTTCGGCCAATGGCCGAAGTCGACATTTGTGTACAACGTATTATATATTCTGAAACAACAACAAAATTAATAAAAAGGGAAAAAGTAGTAAGGAACCTTTAGGAGATATTGAACAAGATTACCAGTTACTTACTATACCCAATTATTATTGAGTATGATATTCTAAAAAAAAATTAGAAAATATTTTGTTCCACGACTATTGAATATACGATTCATTAAGTATGCATTTTTTGATAAGTAATGAAATTCATTACTAAATTTTTGCCATTAGTCAACATGCTAGGACCGTGTGCGGACCAATCACAAAGCTGCAATGAGCAACCTATTGGGCAATGAGTAATTATGGGTATTATTATTTTAACCACAGAATAAAATTTACATAGAAGAAATCAAGAAATGTCAAAAATAAAAGCCCCGTAAAATTAAAAAAATGCGTAAAAATAGTTACAATATTTTTTCGTTGATCGTGCATTTGTTTAACTAGAAAAAACTATGATTTTTACAAGAGTTTTTCGAAATGTCACCATTAAAAAATACGAACCCGATCGATCATAACCGAAGTGGAATTAAACGAACAGGGTTGTATATTATCACAGAGTTCTATAGTCAATTACTGATGACTTGATGTGTACATAACCTCACTTTTATAAAATAAATATAAAATGTATTGGCGTAAAAATTATTTTAAGAGTATTTAAAATTGCATGTATTTATCTTATTTATAATTTAATTAGGTTAAAACAAATTAAATTAACTTTATATTCACAATTGTCGTACTTCGTAGAAAATTTCGTTAGAAATGTCATCAACAGAGGGCACCTCCAAAATCATTTATTAAACAAAAATCATGCATTAATAGGGGTCATTAATGCATGATTTTCTATACATTAAAAATACTCCATAATCAACGATCAACGAAAAAGTACAGTATTCTACTCACGAGAAAAAGCCATTATTAATTCAGACCTATTACGACACTCGCCTGCCGGTTCGTGTCGCAATGTCGGTCTTCGTGAATAATGGCTATCATTTCTCGCTCGGTGAATAATATACCATTTTATCGACTATTGAATAATACGAACATGTTTAAAATACATAATTTAGCATTTATCAAGGTAAGGAATTTATAATATTTTATAAAACAGGTAAAGTATATTGCTTTTTAGTACCTTAAAAATTAAACGTTTAATTTAATAAATTTATTTTAAAATTTACACAACTACTATTTTCTTCAAAAACATGTTAGTCTACTGAAGTAACATTTTTACAAATCTTTTTATGTTAGAAAAAACTTTGTAAAAAAAATTTAATATCGAAGAGATTCCCTTGAATGCACTAAATGACATGTTTACGTCAGTTGGCAAAAAGAACCTTCTTCCTGTATTAGATTCTGGTGCATATTCATCGTCATCGCTTTTTTCCAAATCGCCTGTATCTCCTGAAAATAAATACTTTTAAAGTAGATATAGATATATATGTATATCTTGAACTAAATAATGGGCCTTTTCACAGTAAAATATTTTTCAATGAATTTGATAGCTCCTAAAAAATCTAATGACAGATTGCAAATGTCAAATTTATTTCCTTGTTGGTTAGTTTGTGTAACCCTAATCTGTCAAAACAGAGTTTATACAGCTTTGCGCTGGACGTGACGATAGGGGATACCAACAACGTTGCCGGACTAGAACTTTTGAACATTATGAGGTCACGGATTCATAAATTCAAATTTTTAGCTCTTACACAAAATATATCAAAATACTGATTGGATATTATTTTTTATTTTAACTTTATCTTTATCTTTAAGACTAAATAAAAATTAAAAATTCGTGAAAAGGCCCATTTTTTAAAACCATTTTTTGACAAAATTGAAAAACCGTAATATGACTATACGTTTATTTCGTGTAACTTGATCCGGATTGGATTGAAAATTCATTTGGCCTGGATTGAATTTTTCAATCCATGATTAATACTTGTTACCAACTAAAGAGAAGAAATCCCTCGAAACATTCCGACCTTTCCTTTTATAATCTGAATATCACTCATTATGTTTAATTTAGGAGTATTAAATTAAATAAAATAACTTCTCAAGCACTCAAGACTTCTAGTAACTTTTTTGAAGTCAATCGCGTTTATGTCATTACAAATTTTTATTCTATATAGTTTGGAAAGTCCAATCCCATGATTTTATATGATTGGATTATTAAACTGAATCCTGAAAGTGATTCCAATCCTACGTGTTTATATCGAAAAAAATGCGGACTGAGTCATTCGCCTTTCAATTCAATCCGGATCGAGTTACACGAGATAAACTCGTCTATGAATTTTTCTTCTAAAAGACAATTCAAAGATCATTATTGATTATTTTTTATTTATGGCTATTTTACCTCATGTAATATAAGTCATCTTATGGAATACTTCGATTCTTGCAAATTTTTAGATTATGTATAAAAACCAAGTAATTTTCTAAATTCTGAGATACCATGTATAAGATATTTAAATTGTTTGGTTTTCGTTCTTACAAAAAAATACAACAATCTTAAATTTGTCAAGAATATACATATGTAATTATCAAAAAGCTGCATTTTTATATTTTTTATTAGTAAACTTCCAATAATAAATAGACATGAAGATTCTTTTTCCTATTAATGAAACAAAATATACTCTTTTCCAAACATATTTAAAAAAAATTAGATTTATTTTGTAAAAAAAATTAGGTAAAACCTAAAACACATTTAAGAATTTAATTTAATTTTATTTTTAAAATAGGTACCCAAAATAAATTGTAATTTATGAAGTGCACTATGCTGTTTTTGAGATTTTATTTTTAGAATTTTCAAGAGGCGATTTTTCGTTCGTTACATAATTTTTGTCGAATTTTTGAAGGAAATTTAAATTGTCATAACTTTGAAAAGAAATTTAATTATCATTTCGTCTATCTCACTGCTGGCTTGCTGGCTACAATTATTATAGCCTTCAGAGTATCTTTATTAAAGTTGACTAGTTTTTTCAAATTAAATTTGAGAATTATTCTCACTAATTAAGCCATATACCTTAAAAACAAATATTTGGCGAAAAAAAGTTTTTTTTTTGCATCAAACGGAATATTACGGCACTTGCCTGGCGTCAGTTATCGTAAACATGGTAAAATATCACTTAAATATTCATAAGTTTACGTGGTGTCTGTATAAAAGAACTTGAAAGTACTTTTCATAGTCAATCAAAAATTAGAAACTATTGTCAAAAACTTTTACTGTTTGCATATTTTTTGTCATTACTTCAAGCCAATTTAAAATATTGCCAAGATTATTTTTAAATTAAAAAAAATCTATGGTTTTGTTTTAATTTTAATTTAAAAATCAACAAAATTAAATTTTTCAAAATTATTACATTTTTTTGGAGCATATATTTGGAACGAATAAAGATGTCGATACGAATCTTTCTCTCTGGTTAAGAAGATTTAAAGGGCTTTAGAACCAGCTAAAAAGACTTAAAATATCTGCAAGGTAAAGAAGTTAAAAAAATTTAAATCGCGTGCGATTCTAAAATTGTAGTGCTTTTACAGTCGGTGCAGAGAAATAATAAACCAAAAGTGGAAATGAGTGATCAATTTTAATCAGTTTTTAATTATCTATCATTCAGGAAGTCTATTTTGCAAAAATTCGAAAAAAAAAATTTTCATATTTTTTGAAGGCTTGATTTTTTTTCAGGATTTTCGTTTTTCGTAATTTTCTCAAAAAGTATTCACAATAGAAAGCTAAAAATTTTACCCAACATAAATACCCAAAATAGGAGTATTTTAAGTCCACTTTGATGAAAATCGTCCAAATATTAAAAAAAAAATTTCAAAGTTTTTGCAAATTTCGAGTACAATTACGGCCCTCGAGGGCGCATTTTTCACACCACATGAACCGGATATTTGTTTATCGATGAAGGAAAGTATTTTGAAAATTGTAGGCCATAAATCGTCGTAATCGGTTAAGTGGTTTGGTCAAAATTAATTATTTTCCAATTAATCAAAAATTTCATAGCAAATTCTTCGTAAAAAAGCAAATTTTTAACAGGTTATCCGGCGGCAGTCCGCGGCGGACGCTCGAAAAAATGGACTTTTTGGGAAGCGTTTTTAAAATTTTCCCGTGGCTTAAAACAATTGAAATTCGGTAGGATTATAAAACACACATTTCCCTTTAATTCGAGAGTAAGGGTTTGAAATTCTGTTAAAAATGTACCCGCTGTCGTGAAAAAACCGAATCCGGGCCGATTTGACGTTTAAAAACGTATTATCTCGATAATTCGGTTCAAAATGTTCAGTTTTTGATTCTACACGACGTACTAAAATCCGGGCCCGATAGAAGGAAACCGAAAACAGTTATTCGGGCCATCGGTTTTCCCCTTTTCGGGGTGAATAACTTTTTTTAGGGGGGCGCTAGAAAAAAATTTCGACGACCGGGTAAATTTTTTTTGGTATCGGTATACCTACCAAATTTCAAGTTTCTACGACAAAATCTCAAAGCATCATTTGATGCTATTATAATAGTATCAGCCGGTATGAGGTTAATCTTTGAGGTTCAAATTTCTGCTCGAAATTTTTCGAAACATTTTTGAACAGCCTTATACAGGGTGTCCCATTTAAGTGAAGACAACGAAATATCTCGAATCATAAAAGTCGTACTAAAAAATGCCCCAGAAATATTTAATTTTGACTCAAATATAATAAAATAAAAAAATTAGGTAGGTACTTCAGGGGGCGGGGACGGGATAAAATGGAGTGCTTCAGTTCACTCCGATCCTCCTGGAGCACCCTCGAGTAGTTCGAAGCTACTCTGGTCGCTCTGGACTACTCAGAGTGGTTACCTGGAAAGCACCCGCTGTTTATAGGTATAGGCTGCCTAAAGCGCACCTGAAGGCGACACGAACCATCGCCTTTGACGACTTCGTTGGATTTCGTGTTGCCATGAACCGCAGCCACTTGACCATACAAGATGCATGATTCCTGTTTCTCCCTGCACCGTTTTGTGAAAGGGTACCAAGAAAAATTGATTTAATTTATAAAACTATGTAATTTTTCGCACACCTGCACCCCAGCCCACAAAAAAATGTTTTTCGTCGTACTTCAGTCCCCCCCCTCATGATCACATATGGTCTACCCTTTGTAGGGTAGGTAGTTTTGTTACTACCGACCGGCCAATGGGGTTAACGGGAATATGAACCGTGGTCGGGAGCACGGTTCTCTAATTGTTTATAGTCCACATCTCTTTCTATCGGTTGGAATAGGGAGGTAAGAACCGATGAAGTTGAGCTGATGTCAAATTTTTGATTAAACACTATAACCAAAAGCCATTCGAAATCGCTTGTAGTCATTGTCATGTATCATCTCTCCTACTCTAGACTCATGCGTGATAACTACTAAATTCGCAAAAATTGTATTCTTGACTTAACCACATAAATCTTGACAAACTTGGTATTAATTTTTAATACTTTTTTTACGACCGCTGTATACTTAACGGAACGAATACTTTACTGTTACGTTGCAGTAGGAAATACGAAATGAAAACATGTCAGGTACATAATAGGATACCGATTCTTAAAATCTCTGCAAGTCTTTCTCGAAACGCATGCGTCAAAATCTCATTGAAAAATTCAAATTCGCTTGGTCTGAATCTGACCCCTTATTCCTGAAATATCGAAAGACGAAATGAAACAATAATAGAACAGTAAATTGAAAACGCAACATTTGCATATGCCACATATGCAGAATATGTTTCACTCGGAAGGCACCCTGTGTCAAGTGGTTCCAGCTTACCCCCCTGGACTGTTCTGAACAATTTGCACTCACATACAACACCAAAAAGAACAAGAACGTGTTCCCTTGCAAAACTAATCTACAAATAAGCCACAATCATTGTAACATTGGATTGTTTACTTCCCCCTCCCTAAAATTCCAACTTTTTCCAGCACTAAGCGCAAGGGGGGTTACAAAATCGAACAGCTCTCGAACACATAAGCTTGGCAAAAAGAACAGGCGCGATATGTTCTGGAACTGTTGCGAACTATTCAAAGAATTTTGTAACCATAAATAGACAGTGGCTCTAACGCCCGGTTTCTCCACCATATCTTGAGACCAAACTAAATCTTAAGCTGCGTATCAGACCCACGTGGTTTTAGTAACAGCCAATTAGAAGAGGACTGGGAGCGTAGCATCTGTTTCAAGGCTGAGCTTGGTGAAGTTGCGTCTAAAGAAATGTTGGAGAAACCGGGCGCAAGTGTTACCTAACCTTAAAACCTACAGTTTTCTTCTCTGTGTTAAATATAATAATAACTAGTATGTATTCTGTTTCTATTTCTATTATGATTTTTTCATATATGCTGGGATGGGCTTAATTTAATGATATGCTGATGTGACGTTTGTGCGATAAGACTTCTCTAACTCTAACCGTCTGGGTCTTCCAACTCGTTCCATTCGAGTCTGTTGTGCATATGTCCATTGGATTTCCATGTTTTAACTTTCGTCGCGGAGTTCGTAGGCGGGATCCGGGATCCGTCGTTCACGTTAGATTGTAGAGCGGCATCAAAACCCGCAGCACAATTGACGGTACGAGAACGTTACGAGTACGCTACGAGTACGGGTTGAAAATCCAAATATAGGAATTCTCTGTGATCATACACAATACCATTTCGTACTACAAAGAGACGCAGTGAGTGAAGAATTGAAGTTTTATCTTTCGCGTACCCGTATTGTAATGCAAATACGCATCTCATAAGAATTTTCAGTGTAGCATGCAACGACCAACCGATCACTTTACGGTTCTATTTCGGTTTGGCATTTTTCATTTCGTCACGTACTCGTAATTGTGCAGCGGCCTTTCAGAGAGAATAAAATATTTACTCCCTGGACCTGGATTCCTGAAATCTCTCACAGTGAATGTTAAATTCACCTTCCTCGAAGCGCATGCATCAAAATCTCATCAGCGAATCCAAATTCACTTGGTCTGAACCAGGCGAAGTGAAAGTTTACGCATGCGCTAGAGGAAGGTGAATTTAACATTCACTGTGTGAGACTTCAGGAATCCACGTCCTGGGATAGATTCCTAAATCTCACCTAAATACCTATTCTGTAACTTTTTCGACCGAGAGAATTGTATTCTGTCTTTATGTTACACTTTATTAATGACATTTTCCCATTATTTTTTGCATGCGAATTTCGATTCGATTTCAGAATAGGCTTACTAGTGAACGTTACTTTTATCTGTATCAAAGCTTTTGCGTGAATTCACACCAGTGACACTTAATTCACTTGGTTCAAGTTCAAACCAAATAATTTTTGATTTCTCACTGAGATTCTCTTCAAGAAAGATTAGATTGGCATTCACTTCATGAGATTTCAGGCTATAGGGGCCTAGAGAATCTTGATTTTCACGCATGCGTTTCGAGAGAGAAGAGATTGGCATTTTTGGGAAAGATTTTAGGATAAAGTCCAGTCAATCGGTGTTCAAAACTACCGACTTCGTAACAAAATTGCGGAAGTTCTTTCTCAGCGGTTCTATATATTTTTTGGGATCCTGAATCCGAATTTCTAATTTGCTGCCTTGTAGGAGGTCGGGTTAACAACGTATAACGCAAAAAAATTAAAGTTTTCGCACTTTTTTTCAGTTTTTCGCTTATATCTCGAAAACTATGCGTTTTTCGTAGATGACCATGTTATGAAAAATTAAAGTAGTACTTTCACATGGTATAAGGGTTTTTGTTGATAACATATATATTTTTCGAGTTGTCGTAGGTGGGAGTGGGTTTTTTGACGTTTTCGCAGAAGAGCCAAAAATATCTGTTTAATTAGCGCGCTCTAGCGCCGATACTGTTTGTCATAAAATCAAAGGTGAATGGTGCATTTTGTAGGAAATTTTATCTACTTCAATTTGTCATCGAATGATCATCTGCGAAAAAACGCAAATTTTTGGAGAAACTGAAAAAAGTGTGAAAATATTGAGGTTTTTTGCGTTTTTTGTTATGAAGCCGACCTCCTACAAGGCAGCAAACTAGAAATTCGGAATCAGCATACGTTTTTCCGTCATTAAATTTTATTTTCAAGCAAGTCATAACGAATTTTTATTTTTTTAAACATGTCCGGGTTCCATGCTCCACCCTATATTATAATTTCTTCATTGCTTTATTTCTAATTAAACATTTTATGTTCCTAAGTTTTTTTGTCATTGCTAAAAATATTTTATTCCAAAAATTCGACATACAGAGACATGCAGAAAAAACTGCCAACGATATGGTTTCCTTATTTTTTATCCGATTTAAATAAGTGACATATCAAATAAAATGGTTGAAGAAACACTATCATTGGATGTTAGAAGATTTTTCTTTTTTTGAAAACGTCCAAGAAACGGTAGGCAATTCTTGATATTCAAATGGCCCAATGTGAAAAAAAACGAATACAAACATTTAAAAAAAATATATTTTTTTATTTTATTTCTTTTTTTTTAGTTCTTTTATGAATACTGCTAGAAAATGTGGGAACAATTACGCATCGAATCAATGCCTGTCGTGATTTACATATTTTTTTATGAATTGATTTTATTGAGTAAACAAAAAATTAAAAAAATTTATTGAAAACTAAAAATTAATTTTTTTTAATATTTGTAAAATAACGAAAAAAATAAAAAAATGTTATTATTAAAAAATAACTGAAAAAAATGGAAAACTCAAAATTATATTGCAATATACAAAAAATAAATTATTTTTTTAATATTTGAAAAAAAACTTGATGCAATATTATTTTGCGTTTGCTATTTTTATTTTTTTTGCAGTTTGTTTTAAATATTTTTTTATTTTTTTGTTCACTGATTAAAATTAATTCATAAAAAATAAGTAAATCACAGCATTCATTGATTTGATGCGTCATTGTTTCCACATTTTCTAGCAGTATTTATAAATAAAAACTAAAAATTATTAACGTTTTCGTTTTGATGGTTGAAATTACACTAGGAATTATTTTTTTTACTAATCTTGCCATTTGAAAATCGAAAGTTGGCTACCGTTTCTCTGATGTTTTCTGAAAAAAGAAAAATCTTTTAACATCCAATTATAGTATTTTTTCAAGTATGTAATTTGGTATGTCACTTATTTAAATCGGGTAAAAAATAAGGAAGCTACATCGTAAGCCGTTTTTTGTGCACACCTCTGTATGTATATTAATAATAAATATAAAACCTAGAATAAATAAAATTGCTATCAATTGTTAATAAAAGATTTCAAAATTCGATACGGTAATAAATTTAATTTAAAGAAAAATACACAAAAAAATTATATGATAAAAATTAATAGATTTTTTATTGCTTTATCAGCTTTAACAATAATTCTCTATTTATATACAGGGTGTCCCCAAATATATAATAAGAACGGAATTTATACGGGGTGTTCTAAAAAAATTAATTCCTAGGAATTTTTTGTCCAGAATGAAATTTTCAGTTTAAAAAAATGTTGTAAAAAATTGTAACATATGCTACAAGTATTATTAGACATTGCCATTTCTTTGTTTGACTACTAACTAAAACAATACTAGGATTAGATGTTTCTCAAGTCCACTATTAATGGTCCCTTACAATGTTCCATATAACGTCAACATGTCAAAAATCAGTTTTTTTAATGGAAACCTATATTTTTTAATAGATCCTGAATCTAGAGAAAAAACAAAAAATATTGTTTAAAGTATTTATGTTTTTAAAGTTAAATTTAATAGATTTCTATAAAAAAAATTATTTGTATTGCTACATTCAGATTTTATTAAGAAAATGTAAGTTTTCGATTGAAAAAACTGAGTTGAGAAAAAGTCCTCCATGTGAAAAATAACTATGCCCAGTTTAAGGCTTTCAATTTATGGTTTAATTTGTTTTCTAAAGCCTTTACTATGTATGAAAATTGGCATATATTATTTTGCACAAGTGGCGTAGTAGCTATTTCAACATTTTTTGAGTGTCCAGCTCTTAAATAACACCCATGGAACGAAAATACAAAATTATTATGATTATTAAAACCAGTAGATTTTTGTTCTAAAATTTATATTGTTACACAATCACACTAACCACTTGCTCGAAGCATTCTAATGATTAAAAAAGTCAAAATTTTATAAATCTTGCACTTCAAAAATGATAAAAATGGTATTTGTTTTAATTACCTTCTCCCATGGTTACGCACGAGAAAATCACGAAAATAAAAACTAAAACAACAAAGGTCTTCATGTTGCCTGAAATGTGTCTCATTTTTGGAACTTAATTGTGTAAATAATTTATTGAAATGAGCATCTTGATATTTATAGGAAATCCATTTAATCACTTATCAATTTTATCAATGTGCAATTAAATTTTTATTTTATGAGCGTGAACCAAAAAATGGATCTTTAATTATTTAAGTAAAAATAAGCGTATTATAAATTCAATTTGTTTTAATTACTACAACATCCTTCATTTAGCAATAACAATCATCTAGTTATTTTTAAGTAATAATTGATTTAACGAAAATTATTTTATCATTTTTACTTTAATACAAAAAAAAACACAAAATTTAATTATTAAATATATTAATTAAATTTTCATTCGCTTATTTTGCATCGAATTTCTCGAAGTTTGCACTCACTGATCCCTCCACTTTACCATGAATGTCATAAAGGTTTGCATTTAAATAATATTTATTTTCTGGAAGTAATTGTAGAACTGCCAACGAGGAAAATTTGAAGGTATGCCAATCTAGAAAATAATTACCCTAAAAATTACAATTACAAGGTTAGTAAAATGATTTTTAATGGATTTGTTATAACTGGGCTATACAATTCTATTTAGGCTATATTTCGAATTCTCACAGTTTTGTTGTTCAATGTTTTTTACATAAATTCTATTGCTTACCTTTTTTATTGGGCACACACCAGGCTGTTGATTTCCACAAGCTTTTTCCAAATCCCAAAAGGCTTTCCCTCCCAATTTATTCAACAAATTGCACATTGATTTTTTATTTACATTAAAAAGTAATTTTTTCTTGTTTCGTATTAAAGTAAAAATCTTTAGGATTACCTTAAAAATTATATATTTAAAATCAATTATAGGGTGATATATAAATTTTCGAAAAATGCAAGAAAATCTTAAGAATTTGGTTAAGGCGATAGTCGGCAAATTTGAACGCTTGATTTTGAAATTCTCTTGATATTTGCGGTATTGGTCATAACTTTTTTTCCAGAGGAAATTTTTTAAAATTTCATTTTTTTGGTACACAGATGAGTTTTGTGAGTACCAATTTCTTCTTTTTTGGTTTTAGTAAGTCAAACCAAATATATTTTTAAACTTCTTACAGTATCCTAAAAATTAAGTAAAATTATAAAAAAAAATTGGGATGTTGTAAAAAGTTTAAAAATATACTTAAAACGAAATGGCAAACTCTTCGTTTATACCTTAACTTATTGACAGAGTTGGAAAAAAAATATTATTTTCATTAGTTTTTTATCTGTGTGGAGAACGGCGCTAAGGGAACGTGTTTTGTAAAAAGCCCGTTTTACTGCTGCCGTATGAGTATTTGGTTTGACTTACTAAAACAAAAAAAAAAGAAATTAGTAGCCACAGGACTCTTGTGTGTATCAAAAAAAGAAATTTTAAAAAAGCTTCAATGGAAAAAACGGTATGTGCCAAACGGCAAATATTGAACGAATTTCAAAATCTAGCGCTCACATTTGCCGACTCCCCTCATAATATAAAATAAAGATCAGTTAACTAGCAGGACAATAGGAGGAGAAATTGGTTGAAGGAATCACGAAATTAAGGCAAGTTTTATTTAATTTGAGGTCGATTGTATTGCTTAAAACTGTAAGCGACACTTAGTGCACCAATTCCACTAAAAATTTAACTGATTCTTTAAATTAAAAACACAATTGAAAACATTGGTCAACAAAAATGGAACTTTTCTCAAAATGACTTTTATGTGTAATATAAAAACTTTTAACTGATTTTGTTAGAAACAGCAAACTTGAGCAAAATGATAGCCATTATTTATGATTATTGCGACACATGCCGGCAGGCGAATACCGTAATAGGTTTGAGTAGAATAGTATACCTTTTCCACGACTTTTTTTTTTTAATTTACGGCGCCTTTAAGCAATTTATTTGATGTTATTTTTCGTATTTTGGACATTTCTTGATTTCTTCAATGTACATTTTATTCGGTGGTTAAAATTACCAATAAACCATTGTTCATTGCCCAATAGATTGTCGAGTGATTAATGAAATTACCCATAATCTATTGCTCGTTACCCAATGGGTTGGCAATACTGTAGCTTTGTCATTGTTCCATTGGTCCGTTATTTATCAAAAAATTCAAATGTAGTGAATCATAAGTTACCAACTTTCATTTGACACATATTCTAAAAGTATTTTAAGTGTGTCTTTCAGTTACTTTCCGAAAACTCACTGGTAATTAAGAATAGATCCAACTATCGTTTTCCAAGATTTGGGCCACAGTCGACACAGTTGACGGTAATTGGGCTCCATTTGCCCTGGTATCGTTATAGTTTATGCTGGTGAAATCTTTTACTGTCCTCGTCGCTAACGGAAATGTGTTTTTAAGGACATGTTACAAACCAAAGCCTTAGAAGTGGTTAAAAGCTTCTGGATAATACAATTATTGAAGTCAGTTCCTCAAAGGATTCTCAAGCTGCTTTTTAAATCTCACTAAGGATTTCTTTAAATATTCCATTCCCCATAAAATGCCTGATTTGTGGACCTATACATATCTTTAATCTTAACATCAGTGATTTTGGGAGTTTTATTATCTTTCAAGTATAAAAATCCATCCCTATCAATTCCTTTCAGAAAGTTTTTCCTAAGGTCAAGTTTTAGATGCGGAGGTGGTAAGAATATATCATCAGCTTGTACCAGTGGAGCATTTTTAACATGTCCCTACTATTTATCCCATTCACAAATAAAACAACATATTTTTTTATATAATCCTAAGAGAAGAGCAATAACTTTTAAATCTCTGCCATGTTGTTGATGTCCCTGGTAAAAATGTAGTAGGAGTTGATGGTTTGAGGACAATAAAAAAATTCTCTACAGTAATCCTTTTATTTCGCGACTAGTTTCGAGTTCCAGTTTAACTCTTTATCAAGCTGTTGGTACAATAAAATACGAAATTAATTTATATTATTACAATTACAAGATATTTACCTTTGAAACATTAGGATTGGAGATTCGTTACTTATAAACATAATACGAGGTCGAAAATAGTACATAAACTCACTTTTTATGAACATGTGCTTTTGTTGTTTTATATTTATCGTCTTAATTTTCATGTAACTCTTGATTCAATTCGAGTATATGTTTTTTTCCTGAAATGGCTACTATTGTTTCTAAATAATCCCTGATTAACAGGTTTAACTCAATTTTAATTTTTAGCACGTTCTCAATTATAAGTCGGTTGTATTATTACAAAAGTGTTTTGCGCAGTCACAAAATGCGTTATTGGCGTTTATGTGGTTAAGTATTAGACTGTTTATATTATTGACATCTAGTGATAAGAATGAACATTATGTTTATAAAGTTATCTGTTTGTAATATTTTTATAATTATAAAATATATCATCCACATTCAAGTGATGTTTTATGTGTTGCATACATTGTCGCCTTAACTACATTATGAATTATCATATCATTTAAAAATATAAAATATCAAAATTATCAAAAAAAGTTATATACATAATTACAGGTTATCATTTTACATATGAACAGCTTGTCTGTATACATCTATGACTTAAAATCTATAATTAACATTAACAGTAGACAACTTCTTTTTATGTACAAAATGTACAGTTACACGTAGACAATTTATATTTATATACAGAATGTACAGTTACGTTATTTTGTGATGTTGATCAAATTTTGATAAATCATGCTTACATTTTCCATGTCATGTTTCAAATTAGTATTGTTAGTATGTTTCTTTATGTTAATAGACTCGAGTAATATTCGTTTTCTATAATTGTCTTCTCTCCCTATTATTTCGGTCTTAGGAAAGTTGAATTCGTGGTTAGTTGTAAAATGGTGCAACGCTAGGCCCGTTTTATTGTTTTTGTCTTCATTTTTCGGGTTGCAGTCATAATTATGTTGTTTCAGTCTATTTTTGAGATGTTGGCCTGTTTGTCCTATATAGACCAAAGGGCAATTTTTACAAGGTATTTTATAAATTATATTTGAATTTAACTCTAGTGGGACTTGGTCCTTAAGTCTAGTATATATGTTTCCTATTTTTTTGTTATTGTAGTATGCTAACTGTACTTTATATGGTTTAAAAAGTTTATTAATTTCTTGGGATATATTATTTATAAAAGGAAATTTATAATATTTTATACTAGATTGTTCAAGAATCTGTTCGTCGATTAGGGTTGATGTAGAGTTGTTGTTTTCATTGTGGTGTAGTTTATTTTTAACTTGGTTGTATGTGGCGTTTATGAGCACAATTGGATAGTTGTTATTTTTTAGGAGTTCCGAAATTAAATTTTTGTTTTTTTCCCAAAAACTCTTATGGCTTAATCTAAACATTCTATTAAACATGCCCTTGACTGCTCCTACTTTTTGTGTGGTAGGGTGACTTGAATAATAGTTGATGAATATATTTGAGGCATTGGGTTTCCTATACCAATCTGTAATGATTTTGTTGTTATTATTAATTAGTTTTAAGTCTAAGAAAGGTATGGTGCCATTCTCTTCCAATTCATGTGTAAATTGTAATTTAGGATGATAACTGTTGAATTTAGCTAAGATGTTATTAACTTGTGTTTTATGAATTATTAAGAAAGTGTCATCCACATAACATTTAATTGTTCGTATATCTATACTAGAATCCTCTCTCACATAGTTGATAAGTGCGTTCATTATAAAGGCTGCTAATACTGGACTGGCTGGGTTGCCCATCGGGCTCCCATCCAGTTGTTTGTAAAATTTTTCATAAAACTGAAAATAGCTTGTTTCAAAATATGTGTTTATCATTTCTAAGAACGTTTCTTTATCAACCAATGTGTAAGCTGATATTAAATGCCATTTCGCTTTAATTATTTCCATCACAAGACTTTTTGGAATGTTTGAAAAGAGAGAGACCACATCAAAAGAAACCATTATGTAGTTATCTGGTATTATATAGTCGGTTATATATTCTTTAAACTCAAATGAATTTTTAATCATTGTATCGAATGTTGATGTTATGGGGTTCAGGATTTCATGTATGTATTTAGATAAGTTGTATGTTGGTGATTGTATACAACTTATATACTTATAAACATATACTCGAATTGAATCAAGAGTTACATGAAAATTAAGACGATAAATATAAAACAACAAAAGCACATGTTCATAAAAAGTGAGTTTATGTACTATTTTCGACCTCGTATTATGTTTATAAGTAACGAATCTCCAATCCTAATGTTTCAAAGGTAAATATCTTGTAATTGTAATAATATAAATTAATTTCGTATTTTATTGTACCAACAGCTTGATAAAGAGTTAAACTGGAACTCGAAACTAGTCGCGAAATAAAAGGATTACTGTAGAGAATTTTTTTATTGTCCTCAAACCATCAACTCCTACTACATTTTAAATCTCTGCAAATTTTTCTTTTGTATTCGTAGTTTTGAATCTTTTACGAAAGAAATTTCATATTTTCATAGATCATTCTTTCATGTTAGCAGAATGACCTATTGGTAAGTTCATTTCCATTATGTAAAAGAACAGCCATTAAACTTATTTTTGAAGCATCAATAAATATACTTATTTTTTTTTTGTATTCTTTACCTTATGTCCAACGCATTAATTAGGCTGGATAAATTATTACAAATACCAGTTCATTGTAGCTTTTTAGCTCTTTGTCTAGATGCCGAAAGTACCATATGTTTTCTACACAATTAGATGAGGAAACTTCTTGAAAGTCAGGATTTTGCCATCTTCTTCCTCCCTCCGATTCAACAGACACATTAGAGCTTTGAGTTGGTTCTGGTATAGGTAGTAGTTCTTCGCAGTGTGGGATCGGTTTTTTAGCAGAAACTTGTTTTTTTTTTTTAGTTTTTATTGTAAACCCGTTTGTAGCAGTAAGGCAAACATAACAATTTTATAAATGGTCTATGGATTCCATCCAAATCCTATGAATTTCGAAAGTCATATAGATCTAGATCCTTCCCCCCATTCAGAAAGAAGCACCACACTTGTAATACAGTGGATATGAGGAACACATACAACCACAAATAAATTCGTAGTTAAATTTCTTGTCACAACAAAACCTATTAGATTCATTTTTACACTTCACTTGTCAATCATAAGATATGTTCAAAAATGACAACATTCTGAAATATATATGTTACAGTAAAAGTAGAAAATTCAGTGATTGTGTAAAACCACCAGCGAGTGTATACATTCACTGATGAAATCAGTGAAAGTATAAAATCAATCCATTTAAAGTATTTAGATTCTACTATTACTAGGGAATGTGAACTTTCACTAGGAATTGTGAACATTCACTTTGAGGTAATAGTGAATATGGCCAATAAAAAATAATAGTACTAAATTAACTTTAGCCGCCCTGAATTTGGATGTGTGTTGTGGTTTACCATGTACTATTTTTAATTCTGCCCACAAAACTCTTAAATTGTTATTAATTTTATTAACAAAATTCTTTCCAATATAAAATGGTTACTTCTTCTGTTTTCTTTGATTTAAGTGGTTTAATCACACAAATTTTGTTAAATGGTTCTGATACACCATGATAAAATTAAAGTCACCATCTGGAAGCGATTGAAAGTCAATCAAGTCCACTCGACAGGTCGAATTTAATTCTTTGAATAAAAAAAGTTTAACAACCACGAATTTCTTAATTTTTTTATTTTTGTTGGCATGGCTAGGATAAATTTAAAAAAGCTTTACATCTTTGTAAGTGATATTTGTGTACTCTCTTTTAACTTCTCGAATCATGCGGTCACGACCTCCATGCCCAATAGAAATATGTACTTATTTTAATATATCATAAAGTTCACTATCATGTACAAAATATATTATTTCAGATACTTCTTTTAATGGCACAATAAGTTTTCTTCAGATCCTTTCTTCAATTTTAATTATGCACTTAACACTTTATTAATTACATCATTGTACTTGTTTTCAGACAGCCACACACTATTGTCTTTTTATTAAACAAATCTTCCACTATGAATCTAAACTTGAAATGGGTTTTTTGAAGTTAGGAATGTGTAAATTGTAAGAAGATCCCAGCTTTACTTCACTAACCACATTCAGTGATTGTTTACATTCACTAGTGTAAGTGATTTAAACAAGATTTTTTTCCACTTCCACTGACTATTTAGTGAATGTTTACATTCTCAAGTGATTGTTAACACTTTCACTGTAACATATACACGGGCAAGCTCACAACACACTCCCTAAAGTTCTACAAGAATAGTGTGGTCTAGATTTTAGAACATTCTAGCGTATTACATTCGTACACAATAACCTTTAATGAGGTTAAATTAAAAAAAAACAAAAAACTGCTAGTTCCTCTAACAAAAAAACTAGTCCGATCGAATCAGAATAAATACTGTTTTGTAATGAGGGTAGATTCTTTTTTCAAAATTAGTAAGCAACACCTTCCTTTTTGTTGACCAGTGAAATCTGTCAAAAGAAAAATGCGCAATCGGCTTCTAAAATTTAAACCACTTAAAAAGTCATCTATACTTTAAAAATTTACGGAAACACAATGGAAATTTTAATTTTTGATATCGCTTGAATTTTTGGTGAATCTGGTCATTTGTTGTATTCCGCCACCTTGAGGAGAGCTAAGGAAATAGTAAGAAGCTAAATGGATTTAAACTCTTAATTTTAGTAACCTTGTTATTATTTCCGAAGGGTTCTCTGAATGTAATATTAGCAGTGAAGGCTTGGCCTCCTGTAACATTTTTAAATTTTGTTGTTGCTACAAATTTATACTCGGGTCCTTGAGGTATTTCTATTTTGCTGATGTAAAGCATTCCATAATTTTGAGCAGAAATAATCTAAAATTTAAAAATAATATGCAGGTATTTTCTATAAATACAATATAATTATATGTATAGGGTGTACAAAAAGTTCGGTAACGCCCGTTTATTTTTAGAATGAACTATTTTTGAGAACAATATTTCAAATAAAAGTTGTACGATTCTTTGTGACACACTATTTAGATATATTGCCATGACCTTGAACAGCAAGTTGAAGGTCAGTTGATAATCACATTACTTTTTTAAATAGCAACCACCCATTTTTATTGCTTACTATGATAGCTTGCTTTCAGAAATTTACGGAACATATCTTTTCATTTTTTTAAGTAAGTTCGGCAGTTCCTAGATTTTTGAAATCAAACATTTTACAGAAAAATGTCTCAAATGAAAGTTGTACGATTTATTTTGAAAGTAAGCATTCTTGAGAAAAATGTTTCAAATTAAATTTGTACGATTTGTGGTTAATATTTCAAAAAAAAATCAGCGCGGCGTTGCCGAACTTACATTTAAAAAATTTAAACTTCTAAACTATTAACTTTAGTAAAATAAAAAATATGCTCCATAAACCTCTGAAAGCAAGCTTTAATAATACGCAATCAAAATGGGTGATTACTATTTAAAAAGAGTTAAATAATTAACGCCTGACCTTCAACCTGGTCAAGGTCGTGGCAACATTCGTAATTAATTCGTCACAAAGTATTAAAATTTAAACCCTTGTAACTTTCAAACAATTTACTTTAGAAAAATACAAAAGTATGGTTCATGAACTACTGAATGCAAGCTATAAGAATATGCAATAAAAATGGGTGGTTCCTATTTAAAAAAAGTTATGTGGTTATCGCTTGACGTTCAACTTCCTGTTCAAGGTCATGGCAATATTTCCAAAATAGATTTTTTCTCAAAATGCTTCATTTCAAAAAGAAACGGGCGTTGCCGAACTTTTTGTACACCCTGTTTTTTATTTTTTAGATTTCAAAAGGTATAAACCTAGAAAACAATTAAATTAAATTTTATATCTCTTAATTTAAATGGAGTTTTTAGTAACCTAAGTGAAACTAATTATGGTTTTTCTGGATATATTTTTTTCAGTGGATATGGAATGGTGTGACTTGAAAATAGATTCTTTGAAAATTTTGGATTTACTTCTAGACTATTAATAATTTGAGTATTTTTGTATTTAATTATGTAAAATAAGAAAATAAGTGTTATTTACCTGATAATAAATTTCAAGAAGAAGAATAACGCAAAATATAATAAGCTTCATTTTATCTCTTCAAAAAGGGGGTAATAAAATCGCATTTTATTTTCTAGTCGTTTTTATATGTATAAAAGTTGTATAGTACCTATTAAATCTGATAAAATTAATTGTTCTTGTAATTTAAAATCATGATACACAAGCAAAATTACACCCAATTAAACAGAACTTAAACAAAATGAGTTTTAGTTTTTATAAAATATTATAAAACTGCTAAAAATTATAGTGGTCCTAAAAATGGCAGCATTTATCTCGGTTATACAGGGTGTACAAAAAGTTCGTCAAAATCCATTTATTTATGAAATATGAAGCATTTTTAAGAAAAATGTTTCTTGTAAAAGCTTTACGATTCTTAGTGACGCACTATTTAGGAATATTGCCATGACTTGACCGACGGGTTAAAGGTTAGATGATAAGTTCGGCAACGTCGATTTATTTTTGAAATTGAGAATTTTTCAGAAAAATGTTTTAAATAAAAGTTGTACCATTCTTGGTGATGAATTATTTAGAAATATTGCCATCACCTTGATCAGCAGGTTGAAGGTCATGGGATAATCACTTAACTTTTTTTAAATAGAAACCACACATTTTTATTGTATATTATTATAGCTTATGTTTAATTTATTTTTTTAACTAAATAACAACGCTCATTTAGTTTCTCAAATATGTTTTAAATAAATGTTGTATGATTCTTTGTAAAGCATTACTTAGGAATATTACCGTGATCTTGAATAACAGGTTGTAGATCAAGCTATAAACATCAGACTTAAAACAAGTTGTTTTAAACAAACACCTATTTACGGCAAATTATTATAACTTATAAACTATAGGGTGTCCAGAAAATGGCGCCCAAGCTCTCCAGTACGTTGTTGGAGACGTTTCAGGTATCCTTCTTAAGATATTAAGCAAAAACTAAAAGGTAAACTTAGCAACATAGCTTCCTGAAAACAGGTATTGTAATTAAATGTAATATTAACCTTTGACATTATTTGACACAAATCTGACAAAATTAAATAAATTTTATTCAAAGTACAACAAAAAACGAGTTACATTTGTCGAATCTGCAAAACGGTTTCATCTTCATTTTTTGTCGTAAAACAGGTAAAAATTTACTGATGCAGGATTTTATATTTGCAAGCTGCTCCGACAAGTGCTTTTTTGAATCCAATTTTAAAAAACTTCTGATTTTTATAATAGTTGCTCGAAATTTTCACCTTGCACTTGTATGCAAATTTCTGCTCGTCGTCTAATATTTGCTTGAACTGCATGCAGCATTTAGGGAGTCACACTTTGAGCTGCATTTTTAATTCTGTTCAACAAATCTTCTACATTTTGGACGGCAGTACGATATACCAGAGTCTTTATGTGACCCCACAAAAAAAAAGTCCAGAGGTGTAAGATCTGGACTTCTGGGTGGCCAACGTATAGGTCCGTTACGACCGATCCATCGATCAGGATATTCCTCATCTAACCAAATTCTTACCGCTAAGGCAAAATGTGGAGGAGCACCATCTAATTGCATCCACATGTTCCTGATTGCAGCTAGTGGAAGATTTTCAAGATGTTCCTCCAGCTCATTTGTCAAAAAATTTAAAAAATTGCCTCCATTCAGGCGTGGAGGTAAGATAATTGCTCCTATTAAACGATTTCCGAGTATTCCCGCCCATAAATTCACACTAAAAGGATTTTGGTTGTTGGTTGGATTTATAAGATGAGGATTTTCCAGGGCATAGTAATGTGAGTTACGCTGATTAAAAAATCCGTCTCTTGAAAAATTTGCTTCATCGGTCCATAATATACGGGAAGTAAACGTAGCATCCAATTCTATTTGCTCTAACAACCAATTTCAATAGTTTGTCCTAAGTGCAAAGTCAGTGGGTAATAAGGCTTGAACTTTATTGTAGTGATAGCCATGATAGCCTTCTTCTATCAGAAAATTATTAATAGAAGATTTGGATACCCCTACTTCATTGGAAATCCTCCGTGAGCTGCACGTTGGATCTTCTTCCAAAAATTTGTTCCTGGATTTCAGGTGTAATTACATTTCGTGGACGTCCTCGATCTACACCTCCAGCTGGTGTTAACATACCCGTTTCCCCACTTCTTTGATCCAACCTTCGAATAACTTTGTAATCTGGATGTCTTCCTTGGGGATACCTCTCAGCATACATCCTTGAAGCTGCTAAAGCATTGTCCTGACATTCACCCAACATTTTTAACATATCTGCGTATTCGCATTTCGTGTACATGATTTAAGGTGAACACGAAACCAAACAAGAAAAAACGAAAACTAAATCAACACGAAAGGACAACAACTTATTAAATCGAAACGACAAGAGATATTTAAAACTGAAGAATAAGAACGATTTAAAACGAAATTAATAAAACTGGAGCATTGACGAAGCAAAACTTCGAAAATCAGATGATGAAATTCGAATTATCAGCATAGATTGTCAGATTAATATCAGTGATAACTTGATTAATCATTTAATAAAAAGCAATTAATCATGTTTCCAGATTCATTTTTTGAAATAAATACATGTAATTTTTAATTTAAAAAATTAAATTGTAATGTTAATAAAACAGTATTTAAATTTAATTTATTGCAAATCTACCAAATAGAAGTCCACCTTCACAGCACAATTTGCAGTTTTCCGAAATTCACAGTAATAAAGAAGTTGAATTACCAACTTTAACTCTTCATATCTCGGTCAGTTGGTCAAGAGGATTTTTTTTACTATTTTTTTACTACGCACTGGAGAGCTTGGGCGCCATTTTCTGGACACCCTGTATTTACTTATATAAATAAAAAAGTATGGTCTGCAATCCTGTTACAATTACCAATAATAATATGTAACAAAAATGGGTGGTTACTAGTTAAAAAGTGACCTTCAACTTGCTGATCAAGGTAATAGGTAATGCAATATTCCTAGAAAATTCATCACTAAGAATCTTACAACTTTTATTGGAAACATATTTTACTGTAAAATGCTTAATATCAAAAATAAACTTTCAAACTATTTACTTTAGAAAGATATATGTCCCAAGCAATTGAAAAACGATCTATTATTAATAAACAATTCCTTTTATGTCGAGGCGAATATTAGAGATTGTCGATTATTGAATATAATAAAATGGTGTATTTCACGGTACCTAACAAAATTGATATGATTTTTATTTATGGTGAAGCGGGGAAAATTAAATGATGCTATTACGGTTAATGTAATAATTTCGGTTATTACTAATAATTACCGGATATTATTAATAAGAACCGCATAATTTGGTCAATATGATTAATAAAACTAAATAAGTACATGTTCCGACAATTATTATTAATTTCCTTTAAAAGCAGGTAAATTTAATAAAAATTAAAAATATTTTATGATATTACGTTTGTTTATAACATTCAACAAATGTTCGTAATTAAAGGTATTTTATTAAGGGGAGACACCAGTACAGCGAGTCCTGAAAAATTTCGATTTATTTTTCCGTTTTGAGTCCCTCGGACCTTTCAACAGAGACACCAGATCGCGTTTTTTACCAAATGGGTTGGTATTCTGTACCAGTATGCCTCAGACATGTTGTTTTCCTGTGAACCTCCCTCACAAAAAGATTCAACAAATCAAGTCAATTTTTGCCGTTTATATCAAAAATTTTAGTGATATTTTCAAAAAGTCAAATCTTGCATTAAGGTTAAAAAAACCAAACTCCATATTTTGCAGACATTCCATTCCCCTTCATCTATCCACCTCAGGAGGGCTTTTCCTTCTTCGTTGCATACCTGATCCCTTGATCTTCTTTTTAGTTCATTTCGCTCACCTTCCATCGTCTACGTCTGCTTTCCACCTATCCTTGCATTCCAGTCTCCACCCACGACTATGTTTCTTCCCTTCTTCTCTCTTCCTTTATCGAGCTCAGCTGTTATATTTCCCATATTACCATTTACATACACTGTATATACGTTCCACCATTCCTCATTCACCCATATTCTCTTTCCCTGTATACCCACTTCCTTCGTCTGGATTATCTCTTCTTTTATTTCAACTCTGACTCCTGTTATTATTCCTCCTTTGGTTCTCCCTTTTCTATATTCCCTTTCTGCTGCTTGTAGTTTCCATACAAAATTTTTTTGGCATCATTTTCTCTATATTCTCCCAGATTTTTTCCTCCACCCATGTTTCTGCCAAACCAACATAATGAAATTGCTCTATATATTCCACGAACCCTCCTTTCCCTTCATCCTTCTCAAGACTTGATTTTAACACAGCTATATTCCAAAAACAGGCTGTTACTTGTTTGTCATAATATCTTCTTCCTATTTCTCGTCCTTTTCTACTTCCTCCCCTCTTTTTTTCTCCCGCTCCCTTCACTCTATTTGACTTATTGGAAAAACTCTTTAACGAGGCGCTTCCCCGTCTCGCATCACATCCACCATTCGTCCAGTATCTTGGCCCTCTTGTATCCTTTCTCTGCTTCTTATTCCTTCATTATTTTTCTCCCTTACTACTTTTCTTATTTGTGCTTGCATTGCCCTTTCTTTCACTATTAGATCGTTCTCTATGTATATTTGTTCCTCCTTTTAGATTCTTCCTATTTCTCATTACCCTCTGTTCCTCTTCCCATCCACTGAACTTCACCAGGATTGCCCTCTTATCTTCGCCTGCTGTGGTCTCAACGATTTTTCCTATCTTAAACGCTTCTTCCACCTTGACCTCAACCTCTAACTTTTCCTTTAGGAAGTCTCTCACCTCATTTTCTGTACCTTTTCCATATACTTCGTATATGACCACATTGTTCCTTCTCTTCGCTTTCACTTCGTTCTCACTCCTTCTCTCCAGCTCATCAATTTTTATATGCAATCTCTTTCGTTCTCCCACTTATACTCCTTTTCTTTTCTCGCATAATTTTCTCATTCATCTCGCTCTGTTCATCCCATCTTCTCTCCCATGCCTCGAGGTTTTTTTTCCATTACTTCTAACTTTCTCTCCACCATCTCAAAATTTTCCCGGCTTTCTTTTATCAACCCTTTCACTTCTCCTAGAGTGTCCACCCTTACCCTTTTATTTCTTCCAGGCCTTCTCGTCTTAACCTTCTCATTTCCTCCATCATTTCTTCCATTTCTTGTTCACTTTTTCTCCTTGCTTCCTTCTTCCTTTTTTTCGATTTTGGGAAGCGCTGAGTTTTTGCACTTCTTGCGAAGACTTAGTGCTCTTCTTCTTGACACATTAATTCTTTCATTTTATGCAACTTATTCTGCAGTATTTTTGGTTGTCTATCCTATTTTTGATTTGTTTACCTTTTGGATTTTTTCTAACCTGTACGAGGAAAAAGTACAAAAATGTTCATTTTATCTGTTATTGTTTTGAAGTTGTTTTTTTATGTTTCTATTATGGGTTAATGCAAATGTACATATGTATATGTCCATGTTTCTAATACTATTTTGTAGATGTTTCGTTCGGTCTGAAGAACGAACACCGTTTAAGGGAGGGGCTTTCTCGTAAACCTAACCTTAGCCAATTGAAAATTATGACACTTGCCATTAGCGGCTGTGAAGTATTAATATTAACCGGTTAATGTGATTAATTTGTATATGTTACCGGCCAAACCCAATTTCAGGCCAAACTAGTTTGACCTAGGCCAAACCGGTTCATCCTAAGCGTGTCAGGATATACTAGTTTAGCCCAGGAAAATCTAGTTTGGCCTAAATATTTTAGGCTTAAGTAGTTTGGACTAGACCGAACTGATTTTAAATTATTATTCAAGTAAATTAATGTTAAAAATTACAAAGCAATAAATTAGATGAGCAATATTTATTCAGACATATACCCAAATTCTGGTCAAATCATTTAAGTTTAAAGGCCTTTAAATTTGTTATATGTGTTGTAATGGATAATTTAGATGGTTACCTTATTTCTCTCTAATTAAAGGCCTTTAATTTTGACCAGAAACTGCCTAATAGTCTACCTAATTATAAAATACTTTATTGATTAGAAGTGAGACAACATGCACTTGTATAAAACTATAAAATAAAATCAGTACATCTCAGTTTGTGTTCTTTAGGCTTCATTACTAAATAACTTAACTAAAATTAAAAATGAACTTTTTGCGCTACTTAGTGTAACATATAAAATATTTAAACTCTTATTTATTTTTACAGGGTGTACTATGGTGGGATTTTGAATTACACAAAATCTTTTTTTTTTCAGTGGCACCTATTTGTAGCACAGTTTTTGGTACAGGTGCACCTCGTAAAACCTTGTCCTGTTCCAACTGAATGTTTGGTAGCTGAAGTCGTTAGTGAGATTTGAACATCTAGATTGACATAACTTTGTTGGAGAAACTTTTGAGTACAAATGTCGAATTCAGTTCTGCAACAAACAGAAATGTCATAAAATTTGTAAACCTTTTCCTAAACTGATTTGATTTGACAGTGAAATAAAAAATGGTCATTAAGAAAGAATTTCTTTTTTGAAATAATTTGAGAAGAAATAAATAAATTCACATCAGCGCACTAGTAATTAGTTCTCTTTTGGTACTTTCACTGATAGGTTATCGTCAATGATTTAATATTATGGTTCCCGTTTTGTCAAACCGGCAGATAATTGGAGTAGCCTTTGCATTATCAAAAGCTATTGAAGAAATGAGGAAAAACAAGTTGTCAACAAAATGACTAATGACTAATTGAAAGAAGAAAGATAGTCATAAGTCAGCTAAGTAAGTCAATAGTGACGAATTTGTAACTATTTCGTAAAATTTCTAGACCAATTCTTACAGTTCGCATTTTTCATAAACGAAAGAAGTCTTAGGTGGTTCGATAAAGCATCCAACGTGATTGGAACTATAAGGTTCGATGCACAGAGGCAAAACTCGGCCGGGCGGTTGGATGGCCGTGCTACTACTTCATCGACGGTTTCATTGACATGACCTTTACATCGACACGACCGTTCATCGACATGCCCATTTCATCGATACGGACGTTTCATCGACACTTATTCATGGACTACCTTTTCATCGACAACCGTTTCATCGACACTACCGTTTCATCTACAAGCCTTTTCTTCGACAAGGACACCTCATCGACATTACTTTTTCAACGATACAGACGTTTGATTGTCATTAACTTTTCATCTACAACCGTTTAATCGACAGTACCTATTCATCGACAAATCTTTTCTTCGACAATGACTTTACATCGACATTACTTTTTCATCGACAAACAATTTCATTGACATTACCAATTCTTCGACTATGTCGTTTCATCGATCACAGTCGATATTGGCGATGAGAAGCTTTGGCGATGAAACATGTACTTGTGATAAAAAGCTAGTGTCGATGAAACGATACTGTCGAAGAATTGGTAATAGCTGTGTTTTATTTGCTTTTAGAAATTATCAGATACAAAATACAGCTGTCGTGATAGGCTACGATTTCAAAGCCAAATATTTGATTGGATAGGAAAAGTGACATGATCGAAATTAGCTGATCAATTCAGATGAAAGTGGCAAATAAAACTCCTAATGTCGATGTCGAAATCTGAACTGTTTTGATTTGACAGTGAAATAAAACATGGCCATTAAGGAAGAATTTTTTTGAAGTAATTTGACAAGAAATATATAAATTGCGTAATTAGTTTGCAATATTCCATATTTAGTTCCAATTTTGTACAAGCCATAAAATTGTTTATTTCTAGAACAACGCCAATAACATTTCTTAGGTCTCCTCTTCCTCTGTCTACATCAGGAATCGGCACAGTCACATTATCTCCCACTTTAGCGGGAGGTTTTCAGCACCTGTTTGTCTTGTCTTTTGGATATCATCACTAATTTTGGAAGTCATTCATTCATCATTACTATCACTGTCATCTTTTGAATCGTTGTGTTTTTGAAGGTCATCTTCATCTTGAATATCCTTTATTATTTCTGAGAGTAGAGATGTCGTTGAAATACCACCTCTGGGTTCAACTCCAAACATAGCTTTCTAAGGCGATTGTTTTTCATAAATTGTACATTCCTCAAGCGTTATGACCATTTAGTCGATTGATTAGCTTTTAGCCAACAGCTAATCGTGTTCTCGACGTCTTGGTTAGCTCTTTCAAGGGTACCCTGACTTTGGCTGTGCCGTGGCTTTCCATGCACTAGCCAAAGACTCCTATCGTCAAAAAGATGTCATTTAAATGGTACGCTACTTCTTCAGCTCGTTTAGATTCCAAAGCACGGAGCAAAACATACTTGGTCAAGTGGCCTTGATAGACCATGATAAATTTAAACTTTCTATCGAGTTGAGTCGGAAAATCAATGAGATCCACTTGGCACCTACTGTTCATATCTGAATGTAAAAATACCTGACATGCCTCACTTCAACCTGGTTATTTGGTTTGTAATAATAATATCCGTCTACATTAATACAAATCGATTAATTACTTGGAGCGTAACAACGCCATTATCATGTATTCGGTAAGATAACCCTGATAGGAATATTCCTTCGCTAGCAACATATCATAGGTATTATAAAAGAGATGATAGTGTACATGTAAAAAGAAGAACTCGGCTAGAAAGAAATCGAAGTGCTAACAGCTGTAGCTTATAATCCACATATTAGCTCAAGAACTATTTCTAGAGGTGCTGTTATATCTCACCAAGATTTACATTTTGATGATTTTGCAAATAAAAAATCAGAGAAATGCTCAATTTATTTTTGTAGCGTCTTATTCTCATATGAATCTGGCTTTACCAATCATGGACAAGTTAATCGTCACAATATGCACTACTGAGCCATTGAAAATCCTTTACCAGTTAAGAGAAGTAGAACATTGGCGGCATTGGACTATGAATGTGTGGTGTGGGATAATTGGTGAAAATCTGGGTCCCTTCTGTATCGAAGGAACTTTAAAATAGTCATTAGTCAAAAATATTGTAATATTATTAAAGAAGAATTGCCACCACTATAAGAAGATCTTGATTTAGAAGATAGAGAGAAGATATAGTTCCAGATGAATATTGAATAATACTTCTAATTATCATTGGATAGGCCCGCGTGGGTCAGTAAATTGGCCAGTTAGGTCTCCTGATCTTACATCGCTTTTTTTATGGGGTTATGTTAAACAGAAAGTCTACTACAAAGCTCCTACAACACCGGAAGACATGCAAGTGCCCATTCGAAATGCTTGTCGTGGAATTGACGAACGTACTTTATTATAATGTAATCATCCTTTAATAAAGCGCATTGAGAAATGCATTGAAGTTAATGGGGATCAATTCGAGCATTTGTTAAAATAAAAGAGTGTTAAGACAAATAAAGTTTGTAACGTTGGTTTGGAACAATGTCGTTTTAATCTTTTCCTTTTGATTATGGATCACCAAACAGAAGTTAACTTTCAACTTGAAAAATAAAAGACAATGTTTTCTTGTATTAATTTCAGTTACCTACATATTTGCTTATTTTTATGAAGCTTCTCAGTACCTCCATAATCACTAAAATATTGAGTTACCTAAGTTAAATACTATAATGAAATGTATTAGATTAAAATCATTAGAGGATTCATAAGTCTTATACATTTTTTCAAAAACCTGTAAAAAACAAAAAGTATATTTTTGGCGTAGAATACGATTATCTAACAAAAAATATGCGTTTCCATTTGAAAAATTAAGTTAACCTTGAATTAAACTAAAATTAAAGCATTAATTTCCCTCTTAAAACGAAGTAACTCTTGCTTAAAGCATTTTTTTCTGAACTGCTTAGTTTCTTAGATATTTATTTGTCTAACGTTAAATGATTGACCCTGTATAGTCAAGAAATGTTTATTGGATTTTTATATTAATAAAGTTAAATCCAAGACATATTTAAAGCCGTTACGAAAAACACGATATATTATCATGAAGATTTTAATAGTTTCAGCCATAGTTTTACTGTTTGCACAAATCAATACCATTAAACAGATTTATCACGGAATTTTATGATGATCGCGGATGATATAAGTTTGAAAAAGCCATTATATAACGACATCAACGGAACCGATTTACATTTACATGACGCTAGGTTGGTAGTATACTATAAAATTTTATGGTGTGTTTACAATTGGTTTCAAGTTTATTGATCGTTATTTTTTGTAGATTGTTTTTAAATATAATTATTTAATCAAAGTGAGAAATTTTATTATATCACTAATGGTTTCACGTTTTATTTAGAATAGTCTGTAACTGAATCGTGTCGTTTATTTTAATTATTTTATTAAATTGTGTATCAGGTTTCAGTAAACAAAGTTACGATAAGATTTAGTGAAAAGCAGAGAATACAGCCAATTATTTTTCGTTTGCAAAATAGGTTAGTATATTAAATAAGTTTTAGACATAAAGCGATTGGGTGGCGTAGGGCGTAGTCGGTTGAACGAACCAAATTGGTGCGGAATCTAATCGACCCAACCAAACATCCAACTGTCGCATCAGCGCCTAGTAAGCGTTCTCTCTTGCTACTTGCACTGATAGGTTATCATTAACGATTTAATATTATGGTTCCCATTTTGTCAAGCAATTCTTACAGCTCGCATTTTTCAGAAATGAAACAAGTCTTAGGTGATTCGATGAAGCATCCAACTTGATTGGAACTATAATACCGAACACACGGCAAAACTTTGTTGGGCGGTTGGATTGGCGTGCTACCACTTCATCGACAGTACTTTTTAATCGACATGGACGTTTCATCAACATTACCTTTTCTTCGATAAACCTTTTCTTCGACAAGAACGCTTCATCGACACTACTTTTTCATCGACACAAATGTTTCATTGTCATTACCTTTCATCGACAACCGATTCATCGAAAGTACATTTTCATCGACAAATCTTTTCTTCGACAAGGAGGTTTCATCGACTTTACTTTTTCATTACCAATTCTTAGACAATGTTCTTTCATCGACATCGAAGGTCTGGCGATGAAACATGTATTTGTGATAAAAAAGGTAGTGTCGATGATGCTGTAGTCAATGAAACGACATTATCGAAGAATTGGTAGTGTCAATGAAGCGGTTGTCTATGAAAAGGTAATGTCGATGAAACGTCTGTGTCAATGAAAGAGTAGTGTCGATAAAACGTCCTTGTTGAAGAAAATGTCTGTCGATGAAAAGGTAGTATTGATGAAACGGTTGTCTATAAAAAGGTAATGTCGATGAAAGGTCCTTGTCGCTGAGAAGGTTTGTTGATGAAAAGGTAGTGTCGACGAAATGGTTGTCGATGAGTAGGTAATATCGATGAAACGGTCGTGTACATGAAACGGACTGTCGATGAAAAGGCTATGTCGATGAAACGGAATACAAACCTAGCGAAAAGGAACGCATATATATAATGCATATTATCCAAATGAACAGTAAATATCCAAAGGTGTATACATATATGTCATAGATGGAGAATATTTACTGCAAAGAGTCGTATGGAGTAGGGGTCATTTATTAAGTCCAAGTACAAGTACAAGGACAGTTGTATTCGATGGTTAGTTTCAAGAAGATAATTGCAGTGTACTAAATACATATAATAAGCGATCAAGAAGATCATGTAAACAAACCTTAGTAGATTTGATGTTCGACGAAACAATGGTCCCTACAATCCCAGAAGAAAAATTCCTAGGCAATATGATAAACAAAGAGCGTCTGATTATTATGATGAAGCACAATTTTAAAGCAGCATTCATACAAAGCAGGCACAAAAGGATGCGGATACACTTATTGTAACCATAGCAATGGACCTTGCAAAACAACGTTACTCTGTACTTATCGTGGGTGATGACGTATATTTACTGGTGATCATGATTGGTCGCTAAAGGGGTGTACATTCAAATGTATACTTTCTAAAACCAGGCTGTTCAATATTAGCATAATTTTATTTTATATTTCATTTTATTTTTGTTTCATTTCTATGTATTTGTATTTTTGTTTTTGCCCGCACTGCCCTATCCCTTACTTAAGTGATTTTCGCTGTACCAGGGCATCTGCAGGGCCATGTGTTAGGCCATGTGGATTTGCCAATTCCAATTGAGCCCAAGCAAAGCGCAATCTTTATTTTAGTAACCTAAGAACTGTCAATCAGGGTGGACATTGCGATCCATTCCTATTTGTAAATATTTGTTAATAAACTTAATTATTAAAATTAACGTTTATTGTTACTCAAAACACATAACCCCAAGAAGTAAATCGTAAGCGACCCTTGCGTCCAAACACAGGCAAAGGGACAGTTTCGCCACTCATTTTTTCTCCTGATTGTAAACTTGATCAATAGATTGCTAACAACATATTATTTTTACATGCCATGGGAGGCTGAAATACGTCAGTCTCATTCAGAGTAGGAACGCATAAGAGTTCTTCAAACTCTCAAGAAAAAGCCTGCATTAATAAAGACTGTAGGGATTCTTAAAGACCCAATGGCAGATGTTAAGGTAGTTACTGATGATGGATCATTTTCTTCACCTAATTTTATAAATTGGCTGATAAGGAAGCCACGCCATTAAAGAAATCAATCCTAGCTTCTACTTTTACGCTACACTTCAGCAACATTCTTTCAGCGTGTATTTTCAAGTTAAAAATGGCTTGGGAATGAAAAAGATTCTGAATAATGGTGTTCGAAGAAAACCAAGATGGTTTGGAGTCAATAACAACGTAACAGCCACGAGCAGCTGAAGTCGTTTTGAAACGTATTTCTTTCAAAATCTAGAAGACCTACCAGAAATAGTGTGGATGCACCTTTTATTTTACTCACTTTTTATTTATGTGTTCAAACTATGTACCCTGATACCTACAATATACAGGGTGAGCTAAAAATTTGTTTGTTTCAAGTTTCAAGTTCATAGTAACACAAAATCATGTCAAAATTATAACAAAGTAACTAGACTACACAAAAGCAGAGGCGTAGATCGAATTTTTACCGTTGTGTCAAAACTTCGGATCTTTGTATTTAGTTATTGTGCCTTATGCTTCATAAACAACAGATTTTGTCAAGACTAATTTGCGTAAATCTTTGTTTTGTGTTAACATCTCCCTCGAAAATGAAAGTCATAATTTTCAACATTTCAAATTTGTTGTAAAATTCGAGAGCCAATTCTAGGTTTGTTATTTTCAAAAACACAAAACCTTAATAAATAATTTAAATTTGTATATTTGTTTAGAATTTTTGATTTGTTATGATTATTATATTCATCTTGAAAAAAATATTTGCTACGCCATTGGATTACTAGAGGGTTTTCTTTTTAAATTTGTAGTTGTTCCAACCTGTATATTTGGTTGCCTAGATATCAAACCACAATAATTTTAGCTCATCCTGTATGTACATGTACATATAATTATTAAATTTTCGAACAATTTTTTCTAATTTCTTTTTTTACATATAGAAGAAATGGAAGGTATCTTTGGTGAAATTAAGGAACCTTTGACCAAGAAGGCTCTCGGTTTGACGGATGCGTTTTACTTCAACATCAATAATCATTTAATAACTGGCCATATACTCAACAAATTACTTGTTACAGCCTCTCAAGCGTCAAAGAAGGCTGTACTTTATTGAAGTTTGAAGAAAAACACTTTTTTATGTTCGTACATTTCCAAAGTAAATCGGTCACAATCACAATTCCTTGTAAATCCTAGGAGTAGAAATGCAAATTCTACTCCGATTATTTGGCAACTGAATATACATTAGTAACATAACATGACGTAAATTGTAAATTAAATGTCACATTATTTTTTACATTACTTTATAAATTTCGACGTTTGAGGAAAAAAATATTTGGAGTAAACTAACTTTTTTTTACTCCTTATAAAACAATATACTACTTTTGCTATTTTCCAAAAATTACAGATTTTCGGCGATTTTTCAAAGCTCGTTTGCGCAGAAACCATATGTCGTACAAAAAAAAATGTTTAGGAGAGATAAATTTTAGGTTTTCTCGTCTTTATTTTAATATAGGATAACCTTTTATGTAAATTACTTACCTCGAAAAATGTAATCTAAAAACCAAAAAACCTGTATTTTTTTGATGATTTCTCATATTTAAAATAAAATGTTGTTGAAGAACTTTAGATTCTTATTTAGCAGCCCTAAAAACGTAAAGTAAGGCAGTAAAAACAATTACACCAGAATTTACCACTTCAAGTCCTTATTGAACATCATTTTTCTAAACTTTATACTGAAAAGTCGGGAGTAAATTAAACAATAATATTATATATTTAAACAATATATTTTCTAAATTTATTTTAAATATTACAACACATTAACACATTTAATTTACAATAAATAAATAATGTGTAATAAATATTTCTACGCTATAATACAAAGTTAAAATTTTACGCGTGTATAGATCATATTTATGTATAATATATATTTATATATAATAGTGTATCACAGAAATTGTTTTAAGTTTTTATAAAAGATATTCTTCGTAATGTTCTTTTTCTCTTTTTGGAAAATCCTAAACTTTTAATACTGTCAGGTCACAAATAAACTTCCAAATTTTGGCACATGGGTTTACTTTAGAGAAAAGAAAAACTTTGTGACTTGATTATAAAAGTAATAAAAAAGAAGATCACAGTTTAGAAAAGATTAAACATCGTTTTGCACATTTTTCTTCATTTTTAATATATAGTGAGTGACTACGATGATAAAGTACTAGTAACTACAGGGTGATATAATAAACTTCCAAATTTATGATAATACATAGCTTTTATAGCAATGAGAAGATTAAAAAGAACAACAAAAATATCTTTAAACCAGAAACTTAATAAAATACACCTCACAGTACTTCTTTAATTTTAAGGTTTAAAAATATCTTTGTTGTGGTTTAACTCCGGAATTTAAAAAAAATATCTCTTGAAAGTAAAAATGAAATTTTTTATTTCCGTTGGCGGATTATAGTATACAAAGGGATATTATAAAATGGTCCCTAAAAACAACAAATTGTTTATTTGTAGCAAAGTATATTTAGCTCCTGATTGGGAAAATTTTTAATGTCATCAAGACCAATTTAATCCAAAAAAGATTAATTTCAATACTCGTAAATTTAAAAAAGTTATTATTCATAATTTATACTACTCATACTAACAAAACCTATGACACCTAAAATTTTCCATGATCATATGATCATATGTAAAACTTCCTAAAAGCTTAAAACTCTTTACAAAATAAAAAACTCCAAAATTTTACAAATTTATCCAGTGATTTTTGATACCTTCCTTTTAATTCCACAATTACGGTCCAAAATGTATTGGAGATTTGAAAAAAAAAACAGATTTATGATTGAAATTCAGCAAAAACAATATTTCGAAAACTACTAAGACTACCAAAAAAATAAATCATAAGACTAAGCATTTAAAAAAAAAAAAAACTATATTAAACCTTGAACTAATTTCATGCACAACTTTGTTCCGATTTGAGCAATTTATTCAAAATATCTAAAATTTTAGATTTTAACACAATGTTTTTTTAATGTAATAATAAAAAAATTAAGGTGAATTCGGTATGAATTTTTAGCGTTTCGAAGTTTATATAACACCCTATATTTACAAAAGATTTGTTATATTATAATATGTATTATGTATGTATGTATTCATGTATGTATTACATAATGTATAATGTATAATATTAATATTTAAATATTTATTATATTATTTTTAATGTATAATATGTAATATATTTATATATAAATGTATAATAAATCGATGTTGTTTGAACGGAATATATTTTATCAAATTAATTAATATTTTTAATTATTTTAATGATAACTTATTAAATTCTACCTACATAGAAAAATCGTTTTATTAAAAATATATAAAAGTTACATAATTATCAAAAACAAAAGGTAATAAAAGTGTAATAACATCGATTGATTAGCTTCTTATAATTAACAAATCTAAAAGAAAAATTCGGTCCCTTTTATGTGATTTGCGAGAACCTATTTAACGATTTGTGATTACAAACATTTAGAATTTTAATACTTATCTTAGTACATAAATTGCAAAGCGCTTGTTTACTTAAAAACATAAGTATTAAATTGGACATAAATTATTATATGAAGACATAAGCGTTTTTATAACAAATTACAAATATAGATAATAAAACATTATATATTTATTAATTACAAAAAATATGGTTTCGTAAATATTTTTTTATATATTAATAGATTTAAATAGATATAAGCTATATAAAACATTTAATAAGTGTGTAAAGTTTTCTTATTTGGGAAGAATTAATTAAAATTAATTTGGCAATTAAATCGGCACATAATTTTATATAATTTTTGGTTCATCTTTTTTTAATTTTAATATTTACATATTTACAGGGTGAGGCTAATTAAATTTTATAAAATTTTCAACCTCAAAAGTTTTTGTGTCGAAAATTATTAATTTACTAATTTTATTTTTATTTAAAATATATTCCAAAGTTTACTTTTTTGTTTAATTTTTAAGCAGCCTTTATTTTTTTTGAAAAAATTACTTTAATAATGTAAACTTAATCAAATTTTTTAGAAGAGGAAAACTGATTTTATTAAAATATTTGAAACTGGAGGATGATGGATCTTTTAAAATTAAATTTTTAAAAATATTAAAAAACTAAAATATAATTTAAAAATGTTTGTGAATTTTTTTTTATACATTAAGTGAAAAATTTGAGCCATAATAATTACAATTAAAATTAAAAAATTGTTTTGATCATTATTATGATCAAAATGATCAAGAGTTTTACTCAACTATTCATTATTATGACTTTCAATTTAAACATTGAAAAATAAATACTCCTATAAGTTTAAAAATATTTAAACAAAAATATCACAATATTTGTAAAATGTGTGATAATATTCAATTTATACTGGTCAAAATTTGTTGTGATTTATAATGGATAATTTCCATGGTTGCCCTGCCCTAAAGATACCTCTTTAAAATCTTAACATCAAAATTTATAGATAGAATTAATAGATTTATGGCAATGTTAAATTATTGAAAAAAGTTAAAAAATATACCTATTACTATTTTGTAATTTTACTTTAGAAGTGTATTTATGTTCTACTCTTTATCAATTAAAAGATAGAATTTAACTAAAGTATACGGGACAGAAACGATATAGCAAATAATTGTGTCTGTAATACCAGAATAACCAGATAAATAAAAAATAAGCATTAGGCTTATACTTAAAATATTATATGTTAAGGCGATAGTCGGCAAATTTGAACGCTTGATTTTGAAATTCTCTTGATATTTACGGTATTTGTCATAATTTTTTTTCCAGAGGAAATTTTTTAAAATTTATTTTTTTGGTACACAGATGAGTTTTGTGAGTACCAATTTCTTCTTTTTTGTTTTAGTACTTACTACCACATACTCATACTCATACGGCAGCAGTAAATGGACTCTTTACAAAATACGTTCGCTTAGCGGCGTTCTCCACACAGATAAAAAACTAAATAAAATAATATTATTTTTCTAATGCCTTCAATAAGTTATGGTATAAATGAAGAGTTTCCCGTTTCGTTTTTTTTTTATAAGTATATTTTTAAACTTTTTACAGCATCCCAAAAATTAAGTAAAATTTTAAGAACTTTTTGGGATATTGTAAAAAGTTTAAAAATATACTTAAAACAAAAAACGAAATGGGAAACTCTTCATTTATACCTTAACTTATTGACAGCGTTGAAAAAAAAAATAACCACCTTCCACCTCTTGGGAGTAATAAAATCTTACGGTAAAACATAATTTTGTTTAAATTTAATGTTATTAACTTAACTGCAAAAAATCATTTTAATATACAGGGTGAGCTAAAATGATTGTGGTTTCATATGTAGGCAACCAAATACGCAGGTTGGTACAACTGAAATCTTAAAAAGAAAATCTCCTAGTAATCCAATGGCGTAGCAAAAATGTCTCCCAAAATCTCCAATTTCACAGCAAATGTCAAATATTGAAAATGTTTTTCTTCATTTTCGAGGCAGATGCTAACACAAAACAAAGATTTACGCAAATTAATTTACGTTTATGAAATTGAAAGCACAGTAACGAAATTCAATAATCTAAAGTTTTGACACAACGGTAAAAATTACACCTACGCCTCTGCTTTTGTGAAGTCTAGACCCTTTTTAAATTGGAACAGTTAACTATTAAGTATTACGGGTTTAAATATCGAATAAGATAAGAACGAAAAAATGAATTTTTAACTATTTTTTAAAAAATCATTCATTTTTTTTCATCAAAATAATTTATGACGATGAAGTTATCACTGGTCATCACCATGCGTCAAAATAGCATGAGTTAGCTTGGTAATTTTTTTAATCGATAAAATCACTTTCGTGGTACCATTAAAGGGGCTAATTTTGAAGATATGAGCGAAAAAATGAATTTTTATTTATTTTTTAAAAAACAACTTTAATTTTTTTTCATCAAAATAATTTAAGATAATGGAGTTATCACCTTTGGTAAAAATGGCATGAGTTAGTTTAGCAATTTTTTTTATTCGATTATAAATTCACTTTCGTGCAGTGGCGTATCCATAGGGGGTCAGAGGGCGATTTTTAAACCCTCACGCACACTTCCAATTTAAGGCGCCCTGCTTGGATATAATTATTTTTTAAATCAAAGGATGAAATATACGCAGGGTGTCTAAATTTTTTAAAATCATTCTATTAGTTTATAAATGTGCTTTTTGGTCTTCAAAAAAAGCAATTGGACATAAGGACAGAGCTAAATAATCGTATTGCTGAAGGCTGAAGGAGAAACTGACATAACAATAAAATATTTAGAGTCCACCCCGAACGAAAAATCGAATTCATCCCCTGCTCATTTTCCGAAATTCACCTCGAATCGCATAAAATTTTAAAATCAACCGCATAAATTTACCGACTACCCACTATTTTGTTTATACATGGTGTCCAATTTGACGTTGGACTGTATGGGTATCTGTGTTATTATTGGAGACAGAAAGTCGGTTAAATGGTCAAAGAAGTAGAGATTTTTTCGAATATTAATAATTCATTTACAAAAAATTTGAATATCGCATCGTTCCAACGCTAATCTTGGAAAAACAAGAAAAAGCGATTTTTAAAATATGGCCATAAGTTCTTTATTTTCTGTGGTACCAAAAAAGTTTTTTGAGCTAATACAAACAAGTACAATGCAGTAAAACAAATGAATATTTTTTTTCGCTAACGGGTTGACCGGAAATGAACCAAACTTATTTTTTTCTTACGGCAGCCATATTGGATTTACAAATATTCGGAATCAGTATTTTTTCGGAGTAATTTGGTAAACCATATGTCATATTTAAAAAAAATATAATTATTTGATTTCACAAACTAACATTGGATGACTTTAAGAGATGTAAATTGTCAATAACATAAATGTAACTATTTAAAACATTAAATGTAAAATAAATCTTAAGGGGGTTTCAACCTTCAACATTTTTAACGGAGCTACAAAAAAACTCATAAACATAAATAATATGTATGTATCTACAATAGTTTTCAATTATTATGTAAAACTGTGTATATTGTTGTTATTAATATACAGGGTGATGATAAAGTTTGGAACATAATTAATAACTGCCGTATTTAATTTTTTTGAGCAAATCGCTCGGACAGGTCAATTTTTGTTTTTAAAATGCCATCTTTTGGTATAAAAAATATTAATGACGTCACTGGTGATTTAGCAATGACGTCATCTTCGATTTTTTTAAATGGAAACCCCCACTTTTTTTAGTCGTTTTTGATAGACATGCATGTCACTTAAACGATGATATAAAAAAAATATTACATTTGTTAACAAATTTTTTAATAAAATAGTATATTAAAAAACGAGTTTCATAAGTCGCATATTGTAGCACGTGTTCAATTTTAAAATACGAGTCGCGTAGCGACGAGTATTTTAATGAACAAGTGCTGCTATCGACTTATGAAACGAGTTTTTTATACTTTTTTTTTCTATTTTGCGCCTTTTCATCTATTTAAAATAAAATATTGTAGTTTTCAATTTTAGTAACATTTCTGGTAGTTGGCAACTCTAATGTCAGGTTTGTCAAATCATCAAATAACCTGTAAATCGCTTGGCTGCCACATTAAAATTAATAAACTTCAGTGCTACCAACTTCGAAAAATAAAATTTACTACTCAGTAACGCACCGATAGCAGTGCGGTACTGAGGTGGAAGTCTGTAACACCTAACGTAACGAGAACGGCCGATTGTTTACTGCATTACTATGGTTATGAATTTTGTCTCATTTCCTCATTATGGACCTTTTTGTGTGTAAAAGAGAGACATAAAATATCTAACGGGTCAACTCACATCCGAGATTAACTCGTCAGGGTTACAGACTTCCACCTCTGGCCAGAGGTGGAAGTCTGTACAGCTATACGATAGTTTTCGTACAACGAAAAAACCGTTTGTTGGCTAAGTTGCTTGGTAACAGATTTTCTATATCTCTTCCTTATGCACGTTTTGTATTCATTGAAAAAAGATAAAATCCGTCACCATAGCAACATATTCAACAATACGATATTTTCGTTGTACGAAAACAATCGTATAGCTTACAGACTTCCACCTCAGTACCGCACTGCTGTCAGTGTGTAAAATGAATTTCAAGTTACTTATAACAAAATTTATCGCAAATGTTTAAACTGCATCCTTCCAACCATTTGACATTGGCCCAAACGAGTGTAAACACTTTGCACACTTCTTTCAATAATATCTGGAGTAATTTGTTGAATTTCAGTGCGAATTCGTTGTTCTAAGTCTTGTAAATTATTAGGCCTATTGGCATATACTTTTGACTTTAAATATCCCCAAAGAAAAAAATCCAAAGGAGTTAGATCGGGAGATCTCGCTGGCCAATTGGTCCCCGCCGTCCTATCCATCTTCTACGAAATGCGGTATCAAGGTATTGACGGACTTCTATGCGAAAATGGGGAGGGGCCCCGTCTTGTTGAAACCAAATATTTTCATTAAAGAAGTCGCCATTTCTATGATTGGGAAAAAGACGTCGGAGAGTTGGCACCAAGTCAGTATGCAAAAAATTTAAGTATTGAGCAGCAGTCAGGTTTCCATTGAAAAAGTAGGGTCCTATTAACTGTCATCCGGTGATTCCCACCCACACATTTATTTTACCTTGGCGTCCAAAGAGGATTTTCCCGTGACCAATACCTGCTGTTGTTGCGATTTACGATTCCATTAAGTTGAAAAGTGGCTTCGTCAGAAAAAATAACATTATTTAATAAGTTTGGATTTTGATCAAAATGTGCTGTTAATTCTTCACAAAACTGCAGACGGCGGTCGGGATCATCCTCGTTTAGCTCATGAATCAGTTGCAATTTGTATGGATGATAACTTTCTTGTTTTAAATAATTTTATAACGGACGATTGATCCACATTGAAATTTCTTCTACTAGAAATATTGTGATTTTCTTCAACTTCGAGTAAAATATTTAACTTCATTTCTTCATTGAAGTTAGGTCGACCTTGTCGAGGCAAATCTTTTACACATCCAGTTTCGGCAAATTTAGAAACCAATTTGGTTACTGTAGATCTTGCAATTGGTGGTCTATCCGGATGTTCTTGATTGAATAATGCATATGCTTCCACGTGGGTCCTTCGCCTATTACCGTATCCAACCATAATTAAAAGTTGTATTCTTTCGCGTTCACTTAAGTTTGGCATTTTTAATGTAAACTTATTATTATTGTTATTTAAACATTTACTTTCTTTTGTTTTTATAGTAACTTAGATTTTTTATTTAAATTTGATAATTAGCGATTAATTTTTGTTATTAGTAACTTGAAATTCATTTTAATTTACTTTTATAAAACCTTTTTCGTTAAAAGTAAAATTTTCGATTTTTAAAGAAAAAATATTTTTTATTTAAAAATTTGTTTACAAATGCAAATTTTTTTGTGTCATCGATTAAATGACTTGAATGACTTTAAAAAACAAGTAAAAAAGTGGGGGTTTCCATTTAAAAAAATCGATGATGACGTCATTGTTAAATCATCAGTGACGTCATTAATATTTTTTTACACCAAAAGATGGCATTTTAAAAACAAAAAGTGACCTGTCCGAGCGATTTGCTCAAAAAAATTAAATACGGCAGTTATTAATTATGTTCACCCTGTATATTTAAATTGAGTATTTAGTTTTTAAATCGGTGCGCGGTGCTAGTAACATAACACATATGTATTGACAGTTTACATCTATTCCAGGCCACTGTTGGTTAGTAAAATAAAATTACTTCTATTCTTCTTAAAATATTACATATGATGCCAAAACTTCAAATTGTTCAAATTGTTACATATGATATATCAAATTACTCAGAAAAATACACTAATTCCGAATATGTGTAAATCCAATATGGCTACCATAAGAAAAAAACTAAGTTTGGTTCATTTCCGGTCAATCCGTTGGCGAAAAAAAATATTCATTTGTTTTACGGCATTGTACCCAAAAAAGAATCAAATTTTTTTTTAAGTTCAGAAAAAAATGTTTTTATTGTCAAAAACATACTTGTAACTTACCAATGTTTAATAATATCTTATAATACTTACAAAAAAATAGTGTTACATTTAAAATATGAGAGTTGATGTCATTCCCGGTGAAACCGGAGGTGAAATTGAAAATTTGTTTACTTCAATAAATGCGTTTTCTTATGCCATATAACACAGTAAAATATTTATTTTCATAAATAAAGAAATTACAGGGGTAGCCCTAGTTTCGTGGACATCCAGTATACAGGGTGTCCCATTTGACGTTGGACTCTATGGGTATCTTTGTTATTATTGGAGATAAAAAGTCGGTTAAATGGACAAAGTAGTAGACATTTTGTCGAATATTAATAATTCATTTACAAAAAATTTGAATATCGCATCGATCCAACGCTATCTTGAAAAAACAAGAAAATGCGATTTTTAAAATATGGCTATACCTTCTTTATTTTCTGTGGTACTAAATTTTTTTTTTGACATAATACAGACAATTTTTAGTGTACAATGCAGTAAAACAAATGAACATTTTTTTCGCTAACGGATTGACCGGAAATGAACCAAACTTATTTTTTTATTGTGGCAGCCATATTGGATTTATACATATTCGGAATCAGTATTTTTTTCTGAGTAATTTGGTATACCATATGTCATATTTAAAAAAAAATAAAATTATTTGATTTTACAAACTAACATTGGACTTTAAGAGATGTAAATTGTCAACAACATAAATGTAACTATTTAAATTATTAAATCTAAAATAAATCTTAACACATATGTATTGATAGTTTACATCTATTCAAGGCCATTTTTGGTTAGTAAAATAAAATTATTTCTATTTTTTTTTAAATATTACATATGATATATCAAATTACTCAGAAAAATGCACTAATTCCGAATATGTGTAAATCCAATATGGCTTCCATAAGAAAAAAATAAGTTTGGTTCATTTCCGGTCAATCCGTTGGCGAAAAAAAATATTCATTTGTTTTACTGCATTGTACACAAAAAATTGTCTGTATTAAGTCAAAAAAATTTTTTAGTACCATCGAAAATAAGGAAGTTACACCCATATGTAGAAAATCGCATTTTCTTGTTTTTTCAAGATAGCGTTGGAACGATGCGATATTCAAATTTTTTGTAAATGAATTATTAATATTCGAAAAAATCGCTACTACTTTGTCCATGTGAGCGACTTTCTATCTTCAATAATAACAAAGATACCCATACAGTCCAACGTCAAATCGGACATCCTGTATTTATTAGAACCATATGACTTTTTTTGTAGTATATTTATTTGGTCAAAAATATATTTTTTAACTTTTTTCAATTTCTAGGTGTCTCATAAGATTTTTTGTAAATTTATCAGTCATTTTTGAAAATATTTTATGCCATTTTCAAATTTAATAATTAATTTGATTGAAAATAAATCTGGTAATCAAATAAAATTAAGTTAAAGGCCTCCAGTTTCGAAGCAACTTCCCAACCCTACTCGAAGAATGTCTGCTTAAATTATAATAAACAGTCTCACCCCCTGCAAGAATAGCCCCCCAAATCCCAAACGTACCATAATCAAAAATTGAATGATTACAGGCAGCAAGAATGGCGAGATCCAAAGCTGGGGAGTTAGGAATGGTTTTGCTTGTAACAAAAACATTCTTTTTGGCACTAAATTGGTTGTTACACCACATTGGATCATCGCTTACAATAATAAACAGCACGTTATTATACTTACTCTCGAAATACTTCATAGCATTAAAATAAAAATGATGTTCGGCTGGTTTAACACCATGTTTCCTCCATAAATAACCAATATAATCAGTCCTCCTCACATGAATCCCAACGAAAACAGGCCTCGTATGATTCTTACTTGCTAATCGCAAAATAACTTGACTTTTATGTTGCAGTTTCTTCTTAAAAGTAAACTCTTGAATTATATCCTTCACCCAAGTTAATACAATATCCGGTTGGATCGAATATCGTGGTAAAACAATACTTTGATTTGTGTAATTCCAGTTATCCAAAGTACGTACGAAATGTGTTAAATCAATCGAACAATGACCAATCTCTTCGAAACTTTGTATTGATAATTGTTCGAAAACTTGTTCCAACTTAAGGTAAATGCATCTCGGTATGTAAGGTTCCAAACCTGTCCTTCTTGCCAAAGCCCAAACTGATGCATACTCCCACATTTGATTCCCCAACCGTCCACCTTGCATTATTGTTACAATCCCATACTGCGGACACCTCACTCGTTTCCACACCTTTCGATGCTGAATGTTGCTGGTGCATAACGACTGCTCGAAATCAAAAAACGTTTTGGTTAGGCTTCGTTTCGCATTAATATCATAGATTGGGAACAAAAATATGTGCACAAAGGAAATAACGCATAAAGCTAATATTGTTGCTATAAATAATAAGTTTTGATTGGTATTTATCATCTTGCGTGGTAACTTCATGAAAGATGTCTTTTCTAACGCTAAATATAAGCATTTTTCTAATCAGCTTTGTGAATATCAACTAATTTTTAGCTGTCTACATCTTGGCACTAGTTTATTGATTTTACATCTCGCGGGCAAGATGAAGGATTCTACTAAATACAACAACCTGTGGATAACACAGGATGCTGCTTATTCTCACTTTTTAAAATACCCAACTAAAATTGCTTATACATAAAATATTACTTGCCCTACTAATACTACCACAACAAAATTAGAAGTAATATTGATTAGTCAAGTTAAATAAATACTTAAAGTATGTTAATTGTTTGTAATTACCTAATAAATAGTGGATTAAGCTAAATTTTAATTCAAAATCTAATTCCGCGCCATTTATAATGCGTTGTTGCCAAATGCACCAAAAATACCTTATACATACTAAAGTTATACGGGGTGTCCCACAAGTCTCCTGACAGTCCTATGAAAAAGAAATGATAATTTGGGAACATAATGGCTGATCTCACCGACACGACCTAAAATTTAAGAACTGCTTTAATTTCTAATGGCCAATCTCACCGACACACGACTTAAAATTTAAGAACTACTTTAATATTGGGAATTTCGACTTGGGATACGCCCTCTGGGAGTTATTTGCTGAAGCTAGAAAAGGTCTACCTTGACATAACCTGTTTTTGTAAAATTTATTTCCGTGCAGTTATAAATCAGTTTCCTTGTGTTTATTATTACTATATTAAAATAATAATATTTTTTGCAGGCTGTAATTTATTACTTACCCCAAAACAATTGTTTGATTAGAATTTCTTAGAATTGAATTGTAACATATTTCTGGTGGTCTTTTTAGGGCTGTTGGAAGCTCGGCAGTTCTGCCAAAGAGTACTTCAAATGGAGTGAACCTTGTGGAAGAATGAATTGAAGTGTTAGTTATAGGTAAACATTACATAGGGTAACCAAAGATCCCAATTATTTTGGTCCTTTTGAGAAAAATTTCGTAAATATTCTGATATGTTTCTATGCGATCATTCTAAACTTCCGTTGGATTGTGGCCTAAAAGCACATGTTTGTAATTTGGTGATCTCCAGAAGCTTACAAGTTTGTTTAAAAAGATCACTTAAAAAATTTGTGCCTTGATCGGTAAGGAGATTTTTAGGGGTACCAAACTTACATATAATGTGTTGGACAAATTTTTCGGCTACGGTGGAAGCTTCTTGGTTTGGCAAGGGGATAGCTTCGCTAAATTTTGTTAGATCATCCTCAAATGTCAATATGTACTTATTATAAGATTATAAGAATCAGTGATTGGTAATGGTCCTACAATATCAGCAAATACCTTTTCAAAAGGTCGAGAAGCATTTTTGTATGTTTGGTGGATTTATTTATTTGACATAAATTGCAGGCTTTAATATATGTCTTGATTGATATGAACATGTTTGGCCATGAATATTTTTGTCTGACTTTGTTGAATGTTTTATTTATACCTAAATGTCCTCCTAAGGGTGTCTCGTGAAATTCCCTTAGAATTTTCTGAATTTCTGAGCTGATTTCGATGATTTCATCGTGGTAAAATTTTAATTGAATATTTGTGTTATGAAATATGTACATTAGCATTAGTTGTATATTTGAAATTTTAAAATTTTTGAAAGGGTTTGACTTGGTGAAATTTGGAATGCTTAATTTTAAAATGTCAAATTTTTTACAATATTCACGTACTTTTATAAGGGCGTTAAATATATCTTCTTCCGTGATCGATTTGTTGATTTCATTAAGCACAATAAAAAGGTACGTTAATTTGTTGTGAATTATTTTAATTGGGTTACAAGGTAACATTGTGTTATCACTTAGTAAGTTTAACAATGAATTGTCTAATTGGTCCTTTAGAAATAGGAGATTTTCGTCAATCAAATCTAACCTGGGGATATCCGATGGTGATGATACTATATTTTGATTAGATTCAATTACGTTGTGGTAGAAAAATTTTTTAGATTCTACGGCATTTAGGAAGGATGGAAAATCTAGAGATAGTATGTCTTGGATTGGAAACATTCTAAAATGTTTTTCATTGTGTTTTTTTTTCGCAGCTGATGTAGATACCTATCTCTACAAAACGTTTCATCGACAGTACATTATTTTTATGAACACCCACGTTTTCACCGACAACCGATTTATCGATACTACTTCTTAACAATGGTACTTGGTATTATGTATAACACAATACACACAACTTACCTCCTTGTGCAAATGTGGTAAGGTTTGGGAAATATTTTAAAGAGACCCTCCGCTCGTAGTTAGGATTCTAGGCGGGGAGCTAATGTGAGAATCTTCTTGTTTGAGGCCTACCCACTAAAACCCTTTCATCTCTTCCCTGATCTTCCTCTTCCTAACCCCACTAGCGAGCGGTACCTATAATCCCTTTGCAGGAGGTCGACGCGGTGTTTACGTCATCCCCTTCACTGTTCGCACTATTACAATATTTATTCCTTTTAAGGTCCCTCCTGTAACTCTGTGGCAGCCGCAGCTTAGCAGGATGGCCACCATCCCGAACTTGATATACGGAATTCGGAATTATCAGCATACCCAGAGGCATACCCTGCTCGGTCACGATGAAGCTGTAATTTACTACCCCCAGTATCTATCTCTTCCTCTTGCTTTGACTCAGTCTCATCCAGAAACTGTGACACATTTAAGTAAAGTACTATTACTATATGAACTCTCCACTTTATAGGATGTTAAAAAATTATCATGTTTTTATGCTGATATCTTTACCCTTCAGCTTCAAAGAAAAATGTGAACTATCTTGGAAATAGTTTATAATGTTTTATTTAAGTCATAATTATTTATTAATTTATCTTTATATTTGGTGATTGTTTTTCGTAAATTATAATTTATAATATATTTCTCTTTTCTCTATAATTGCCCTATTTGTCTGTTGAGTAAATAAGGTTTATTATTTATTATTATAATTATTTTGTCTTGACTTAACCCGATGAAACTTTTTAGTTTGGATATGGAGTTATACCCACGACTAGGGAACACTTATCGAAGTTTCTGCCTGTACAAGGGTGGAAAAAGGGATGGAATAGCTAGACAGGTATTGGGAAGAAGTCAGGTATCTAAAATATCACCTGGTACCTGATACTTATACTTACTTAGACAGTGTGGTGATTTTAGTTCAGTACCAGACCGGCACTCATGTGAGAGCCAGTAATTTCACGAATTATTTTCCAAATTTAATTTGTTATAATTTAATAAGATATTGAATTCTTCCGGAAGAATCATGAATCATTCTCACGGAGGAGCGACATGAGAAATCCCGACCGTGCTCTACAAGTCCGTAAGTGAAAACTTAAAAGAATCCGAGTTCGCAGAACGGAATATTCCAGCAGGCAAGGTCAAACAGTTTGAGTTTGAAACCAGGCAAACCGGGATAAATGATCATTTAATAAAACTAATGGCGATCAAAAATACAAGAAATCACATTCAATAGCACCCGAAACCGTTTTTAGCGTACTAACATTTGGTCTCACGGTATCTTACCTTACTACAGTTATATGAAGTGGTTGATCGCAAGAATACGGTTATGGTATCAAACTTTTGAGACATCCTGTATATGAAAAAATTATTTATCTTGCCCTGTTGCCACGTTTCGCTGTAAAGTGAAACGTCAACTGACATTTAATTATCATAACATAACCTTACTTTTTTATACAAACATTTCTTATTTTACAACCAAAGAAGAGTGTTAGAACTTTAATCTAAAACAAAAATAAGAAAATGTCGACATTAATAAAAGATGTAAAATTAAGTGAAGATCGACCAAAGTCTTTATTATTAGAAAAACACATAAACTTCATAAAAGAATACGGACAAAGTGAAGATAATTATGAGTATGGAATGACTGATTACCTACGAATGTCTGGTATGTACTGGGGACTAACTGCTTTGGATCTAATGGGGAGTTTAAATTCGTTACCCGAAGATGAAATCATTGATTTTATTGTGAAATGCCAGGATGTTAATACGGGTGGTATAAGCCCTTGTGTGGGTCACGATCCGCATCTTCTTCATACGTTAAGTGCCATACAAGTGTTATGTATTTACGATAAGGTTAATGCGATTAATGTAGAAGGAGTGGTTAGTTATGTACAATCGTTGCAACAAAATAACGGTAGTTTTACTGGTGATAAATGGGGTGAGATTGATACAAGGTTCTCATTCTGCGCTGTTTTAACGTTGTCATTATTAAATCGTTTGGATGCAATTAATATTGATAAAGCCGTGGAGTTTATGCAATCGTGTATGAATTTTGATGGTGGTTTTGGATCCAGGCCGTTATCTGAAAGTCATGCAGGACTTATTTATTGCTGCGTTGGATTTTTGTCGGTAACTAATCGTTTGGATGTTATCGATCAGGATACACTAGCTTGGTGGTTGTGCGAACGACAGTTACCTTCAGGTGGTTTAAACGGACGACCTGAAAAATTACCCGATGTTTGTTATTCTTGGTGGGTTTTATCAAGTTTAAGTATGCTTGGACGTTTGCATTGGATTAATTTTAAAGCTCTCGAAGGGTTTATTTTGGCTTGCCAGGATATTGATAGCGGTGGGTTTAGTGATAGACCTGGTGATATGCCTGATCCGTATCATACTTTGTTTGGATTGGCAGCGTTATCACTTATGGGAAACGGGAGTATTAAGAAGGTTAATTCTACATATTGTATGCCACAGGAGATTATTGATAGACTTGGTTTAAAACCACAAATGTTAAGTTAAAAAATTGTTTTATTTTATAGTTTTTTGTTTTATTTATCCAAGATTAAATAATGTAATTTTTTACTAAGGTGTATATTTTTAGTTGCAAATAAATTAAAATTATTGTAGTGTAAAATTTATTAATTAATTTAAACAATCCTATTCGTCAATAAGAAACTCTTTAACGTTTTTACAATATTTTGCAGGTAATTCTTTCTGTAATTCATTTCTATCGAGCCATTTATGGTTCAAACTTTCTGGAAGATTTCCTTTTTGGTAGCGGGCAAAATAAAAGAATATCTAAAAAATATTTTATCATTTTTTTGTTTGTAATTAATTTAATATCAAAATTGTAAAATTCTATTAATAACATTTTTAAATTTACCTTTGCTCCCACTGCGTTTTGATTATTTTGTACTTCTTTGGGATATTTGTACTTATAAAATCCTACGGGTGCATTTCCATAAAATTGGGCCTTTAAATTATCACCCACAGAAGTTTTTAAAACTCTCTCAGCTGTCTAAAGTAACACAAATTCAATTTTATTTATAAACATTTTCAAACATAATATATGATTATTCCAAACTTAAAAACCATATGGTCCAGTAAACACAGATGTAACAATTATACAGGGTGAGTTTAAAGTAACGCATGAAAATCATTACTACTTTATTTTTTGGAATTTTCAAAAACGGTAAAAGATATGTCGCTTTGTTTTTAAAAAACTTTTAGGTTGACATGACGTCATCAATTTTTTTTAAATGAATTGATATGCTTTGATATCATAAAAAATACCTTATTAAGCTTTTACAACAGTACCAAAAAATTTATACTAGTGCCATACTAATAATAATAGACATACGTCATGACTGGACATTTATGTGGAATTTGCTCCAAAAATATTAAAAAAAAATGATTATTCTGTTAAATGTAATGGAGATTGCAATAGATGGGTATGTAAAGAATGCTCTAATCTATCAGAAGAAACATTTAAATTAAAGGACAAAAATAATGATTTTATTGGTGACAAATGTGACATTGATAATATTTTAAAATTTGATCTTCTTACACCATCCCAAAATGATAATAGTACAAAAAACAATATGGAAAGCACTTCAATTATAGATTGTAAAAATCAGGAAAATATGTTAGGAAAAATGATGATGTTAAAACAAATAATAACCATTTTAGAAGAAAAAAATAACTATTAGAGGAAAATAAAAAAATATTAGAAGAAAAAATAACTACTTTAGAAAAAGAAAAGAATGTTGAACCAAAATTATCTACTATACATGAACAGGAATATAATAATAATACGTTTATTACCCAACAGACAGACAGAAATTATAAAATATATATACAGGGTGCTTAAAAAGTTGCGGACACGCTCCACGGTATGTTATTTGGAAGCAATCGTTAAATATAGGTAAAATAATTTAAAAAATATTTGGATAGAAATTCCGAAGTTATTTGCATATTTTAAAGAAGTATACTTGACAACATTGTTTTCAAAGTAGACTTTGAAGATAACATTTCCCACTTAATATTTAATTCAAATTTTTGGTAAGTTATGATTACAATCTAATAAAGGTGATAAAGTTGAAATTAACATGCCATTTTTTAAAAGTGAAAGAATTAATTAGTCAAAATATAGACCATTTTATTATTAGTAATTTTTATTTAAAACAAATTTAAATTTTAAGTAGATGTTCGAAGTTATTTTTATCAGATTAAAGTTCGAGGAAACGAAGAAATAATTGTAATATTTTTACATTGTTGCTATATGTAATTTTTGTCAATTTTATGATAAATTATAAATTTTAAAATGCAAATATCTTTACATTCTCAAAATAAATTAATATAATTTGTTGAGAAATGCAATAGCAACACAATTATCTTTATGTTCTGTACTATAAAGAGCAAAAATAACTAAAAATGTACAAATAAAATTGTTAACTTTGAGCACTCATATCTTGATTAATCTGCTGGAAGGATTTTTAAAAATATTTTTCCCTTGTCTAACGGGTGCTTGTTAACAACGTAGCGTGGAGTGTGTTCTCGACTTTTTGAGCACCCTGTATATATAAAAAAAGAGAAAGAAGATTTACACATAAATATTATAATTATATTCAAATATCAAAAAAGTATACTATCTCCCATAAGTCTTTTAAATTCTATTAAATTTGAACTAAAGATATCACAATGTAGTTGGTGTTCATTGTAGTTTCTGCATAGTTTCCGAATTGGTGAGTTATTATGATGATGCGTATTTGCCTTGGTGTATGTAAATGTCCGAGAATGTCTAGCTCCTAAGTGAGGTGTGACCAGTTTTAGCTTGTTTAACATTTCGGTATCACCAATAAGGTTGTTTATAAGTTTGTATACATAACAAATGCTTTGAAGTTTCTGCTTACTGTGAACCGTTTTGTAGTTGAACTCATCCAGTAGGTTTTGATAGGTTACTGTGAAGTCAGGGTACTTTTGATAGGTGAAGAAATACAGGTATTTCAGAAACCTTTTTTGAATGGACTCCAAGGTTTTGATGTGGTTTAACTGAAAAGGTGACCAAACTATACAGCAGTATTCCAATTTTGAAAAGATGTAAGAATTAAATAGTGTACGTAAAGTATCAGGCGAAGACAACAGTTTGCAGTTACGGATTATAAATCCAAGTAGCCGAAAACATTCATTGGCAAGAGAATTTATGTGGTGGTCAAATTTTAACTTGTTGTCGAACACTATGCCCAAATCTTTGATAATGGAGTTTCTGTTTAAGATGACATCATTGATTCAATCAAATCTGATTTCATGAAGTTTCCTCGAGTAAGTTACAATTGAACATTTATTAATATTAAACTTAAGTTGATTATCGGAGGCCCAGCGATGGATATTATCGAGATCTTCTTGGAGATTAAGACAATCTTGGTATGACGGTATTTGCCTGTATACCTTTAGGTCATCAGCATATAGTAGAAAAGGTGATTTAATAACTGATCCGATGCTGTTAATATAGACTAGGAACAATAACGGTCCAAGGTTGGATCCTTGAGGCACACCATTATTTGAATAGTAGCCATTGGATGTTGTACCTTGTATATGTACATAGTGTACCCTTTTATCTAAGTAAGAATGTAATATGTTAACTATATTTTTATTAACTCCAATGTCTATAAACTTGTCAATTAATAAGTTGTGGGAAATTAGATCAAACGCTTTACTGAAGTCTGTATATATAACATCAACTTGGTGTTGGTGATCCATTGCTTCTGAAATATATTCAGTATATTTCTGAGGTTTGTAGACGTTGATCTCATAGGAAGGAACCCATGTTGAAAAGTAGACAGTTCAGGCTTAAGTTTAAAAAGAATGTGTTCACTTAGTATAGTCTCGAAAAATTACAAAGTATTGAAATTGGTCTGTAATTAGTAATAATATTTTTATTTCCACTTTTAAAAATCGGAGTTAATTTAACCTCTTTCTATTTTTCAGGAAACGTTGATGTTTTAAGAATCAAATTAAATAAAAATAATGAAGAAAATAGAAACATTATTTTAAATGATAATGTAAGTAGTTCAATGAAAGTAAATGAGAAAAAAGTTATAGTAATATTGTTAAAAATGAAATAATTATTATAAAACCAAAGAAAAATACATCTAAAAATGAAACAAGTCAAAAATTAATTAATAATGTTGACTTGAAACTCTTTAAAAATGTTAACAATTCTTCAAGAAACAATAATATCATATTAGAATGTAAATATAGAAATGATATTCAAAAAATAAAAGAAAATATAGAGTAAAATGGAAAATGAATATGATATACATACTCCAAAATGAATTAATCCAAAATGTAAAATTTTTAATATACATAAGGGTTTAAAACGTTCAAGAATTTTCGAAGCATTTAACATAATTAAATATGTATTTTAAATGTAATGTATATGGACATTTTGCGAAAGAATATATAAATGAAATTACTTGTGGAACATGTTCTAAACATCATGAGTTTGCAAAGAAACTAAAGATTTTAATTGTACAAATTGTTTAAAGAAGAATATTAAATTAGGATTAACTTTAGAAACTAATCACAAATCAAGGGATATCAAGCTTCCTTGCTATATAAATAGTTAAAAATATAAAAAAGAAAACTACTTACGAAGAAATTGATGAATAGCAATTAAAGTCATATTTTATGTTATTAAATATTCAAGGCTTAATTTCACATAAAGATGAGTTGTTTGATTATGTATCACTAAATAAAATTCCGTTAGTTGCGTTAACCGAAACTCACATAACTAAAGAAATTGGGGAAAATGAATTTAATTTCATTAATTATGTAAGTATTCCAAATTATAGTGATAGTAAACATACAGGTGGACTAATGTTTTATATTTATCAATTAATTGATTATGAATTATTATTTAATATTGCAATTCACAATTTAATTTGGGTATCAGTCATAAAAATTTCATTATGTGAAATTTGGATAATATACAGATCTCAACCTGGGAGTATTCCATTTTTTATAAATGAAATCATTACATTACATTATTGCAGGTCATTTGTTTATTATTATTAGATCAATTTTGAGATATTATGGTAACCATGGAAACTGTCCATAAAGCATTGCTTTCATTTGTTTTTTATACAAATTCTTAAGTTTAACATATTTTCTAAAGGAAAATATTAAAGTTAATTAGCAATCTGAAAATGTATTATTATTTATTATCTGATGATGTAAAAACCCAACATGGCGGTCATAAGAAATAAAAAAGTTGAATATCGCGGTTTCGAATCTAGGAGGCCAAAAAAATTTTTTTTACGTTATTTTACTCAGAATAGTCAACAATTTAAAGGTACCAAATTTCATTGAGGTAGCAGTAATGGTTTGGCAAATATAAATTATTTTCCAAAATCCCATTTTTTGTTTTTTTGGCCATAACTGTACAACGAGTTTAAATATCCTAACTTTTCTCCAATTTAACCAACCTCGTATCTTCTCCACTTTAAAAGATACAAATGGTGAGCATTTTAAAAAGCATTTTAAAACGTTATCGCGAAAATAAGTTTTTAAACTTCAAATCGGCCCGGATTCGGTTTTTTAACGATAACGGGTACATTTTTTAACTAAATTTCAAAAACCCGATCTCGAATTAATGGGGAATGTTTGTCTTAGAACCCTATCGGAAAGGATTTTTTTTTAAACCCCGAAAAGGCCTTCAAAAGCCCTCCCGAAAAAATCGATTTTTTCGCGGTTTTTTTCGAGCGTCCGCCGCGCCGACTTTAAAAAATCGTAGCTCCGCCGGATTCGGAATCGAAACGACCAAATCGGGCCCCTTTTTTTCCTACATCCTCATTTACAAGATCCAAAAGTTCCGACCCTCCTAGGTGAAACCGCTGGCGAGGGCGAATTTTTCTTCCAAAACATCAAAAGGACGCCCTTTTTAGCGGAAAAACGGAAAAATCGGTGTTAATCTCACCGAGATTTTGGCCGACGAGAAAAAATCGAGCGCCGTATTTTTAAAAACAAGAATCTCAGGAAAGTAAAGTAGGCCGGTTTTTATCCCGAAAATTTTATTTTTCACCCATTTTTCGGCGATTTGAAATTGGCGTACGTTTTTCGACATTTCTTTTACCGAAATTTAAAAAATTGTAGCTACCAAACCACGCAACCGATTTTAACAAGACGTAGCTTAGATTATGGCCTCTTATTACGCAGAAAAATACTCAGTATTGTTCGGCTCAACCGGCGGTGTCTGGATTGTTTTTTTTTTTCGAAATTCGTAAAAAAACCGATAAATATCGGCCCGTAGAGCAAAACTGTGCGCGAAATGAGGCCCAAACGAATGCAAAAATTAAAAATCGCTACACGTGACCTTTAAAAGAGTTCTTTGAACGAGGTCGGTTTGAAGTTTTAAAATCTCTATATTTTCATTTGGCTTTACATCGACCCACCAAAGTCGAAACTGTGATTTTTCAACCCCTCGCGACCAAAATTATTGCTGTAAGGTAAGAAACTAAAATATGTATTGGAAAGGGTTTTTTATTGGCAGATTCTGGTCAAACTTATAGGCCTTTAATTTAAAACAAATAATGTAACCATGGAAATTGTCCATTACAACCCATATAACAAATTTAAATTTAAAGACCTTTAAACTTAAATGATTTGACCAGAATCTGGGTATTAAGCACTACGATTGTATGTGTGGATTTTTTTCTATTTCTTAAAAAAATCATAAATTTTAACCACGCAAAAAACTCGCAATTTCGACTATTTTTTTACCCAGCTTTCCCTTAATCGATTTTAACAAATGATAGCTCATTTTAAAGGTCTTTACGTAAGCTTTAAAATAAAGAAAGAGTCATTTTGATATATCTTTTCGTTTAGAAGTTACGACCAAATAACTGTTAAAAATTTGATTTTTGGACGAAGAAATTGCTATGAATTTTTGATTAATCAGAAAATTTTGGCTGAACCACTTGGCCGATTTAAACGATTTGTGGCTTAAAATTTTCAGAATATGTTCCTCCATCGAAAAATGCAAAACTGAATCATGTGGAGTTAAAAGTGCGCCCTCCAGGGCCGTATTTGTACCCGAAATTTACAAAAACTTTGGAATTTTTTTTCAAAAAACTATTTGGACGATTTTCATCTAACTTGACTTAAAACACTCCTATTATGGGTGTCTATATTGGGTAAAATTTTTAGTTTGAAATTGTGAATACTTTTTGAGAAAATTAAGAAAAACGAAAATCCTGAAAAAAAATCAAGCCTAAAGCCTTCTTGCAAAATCGATCCTCCAAATGAAAGATAATTAAAAACTGATTAAAATTGATCACTCAGTTCCACTTTTGGTCTGTTATTCCTCTGTCACCAGCTCTAAAAGCACTACAATTTTGAGAATCGCACACGTTTTAATTTTTTTTAACTTCTTTAGCTTGCAGATATTTTAAATTTTTTTATCTTATTTTTAAGTACATTAAGTCTTCTTAAATAAGGAAAAAATTTATATCGAAATCCTTATTCGTTCTAAAGATATGAGCCAAAAAAATTAATAATTTTGAAAAATTAAATTTTGTTTTTCCACGAAGTTTAATTTAAATAAAAACTTTGCAATATTTTAATTTGCCTTAAAATAATGACAAAAAAATAAGCAAACAGTAAAAGTTTTTGACAATAATTTTGAGTATTTTACGAAATAATTTAAATGCCTTTTTGAATTACTATGATTTTTTAAGTTCTTTTATAGTAAGGACATGTAATTTTATAAATAATACAATAATATTTTAATATGTTTACAATAAATGACGCCAGGCAAGTGCCGTAATATTCCCTTTGATGTGGAAACAAAAACTTCTTTTCGCCAACTATTTGCTTTTAAAGGTATTTATATTATCTAGTGAGAATAATTTTCAAATTTAATTTGAAAAAAAGCCCACTAGTTATAGTTAAACAAATGCACGATCAACGAAAAAACATTGTAACCAATTCATAGGTTAAAAAGCGATTAATAATCTCGAAAATATTAATCCACATTTTATCTGACAAATTTCCTTATATTTTTATGTAATTTTGTTATTGTTTCTTTATTATGTAATTTTTTCTTAACAATTTTTTTACCTGTCTTAAGGTTTCACCTTCATTCCAAATACCTTGGGGTAGTAAAAATTGTGGTTTCTGCCCTAATTTTTGTTCAGTTAATAAAACCAGATGTTTGCTCATTTTACGATTTAAACTTTTAGTATCATTTTTCTTATCAGCTTCTAAAAAAGAATAAAAATAGCTTTCAAATATAGTGTCGTTTATAGTTGCTACTTTTTTTACGGAATGTCTTTATAGAGGGTTTTTCTAAATACACAGAATTTCATGAAGTTTCTGGTATTTTTTTTTCAAAAAAGCCACCCCTGTTTAATATAAAATTTAGATACACCGTCTTACATTTTTTCAAAAAACTTCTAATTGTTCTAGGTGTGAAAAAATGAAAAGGGCCAAAAAAAAAATCAAAAAAAAAGCAAGGAATAAATCGTAATTTGTACTTTCGCAAATTAGAAATAGTTTCAAAGGAGATCAGGTAAACTTTATTTTCAAAAATAAGCTTTAAAACCGTTTATTTACTCACCCTACTGTTTATATAGTCGAGTATATATCGCTTTTTGAACTCGCCCGTTTAGTCGACTAATGTAAACCAGGTTTTTTTTTTAATTCTTTTAATTTAAATTTAAAAATTTCGACTTATTTAAGAGATAAATCTAAAAATTTGTTTACCTGTTATTTTATCAGCAAATTTAAACTTCTTTAATTCGTCTAAACTTGCGTCGGCAAAATCTTGGGCCATTTCTCGAATTACTTTATCTAAATCAGCTTCACCTAATTTTAGCAGCTCTTGTTGCTTTCTATAAAAATATAAGAAATCAAAATTACTATTATTTTACAACAGTTACATACAAATCGTTTTCATGTCGGACTTCATGATCTGATTTGAAGCTATTTTCTTCTTCGACTTGCTTTAGTTGCTGAAGAAATTGTTTCTCCATATCGCTCATTTCAGGAACTACTTCAGGCTTTCTTTCTAAACAAACTGCTGTGTACAAATCCCATTTTTCTGGCTTGCTACTGCTTAGATTAGTCGCACATGCTTTTAAAACAAAATTTATTAAAAAATTATTTTTGTATTGCAAGATATACTTACTTCTAGCAATTATTGATACAGTTTTATTAACAAAAATACCTTTATATAACTTTATCATAATTATTATTTAAGTATTTTATTTTAAGTATTAAAAATATTAGAGGTTATATGTAGTTTTTGTATGGTTATTGAAGGCAGGCAACCAACTGTACTACATCTGTAATAAGCTGTACGACATTATACAGGGTGTCTCAGACCACCTGTCCACCCCTTTTATTTTGAGATCGCCTTGTCGTACAAGGCTGAAATAAAAAAAATTATTACCAAAGCAAACCCGAAAAATCCATTGGTGCACTTATTTTTTTCCGGAACAATCCGGAAGTACCCGGAACCGGAAGTAAATTTCGATTTTTAAAAGGCAACATAGGTCGAGTATGGTATCGTTTGAAAGGTCTTTTAAAAAGAAACAACTTTTATTAAAATATTTTTGTAATATCTTGCATAATTAACAAATTAAACGAAAAAAAATATACAAACAAGTGACCATTGGTTTCTTAAATTATGGAAAAATTAAATCGTTACCAACATCCGCAAATGGGCAAGAGAGAGATTTTTTTAAATTGAAACTCTTTTTTGCGTTTATCGTTTTATTCGTTAAAAATAATCAACTTTTTTTTTATTTTATGAATTAAGGTAAATACATAACCTAAAAAAGTTGATTATTTTTAACAAGCGAAGCAAAAAATACATGTTTCCATTTAAAAAATCATAATTGCCTCTACCCTTACCCATTGAGGATGATGGTAGTGTTTTAATTTTTCCATAATTTAAGAAACCATTTGTCACTTGTTTGCTTTTGTTTTTCGTTTAATTTGTTAATTATGAAAGATATTAAAAAATATTTTAATAAATGTTGTTTCTTTTTAAAAGACCTTTCAAACGATACCATACTCGACCTATGCTGCCGTTTAAAAATCGAAAGTTAATTCCGGTTCCGGGCACTTCCGGATTATTCCGGAAATAATAAGTGCACCAATACATTCTTCGGATTTGCTTTGGTAATAATTTTTTTACTTCAGCTATGTACGACAAGGCGTTCTCAAAATAAAAGGGGTGGACGTGTGGTCTGAGACACCCTGTATATTTCATAGGCGCCGATGGCCTAGGGTGTAAAGGGGTTATTCAAAGTAAATATTTTCAAGAACTAAAAATCCAGATTTACTAGACTAAAGCTTAAAAAATATATACAATTTTGTAACTTACTTCTGTGAGGGATGAAGTCACCCATTTAATTACATTAAATTTATATTAATGTTATTCTTCTGGATCTTGTTAACGACATATCTTTGTAGATCGCCTTGGAAATATGCTGAGTAATATTTATTAGTAAATAAGTGGCTGTATACCTTTTTGACATACTGGGTGTTTCATTGAAATCTTCAAATGTCGTTTATTTCATAACCAAAATTTTTTCCAAAAAATTAACCGAACACGCCGATTTTTGTTTTGAGGGGGCCGTATTATAAGACCGATTTAAGCACTCTCACGTCACTCCCGTAAGCGGGGGGCGTGAACCCCCTAATTTCTTAAATAGCAACAGGGATTGAGTAATATATCATTTGAAAGCTGCTTTTAATTAGAATTCAAAACGGTATAAATTAAATTAAAATTGATCGATTCGTTTTAATGAAAAAAAAAATAAAAACCTATTGTAATACTCAAATTTAAAGTTTGCAATCAATTTTTTTTTAAATTATAAAATAATTTTATTTTTAAATAGACAATTAAAGTGGGAAATGTTTTCCAGAATTTTCGAAGCAGAAATAGAGACGGTCTTCAAACTCTGCGCGAACATTTTGTAGCATTACTGGTGTAACATTCAGTTATGATCCTTTAACGAAGGTCTGCTAAAGTATCAGGTTGGTTCTGGAAGACCTTATTTTTTAAATAGCCCCAAACGAAAAAATCCAGCGGTGTGAGGTCAGGTGAGGGTGTTGGCCATTCAATAGTACCTCTACGGCCAATGGGACATCTTACCTTCAATTTTTTATTCACTATTTAATAATTTGCTAATTGAAAAAATATTTTTGGCTTAATTTTAAATTTATTTATTGCAATGAGTTTTTAATTTTTTTTCTTTAAAACGAATCGATCAATTTTAATTTAATTTATACCGTTGAATTCTAATTAAAAGCAGCTTTCAAATGATATATTACTCAACCCCTGTTGCCATTTAAGAAATTAGGGGGTTAACGCCCCCCGCTTAAGGGAGTGACGTGAGAGTGCTTAAGTCGTTTTTATAATAGGCGTATTCGTTTATTGTTCTGGGCAGCTCCGGAGCTGCACCGGAGCTCCTAAATTCTGTTCACGGTTTTGTGGCTCGAAGCTCTGATCTTCCCCTTCCACTCCTTTCGAGCACCCTGATATTAACGTTTCAACTAACGCGTTCTTTTATTGCCAGGGGCTTTAAGCGCTGGGCTTTAAGCCCCGGTGCTCGAAGCTCTTTTAATCGAATACGCCTAATGCGTCCCCCTCAAAACAAAAATCGGCGTGTTCGGTTTTTTTTTGAAAAAAAATTGGTTATGAAATGAACGACATTTGAAGTTTTCAATGAAACACCCTGTATAAACAGCATGTAGAACATCTGAAAGTATACAGGGTGTACAAAAATTTGGCAAATTTTTCAAATAAAATTTGTACGATTCTTAGTGACGCACTGTCTGGCAATATTGCTCATGACCTTGAATAACAAGATGAAGGGCAGGCGATAATCACTTAAGAGCCATTTCCTAAACGGAGAATATAGTGGTTTAGTTCTGCAGTTATAAAAGCTAGTATGAACAACATTTTTGTATAATTTTTTTTTGTAGTTGATTTAGAAGTCATTTCTTTAATTTTTGCCAGAAGGAAAAAAAAATTGGAGAATGTACAAAAAAAAATATTATGATCTAAAAGTACCTTCACTTTGGACACCTATAATTAATTTTGTGCTAGGTTGCAGAAGGTAACTCTCTGGCAGGATGTAGTTTTATCAATTTAGATTATAAATCTAAAAAAAAATGAAAATCTAACGAGGGAAACTTGAGTTATGACTGCAGAGCTAATGCTCGATTTCAGGATTTTTCACAATTTTTCCTCCCAAACTCGCGCGCCCTTCAGGGATTCGCATTAATTATCAGTTATTTGGTCATAATTTGCAAAGAAGCTTCAGAAAAGTGGGATGGATTTTCTATTCCTTGTTATTATCTCCAACGGAAAATTTATCGCTGGTGTCTAGGAAGATGCTCTTAAGGCGAGTTTACGCGACTAACTATAGTTAGGAGTTGTTACGAATTTCCGTAACTACTCTTGTTCACGCGACCAAAGCAGCGGTATGTGACGTCACGAATGACGTCATAGCCATAACTACGGTTAGCAAATTGGTAACTACCTCAAGGGAGAAGGTTATGGTTAGTGCTAATGCTTGCTAACTTCAGGTCATTAAATTTCGGTTATTTCATGTTCTAGGTTAGTTTTTCCATTATTAAGATTTAAAGTAGTTTAATCATTGAAAAAGAAATATTTTTACATCGATTAATTTCCAAAATTTAATTTTGGCGCAAATTATAAAAATAGTATAAGCAACTCATTCATAAGTCAAATATAAAACTTGACTTATGAAACTCGTTCCTTAATATACTACAACGTGTTTAATATATTTATTTATTTATACCACGAAGTAACCACTCTGTTTACGGGGGGTCTTGAGTAGTATCAATAAACGACGTTATAACAAATAACTACTCCTAACTATAGTAGTTACGAGTTGTTAGTCGTGTAAACTCGCTTTATTTATTTTTTATACAAGGGCAACCCATTTTTATTGCAAATTATTATAGCTTGCTTTCAGAGATTTACAGAACCTATTTTTTTTATTTTTCTAAAGTAAATGGTGTGAAAGTTACAAGGGTTTAAATTTTCAATACATACTTATTTTGGAAATTAAGCATTTTACAGAAAAATGTTTCAAATAAAAGTTGTACGATTCTTCGTAAAACACTATCTGGAAATACTGCTCATGACCTTGAATAGTAAGATGAAGATCAGGCGATAATCACTTAACTTTTTAAAATTAGGGTATCCCACAGCATTTTTATTGCATATTGTTATAGCTTACTTTCAAAGGTTTACGGAACAAATAAAGAAAGAGGGTGATATATTAAGACAATTACATGCAAACTCGAAAAATAATACGAGCTTTGTAAACAATATCTGATCACTAACTCGAATAATATCTGCAAAATTAGTTGGGACATCATAAACTGCCATAAGGGGAGCTTTCGAGTTCGCTCCAAACTCCCAGACGTACTAGAATATGAAAAGCTCACTCAAGAAAGTGAAAAAGCCGAAGCATTTGCCTATTTTTTCACAAATTCTATACTAAAATTAATTGGGCAGCACGATTCAACAAACAGCAATCTGCCAACTACCTTAAAAAGTATTAACAGCACCTCATTTGTTCTTGTCAGAAGTCACTGAAGCAGAAATGTTCGACATAATTATTTCGACAATAAACAAAAAATCCTCAGGAATTGATGGTGTACCCTGTTTTTTACTTAAAGATTGTGCTTCAGCATGCCTCGCTTCTCCTCTGTCATACATTGTGAGTATATCTTTCCAAATTGGACATTCCCCTCTATTCTAGAAAAAACTTCGACAAATCCAATGTATATGTCGTAGGCTAATTGAAAAATCCGGCTTATTGCAAAGGGCGCCGTCAATTTGCAATGCGCCCGGCTGATTGGAAAATGATCGAGCAGTTTCTAATGAGCCTGGTATTTTTTAGGCTTATTGCAATAAGCCCATACTTTATTAGGCTAATTGGAAAAGTGGTTGCTCAAAGAGCCTAACTTCATCAAAGCTTGGGCAACATCTTGTGTGAACCTTCATTGTACATGAAGAGCAAGACAGAAACGACATTTCATTAAAATTTTGGGAACAAATGGGACACATTTTTTCTTCTAAATTAACAACATGATTTTCTTCTTCTTTTTCTTCAGCTGCTGCGTTTCCATTTTCCTTTCTGCTTTCTTTAAACCTCTCCAAATCTTCTTCGAAAATTTTTTCCAATAATGTTTTTGGAATAATCGTTGAGCATGATATAATAGGTCTGTTTGAGGAACCGAAGCACATTTTCTAATAAGCCTAAAGATGTATGAGCTTATTGCAATAAGCCTAAAAAACCAGGCTCATTAGAAACTTCTCGATTATCTTCCAATCAGACGGGCGCATTGCAAAATGTCGGTGCCCTTTGCAATAAGCCGGATTTTTCAATTAGCCTTCGACATATATACAGGGTGGTCCAACGAAAACTTCACAAGCCCGGTTTTCGGTATTTAACCTGAGTTTTTGGAAAAACGCTCGGACAGGTCGGCTTTTGTTTCAAGGGGGAACGATTTTTACCTAATTACCCATTACCCATTACCCACTTTCAACTCTCAACTGGGCGTTGATATCAACTTAATAATTTCAAACGGCAATAGGGGTCAAAATGCATAAAAATAAAAAGTACAAGGAACCAGCTTTACAACTGTGCCGTTATTTTTAAAATCGGTGCCTAAGTCGCTGAGAAAATTACATTCAAATTTTTATTAGTTAATTAATGTAAATGAACTTATCAAGTCTGTTTTTCAGTATTTCTGTTCAGTTTTTTGGAAAAACTGTTAAACAGGTCGATTTTTGTTTTTAGGGGGACATATTTTCTAATAATTACCCCTCCGAGCGTTTTTTCAAAAACTCAGGTTAAATACCGAAAAACGGGATTGTGAAGTTTTCGTTGGACCACCCTGTATATGTATATATCCAATGTACTATAGGCACTGTTATCACTCTTTTCGAAAATATTCCAAAAAGTTTTTCACATTCGTCTTCTCATTTGTGTGCAAATATAACCTGTTGTCTCTCCACCAGTACGGTTTTCGCCCGGGACTTTCAAACAGCAGGGGGCCACCGTGAAGGGTACAAATTGATAACCAACCTACGCTAAAGCATACACTGTTAATACTGTGGGGTCTCGCAAATTAGTATATCCTTCACTGCTATTTATCCTATTCATTCACGATTTAATAAAACTTATTTTCCTGGACGTGGATTCCTTAAATTTCACACAGTGAATGTTAATCTCACCTTCCTCGAGCGCATGCGCAAAATCTCACCCGTGAATCTTGATTCGCCTGGTTCAGACCAAGTGAATTTGGATCCGCCGGTGAAATGCATGCGCTTCGAGGAAGGTGAGATTTCATGAATTCACGTCCCTATGCGCTTCCCAAATTTTTGTAGATAACACCACCATCACCTCGTCGGCTGACAACTTAATAAGCCTATACAATAGGCCAATAATAGTGCTTGTACCATGAGTTTATCGTGTAAAATTAATAAACTGGTTTTAAACTCCACCAATTTTATCGTCACGACTTTCCTCATTATCTCCTTTTCATTTACATGAAAAAATAAGAGTGTGTCCTTGTAGTCTCGTCGACGACACGATCTCGACCGGTCCAGTCGTAGTACGGCGGTCGAGTCGTTCACTTCACTTAGATGACATTACCAGCGCTCGATGGAGAATGAGAATGTATTGGGGGTCAGTTCTACAACTCTACAGTACTAGTGGGAAATTTCAGTGTCGCTGACTTGATTCTTGATTCAGTTAATGTTAGGTTGGAAATCCGGTTTTTTGGCTGAATACTCTATAGCCGAACTATGCCTTTTATGCTTTTATTCTAAGAATTTTATTTAATGTTTTAAAAATTTCAAATTTCTGTAACTTTTGAATAAAAAAAGATAGACTGTACAACTTTTCTGCATGGGCGGACTATAAGACCTAAAGACGTGCCTAGGGCCCGAAAATTTGCTCGATATTTTTCATTTCATTTGCTGAGGAAGAACGGGTTCTCGCACACCCGCATTTTCAAGTTAAACTACTGTCTAAAAAATAGGTCCGCAATTGTAATGTTGCCTAGCGCCTGTCTTTGCCTTAGTCCGCCCCTGCTTTTGTGTTTGTTTAGTGTTAGAGTTGAACATAGTTTACGCTCTCAAAATGTCTGCATAACGATACTAAACACCTTTTAAGGAATTCGTATGCCCAATCAGAATTTTTGATGTAAAATAAATCTTACCAATCGATTTTACAAATCCTTTGATAAAGGTTGGGAAAATTGCTAGTAGTATGAGTTACGGGGGCTTCTACAATAATTTTTAAGCCCGTGACCTTGAGGGATATAGTATCGTGCGAGTTGCGAGTATTTATGACTTTGTGGTTTTGTCTATAATCTACAGACTAAACTTGTTGAAAACGGCCATCTTGTTTTGTTCAAAATAAGCCAATTTTGTGGAATAATTGGATAAGAGGTGATTTTTAAGTTTAATTTTTCACAGAAATCATTTTGGAGTAAAAATTTGTTTTACTTATATGGATCTAAATTGACCAAGCATTCTGTTTCATGAGTTTCATGACTAATGTCGCATTCAATAAATTTTGAAGTTATAACCAGGTCTAATATCCTATTCTTGCGTTATAAAACTTTTATCTTTGCAATAAGTTCGAGAATTAATAATAATTACTTAGATATTGAGAATTTTGATTTATGAGGATATTGTTATCGGTTATATTGCCATATTATGTTGGAATATTTTAATCACAATTGAAGAATGTATCTTCCAATAAATTATATATAAAGTTAGTTAGTTTTTATTGAAAAATTTTTATCATAGTTGCACATACCTAATATTTAATAAGTTACATTTATTTGCCCTTATTTTTAAATAAACTAAAATATTATGAAACTGCTAAAAATTACAATTGTCCTAAAAATGCCATCTTTTATCTTAATTTATACAAAACCTTAATTAAATATAAAGATAAGAAATTTTTATATTACTTAAGTTAAATACGATACATTTAAAACCATAAAAATAAAAAAAAACACGATATAATATAATCATGAAGATTTTCATATTTTTCGCTTTAGTTTTACTGATTGCACAAATAAATGCTAATCGTAAGTATATTTACAAAAAATAACCCTTCAATACAAATTATATGTATTCTTTTAGCGCTGCTTTTAAGACAGGATAATGAAGTGTCCAATCCGCCTCCACGACCAATATTTAAAACTTTGGTTGCGATAATTCCTTTACAAATAATGCGGATTATTATATCATACTTTGAAACCTTAAACAGATTGATCACAGAATTTTATGAGGAACGTAAGAAATATTTTGAAAAGGCCATTAATGACATCACACAATCAAATTCAACTGAACCGATATTCATATACACGTCGCTGGATTGGTTAAATGACACTACCAAAATGTTTTATGATTCCCAAATGAAGATTATTGTGGAATATTTGAATGGTGTTTATAATTGGTTACAAACTTATTGATTCCATTTTTTGTAGATTTTTTTAAATATAATTGTTTAAATAAGTGTGCCGTTTTATTATATCACAGATAGATTCACGTTTTAATAAAATTAGTCGTAAAGTTAGCGAATTTGAAATTTGGAATAACTTCTTTGAATTGCACAGGACAATTTTGAACATTAAATTTCATAGGCAATATGATGCATTAAATTCCTAGGCAGTTAATCAATATATTAGAAAACACTTTCCTTAATTAAGCATATTATTTACTTGAAATAATTCAGGTACAAAAACCTTTCTAAAATTGCTCTCTCAGATAAATGTCGTATATGACTACGTGTCGTGTGATTAGAGAATAACCCCCTATTGAGTTTTATCAAGCTTGATAAATATCAAGATAGCAACAGAATCCCACCTCACGACCTCACTAACAGAAAAGAAGAAAGCGAACACGAATATTTCTGGATTATCGTTGACTTAGCATTTCAGAAGATATGGAGCTAACGAAACACATAAAACCGTTAGTTGGTGAAGTAGATTGGCCAATTTGGAAAAGGAAATTGCGAGACTTGTTGGATGTCATAGATGGGAGTTAGTGAAACCTGAGCCCTTGGCAAATGATGCTACGGAAAAACAAATCAAGAAGCACAAAAAGGCAAGTGATGCGGTTTATCAAAAGATAATGGATAAACAAACAGCGCATGAGGTGTGGGAGGCTTTAAAAATGAATTTTGAGGCGTCATCCAAAGATCAGTTGTTCAAGTTATGTACGGAATTTTTTGAGTTCAATTGGATAGGATGTTTCGACTCATGTTGCGAAATTAAGAAGTTTGTGGTTTGAGCTTAAAATAGGACTAAAAGCTAAATATGAAAGTACTCTACCAGAATTGCTTCTAAAACTCTTGAAAATCCAAATCTGGAGAATATCAAAGGAGTTAAGAAAGTTTTCAGGTACATAGCAGGGACTTTGAACTTGGGAATATTATAGAGTATATCCAAGCACTGTGGATGTAGGTTTTTTGGAGGTCTACAGCGATGCAAACTTTGGAGGGTGCATAATGACATGTAGCTCAACCTCTGAAGTCAGCGACAAGTAGTTGTGGCAACTTCAACAACCGAAGCAGAGAATATTGCAGCGAATGAGGGAACCAAAGAGGCAATAGGGCTAAGCAGACTTTTTAGAGGGATCATTAAACTCAAGGAGGTTTAATTCAAGTTAATAACTCAGCAGCAGTGAGACTCGCTCAAAATCCAGAGTTTCACCGAAGGACCAAGCACATTTCCACTAAACATTTTTTCTTCGGAGATAGAGTGACACAAGGAAAACTTGGAGTTCAACAAATTTCTACAGAACATCAAGTAGCCTAAAGATTTTGTCTGAAAATGGGGCTTATGTAAAAACGTAAAAGGTAAAGAAAGATTAACAATTATTTAATTTTACTATGATTACAACAGGAAAGTGTTAAAGTAATAAATGTTTGTTTAATTCAAGTTAAATGTGTTACGCCCGTTTTCACGAATGATTCCTAAAATTTAGGCATTTAGACCGGGAGCTCGCGACATTTTTCGTATCCGATTTCATACAGCATGCCTTTTGGAGGAGAGAATATTTACCCTATAAGAACAAAGAAAAGCAGGTACTAAACCCCGCACGCTGTTTGATCATATGGAAAATTGCATTTCCATTTTCACAAAAAAATGGTGTTTTTCTCTGATTTAATATTGCATGCCCTTTTAGCAAAAGATAGTTAAAATAAATTTAAGTCTTGAAAAACGTAGGCATGCGATTCGCACGGTTGCAAAGGGCTCAAACGGTCATGTGATCTTGTAGTAAAAAAATATGATTTTTCGTGTTTTCATACTGCATGACAATGAAAAGAATTAAAGTTTGTGTCATAAATCCCCCATAAAAAAATTGGCATGCGGGCCCCGTTGGCTCAACGGTCGAAAAATTATGAAAAGTTTTGTGAAAATTTTAAGCGATTTGACGTGATCTTAAACAATCCAAATTAAATAAGTGTGAATTTGATAGTGTAAAATGCCCTAAATTTAAATGGCATGCATGCCGAGGAATCCCATCACAATATAAATAATAAGAAAAGTTGCAAAAAAAATAGAAATTTCGGTCATATTAATTTGCATGCCTTTTTGTATTTCGCAAAAGAATGTCGTTTTAAGCTAAAATAAACAATGGCATGCAGATTTTTAAATCTCAATATTAAAAAAAAAATGAAAAAATTGTGCAAAAACTAATTAAGTCGGTTAAAAATTTATAATGTATGTTCCGTGATATCATTTAGCATGCCATTTCGTATTTAACAATCAAATAGGTTTATGGGTTCAATAAATAAAATATCGCTATGTGCTATATCCTAATAACATTGCAAAAAAAATAAAAAATAAGTGCAACATTTGGAAAACAATCAGACTCGTAAATTGTTCAAAAATCAATTTACTCATGAATTTGACAGCATCGCACTCTTAATTCTCTATTCAATAAATTTTATCGATACAATTAATATAATAATAAGCTCTTGTGTTTTCTTCTTGATTTCTGACAGAGGTATTGATGACGGGTTCAAAGAAGAGGACGACGAAGTATTGGATGATGCGGAAATATTTTAATTTTATATTTTTGGAATTATTTTTTAATATTGTTACAAATTTTTAATAATAAAAATTTAATTTCATGGGTATGTTTTCCTCATATAAGATAGGTAGGTTTTTTGTTGAATCAGTAGTTTTTTATGTAGTCAAGAGTGGTGGTTGGTTTTTATGTGCTGAAACTTAACCGAAGTATTAAAAAATTACCACTTCCGGTATCTCTTTTTGAACTGTTTGTCCCTCATAAAACATAGCTCAACATTTGTGAGAGTCGATGAAGAGTGTTAAGCAAATTGATAAAAAAAATGTGCTGCCACCCCCAAACCTGACCGGAATCGAGGCAACAACCCTCAAAGTGGGAATCATTTTCACAAACGGGCAACCACATTTACTAACTTCTCGTAAAAGTGGTTGCATACATTTTTTTCAACTTATTTTTTTTCAATGTTAGGTTCCAGCAATATGCATGCCATTTTGTATTTGAGCTTAAAGCAACATTATTTTGCAAAACACAAAAAGGCATGCAAAATAATATTACCAAAATTTACAATTTTTTTTTGCAACTTTTCCGATGCATGCCTCTGCTTTAGGACCTCCTAATCTGCATGCCAATTATTTTATACAGCAAAGCATTACATTAATAACCCATAGTTAAAATGGCATGTAATAAGAAATCACGTCAAATCGCTTAAAATTTTCACCAAACTTTTCATAATTTTTCGACCGTTGAGCCAACGGGGTCCGCATGCCAATTTTTTTATGGGGGTTTTATGACACAAACAGTAATTCCTTTCATTGGCATGCAGTATGAAAACACGAAAAATCATATTTTTTACTACAAGATCACATGACCGTTTGAGCCTTTTGCGACCGTGGGAATCGCCTACGATTTTCAAGACTTAAATTTATTTTAACTATCTTTTGCTAAAAGGGCATGCAATATTAAATCAGAGAAAAACACCAATTTTTTGGGAAAATAGAAATGTAATTTTCCATATAATCGAACAGCGTGCGGGGGTTTAGTACCCGCTTTTCTTTGATCTTATTGGGTAAATATTCTCTCCTCCAAAAGGCATGCTGTATGAAATCGGAGACGAAAAATGTCGCGAGCTCCCGGTCTAATTGCTTATAGTGCTGGTTGCTGGGTATTTTGAATCTTTTAATAAAAAATAACTAGCAACTAGGGCTATAAGCAATGCTTAAGTTTTAAGAATCGTTGGTGCCAACAGGAATTATTGTCCAAACACAAACAAAGCAGGTTACCCGCTTTTGCCTGCTTTCAGATTTCCGGCGCCGATTACCGGCGCATGCCTGAGTCAGTCCGCGCCATGCTATGGATATACAAAAAGCGTGTAAGGGTAAAAACAAACAAAGCAGCTATGTCCATAGCGGACTGACTCGGGCATGCGCGTGTAATCGGCGCCGTTAATCTGAAAGCGGACAAAAGCGGGTAACCTGCTTTGTTTGTGTTTGTACATTTATGCTATGATTTGCAATAGTTCAAAAATAAAGTCTGACACAGTAAAAATTTTTTATGTTAGTCTTTTATTTTATTTTTTAATTAAAAACAAAAAGGTGTTATATGTCACGAAAACGGTCAGATTTTATCATATTCATTGAAAACGTAGCCGCAACGCTGCTTAATTAAAATGAAGTCTGGCATTGTAAAAACAAAAATTCGATGGCAGACCAATTTTTATAGATAGACGAGATCTTAAATTTCATTTTAAAAAAAACGTGTTAGGTGAAGTATTTTTGTTGAAAAAATTAACTTATAAAAATAGGTCTGCCAGATATTAATTTATAAAAATTCAGGCAGACCAAGTTTCTCAAAAACCGTGTATTCGTTTCATCAAATAGTGTAAATTTCAATTAGGTGTTTTATCACGTAAAATCAATTTATTTTTGTAAATTTAAAAAATTGATAAAAAATATAAGATGACAAATGAAACGTAGTCTGCCTGGCTTAAAAGAAATTTTACATGTTTTTTTTTATCATTTTCACGTTTTTAATTTTTGGTGTTTTATGGGGTATGGATTTGTGTCATAGGAGCAGTATTTATAAAGAAACTAAAATAAAATTAAAAAATAAAATGAAAAAAATATTGTTTTTTAATAGGAATTCGTTTTATTTGCTGAAATTACACTTGGAATTGTTTTTTGTTACTCATGTTGGCATTTGAAAATCAAAAGTTGTCTACCGTTTCTCGGAGGTATATCAGTCAAAATGTTTTTTAACCAAGTCACAATATAATTTGAAAATCCGTAAGCAGTCAGTTTGGCTAGAAGAATGCGAGGATTTATTGAAATTATACACTAAAAGTATTATCGGTGTTTTCAAGAGAAAATGCATTAATTGGTAAGGATTTTAAGAAAAAAATTTTTTCAAGAAAAGGTCCCCGATGTTATGGATGTGGACGTTTTGGGCACATTAAACAAGATTGTCGTAACACATCAAGGAAAACAGATAAAACTGTTGAAAAGAAAGCACATAGTACAATGTTCACTGAAGCTTTTTTATCGGGAAATTTCAATAAGAATGAGTGGTACATAGACTCGGGTGCATCTTCACACATGACCATACATGAAGAATGGCTGAATAACAAACGTAATTCAGACATTAAAGAAATCATAGTGGCTAACAGTAACAAACTGAATGTGAATGTGAATTTAAAAATTTTAGAGCATTGGTAGAGAATCAGTGTGAGCGAAAAATTAAAATACTAAGATCAGATAATGGTACTGAATATTGTAACAGAGAGTTTGACGAGTTCGTTGCTAAATGTGGCATTATACATCAGAAAACTAATGCATACACACCACACACCACAACAAAATGAATCATCTGAGAGAATGAACAGGACAGTTGTTGAGAAAGCCAGGTGTATGTTATCAGATGCAAAATTGGACAGAACATGGTGGGCAGAAGCTGTAAACACAGCAGTATACCTGATTAATCGATCATACACGTCCAGTTTGGCAGAAAATAAGACTCCAGAAGTATATTGGACAGGTGTAAAACCGAATTTGGAGAATTTACGAGTTTTTGGTTCAGAAGTAATAGTTCATGTTCCAAAACAGAAACGAACTAAATGGGATTACAAGTCAAAGAAAATGAATTTCGTTGGTTATGGTGATGGAATCAAAGGGTATCGTGTATTTTGTCCAGAATGCAAGAAATTTATGCATAGTCGAGATGTTGTATTTATGGAAAAGAAATGGAATCCTCACTTCTATGATATGGAAGAAGAGAATGTTATTCCAGTTTCAGTGGGGGCAAATATGAAGAATACTTACTAATGATTATTCGATTGTTGAGATCTCAAGTACAGATGAATCAAGAAGTGAGAATTCAGGGGAGAATTTTGAGGTGAATTTGGAAGATGATATTCCAGACGATTTACTAGGAAGAGAAGATTCAGTTTATTTACCTGATCGAGAAGATTCAAATGAAGTACCTGAGAGAGAAGAAATCAACCAAGAACCAAAACGAACAAATCGTAATATAAAGCCAAAGAAATTTGAAGATTATGTTACTTATTTATGTAATAGTGATGAAAAATCATTAATTGATCCAGACACATTCGATGAAGCTATGAGAAGCATAAATTCTGATAGTTGGATAAGAGCAATGAAAGAAGAATACGAATCGTTGATTCAAAACAACACTTGGACATTGGTTACGAAACCAAAAAATTGTAATGTCATCAGGTGTAAGTGGGTTTTTAAAACCAAAACAGACAATAATGGAAAAGTAAACAGATTCAAAGCAAGATTGGTAGGGAAAGGATGTGCACAGCAGAAAGGTATCGATTATGAAGAAACTTATTCTCCAGTAGTGAGGTACACTTCAATCAGATATCTAATGGCAATTGCAGTTGAGTACAATCTTGAAGTCACTCAAATGGATGCTGTTACAGCTTTTTTGCAAGGGGTTTGGTCGAAGATATATATATGTATCAACCAGAACAATTTGATGATGGTACAAACCGAGTGTGCAAGATTAATAAATCAATGTATGGTTTAAAACAGGCGAGTCGTCAATGGAACAAGAAATTAAGTACTGCTTTAATTGGAGCAGGTTTTAATCAATCGCAAGTTGATCCATGCATTTATTTTAAAATTAGAGGGAAATCAATGATATTTGTTGCGGTATATGTGGACGACTTAATCATTTTCTCAAATGATTTAAGATCAGATCTTGCAACAAAGTTAATGAATCAATTCAATATGAAAGATTTGGGTAAGGCAAGTAACTGTGTTGGTTTACATATTACAAGAGATAGTGTAACAAAGAATATTCTTCTTGATCAAGAGAAATGTATTAAGGAAATACTAACGAAGTCCAATATGAATAATTGTAAACCATTAGCGACACCTGTAGACTTAAATGAAAGGCTGACAAAAGAAATGTCTCCAAAGACTGAAGAAGAAATCACGGAAATGAAGAACATTTTATATCAGGAGGCAGTGGGTAGTTTATTATATCTGGCACATGGTACAAGACCTGATATAGCTTTTGCTACTAATAATGTAAGTCGATTTAATAACAACCCAGGAAAACCACACTGGACTGCTGTTAAGCGAATACTACGATACTTAAAGGGCACTTCAAATATGAAATTAGAGTTCAGTAAGCAGACACAATCGGAACTTATTGGTTATAGTGATGCAGACTGGGCTAGTGATGTTGATGAAAGACGTTCGTGTACGGGATACGTTTTTATCAAAAGTGGTGGAGCCATCTCATGGAGGAGTTAATGACAACAAACCGTTGCTTTATCGTCAACAGAGGCTGAATACATGGCACTGTCAGCTACAACTCAAGAAGCGTTATCGTTGAAGCAGTTTGAAATGGAATTTTGGACAATAAATAAACCATTAATTATAAAATATGATAATCAAAGTGCGATTCATTTAGCAGAGACAGACAATTATCATTCTAGAAGCAAACATATTGATGTGCGTCACCATTTTGTTAGGAATAAAATTGAAGATAAAGTTATTGGATTAGAATTCATTGGAACAGAAGACATGGTAGCTGATAGTCTAACGAAAGGAGTATCTTCTGCTATAAACCAAATGTGTTGTCAGAAAATGGGGATAAAATTTTAATGTAGTGGGGGTATTGAAATTATACATTAAAAGTATTATCTAGTTTGTACATGTTAACACTTTTGTTATATTATTGTCAATGTCAGTTCTAAGTTCTTATTAAAAGTACGTTATAACAACATGATTGACTCTATCGAAAGCTTTCGTAAAGTCTGTATAGATAGAGTCAATTTGCAAGCGACATTCTAAGGCAGTAGTTAGAAACAAATGATATTACATTAGGTTTGTGCTTGTGGATCGCTTTTCTACAAAACGAGAGGCAACATTCTCGGAAATAATATTTTTTGATCCCCAATAAAGTTTTGAGATTTAAGGATTGCATACAAACGCCACGATAATTTTCAATATTAGATTAGTCGGCATTTTTAAATATTGGTGAGATATAACTTTTCTTCCAAGTCATAGGAACTACATGTTCTCTTACAGACCTAGTATCAATAGTATGTATAGGATGGAATATGGAATAGATAGAATTTTTTAGAAATATATATTTGGAATGTAATCAGGTCAGCATGTAAAAGAAGCAGTTAAAGAATTTATTTCATTATAAGTCATATCTTGTCATATCTAAAGTAGTATTAAGGTCAATAAAAAAATAATGTATTCAAATTTAATGTTTATGCACATCTACCTCTAACGTCATTACTCGAAGACTGGTCATTATTATAAATAAGAAATAAGTTCACTTTGATTTTAATAGACAGTTAGTTATTAATAAAAAAGAGATGAAGTAATTAAATAAATCTGTCCTTATTTACAAAAGAAACTTTCCTTGAAAGGTCATTACTTATCTTTAGTATTGACCACAACATATAAACATGCGAAGTTCTACGAATTTCATTTACGTTTATTTACAACTTAGATTAAATCATAAGTATATATGGATGGATAGTTGAAGTTAAGAGTTTTAGCAAATATGACTAACCTACTTAATATATTAAGTTTTTATTTTACATTATGTAAGTATTTACGGTATTTATATTTGTTCTAATAAATTTATTATTTAAGGTTTACTGATTAATGAGCTATTATGCTTTAAAGCGATGTCGATCTGCGATGGGTAAAATAATAAATTCAATTATTACTTTTATTTAAAAATAATATTTCAAAGAAACATTTAAAAAACTAATTAATTTATAATTTTTAGTGATAAAAAATTTAAATGTAATTCTAAAGATTGCATCAGTTTGGATAATTTATGCAATGGTTTTAAAGACTGCCCAGATGGTTCCGATGAAACTTCTGAAATCTGCTCAGGTTATAGGTAATATTCATCGGGTTGGGAAAAAGTTATTATTAAAAATTCTTTATTTTGAGGTGTCAAGCATATCTGTTTCGGTGCAAATATGGCGCATGTATAAAGGCATCATTTAAATGTGATGGAATACAACACTGCGCAGATAATTCTGATGAAACAGATTGCAGTACTATTATTCGGAGGAATAATAGAAGGAATTCTACTGCCCTTAAACCTACCTTTAGTACTCCTTGTACTACCACCTTTCCTTTTTCTAATATTCCAACTATTACTAGTACTACGGACAGTACAACTCCTAAAACATCTAATTTTCCCACCACATGGGACACGACTAAAAAATAGTAAGTTTTCTACAACATTGCCTTTGAGTTAAATTAATCGCAAAACAAATATTTTTTAGTACTACCGCTACATTAACAACAACGCAATCTACTGTTCACAAAACATATCAAAGCAACATAATTTTTCCGAATCAAAAGTAAATATCTCTTCCTTTACATCGACTTGAAAGAAATACCATTGTTGTATTTAAATTAATGAAAAAATATTTTAGCGATCAATGCGTTTTGCCAAAATTTCCGATGAATGGAACTTGGGAGATTTTTGGATCACACAATAAAAAAAAAACTGGAGAATTTGTTTCGAAAAATACGACCTTAGTATTAAAATGCAAACCTGGATTTCATGTATATCCTTCATCGCGCTTAGCTACTTGTGGTGATTTTGGAATTTGGGATGCAACATTTAAATGTTTAAGTTAGTTATTTTGTTTTTTTTTCTAATGAAGTTAATGTCACTCCCATTTATATTTTTTTCTTGTTGTGTACATTTTTTTACAAAAAAATTATAAAGCAATATTTTATATCTAACTTAATAATTTTCTATTTTAGGAACTTGTTCGCCCATAGATATAAGTACCATACTAATTGCTCGATGTAGTTTTGATGGAAATGAAGCTTCATGTGAAAATGCTCTTGAAGGAACAATTGCGACTTTATCAAATGCGATGTTCACTTATAATATTGTGTCTCAAAGTATTTGCTATAATGGAGATTGGATTAGCCCTGATTTATATTTCAAGACGAATATTCTTTAGTACAAGACTTTCAACATTTTAATTAAAATTCTGAGGAATTGTTAGTACTACAGAAATAAAATTTTATAGAATAGTTTAGTTTCAAACTTAACCTCACATGGTAACCAAATATGTTTTGATGCTACCAACCGTTTTCGAGATATATCCTGTTCAAATAGTTGTAGGCTACCATATACTTTATAAATGTTCATTAAAATAATTAATTTTATCATTTTTTTTTAAATAAAGAATTAAAATTCTAAATAACACCAGTATAAAGAAACTTTTACAATATTTTCTTTTTCTTGTTTAAGGAAAAGTTAACTAGAATTTGCGATTAGATGTTTTTTCATAAATTAGAATTTAATAGTTAATTTTTTAATGGTGTTGTGTAGGAAAAGTAGAAATATAAATTAAGTCTCTACGACGTTTCATCCAAAAATTTTGATTTTTTTTGAGTTTTTGGAATCCAAAAAATTTTGGCCGTATAAGATGACCGACCACATCTAAACCATTTTTTTATTATCATTCATTTGCGATATAAATTTAAAATCATTTTTTGAGATTTTAGGTTCTTGTTGCAAATCGGTTAGGGGAGAGGGGGGAACCTTTGAACGGGTTTTTCAAAATCACTAATTTCTTGTAAAATGAAACTTTATTAATGTTAAAGCATTATTAATATAGAAGAAATAAAAAGTTTCTTGAACTATTTATTTAAACAATAAGAAAATTATAAGCACTTTCAAAAATTCTTAAAATTGTTCAAATCTACCCCCTTAGATGGGGTAGTTTTGAACAGGCCTGGGGCAGTTTTGAACATACAGTAAAATAATTATTTAAGGCACATTAAGACCACTAAAGTCAATATTAAACGACATAAGGGCCTTAGCTCTTGAAGTACCCCCGGAACTTGATGGGTTAGGTAGTTTTAATAGTATGTCTTGTAGATTTACATCACTTATTTCACTTATTTCAACATGCTCAGGAAAAACAAATTTGAATGATTCAATAATAAAACTTCGCTTCAAGTATTTTACTTTATATATTCACTTCCAGTTTCATCTATTTTCTTCTCAATTTGACCTATGAAAGTTTTTACTGATTTTTTGGAATGAAATTTTATCAGCACAAAATCACCCTGATTACTAAATAAATTCCCATATACTAATATGGGAATTTGTTTCTTCTTCTTCATGAGTGTCTTGGTCTTCAGAAACTAGGTTATCTGACGAGTCATCAAGAGAATTGTCGCTACTAGTCTCAGATTCTTCAATAACCTTTGTTTTTTGTTATTTTTATATTTCGTTATTCTTTTGGTTTTTGGAGCACAACTTTCTTTTCCTGCTTCTCTTGAATTCAGAATGGCTTTTCTTTTTTTTTGATAATCGAAGTAGTATCTCTGCTTCAATTATGTTTTTCTCTGGCGATTCTGTCGGAACTCTCGAATTCTTCTTTTTTCTCATAGTTTTCCCAGATCTGGGTTCAGCTTTAGGAAAAGGTCGAACCATTTCTGGAGTGATTATTTGATTTTTTTTTAGAAAACACATTTGATGGGACTGGGTAGGTTCTAGGTTCTTGAAAAACATTTGCATCTGAACGTTTAGGAGATTCTTGAAGTTTTCTATCAATTACAACAGCTGTATCAAAATCTTCGTCACTAAAAGCATTTCTTGAAAATGGCCAAACTACATGTTTTAAAAATCCTGAAGTTATATTTTTAATCGTGAATGCTGTGGAAAAGACAATGTTGGCTAAACTTGCCAAGTTATGGATTGTTAGGGTCTTTCCAGGATTATTTGTTAACCAATCATTCTGAGCTATTGACAATTTTGACTTAAAAGGTCCCATAACAGCAACATCAAGTGGTTGTAGTCTGTGAGTGCAATGAAGTGGGAACGTTACTAAATTCATACCATGATCTCTGGCATAAAGCACAGCCTCTAATTTGCAATGACTTTCATGTTTATCCATCAAAATAAGAATGGGATCGTCTTCTGAGCACTTGGCATATTTTTTAATATGTTCCAGCACTTTTATAAATAAATCACCCGTCATCCATCCACTAGTTGGGCTATTTGCAAGCCCTGGGCTACCATGTGGTGCCCCCAATAACATTTGGTCGTGTAGTGTTCATTTCTGCGACCTCTTGCATAGAATACTTCTATTGTGTCCTCGATATCATTGAGCGTGATTGCACAAGGTGGATATATTCATCTATGCAAATAAGGATCCCCAATTAATATGATAAAATAATACAGTGTTGCGGTGCAGTTACAAGATTATGCAGCTGTTGCTGGCAAATCCTTCTTAATCCTTAATTTTGAGAATCCTACCGGATATACGAGTTATATATATATATTTTATACATAACTAGTAGAAGTTACCCCGCATTGTCTGGGACTAATGATCCCAAAATAAAATATAAAATCAGCAAAATAGCAACCGTTTCTATAGATAAATCATCTTCATTGCGATATGTGAATAATAATGCTCTGGATGTTTTGACACACACATTTTCTTTGAGCTTTTTTGAGTTGAGTTCTTCTAGTACTAAGTACTATCAGAAAAGCGAGCTCGACGTCTTATTTTTTTTTTAATGATATTTTCCACCAGCAGAAGAAACGAAATTTTCAGCCCAAGAGAACTTTTCTATTACATTCTCCGCGATTTTAGGAAACAGCTTTCCCCCTTTCTGCAAATTTGTGAAACTGTCAAGCTAGTATAGAACATCTGAAGTAACTTTTTTTATAAAATTATTGAATTCTTTGTTAACACCAATTATAAGACACTTATGTTACTCGCGTCGCGCACCGATATAAACATTAAATACCCAGTTTAAATAAATACTAGCAACAATACACACAGTTTTGCACGATAATTGAAAACTATTATAGATATTATTTATGTTTATGGGTTTTCTTTATTGCTGCGTTTAAAAAATTGTGAAAAATCATGAAATCGAGCATTACGGCTGCCACTGTATCTCAAGTTCTTCTTGACAGATTTTCAAATTTCTTTCTGATTTGTAAACTAAATTAATTAAACTAAAACTGGGAAGAAGCTTTTGTGTTGTAATTTTATGCAGAATAAATTATAAGCAACCAAAGTTAAGGTACTTTTGGGTAATTATGTATTTTTTTATAGATTCTAGAATTTTTTTCCCGCTTCCCAAATTTAGTAGAAGGAATCTAAAATAAAAAAAATATATAAAAATATTGTTTACACTAGCATATCTAATGGGAGCCGTAAACCGCTATTTTTTTCCTATTAAGAAGTGACTCTTAATGATTCATGGAGTTTTTAAAATAGAGGTAATTACACCTTTCCCTTAATACAGGACATGGTAGGTGGGGCGCCTCTCCCTTCCACTTAACAGCCTTGCACCACTGACAAACAACGTTTATAGAACCAAGTTTTATAGTTGAATCTTGAATCGTCTTCATATGCTATATGTGGATCATAGCAAAACTCAGAATTCTTCTTTATTAATCAAGAAAGTGCCCGTCTTCTTTCGTTGCGCCTCTTCCTTTAACTTCAGGATGTTTTTGAGTGTATTTTTGAACGGCAACTGTATGATGTTGTTTTGACACATCTTTGTTTGAGTTTTTTTTGAGTTGAGTTCCTCCAGTACTATCAGAAAAGCGAGAAGGTTTTCTTGTATTAATTTGAGATTCTACAGCAGCAGAAGAAACCAAATTTTCGGCCCAATAGAACTCTTTAATTACAAACAGTGCTGGGAATTTGGCTTTTTTGGACAAGATAGCAATAATTAAATCACAATATGCTGACCGGTTTCGACTTTATTTATGAAAATCTTCATCAGAGCTAAAAAGGAATTAAAAAACAATATATCCGTCTATCAACGGTGGTATAACAATAAAATATTTAAAAATAAAAACAATTAAATTAAGTGGGGTTATAATTACCTATTGTGTATTAAAAATTATCTTAAGTCTCATCAAAAACAATATATCATCGATGAACATCCAGTCCCCAAAGAAGTTAAGGATGAAATACGTTTAAAAGCAACGAACATCATGACTAATCACTTGTTGAAGAACAACAAGAAACAAGATAGGACACATGAATTGAATAAAACATTTGTAGAAGCAAAAAAGTTTTTTAAGAAACAAGAAAACATTGTGGTAATAAGATCTGACAAGGGAAACAAAACTGTGATCATGGATAAGGTGGAATATGTAACGAAGATGTCAACAATGTTTGCGGATTCCAACACATATGAAGTAATAACACGGAATCCATTAGCTACAGCGCAAACTAAAGTTAATGCACTCATTAGTGAAGTAGAATAAAGAAAACATGTCTCAGGTTTAGAAGGTAAAAGACTTCGTACTTATAATGCTAATATTCCTAGGGCGTACGGTTTGCCCAAGACGCATAAATTAACTAACAATCTTAAATTAAGACCCGTGATCAGCGCAATTGGTGCACCCACATATAAACTTGAGAAATATATTTGTAACATTCTTTCTAATCTGAATATGTTCTCTAAATATAACGTCAGAAACTCGTTTGATTTTGTTGACTCTATCAGGAAATGTAAGGTGTCTGAGGGGTATCATCTAGTCTCCTTAGATGTTACATCCCTATTCCCTATTCACCAACGTATCTTATGAGGCTATTAGGGGGTCTATTTTGAAACATTGGACAGAAATTAAGAAACATACTAACATCCCATGTGATTTGTTCATCAAACTAGTAGAATGCTGTTTTGATCAAAATTTTTTCAGATTTAATAATATTATATATAAACAGAAATTTGGTTCAGCCATGGGACACCCTTCATCCCCTATTTTCGCATCAATGGCGATGAACGATTTATTGGATGATTGCATTGTTAAATTAAGTTTCAAGATAGACTTTCTGTTCTTATACGTCGATGACATAAACACGTCTGTACCTGATAATATAGAATCACTTGATGAAATATTAAACGTGTTCAATTCATTCGATATCCATATTAGTTTTACACATGAAGTAGAAGTTGATAGAAGAATACCTTTCCTAGATGTTATGATTATCAGAGATCATTCGGGTTCTTTAAAGACGGATTGGTACAGGAAGGCTCTCAGCTCTAATAGAGTTTTAAATTTTTTGTCCGAGCATAAATTCCACCAAAAGGTGGCTATTGTAAAGTCATTCCGTTTTAAAATACTAAAATTATGTGAACTATGTTATGTTAATGATAGCTTAAAGATTGCGAACCACATTCTTAGATCTAATAACTATCCCACCACGATATTGAGAAAATACTTACACAATGATTTACATAATAATATTGACAAACCAAATAGGAATGAAAATTTAATTTATATGAATATCCCTAATATTAATATACTTTCTAATAAAATTTGCAAGTTGCTCTGTGGGTATTTCCCCAATACTAAAATCGTTACATATAACCCTAAAACTGTTGGTTCTAAATTGTTTTCTAAAGTTAATGACAAACAAGACCAGGAATTTGACAACAATTTGGTATGTTGGATCAATTGCATGGATTGCCAAAGTTGCTACATTGGTCAAACCAAGAATTAGTTAAAATCCAGAATTCAAAACCATAAATTAGACTGTAAAAAACCTAGTAATAAAGATAAGACAGCTTTGGCGACCTATGCGATTGATCTTAATCATAAATTTGATTTGGAAATTGAAAGTGTAGATATTTTAGCACATGAACCTAATTTGAAAAAATGTTTAATGATTGAATCGATATCAATTAATAACCATAAAAATAGTATAAATCTGAGATCTGATTTGAATAACTTAAATGTTATATACAAAAATTTAATTAGCAAATGTAAGTTGTGATTGGTCAACATTCATTGCGCATACACTGCTTTACTGGTGACATAACCTATGTTAACTGTTGTTTTGATGGGTTTATAATAACATTATTTATCCAAGGTTATAAAAAATCTGTTAATTTTTGTCAAGTTTAAATTTGACTTTATTTATATGATTGGTATGATTAATTAATGTATGATGTAGGCTTAATGACAAGATACCTTCATTCTGTCCTGAATCGCTTGTTACGTTTGTGGATATTTTCGTTTTGTTAATTTTTCGTCTTATATTGGATGGATTACTCTGCTTGTAATGCAGTTGATTTCGCTTGTTTTTTGATGAGACTTAAGGTAATTTTTAATACACAATAGGTAATTATAACCCCACTTAACCACATTGCGTTGTTAATTGTTTTAATTTTTAAATATTTTATTGTTATACCACCGTTGATAGATGGATATATTATTTTTTTAATTCCTTTTTAGCTCTGATGAAGATTTTCATAAATAAAGTCGAAATTATTGCTCCCTTGTCCAAAAAAAGCCAAATTCCCAGCACTGTTTATAATATTAATTGGACGTATCATTTAATTATTCTTTAGTTACATTATAATGATTTCCCGTGAACAGAAGTTTACAAATAGGCTGACCCTGTAAACCAAACTGTGCATATAAAATACTGTTTTGAAAAAACTTGAAAATTAAATGCGAATATTTCTCTTGTTCACAACTTGTTCCATGGCTACTGGATTTTATCATTTCCAGAGAATAAATAGATTCATTAGTATAGTTTTCTCCATCTTCATTATGCGTAAATATTTGAAACTTCTTCCATTTGGCTATAACATTCTAAACAATTTGAGTACGAACCTCTTTAGCTCGATTTACCGAATTATAAATACACACAATAAAAAATAGAGTAGAATACGCAATTTCCATCACCTCTCATTGATATTTGTTCATTGTCCGCCGTTTATTGTAATATTCTCCATAGCACGTACCATCTATGAGGTGACCCAAAGACATACAAAATTAAAATTCTACCACTTAGAGGGGGTTTTGGTAAAAATCCTTTCTTAGTGGAGGGTTGTGGTATCTAAGGAATATCCCTACAAATTTCAAGTTCCTATCTGCTGTGGTTTAGGCTCTGCGTTGATCAGTGAGTGAGTAAGGACAATTAACTTTATATACAGGGTGTCCCATTTGACGTTGGACTCTATGGGTATCTTTGTTATTATAGGAGATAGAAAGTCGGTCAAATGGACAAAGTAGTGTATTTTTGTATCTACAATAATAATTCGTTGACAAAACACTTGAATTTTGCATCGTTTGGGCGCCATCTTGAAAAAACCAAAAAGTAGCATTTTCAAAATATTACCGTAACTTCTTTATTGTAGGCAATACCAAGAAACTTTGTTAAGAACATAGAGGCAGGTTTTTATCTAAAATTCAATAAGCTAATCAGATTTTTTCTTAAGTCACTGGATTGTCAGGAAATAATCCAAACTTTCTTTTTTCTTATGATGGCCATATTGGAATTACACATATTTGGAATCAGTGTATTTTTCTGAGAATTTTGATATACCACATGTCACATCTAAAAAATATTTTACGGAAAATGGGACCCTGTATACATGAATATCAATTTCAGTGTTATATACTTATTTACAACTGGTTTATTATAAAATATAAGCTGGATGAATTATATAAGACCTAGGATACAAAAAAACAAAAAGAATATTCCAAAGTTTATCGCTTATATAAGCAACCTTGGCAGTGCAAATCTTCAGTTATTCACGTGCGTACCATTTAAGTCCAGTTGCTTCCATCAAAACAACGCCACCTACAATTAGGTACATTTAACTATAAATATTCGAGTACCTTCAATGGGCGCGTTCCAGTAATGAACACTAAAGCCCACGACGGCCGCAAAGTCGTTCTACATAAGACCGCCATTTTTTCTTTCGTGGATCGATGGCGACCGCAAGAAGCCCACAACGACCGCATTTATTCGTAGGTTTTTGTGGTTGTTTGTTGAATGGTCGTGGGCTTTAGTAAACACTAATAAACATTACTGGAACGCGCCCAATGTCAACTGATGTCATCAAAGGTTATGTTATGACTTTTGAGAAAAATAGCGTACGCAACACGCAAGAAAGTGAATTTCGTGCTTGTGTGATATCCTCACTCAGCTAGCGCCTCGTTGGCTATTTTCACACTCACTCATTGCGTTATATACTATTTCTATACAACTTATCAGACATAATTTTTAGAACTTTATAATTTTTTGTTTTAATTACGTTATCAATAATTAATTAACGAATAAAAACAGATTTTTAATCTTTAATTATAAATATCTCATCGTATATCCGAGTATTGCTTCTTATATTTCAGTTTCAGTGTTATATACTTATTTACAACTGGTTTATTATAAAATATAAGTTGGATGAATTAAATAAGACCTAGGATACAAAATAACAAAAAGCATATTCCAAAGGTTATCACTTACCAGTATATGTATAAGCAACCTACATAGCAGGGCAAAACTTAATTTCACTGTTTGTTATTCATGTGCTTACCATTTTAGTCAACATCTTAATTTCGCAAAATGAGAACATTTGGAATATTTAGTTTATTGAATAACGTGGTGCAATCTGGCTCTTGGAACTGCGACAGGTAAATTTTTGATAAATCAATTGGAACATATTTACTAATTATGGTGAAATTTTAGAGATACAAATTTTAGGTGCCATTCTGGAGAATGTGTTGCTTTGGAAAATTTGTGCGATGGTGCAGTAGACTGTACCGATGGTACTGATGAAACCTCTGAAGTATGTCAAGGACATTTCCGGTAATATTTAACTCTCACACAATTGTTGAAGTGTTTTTAATATTTTTTTGACCAAGTGCAAGATAAAGGGCGTTAAAGTTTCGTATTTTTTTTTAAATTTCGAGAATAAAGCATTTTGACCAAATTTTTTTTTTATATATTAAATTAGTCGAAAACCATTAGAAAGATTCGTTTACTTATCAATCCTTTTACATACATGGGTTTGGTCCAAGTTGCCTCCTTTCTTACAAACACCAAAATTTTTACCAGGATATACTTTATAACCACCTCTGTATATAATATATTATTTTTAATTTTCAGGTGTCCAAGTTTTACATTTCGTTGTACATATGGCGCATGTATAAACGCTGCTTTTAGATGCGATGGAATACAACACTGTGCAGATAATTCGGATGAAACATCTTGCGTTTAGCAAATGACGCGTTTTTGTTTTATAGTTTCATTATTTTTTTGTAATAGAAGTTGGCTTTAAATGTATCTAATAGTTACATAAATAAATAAAGAGAGTAAAGTTTGATAATCTGAAAAAGCTGGTGTTCTCTTGAATTCTTCGTAATCCACTACGATTAATCTTTACCAATAAAACATTCCCTCATTGCTGTACTACAATTATTCCTCCTTCTATTCCCATAAAACCTACTAATACTACTAATAAAATAAATCATAATAAAATATCATCGTCTTTTATAATTTTATTACAATGTCTTGTGAAATGTTGTAGGATATCATCTACTCGGAATTCTGGGGGAGCAGTCTCATAAATGTCTCTCTAATATCTTTCAACTTCTACCGTAGATGGTGAGTATTTTGGTGAACTTTTGTCCCTAAAAACAGATCCGGGGTTTTCCCGAAACTGACGATGAAAACAAAAAAATAAATATAACAACTGAAGATATAATTCTTGGTTTAAAAAACAAGAAAAGCCACTCCACTCCTGGCCCTGATAAGATTGGAAATTACTGGCTGAAAAACTTGCTTGCAGTTTATGACGGTATAGCAAAAGCTTTCAATGAGTTTCTTGAGAGACCTGAAAAAAATGAAGATTGGTTAGTAACTGGCAATACTTCGCTCATCTATAAAAAAGGAGACCCAAGAAATCCAAAAAATTATCGATGTCTAAATACAACTTATAAATTACTTACTTCCGTAATTTATGAGAAGTTGTTGATTGAAATTTCAACCCATATGGGATGAAAATGATGAACAACGGGGATCTCGAAGACATATTAATGGGATTAAACAAAATTTATTGGTGGATCGTTGTATTTATCAGGAAGCTAGGCAATACAAACGGAACTTATCCATAGGATGCTGGGTGGACTTTGAAAAGGCATATGATCTAACATCACATTCGGCAGAAGTTCAGAAATAACCAAGCTTATCGGAGGTCTATGTGCACGGTGGAAGACAAGATTTTCACTTAAGGTGAATGGCAAACTTCAAGAAACTAACCTCGTCACTTACAAGAGGGGAATTTTTCAGGGAGATTCTTTGAGTCCATTGTTGTTTTGTATTTCTCTTCTGCCTATATCTTCTTGGCTCAAAACAACAAAAGGATACTTGGCAGGTCCTCCAAATCGTCGAACTGTTAAAATAACCCACCTTTTGTACGTTGACGATATCAAATTGTATGCAGAAAGTCAAAGCGAGTTAAAAGACAAAATACTTTTAGTGCAACGTTATGTTGAAAATATGGGCATGAGATTAGGATTGCAGAAATGCGCTATATTTTCGCTTGTTCGTGGGAGAAATCAAGCAGTTAACGAGGATATCGAATTAACAGATGGAAGACTATTAAAACACCTTATGCCCGACGAAACCTACACTTGCCTTGGTACTCAGCAGCAAGCAACTCAGGAAACTTCCAGAATTAAAGGAGAACTTTCAGGAAAATACAAGGAAATGGTCAATAAAATTTGGAAATCAGAATTAAATAGTTCCAATAAAATTTCTGCCACGAATATCTTGGCCAATACCAAAATAAGCCATTCTTTTGGGTACATTAAGTGGAATGTCAATGAAATATTGAAATTAGATAGGTTCACCAGAAGCGTGATGAGGAAAAATAGGTGCATCCATCCAAATGTGTCGGTGCCGAGTGTACTTGCCCAGAAAACTTGGGGGAAGAGGGTTAAACAGCATTGAGAGTCTTCATAACGCACAAGTCATAGAAGAGGCTTGTTACACCTTCAAATCTATCGATCGACTTACAAAGTTCATAAAAGTTCACGAACTTGGCAATGTGGGATCGTTCCTGTTTAAATCTACAATTCGGGCTGCTGAGTTCCTTGGCGTGGGTCTTCAATTTAATAACAAACAAAATGCAAATAACATCTTCCATATGGACAAAAACAATAGAAAAAAATTATTACAGACCCAGCTTGTCGATAAACATCTAGAAACTCACTGTGCCAAACCCATGCGTGGGTTATATTTTAAGATCATCGACGATCTAAACCTTTGCAAAAAAATGTTCTTTTCCTTTTTAAAATCAGGATCATTACGTGCTGAGACAGAAGGGTTTATTACATCCTGTCAAGATGGTGTATATGTCAAAAAAATGTGCTGAAACTACCGACACCTAGCACTAAATGCAGAGTATGTAACCAACATGAAGAGACAATCATGCACTTATTATCGGAATGTCCAATACTAGCCAAGACTGCCTACATTAAAAGGCATGATTCTGCCCTTAAAAACCCTATATTTTTATCTCAGACACGTTTACTGCATCGATGAAAACCTACAATTATCATATGCTACGGAATACGGAAACAACTTCGGTAATCTCTAACGACAGGGCTAAAATGTTTTGGAACTTTTCGTTCTCGACAACCAAAGTAATACAAGCTAATAAACCAGATTTAGCAATTATTGATTATAAAGAAAAGATTATGTATGTTGTGGAGTTTTCATGTCCTGGGGAAAAGAACATTATCATTAAAGAAAGAGAGAAAATCGAAAAGTATAGAGACTTAATGTTTGAGTTAGAGGCAACGTACCATGAGTATAGAATAGTCTTCCTGCCTATCATCATTGGAGTTCTCGGTGGTGTTCCTACATCTGTCGAAAAAAAATTGATTAAAATCACTGCAATTTTAGATAAAGCAGCTATACTCACCCAAAATCTACAAAAAAGTGTAATCCTGGGCTCCTTACACATCCTACGAGCTTTCAATAAAACTCTTCAATAACGCGTTAACTCCGCTCCTCCGGTCCGCCTATCACATTTTTATAGTGTGACGCGGTCAAGGAATATTTGAAGAGAGTGATATTCGCGAGCTGTCACTCTTCTTCGCAAAAAAAAATATCATTTTAGAAAAGGTTGCGTTTTTCCAGAACACAATAGCATGTATTCAGTGACCGTGATGAAAATTTTAGAGACGTCGTTAAAGTTAATCACGTCTTTAAGAAAAGATTTTTTAATCACGTGATTAACGATAACGACGTCTCTAAATTTTTCATCACGGTCGCTGAATACACGCTAATTTGGAGTAACTACAAACTATAAAAGTTTAAATTTTACATTGTAATTTACCATAATTCATGTCATTCGAGGACATAAAAAAGTTAAATATAAAAGTTTTTCAGTTAATTTTAGTGCATATTTTAGCATTTTTAGTTTTTCTACATTTTTTTCCATTTTGTTGCTAGAGCAACAAACTATTGCTGTTTAAATAGCATAAGTGTATTTAACAATGCTGTAATGTTTGAATGAAAATAGCAATAAATTTGTCTGAAAAGCCAATTATCATTTGTTTTTATCAAATACAACAGACGTAATCGATATTTAATTAGTGTATTTAACAGAGCTATTTTATTATAATAAAAAAAGAATAAAAAAAATTAAAAATTTTGAAGAAAAATTAAGGGTGTCCCATTTATAAATCCGAAAAATTTTGTTTGGATTGTAAATATGTATCATCATAAAAAAATATTTCTTGTGAATTTGTATTTTTTTCAATAAACGGTTAAAATTGTTGTAACTTTTTAAGGAATCAAAAAAAGTAAACGTCCATAGAAAACTTTTTCTTGAGAATGATATTTACTATACAAAAAAATATTTGAGAGTTAATAAAAACGAGGCCGTTATTTTTTTTCAAAATTTTAATTTTTTTAATTTTTCTCTATTATAAAATAGCATTGCCAAACACAGAAAAATTATCTATTTTAAAAGGTTTAAAGAAAACATACTAATGCTATTTAAAAAACAATAATTGGTTGCTCTAGCAACAAAATAGAGAAAGTTATACAAAAACTAAAAATGCCAAAATATGTCCTAAAATTAACCAAAAAACTTTTGTATTTAACTTTTTTTGCAACTCTTAAAATTAAAAAGTTACAGCTATTATGCGTTTCTTTTGGTACACCCTGTATGTATATAAATTATAGTTCTATCGTCTCCTGATGAGATTACTAAAAGTAAAAAATATCTTTATGATATACAATAAACATAATCATATACTCCTATAATATGAATAGTAATTCCAGGTAGTGTCCGTAATTGGTAATATAAATGAAACTAGTCAGCTACTCGGACAAATTATTTATTTCAAATTTAATCTTTTGTGACGTTTCGCACAGCAATACGCTGGCTTCATCAGACCTATAAAACAACATTAAACATTATACAATTGCACATTACATAAAACTTAAAACTGATTACCTCAGACCAACAGCGAAATAAATTGTCAAATACAACTATAAAAAAGCCATTCATGACTATTATTACGTTTATACATTTGCAATTAATTTTAATCCTTAATGATGATGTTAAAGGATTTAAAAAAATTTAAATTTTTAACCAAACTTTGATTACCGTGAAAACAGCGTGAGAACATTTAATTGAAATATTTTAAGGTTATACAACCATAGAGATACAAATCACAAGACGCAGCGTTACCCGCACTAACATAATCGTAATTTCTGAATACAGGGTCATCCGCAATACATCACTTAACCTACTTAATCGATTTATATTCCTAAATAATAATTTACTATTCTAAAATCATAATTTTAATAAACAATTAAAAATTAATAGGGTCTTACATATGTAAAATATAATTAATTATTATATTCCTGCCCCACAGGTACTTTCTCAATATTCTTAATTATGTTACAATATATCGCATTCAACTTCTCTGTATCGGATCTAAAGTTTACACAATCATTTATTTTTATATGTATCATTTCACTTATATTTCGTCTGTAATAATTAGATTCATAATCTAGAATCTTGACCTTATCAAAGTTAAAAGAATGACCTAACGAGTGCGAATGTTGTGCCAATGCAGTTATACCATCTGTGTGGACGTTATTTCTGTTACAACTGTATTTGTGTTGTTGTATTCTTGTCTTTAAATATTGTCTTGTCTGCCCGATATAGCTCAGGGAACAATTATGACATGGGATTTGGTATATTAAATTAGACTCCATTAATTGGTCTGTCTTTGCTTTTAATTTGGAAAAAACTCTATCTATGGTGAAACAATTATATGGTGCAATAGTGACATTTACTTGTTTAAAAATTTTCTTTAGATTCTCTGTTAAACCTGGTACATTTACCAGTCTAACATATGTTGTTTCACTTTTTCCCTTATTTAAGTCCACATCATTCTTAGGTGTACTGCAAAATATTTTATTTATTATTCTAATTGGGTAACTGTTTTCTAATAATATATCTTTGGCAATATTAAAATTTTTTGTGTGAAACTTAGCATCACTTAGTGTTTCAATCTTATACTTTATTTGTTTAATTACAGCTAGTTTTTGCGTTAACGAATGGAATGACCGATAATTTAGCACTCTATTAGAGTTGATACTTTGAAATATGAATAGTATAAATATGTATGTACGTTTTTATAAGCTATTTTTGTTTAATTAAAAATATTTAATGAGTCAAGTGAATATATCTTAAAATATTATATTTTAAAATAAATACTTGTGAATAAACTTTATCTTTTTATGTTTTTATTTCTTATTATGGAAACACTGGATAGTTCATGGTGGTCCAACGAAAATAAAGGAGTGATAAAACCAAACAAACAAAACGCAGCTTTAGATAAATACTTGGACAAAAGGTCGACTTCGACAAAAGACCTATGAGGTCAAAAAAGGCCGACGAGAACAAAAGGCTGAAAAAAGGCCGAACGACAAAAGGCCGACATGGATAAAAGACCGACAGAAAAAATTGAATATTAAAAATTGATGCGATAAAGTTTTAACAAAAAGTTTAATTTCAAAAATTTATATAATTTATCTTTCGGGGATAAATAAACAAGACTTTTTTTTCGGATATTGTTGCTTTTAATCGAAAATTTGGTTGTCCCGGTATTATTAGTTATCTAGAGAATTACTGAAGTAAAGGTGAGTTTATGCTCAACTAACAACTAAGCACTAACAATTACCACAGCCACTAACCATTAACCACTAACCATTAACCACTAACCAATAACAGTCAACCACTAACAAAATGAGAACCTTTAAACTCCACTAAGCATAAAGAAATTTGACATATTTGTCGCGATATTTCAAATTGTCGGTTTGTTTATTAAGAATTGAAAAAGTTTCACCAACTTCTCATCACTTCCATACAACTTTCATTAAAGGCTTCACTATCTCTAAATTTGATTGAAGAATGTTATTTTGGATAAATATAAAACAAATCACTCATTACAATTTCTGATTACATAGCTCAACTCCATTAAAACACACTCTTCAAAAGCTCGTCAAAAATTGGAGAAAAGGCATGTTAAAAAGTTTTTAAATAATCGTGTAATAACCTTCATCTTGGCATCGCTTTTAAAGGGGCCTAGCTCTCTAAAAAAATGTGTTTTTTGCTATTTTCCAAAAATCACTAATTTTCGAAAGACTCTGCGTGAAAACTATAGTTTTCAGCCAAAAAACAAACAAACCTGTGATTTTTAGTGCTCTTTTGATGATTTCTCATATTTTACGAAAAAATATTTATTGGACAATTTCAGCTTCGTGTTCAGAACCCCAAAAAACACAATTTTACGAGACAAATATTCATGTTTGCACATAAAAACCAACATTCTCGTTAAACTTAAATTAATAGGTATAAATTACCTCTGGGACTTATTGCAAGAAACTATTTATATAAGCCTTTTCTACCAAATATATTCCAAAGAGTGGTGATATTTTGAGTTTAATTTTTGAGAAAAGTATTAAAAACTGGGTCAGATAATACTAATTTATGTATTTAAAACGTTCTAAAACTAATAATGTCCTTACGTAATTTTATAGTTTTCATAGTTATTACAAAGAAGAGTTGGGTTTCATGATATAATTGTTTACAAAAAGGGGTCCTAATAGGTCATCTTTTATCATTGGTAATAAGAACATAAATATAGACAGTTCTATGAATTTGTTTTCGATGTAAGCAGGTAGTCATTTCAAATATTCAAGTAAAGATCATTTAGCAAATATGACTAAAGTTCTTAGTTTAATTGGTTTTTATTTGATTTTCTGTAAGTAGTTAAAATTTAAAATATTATTACTGTATTATGTATGTATCAAGGATATCTGTTTCGTTGCAATTATGGCGCCTGTATAAAAGCTAAATTTAAATGTGATGGAATACAACACTGCGCTGATAATTCGGATGAATCATTCCCTAATTGCGATAGAAATAGAACTATTGATTCTTTAAGTAATAAAGTAGTAGAAGAAAATCCTCTTCCTACAACAACAACAACTACTATTACTCTTCCTACTACAACAACTACAACTACTCCTAACATGATAAAAACCACTACTCCTCTTTATACAACAACAACGATTACTAATACATTCATCACCTTTCTTTTGAATAATATAAAGCTTAACAATGATCGTAATATGACAATTAACTATTTTCCCAGAGACTCAATTCCAAATATTGCAGGTTTTGTAAGTGCTCCGGATGTTTCTGTGAACAACTTCTTCTTTCCTGATCAAATGTAAATACCCCTTTTCTTATTTTTAAACAGTTATAAAAGTGGATAGTATTATATTAATTACCAGAAACTCTTTCAGAAAACATTGCTTTTTGCCACCGTTTCCAACGAATGGATATTGGGAGATTTTTGGAAAACTCGTAAAAAAACCTGGAGAATATGTTGAGTTTGACACGACCCTGATATTTGCATGCAAACCTGGATTTAAATTAGATCCATCTTTGGGTTTATCCACTTGCGAAAATGGAAAGTGGAATGTAGATGTTAGGTGTATTAGTTAATTTATAGTTTTTTATATGTTTTAAAAATATTACTTCTTTTTATGCCTTTATTTTACCTTTTTTAAACTCAAGGAGAATTTAATTTCATAACCATGTCTTTTCACTTTCATATTCATAAAGTTTCCGATCAGCCAACATATTTGAGGTACAATGACGCTCAAAGATATCGAGGACACAACAGAAATATTCTGACCCAATAGCAAGCATTTGCAAATCGAGGTCACACGAAATTTGAAAGCACTCCGTCCGCATCTTAAGTAGTGTTCATTTCATTTCCAATATCGTGTAGTCTCGAGTCTGCGAATTCTTGCTATTGTGTCCTGGACGTGGATTCCTGAACTTTCACACAGTGAATCTCAATCTCACTTTCCTCGAAGCGTCAAAATCTCATCAGCGAATCCAAATTCACTTGGTCTGAATCAGGCGAATCAAGATTCACGAGTGAAAGTTTGCGCATGCGCTCGAGGAAGGTAAATTTAACATTTACTGTGTGAGATTTCAGGAATCCACGTCCTGGATATCAGTGACTACGTATTCACCGGGAGTACACAGGTGGACTAAACTGGTCCGCGTACCAAATTCGAAGATGTATACCAGCGATCGCCAACCTTTTGAACATCACGGATCACTAATATTTTGATACTGAATTTCGCGGACAACTAACATTAAGTTTGGTGGAGGGGGAAAGAGTGTAGTCTCGTTATCAACTCTACCAACTCTAGAGCTCTGATCAGTGATGACAGATTGCAAATGTCAAACTTATTTCCTTGTTGGTTAGCTTGTGTAACCGTCATCAGTCAAAACAGAGTTTATGGAGCTTTGCGCTGGACGAGACGATAGGGGATGCCAACAACGTTGCCGGACTAGAACTTTTGAACATTATGACGTCACGGATTCATAAATTCAAATTTTTAGCTCTTACACAAAATATATCAAAAAATTGATTGGATATTATTTTTTATTTTACCTTTATCTTTAAAACTAAATAAAAATTAAAAAGTCGTGGAAAGGCCCATTACAGATGAGCAAGTTTTTTCACATAAGTAAGTGTTACAACCAGCATCGACATTTTAATAGTCTTTTCACTCAACACTGGGTTCTCATTTTTCACATAGAGCCAAAAATGAGATTTTAATACCTACATATTTCATATTTCTAGGTCCTCTTCCTTTGGGCAATAGCGGACAAAATATTCTGCCAACGACTGTAAGTACTGATGAACAACAGTTATTATAGTATGTTTGTCAAAATCTTGCTCTTTCATATACTCGCAAGATTTGAAAATATCTCCAAATTTTCTTCATCCAATCGCGTTTGCCATACCAATAATTTCTTTTAAAACTTTACTTCGGAGTAGGAACACGTCCGTAAATTGTCCTTGCAAGCCAGCATTGACTTCTTTTAATAATGAAAATATATCTGCCAGTTATGCAAGCTATCCAAGTCCAGGCCAATCAACGTCAGACAAGAGATTTTGGAATATTGAAATGTTTTGTTGCTGAAGAAATAACTTCGTCACGCAGGTTAAAGAAACGGGTCAGTATTTTGTGAAGAAGAAGATGGGTATGTTGAGAGCCCATTTCTTCACAAAGTAACTCAAATAGACGAGAAGTTTCAATTTCATTTTTTGAAGCCATTCCCATTTTGGTGTTTAAGTCAATATACTCTTTAAGCCAATCTTTTTGAAAAAACTTTAAAACGCGATGAATCTATTTTTAAACTATTATTTAAAGCCTGATTTAAATGTACTTTTGTAATTTTAATAAATTTGGAATTAATTTTGTTACATTATTTTTTTAAGTAATTTTTACTTTGGTGAAACAACATTTTCAGGTAGAAATGGCAAATCGTTATGCATTTAATGTAAAACTTCTGGATATTCAATGTCGACTTCCAAAAAATACCCAGCAAGTTATTTTTTATGCACTACGTTGTACAGCATGCTTCACCGAAAACTGGCACACAAAAGAAATGCTAAGGCAGTCAATAAGCAGACGCTTTCGTGCGGCTAGGAACATCCCTTAATCTCGCCCCACCTTTAGTCGGTGCTGAGATTAACCAGGCACTCCCCAACTTTGCGATTCAAACAACTTTACTTAGAATTCTACCTGACTACCTTTACTCACAATGCGATGCGCGTTGGAAACGCACCTCCAGGGATTGTCTGGCCATTCCCACTTAACTACTGAATAGCGGTGGGCGAGACCTAGGTATACTCAAGCCGCACGAAAGCTTCTTATTGGCGCTACGATTTCTTTTATGTACCAGTTTTCGGTGAAGCATGCTGTACGTACGTTTATAATTTTTTGAGATGGATGCATTTTATTGTCACCTACTTAATACCTAATACGTGTTCAATGCTGATTAAGAATTGGATTGTCTCGATCTTTTTTAAATTTTATTTAGTGAAATTATCACTCTTATAAATTCGTTTAATTAACAAATATATGTTTTTATTTTATTTTAAGTTTCTTTAATATCTTGTTTAAAAAGATGGTTAAGATTAGCAAAACTTATGCTATTAGATCGTAGAGGGCAGCACTTGATTAATTCATGTTTACTTAATAAGCGGAGGGTTAACCAATCAGAGAAACTGAGTGGGAGCATTAATTAGAAAATGGCCGAAATTATTGAGGGGGAGTCTGGGTGGGGAGGATTAGCTAATCAGAGCAACTTGGAGAGGGATTTAGGTGGGTGAAATTTTATGACGTCAGAATTTACATGGGGGCGGGTCGGCGGGTGTTTTACAATCAGCTAATCACCTCTACTTACGAAAGATATTTTTCCGACGACCATATGAGAAAATCGTATATGTCCAGCATATTAGTGATTTAGAAAATCTATCATTGCTACACTAGTGACTTTGGTTTACTGTTTTGTAACTCTGAAATACTTCTTGTAATTTTCGATAGAGGAATTCCGAAAGCCCTCTCACGGATCTTTTGGAACTTGCAAGATAAGGAAAGATCAAACAAAAATCTATATTTAATCCCGCTGATATTACTTGTTTTATTATTAAAATCATTATAATTACACTTTTTTCCAGCAAAAATTTTTTTAGATAGTAAATGTCATTCTGAACAAAAAGTTTCCTATGAACTAATATTTTTTTTCGACTCCTTAAGAAGTTACAAAAATTTTAAAATTTTAAAATTTCGAAATATTAATGATTTTTTTGGGATACCCTGTATAAATTTCATTTTATTTCAATTTTTTTGTTCACAATGACACTTACTATCTAAAAAAAATAGCTGGAAAAAAAGTGAGACACCCTGTATAATTAGCATTTGTGTAAACTTTAAATAAAATACGACTTTTTTTATTCTTTTCGACCAGTTGCTTCCATCAAAACAACGCCACCTACAATTAGGTACATTTAACTATAATTATTCGAGTACCTTCAATGTCAACTGATGTCATCAAAGATTATGTTATGACTTTTAAGAAAAATAGCGTAAGCAACACGCAAGAAAGTGAATTTCGTGCTCGTGTGATATCCTCACTCAGCTAGCGCCTCGTTGGCTATTTTCACACTCACTCATTGCGTAATATACTATTTCTATACAACTTATCAGACATATTTTTTAGAACTTTATAATTTTTTGTTTTAATTACGTTATCAATAATTAATTAATGAATAAAAATAGATTTTTAATCTTTAATTATAAATATCTCATCGTATATCCGAGTATTGCTTCATATATTTCAATTTCAGTGTTATATAGGTACTTATTTACAACTGGTTTATTATAAAATATAAGTTGGATGAATTAAATAAGACCTAGGATACAAAATAACAAAAAGCGTATTCTAAAGGTTATCACTTATCAGTATATGTATAAGCAACCTACATAGCAGTGCAAAACTTAATTTCACTGTTTGTTATTCATGTGCTTACCATTTTAGTCAAGATCTTAATTTCGCAAAATGAGAACATTTGGAATATTTAGTTTTTGTTTAACGCTATGTAAGTATAAATAGAATCATTTAATATAAGTATAATTCAAAAGTTAACTTTAGGTTTATTGAATAACGTGGTGCAATCTGGCTCTTGGAACTGCGACAGGTTAATTTTTGATAAATCAATTACAACATATTAATTAATTATGGTGAAATTTTAGAAATAGAAATTTTAAGTGCCATTCTGGAGAATGTATCTCTTTGGATAATCTATGCGATGGTGCAGAACACTGTAGCGATGGTTCTGATGAAACCTCTGAATTCTGTCAAAATTATAAGTAATATTTAACTCTCGTACATTTGGGGAAGCTGTTTTTAATATTTTTTTAATTTTCAGGTGTCCTAAATATTTATTTCGTTGTACATATGGTGCATGTATAAAGGCTGCTTTTAAATGTGATGGAGTAAAACATTGTGCAGATAATTCAGATGAAACACTCCCTAATTGTAATAGACCAACAACAACTGCTTATAAAACAACCACTGAATCTTCCGGCCAAGTTCTATTACGAAGCAATTTTGACGAAAAAGCTGAATCTTCCGGCCAAGTTCTATATTCACGAAGCAATTTTGATGAACAAGAGTAGGTTTTGATAATTAATTTGATCAAGTTATTATAACTGGGATTAAAGTTTCAACGTATAATTTTGTTCTAGTACACCTATGAAGTCGCCTATGGTTAATGACGGACCTAGAATTATAACCGCAGATCAAGATTCGAGTTTGTAAGTAACTTTTCATTTATTTTGATCAGATAATAATAAAATATCATTTTAGAAAATATTGCGTTTTGCCACAATATCCAAAGAATGGAAAATGGCAGATTTTTAGATATCATGGTATAAAAGAACCTGGAGACCTTGTCCCCAACAACTGGAAATTGGTATATAATTGTAATTCTGGATATAAACTACATCCTTTCCCTGGTATAGTTACGTGTGATGTTCATGGAAATTGGAATACAACTATGTGTATAAGTAAGTGTAGTAATTATAAAATCAGTTTATTTTTTTCATTTGAGTATAATTTTTTTGGCCTTACGAGAATATTGTATACCATTTCATCGACAAGACACTTTCATCGATACTTCTTTTAAATCGACAGATCTTTTCAAAATACTCTTTCATCAACTTACCATTTTTGTTTTAAAGACGTTTCGACGACACTCGCTTTATATAGACGAACTTATTTCATTGAGAATACCAGTATCACTTAATCGAAGATGTTTTTCATCGCCTTCAGTTTCATCGATTAATATCGAAATAACATGAATTTCAGACTAAGTAGTTCAAACACACTGTTTTATGCACGCGGTTTGCTCGTCGTTTGTAGACCAGCTCTGGAGCGTATATACCTGGTAACTACTACTTTACTACTTCTAAAATATCATGCTGAAAGCACTCGCCATGCTCATTACTCTCAGCTCTACAGTTATCCTGGGAAAAGCCCAAGTGAGAATGGCAAAAATTTATTTACAAAGACATGTTCGAGTTTTTGGTAGCTTGAAAGAAAAACATTTACAAATTCAATGGTTTTAGGAAATAAGAGGGCTGATATTTTCTAAAGAAAGACTATATCCATGATACTTTTCCAGGCAGCTTTCTCGTCACCTTTCAAGATTTGATTGAACTGTGGATCTTTTAAAATTTCAAGGATTGTGGACCAACATAAGCACATACTTTACTTTTGCTTCACTAAGTGGTGGAAGCTTTCCTCTAAGGTACTTAAAAGCATCTCCATCTCTGTTCACAGCCTTGAAATTTTTTTTCATTAAACCCAGCTTGATGTTCATAGGTGGAACAAGAATATTTCATGTACATTTCATGTCCAATAGGAACTGATGGAAGCTTGTTTCACTTATGTGGTAAAACTGCTTTTACACTTAGCTTCGAAGAATCGCTAAATAGTCTTCATTCCTGAGGGTTGTAATCTGAGAGCCGTCATTAGACCATATACAGGGTGTCCCATTTTAATTAATCCAGCTGAATATCTTGAAAACGAAGCGATTTCCTTAAAAATGTTTCAGACAAAAATTGTAGCGGCTCGAGGGGGACATTTAATAGTGCCATGGGTTTTTAATTGTTAAGGGGTTTTATGGGGGTTTCATGGGAAAACATTTTTTTCAAATGGGAACCCCCATTTTTATTGTTGATTCGTAATCTATGGAAAATAATAAGAACGTTTTGATTCAAACTTTTTTTTCTAAAATTTTAATTTTTCGCTATATTCACCAAAATGAACACAAATTTTGGGATTTTCGATACAGTTTTCCTAAAAAACTATAGGTCTATAAGAAAACTCGCAAGAGTCAAAAAGTTGTTAAATTAAGGCAAGGATTAATAAAAAATATTATTTTACTTTATTCCATTCCATTTTGTTCAATACACATGTTTACTCGTGTGCGAAAAGCCAATGATACATTTCTCAACATTTCAGGAGTGATACTTCGAAAAGCGTCCGTTATTCGTATCATAATATCCTCTCTAGTTGTAGTTGGTCGTTCATAAACCTTATCTTTTATGTAACCCCATAAAAAATAATCCATTTTTGTAAGATCCGGAGATCTTGCTGGCCATTCGTGTACTTCACTACCAATTCCAATCCACATATTAGGGAATTGGTTATGTAAAAATGTTTTAACAATTCTGGCAGTGTGGGGTCTAGCTCCGTCCTGTTGAAACCACATTCGCTGTCTTAAATCTAGAGGTACATCTTCTAAAAGAGTAGGAATTTCGTTTTGAATTATATTCAAATAAACATGTTGGTTAAGATTTTCTTCATAAAAAAATGGTCCCACAAGATACTCATCCACTATTCGAGCCCAAACGTTTATAGACCAACGCCACTGTAATCTATGATCTCTTTGCCAATGTGGATTATTTTCAGAATAATAATGAGCATTATGAAGATTTACTCCACCCATGTTGTCAAATTTTGCTTCATCAATAAAAAGTATGCGATAAAAAAAGGGGATCTCTTGTAACTTGATTCGTAGCCCATATGCAAAAATTAAGTCGGCGGATGTAGTCGTCTTCTTTAATTTGTTGGGTTAAATAAACATGATATGGGTGTGATTTAGGGTGTTTTAAAATTCTGTTGGCAGAAGATTTAGGAAGTCCATGAAGACGCTGAATTTTTCTTGTAGATGTATGTGGATCTTCATTTACGAAAGCTAATGCTATCAATGAGGGGAGCATCTTAGGACCAGTTTTACTGCGTTTTCTTCTACGAGAACCGTTTTCCGCTCTTTTCACGAGCCTCCTAATATTTGTATGATTTAGATGACGCAATTGTGGAAACCTCTCAGCATAGAGACGTGCTGCGTGTCGATAGTTATCATGGCATTCGCCCAAAACTTTTATAATATTCACGATTTCGCTAGCCATTTTATGAGAGACTGATTTTTAATAATCACAGTAGCTTCAATAACAATGAGCTTCTACAAAAAACTAATCTGTCACAATATAACAATTATGTGCGAAACACAAAGTAGGCTGAAAATGAAATTCCTTTATTTTTAGAAGCCTTCCTCCTTAATTGAAAAATATTATTTAACATATTAAATTGCAAATAAAATTGAAAAACCGTTTTGACACCTATTGTTTCCAACCTTTGACTTTATTTTAAATGTTATAAGTAAAAAAAAATTAATATTTTTCTTAAAAAATAATAAAAATAAATTAAACTTTTTTTATAAATTTATTTTTTTTAATAAAATAAAATAATATTTTTTATTAATCCTTGCCTTAATTTAAGCACTTTTTGTCTCTTACGATTTTTCTTATAAAGCTTTAGTTTTCTAGTAAAACTGTATCGAAAATCCCAAAATTTGTGTTCATTTTGGTAAATATAGCGAAAAATTAAAATTTTAGAAAAAAAAGTTTGCATCAAAACTTTCTTATTATTTTCCATAGATTACGAATCAACAATAAAAAATGGGGGTTCCCATTTGAAAAAAATGTTTTTCCATAAAACCCCCACAAAACCCCATAACAATTAAAAACCCATGGCAGTATTAAATGTCCCCCTCGAGCCGCTACAATTTTTGTCTGAAATATTTTTGAGGAAATCGCTTCGTTTTCAAGATATTCAGCTGTATTAATTAAAATTTGACACCCTGTATATTACTGTAGGCCACAAGATCGTTTTCAATTGTAACGAAAGGGGTTAGATCTTCCTCTCTATTCCTATACATAGATATTTTAACATTGTCTTCCAGAAGATTCCAGTGCTGCATTCTGCGTATCATCAGGCAAAACTTCTGCTTTTCTTTTGGAAAGATTCATCTCTTATAATATCACTCAACTCATTTTGGGTTAATGATGCATATAATCTTGTGACGAACCAGAGGTGGAAGTCTGTAAAGCTATACGATAGTCTTCGTACAACGAAAAAACCGTTTGTTGACTCAGTTGCTTGGTAACAGATTTTCTAAATCTCTTCCTTATGCACGTTTTGTATTGATTGAAAGAAGACAAAATCCGTCACTATAGCAACATATTCAACAAACGATTTTTTCGTTGTACGAAAATAATCGTATAGCTTACAGACTTCCACCTCTGGCTCGCTAGAGTAAACTTCTATATCTTTATTAGAATCATCATCATTATGGATCTCTGATGATTTAGGCACAAGATGACTTTCTCTATGTGGCGTTAGACGTATAGCTGATGAATGGTTGGGATAAATCACTGTCTCCTCGTTCCTCTTTAAAATCCCATTCTGAAAAGAAGGCACTAAACAAAAACAGCAATTATTAGCGTGTTCTTATGGCCCCATTCAGATCATAGGAACATGAGCATCCTTTGCAATTTATCCAATTTCTAAGATCTTATCTTGATCACCAATTTTGAACTCAAAGTAGCGAAAATAAGCCTGCAGTATAACGGGAATAAAAGAACGTTTTTGTGATGAAAATGTCACTTCCCGACAAACATAACAAAAGTTATTGGCACTGTTCATTCGGTGCGGGGGGAGGGGTGTTGATACTTTGGGGCCCCAAGCCCACCAATTTGTGATTTTCACTTTCAAAAAGGTCTATTTTTTTACTTATCGCGGGGAGCCCGAAATATGACGCTACGCCACTGAAAGACAGTAGAAATAGCTAAGAAGATGAATACCGAAAAACTTAATAAAGCAAAAATGAGGTTAGGAATTAAAGGCAGCTGACTCACGTGTAAAAAATACAGTGCTGCTTCCTTAAGAGGATAGTCGGCAAAATATGTAACTCCGATTTCTCTGTCCCTTGGAAATGCGATGGAGAATGAAACATATAACTGTGCGAAAGAGATGCCACTAGAATTGGTGCTGTTTATATTGACATTGTACTTCGCTGATAACTTAAAAACTAATTAATAAAATTGATTTTTTTTAAATTATCTTAAAAGTATAATACATTAAACAAACTACCTTTCGACGTTTTTAATTTAAAAAAATACTCTTATTGTAAGGTTAAAATTTTAACTAAAAGTTGCCTATTTTTGCACGTTTTCAACAGCTATTAAGTATAACTAAAAATGAAAATTACAAAAAGCAACAAACGTCGAAAGATGCAATATGGAATTCTTAAACAACGCCAAAAAGAATTATTCGATTTCAATTAACCGTTCGTCTTCTATCGCGTTTGTACAACATCGAAATTTACATTGCAAAGTCCTATATCTAATTTCACCGACTATCTTCTTAAGAAGTTAAAATTTCCAGCTACACGAAATAAATTAAATTTAAGTAGGTGATTTTATAATGGATAAAAAAACTTGTGTAATTTAAAGTTGCACAATTTTTGAATATTCAACTCCCTATTTCCTCTTGTCCATTGTTTCACTGTTATAACATTTTTACTTTCAGAACCCTGTCCAGCAATACATGGGAATGGCAAACTTGCCCCACAATGCAGTTTTAAGAACAAGGAAATATCATGTCTACATCCTAGAGAAGGAACAATTGCAACTTTGGAACAAATATTGGATGAAGATATATTTGTGTCAGAAACTGTTTGTTCAAAAGGAGAATGGGTTAAACCTTCATCTCTAAAGTTATGCGTGAAGAATAATTTACTGGAAAAGATTATCGAACCTTTGAAAAATATATCGATGGAGTTAGGTGTTTATGATAAAAACACTCATAACTATCCCCGCCTTATTAATCCTAGAATGGGAATCGATGATTGAATATATAGAGTATAGAGTATTCAATGAAATAACTATAAAAGTTAAAATTTTACATTGTAATTTACAATAATTCATCTCATTTAAGGACAAATTTATTTTTTTAACGCTTCAATATTGTGTCAGAGTAAAGTGGTGAAAATAAATTTGAGTTTATTTTCGTTAAAATTGTTATTTTTTCTACAAACGACAGCGATTGGAATTTACCACTCGGTTTAGTAAAATAATATATTATGTATTAAGAAGACTGACTTATGTGACGATTCTGTCGAACTATGGAAACCGTCTATTACAACCCCTCCTTACGGGTCTTACGAGATTGCACAGAATCGACCCATTAGTTTAAATTTAATATTTTTCCATAAGATTTAGTATTTCTGCACAGCAACATTGGCAATAAAAAGTGGTATACATTGATTTATATGTATATGTTACAGTGAAAGTAGATAATAAGTGATTATTCACAATCACCAGTGAATGTAAACTTTCACTAAATATTCAGTGGAAGTACCATGAATTGTGTTTTAATCAATTACACTAGTAAGTGTAAAGAATCACTAAAGGTGGTTAGTGAAAGTGAAACCAAGAACTATTTACAATATAGACATTCCTAAAACATTTCAAGGATCTGCAAAATATATATTCAAAACTTAATGTAAAACTAAACGGTGTTTTTGTATAAAAAAATGCCACATTGTCAATGCTGCAATAAGTGGGTAATACTATTATTGATTTTTTAATTTCGTATTCGTTGGTAAAACACACGATTTCGTTTTTCATAGCATTAATGCCAATTTATCAAAAAATGTTTTATTTTTTTTATAATTTTATGAATGAAACTTTGTTTCACTATTAATTACAATGAATGTTAACAATTCCTAGTGACAGTTCACATTTACAGTAGATTCTTAATACTTTAAATAGATTGATTTTAAACTTTCACTGATTTCATAAGTGAATTTTTAAACTCTGGATCTGGATTTTGGTCGAGGATATGTAAAAACACGGGCAATTAGGCCACCACGATTGGGCCCATTTTACCAGATGTTTACACTCACTAGTGATTGTAAACAATCACTGCATCTTATACTTTCACTGTAACATATATAAATAATTCTATCGTCTCCTGAAGATATTACTAGCAGTTAAAAATATCTTTATTGTATACAATAAACATAATCATATACTCCTATAATATATAAAACAGGGTGTTCCATTTAAAAGGAGCCACCCTAAATAACTTTTTAAAAAATAATTAATTGTAAAAATGCTGTGAGAGGTCGATTTTTACCTCCAGGGGGACATCTTTTTACGACAAAATAAGAATGGTAATTGCAACCCCTATCCCTACGGTTAGAAATCAAAAAGTTTCCAAAAAAAATTATGACTACCACTATCATGGTAAAAATGGTTTCAAATGATGTATTACTCGACCCCTATTCACATTTAAAAAATTGAAATGGTGGCTCCGTAGCAATTACCATTTATATTTTGTCGTAAAAATATGTCCCCCTGAAGGTAAAAATCGACCTATCAAGGCATTTTTTTGAGAGTTATTTAGGGTGGCTCCTTTTAAAAGGATATACGTTTTAAAAGCTATTTTTGTTTAATTAAAAATATTTAATGAATTAAGTGAATGTATCATACAATAGTAGTTTAAAGCAAAAATTTATGAATAAACTTAATCTTTTTATGTTTTTACTTGTTATTATGCAAACACTTAATAGTTCAGGGTAGTGATAAAACTAAACAAAATTGAAAGATGTTATATGCATTACATATTACGTTGTTATTAATCATGATAATATATCTATTATGTTTTTGTTATAAAAATGATTATTATTGTTTTGATCATATTTTTTTTAGATTGTGATTGAGTTGTCAAAATAAAGATTTATTTACTATGTATAACCATTGTATAAAAAATACATTATTCGCGATTTCGGAATACCATCTACGTATTTTCGCAGTTTTCGTTTAAAATAAAGGGATTTATAGTGTTTTGTGACTTTAAATAGTCAAATTTTCAATTTTATTTAAAGAATAACAATGACAAGTACTCACCAATAATCAGCTGATTCTGCGATAGTGGCGCCGCGTACAGGTAATTGAAATCGCGAATATGCACAAACAGATAAGGAGTTACTTGCAATATGTTATTGTTTGACTAAATTTTATCAATACATTTTTGGAAAAAACGATAATCACCTACTAATTTTAATTTTTAAGAAGTCTCTGAATAAATCTCCTGCAAAAAAGAAAAGAGAATGTATTACTTCAAATAGAAAAGTATGATATAGATTTAAAGTATAAACGAGGAAGAGATTTAATAATTGCTAATACTTTATTGCGAGCTTATTTTGATGATTTTCAAAATAAATTGAGATTGATTTAGAATCTAAAGTTTGTTTATGAGGTGTGACTCCAAATTATTTACCCAGATTTTTGAGCTAGGAGATGTGTCTTCTTTGTGCTTGATGAAGCTTTGGGAAATTTAATACTCAGCATTGTAAAACATAATTTATTGTTTAAAGACGAATTTTTGCCTTGCTTATACTCTGGATGAACACCAAATACGAATCATCCCCAGTGAAAGTGTATCTCAGTTTTTATTCATCTTACTACACCTTTTCCAATTGCACTTCAGAAAAGATCAATCCAATTTCCGAAATCATCAATTATAATTCAGTATAGTCAATTATATTTCACAAAGTATCAATTGTATTTCAGAATAATCAATTTAATTTCAGAAAGTACCTATCAATTGTATTTCAGAAAAGATCAAATGTATTTCAGAAAGCATCAATTGTATTTCAGAAAAATCAATTTAATTTAAAAAAGACCAATTTTTAAATATTTTGGAAGCCAACAGTTTTTGCTGTGAGAATTCTGAAGTTGTGTTTCAACCTTCCTCTGTTTTATTCTTAGAACAGATAATTTCAATTGGGTTTAATATTGGTGAATAAGGACCTAAGCCTAATATCGTTTCTAGTCTAATGTTAGATGCTAAAGCACATTCTGGATAAATTGTATGTGCTCTTGTGGTTCACGTGCATAACCTTCGCCAAGAACTCTCGACTTGCTCAATTTTTTACAATTGGTCCGATCTGAAATTAAATTTGATTTTTCTGAAATATAATTGATGCTTTCTGAATTACAATTGACTATTCTGAAATCGAATTGTTTTTTTCTGAAATACAAGTGACTATTCTGAAATACAATTAATACTTTCTGAAATTGAATTGATTATTCTGAAATACAATTGATGCATTCTGAATTACAATTGACTATTCTGAAATTGAATTGATCTTTTCTGAAATACAGTTGGAAATGGTGTAGTTTAAATTACACTGTTTTCTAAAGGAGTTTTCACCAACACGCAAGGATTAGGATGATCCTAATTATGTTGTTAGGATCCTAAGACAAATTTACACCTTACACTCTAGGGGATCATCGTGGATGATCCATCGTCACGAATTAATTAGGAACAATTTGATTTTCTATAGAAGAAATTCCTCTAATATAGATGGCCAATACCTGTTTAAGACCAGCATTTCCAACAAAAATTAAACTACGGATCACCCTGCATTACCTTGAAACATGGATCTGTTTTGGCAGCCTTATTAGTGCTCTTTATAGAGTACAACCTTGCAGTTTATCATTGATGACACCAGAAGTCTGCCAAACAATTTATAAAGTTCTGGAATATTTTGTTCAGGTAAGAAAACAAAACGCAATAATACGTTGCAAATATTTATTATTATCATTCAATTTAACTCCGATATTTACACGGTTTCACCTTCGTGCAGGATCGACAAAATTTAGTAGTAGGTGTGTTAGTTATCTGACACACCCCAAGTATTCAAAGACAAAATTATGTAATAGTACATTAAAATGTTGACGTGGAAGTAATTCGACCATTAATAATAAAAATTATTGGGAACATTCAAAAGGTTTTCTAGCAAAACTATAGAAAACTATAACATAAAGTCGTCTCTGTCAACCATTAATGTCACTCTCGATGGAAATTCAGGTGTCCGATGAGTCACACAGGAAGAAGGGGTATAAGTTTGGATATACAATGATCCACATTTGGTAGCAAAAAGTCAGTCTAATTCGAAGACTCCACCAGCTCCAACTCCAGAGGTCACTGTGTTTGAAGTTCACCACCGAAGCCAATAAGAAGACCACCACCTCAAGAAGTGCAAGTGAAAATTTTCCTAAACATGAAAAAGTAGATGGTACTGATGTAACTTCTAGAGGCCGGTCAGTAACGTAGTGTGAGGGTAGAGTGTAATCTGGGTTCTGGGTAGTGTGTTATTATCGAAGTGCACTTAGAGTGTAGGGATTCCATGAACTATTTTGGGTATAACATAACCTAAAAAAAGTTTTCGTTATTGCGCATACGGGGCGTTTTGCAACCTGCTATTTTTGAACGACTTTGCGCGAACGCTGGTATAACTCTCGTCCAAAGAGTGTCATTACTGAACGCAGTCCTAACGATACTGTAGTATTTATAGTGAGTGCACTGCAGACTGATGTGATGTTTGGTGAAGTTGCGACAAACGTTCTTGCATCATAACAGCAAGTAGTTTTTCTTGAGAAACAAGAGCTCGTTGAAGAGGCATCTCGTGGATTTGCTTTGTATTCTTGTTGTCTTCTGATACTTTCTTCAGTTTGCATAAAACTGGTTGAATTGAATCTATAATATTATTATTGGACATCTGTTTCCTATTTAAAATTATGGATAATGGAGTGGCGAATAAACACTTTCGTTTTTATCATTATTCTTATCGATTATAGTTTGTGCAGATTCTTCCTCCAGATTTACTACCCCATGGCTTTAATTAAGACCGACATAAAGTTCTTGACAAGTTTGCTTCCCGGTTTCTTTTTAGAAATCTAAACAAAACCATAATTTTCTTTTGATTTTTACGGGGTGTCCCTTTTTAAGTTGGACTGTATGGGTATCTTATATATTATTATTGGAGATAGAAAAATGGACAAATTAGTATTCGAATATTAATAATTCATTGACAAAACATTTGAATATCGCCTTGTTCCTGCGCTAACTTAAAAAAACACGAAAATGCGATTTTCTAAATATGGCTATTATTTTCGTTGGTACCTAAAAAGTTTTTTGACATTATAAAGGCACTTTTTTGTGTGCAATGCAGTAAGACAAGTGAATATTTTTTCTTTCGCCAACGGATTGAAGGGAACATAATTTAAATAAATTGTTCTTTTTGGATTATATATTAAAAATAATAATTTTTGTGTAAGTTAGTGAATAAATAAATCGTTATACTTGACGAACACTTTGTTTAGGAGTATAAACTGGCCGTAAAAACATCCTGTCCTGAACCAGAATATTCAAATTCTTTTAGTTTTTCCAATTCAGAGTATCTAGTATGAATTGCTTTTATTTTTGACTCTATATCTGGTATTATTAACCTCGGAAAATTTAATTCGCCGAGTAGTAACTTATATGCTTTTTATGATAGTTTTCATGTTTATTTTGTTCCATAAACACTGACAACTTTTATACACTTCCAACAAGGTTAGTGTTTGTCATATTTCCAACAAAATCTAATTTTTCTAAATCCACAAATACCGAGCTTCACTTCTTCTAAAATAACTTGAAACCACTATTCATTGTTCACTTTCTGTGAAACTTTTGTTTACATGTATCATCAAGCATCAATTCATCCTGATTAATCATACATTCGTTTCTTCAAAAATAGAAACCAGGTATAGACCTGAGAATAGTCTCTTTACTGTCACTCTTAAGGTTCACCTCTGAAAAGAGAATTTACACCGTTGTGATTTTCCATTTCCAGAATGTAAGGGGTAAATTCGCCTTAATAGGATCCTATAAACATACTTATAAACAACAAAGTTTATTCAATTGAATAGTGGAAATGGAACACTCATTCCCTGGAGTAGTTTATGGTGAGAATTGGGTACGTACTCGAGAGGACGAAGGCGAGGTAAAGGTAAAATGAATTACTTCAATTCAACTCACTTGGAACACACACTAGGAGTTTGGAACTACATTGAACTACTCAACCATCTAGTGTTGGTATTGGTCTACACAATTCTCCATGGGACATGGTAGATGGCTTTATAAGCCAGAGCTGAATTAACAATTAAAGCAAGCAGTATATGTGATGCTGATGAGTGCTAGTAAGCAGGAAACTCAGCGTCCATCACTTTGAAGCTTGTTATTTGTTAAATAGTATACATACCTTCACCAATAATAACTGCTTAGTAAATTTATGAAAAATATCTTTACTATCTACATTAATGTAGATAAATATTACATTATATTTATGGATATATATCTATGCATATATATTTATAGAAATTATACGAGATATTTAGCTATTTTTTGAAATAACATGTTTTTGTGGTAAGAAATTCCGGTGTAAAGTGCAACTGGAACGTCGTAACGTCCTCCAATGCCTCGAGGCGAGACACTGGCAATTCCACGAATAAAGTAACGATCATTATCACCGTAAAACATCAAACCACCACCACTATCACCAGGGCAAAAATTTTTACCTAAAATAAAATTTCAAGATTTAATTTAATTTACATTTATGATTTTTGTACAGGGTGTACCAGACCACTCGTACCACCTCGTTATTTCGAGAACCCTTTCTCATACATTGATAAGATAAATTTTTATCATGAGTGTACGACAAGAGTATCTCTAAATAAATAGGTGGTACGGGTGATCTGGGACACGGGACAGACTGTATACATTTTTACCTTGTTGCGTTGATTCAGCACATACTTTATCTTGTACAAAAGGTTTATAATAATGTCTCATGTTTGGTTTTAATACACATTTATCTTCAGATTTGTACTTTACGGCCACTACCTTTAACGTTTCCGAGGGACCATCAAGTTCATTGACTGACCCCCAACCGACAAACTAAAAAAAATCATAAAAATTTTGCTTTAATATTTTTCTTTGCAAGATTAAATAGTTACCACTCCTATTTTATTTTCCAAAAGTGAATATTCGAAATTATCGCCCAAGTGCAGACAAACAGGGAGAACCCACGGACTCATTTTAAAAGGTTTTTCCAAAACAAGAATAGCAATATCATTAGCTCCGTTGTTTAAGTTATTATAGTTCTTATGTTTTATTATTTTTTCAACCTAAAACAAAAATCCCTATCATCATAGTAACTCATTATATTTCTGGGACGTAGTTCTAAATGGGCCAAAGTTATTTTATGCACTTACATTTCTTACATTATGTTTGGAGTTCAAAAATGTACATAGATTCAAATTCCCCAAAAATGACATTGGCCCTTTTAGAGTCAATCCCCTTTTATTGATGTCTAAAAATTCACTCATGACTCGTAATATGCCCATTCACTAAATTATACACATTTCCTGTTTATGACCAATTAAATATATAAAAATGTAAGTAACCTTAGAATATTGAGCATATTTATCCTCAGAATGCTGGTATTTTCTATAATATTTTCCTGCAGCCAGCAAATATTTATTAGTGTCATCAAATCGAAAACAATGTGCAGCTAGAAAATATGTAAATATGAGTAAAAAATATTTGAAATTTATTCTAGGTGAAATAATACTCACTTCAAGCATAACATACATTAAGAAATTTCTCTTGATTATATTTTAATTTCCATTAAATTTGCATGGTGGCACAGAATTTATAACAAAAAACGGACGTGAAAAGGATTCATATGGATGGAGACAGCTTAGCCCAAGCAGGGCACAAGAGGACTTCGAACACACTCTGGATCCCATGGAAATCAAAAACAGCAAACATATAATACAATAGCAAGAAAGCTAAACGCAAAACCAGGTCCAAGAAAACGAAGTGGGAAATTTACTTTTAAATGGAATAATAAGGGCAGTAAGTCAACGTTTGATAGATAAGGATTCACATTAGTAGACTTTTAGTGACATAAAACTTGGCAAACAAAATAATTATAAAAAATTATTCCAAATATAGATAAAACCAGACACAGAAACACTCCGGACTCCAGAATGTATCGAATCCTCCGAAAAACATGTGAAAAGCTATTTCCGTAGAGAAAAATCTGTAAACACAAAAAGGAGGTGTACTGGTGGAATCATGAATCCCGATGCAATGGACAAAGTGCCTAAAAGCAAAAAGAGCTTTGCAATTGCAGATGGACTTGCATCAGCCAATTCAAAATTATTTGTTAAATTTTCAAATTGTGGGCAAATTAAAAGATGTTCCATATTTTGTATTTCTTCACCACATGAACAAGAAAGAGACCCATTATAGAAGCCTCAACATGTCATATTATACTTGCAACGAGAAACTGATGTACGTAATCTATTAAGGCTTTTCCAAATTACTCAATCTTCCTTAGCACCAGGGGGGAGACACTCTTTAGGACTTAAAAATAAATTCCTGTATTTACCATTGAATGAGTGTTCCCACAACTCTATTCTCTTTATAGATTTAGAACCCTGAAGAGGTTGAACAGTAAATAAACGCTTCTACGAGATTTAAGATGATTAAATTCTGCAGTTCTACCATAGATTGGATGAAAAATATCATGTTGTTGAATATTACGTTCATACATGCTTGCTACAGATCTTCTTATATTTGAAGGAACGATCCCACTAGGAATATAAATATGGCAGTTAATGTTGGTCTAAGACGTCCAGTAATTATTCTACAACTTTGATGTAAAACAATATCTAACTTCTCCATATGACAAGATCTTTCCCACACTGAAGCGGCATATTCTCCTGCCGAAAAACTTAAAGTTAATGCAGTAGTTCCGAAGGTATGAGGAGAAGCACCCGATTTAGAACACACAAATTTTTGAAGTTAATTGCTTCTAGTTGAAACTTTGGCTTTAGTTTTCTATATGTCTTTGTTAGAAGATTATGTCCTATCTAAAGTAACTCCTAAATATGTTGGGTTTCCATTATAATTAATTTGTTGATTATACCATTTATGACTTAGTTGTTATTTCGCATGTCTATTATTTAAACACTACGAACCTCATCCTGTCACTACTAGTAGGTCGGAACTAATTTGGGATTACTTCATGTTTTGAGAAATGTTGGAATGCTGTTCTCCGCAGTTATTCCAGTAGGCGCTTTTTCTCGCTTTTTTCTTCGTTCCATTTTTTGCATTCGTAGATTGCGTGATCGACCGTTTCTTGTTCTTTTCCACAGCATAGGTTTTCTGAATTTTAAACTTTTCTTATTGTTTTTAGGTATTCCTGGAAAAGCCCATGTGCTTTCAGTGTAACCATATGGTTATAATTGGAATTAGTATTTGATGATATTTTCCTATCGTTCCTGATGCCATTGATATAGGTATTGTATGTGTTCGTTCATCTTCACGTATTTTTGGGTTTTTCCACCGAATTTTTCTTCTTTCTTCTATATTTAGCAGATAGCATTACCGCTTCCGTCTATACAGTTCTGAAGACCTTAGATTAGATTAGATTAGATAGGAGGGCGTTTGGCTGAATTGGGCCTTACCGAACTGCGACCATTTTGATCTTTTGTTCAACCCTTACTCTGATGTAGTCCTGGGATATCTAAAGGCTAAATAAAGCTGATTAGATCCTTAGGAGGCATAGCCTTGACTTCGTGTGGAATTAGAGTTATCCAGCCAAAGTGATCAAATCTAATGCGAGCTAATGCGTCGCATTCGCAAATGATATGCTTCGAAGTTTCATCTTCTAGGCTATAGAATCTGCAACTTTTAATTTCTGACTTGCCCATTTTGTTAATAGGCCTGTGATGAGCCTCAGTTCGTTCCTACTTAGGTCGAGAAGCTTTGTGGCTTTCTTGGGCGAGTATTCAATGAATTTCTTCGTCTGTCTTGAACCCGGAGTATGACTCCAGTGGGACACTATATACTACCTACTATCCCTTTCCCACCGTATGATCTCCTAACGTAGATGTGTCTTGTTCAGCCCACAGAACGGTTCTGGACCACTCGGTGTAAGATTTGAGGCCGACCTTGTTAACTCATCAGCAATTTCGTTGCCTTCTAATCCCTGGTGCCCAGGCACCCACATTAGAACAAGCTTGCTTCCCGTTGCCAGTTGCTTCAGGGATTGTCGACATTCCCAGGCTAATTTGGACTCAAAGGTGTGGGCCTATAACCTATAAACCCAATAACCGGGTCCATATATGCCTATACCTGTTCTTATATTGAATTTGGATCCGTCCGTAAACTACAAGGATGCCAGTGATTTAACGTGTGTTTTACCATTTGGCGGTCTTGGACAACCACTTCAAACCGAGTCTCAAAGTCAAAATTTCTCGGCATTATATCCGATGGTTTAGTTGTGAAGCCTGGTTCCAGAGATTCCAGAATCTTCAAGTGGCCTTGCAGGTTTCCACATTTAAGGTTTTTGTTTTGGGAAATTCTTAAGGCAGCTAGCAGCCCCTCCTTCCGTACCTGCAGATGCAGTGGAGAAAGGTCCAGCATTACCTCCAAGGCCGCCGAGGGGGTAATACCCATAGCCCCTGTGATTCCCAAGCACGCTAACCCCTGCAGTTTCTGCAGCTTGTTTTGCGTGGTAGTTTCTTTCGTTTTCGTCCACCACATCAAGGTGGCATATGTGACGATGGGTCTCTCCACCGTGGTGTATAACCAGTAGGTCATCTTTGGTTGGAATCCCCATGTTTTTCCGAAGAGATTGCGGCATGTCCATATGGCAGCCGTAGCTTTGGAAATGGTTTTGTCGACATATGTGGATTCCAAGTCAACTACTATTTAAGAGAAAACTGAGATATTTTGTCTCATTGGAAAAGTCGATTTTTTTTTCCATTTGGGTGAGGCGTTTGTAGGTCTTCTAAAGATCTTGCTTACCCCTATAGCCATTTTTTGTGAACCCGTATAGCCGTTGGCGATATTGTTGATGTTAGATGCTTGCTTCCACGCTGTTCGGCATAAAATATTATCTACTCTATTACTCCGACTAGTATTTATCTTCTAGCTTCTCCTAGTCCTCCAATTCAAGACAAGACTCTTTTGAGGCTTACTGCGGCTTTTATAGACTTATCCACCGAGTATCCACGTGTTGGCTGAATCTTAGAACTGTGTCAATTATTATTCCAAGGTACTTGATCTTGTCTCTGGATTAATTTCCATGTTCCATATTTTGAATGTTATTGGGCCGTATTTTTTTCTGCCTATCAATAGCATTATTTCTGTCTTCTTGTGATCAATCTAGTTTCTTTTCCTCAATCCATTTGATGACAGATTTAACCACCTTGTTCGTTTGGCAAGTCAGCTCTCTGATTTGGCCCTGGATCTATCTTAAGCCTAAGGACTACGTCTTACATGTCCAAGGACAGGAATTCCCCTGTGGGATATAGACTACTCCATTGTCGTGTATTCTCCTATTTTGAAAAACCTAACCTGTCATTTAGATAGTTTTGTATTAGCCTGATTAGGGGATTTCATGTTCTATGATTGATTTTCAATAAAGCCGCTATGGATTTCATTTATTAGCCTGTTGTTGATTAGCCTTTCTAGTAATTTACCTATGATACCTATCATGCAAGTGCTTTCCCGTTTTGCTTACAGCTCCAGGCACTATTACGTCTTCCTTCGTGAAAGATGGGCTGTCGCCTCTGCGTTCTTGTTCCCAGCTTTCAAGGTGTAGCGTGGGAGGGGAATAGTTGTTGTGCTTTTATTCTTTGTACCCATACGCTGTTCTTCGGACGTTTGCGTCTAGTTCTTTGCAGAGGACACTTCTCGTCCTTTGCATTTGTATTTCCTTTTTCAAGTCTTTGCGGGCTTCTTTGTATCTTTGCTGAAGTTCCTGTATTGCTTCCTCGTGATCTTTTATTATTCTCTTCGTAAGTGTTTTTCTGGTTCGTCTGGTTCATCTATTTGTTTTTCTCTTATTTTATTCTGCTGAGCCAGTTGAGACTCTTTCCCATTTAGTATCTTGTTTGGTTGCTCTGGGCGCTTCTTTATTTAAGAATTTTTATACTCTGTTTTGTCTGATTTCGTTAGAGCATCCCTGTATCTTGGGCAAGCAGTGGACTCTGCTCTTGTTCTTAGGTGTTTTGTCTTTTTCTTTGCAGATTCTCGTCCTTTGGTTTTAATCCTCGTCCGTCGATTTTACAAATGTAGGATTGTGGCATTCCTTGGCGATGTCTCCTCCCTCAGTCTTTCCATTTGGTTGCTTCTGCTTTGCAGTCCTTTTTGGTGTGTCCATCGTTTCTCTATTCTTTTCTCTTTCAGTAGTGCGCACCTTGCCTTTTCACCATAAATTTCATTGTTGTGTATAGTTCTTCTTTCTGAGTCAGCCTGCGGTCTTGGACTATAATATTATCGCATTGCATCCTTTGAATTTCTAGCATCATTTCAGTCACTCTTTCACCCCTCTTAGCTTTTCTCAAGTTTCTTCATCAGGCTTTATAATCGTTTTGTATCTCTGCAAGCTTTCGCAGGCGTCTTTTGTATTTTCCTCTTTCCCGTCTTTTGTTCTCTTATTCTTTCGAGGTTATTTCACTACTCTCAGGTTCCTGTTCTTCCTGGTTCAGTTGATACGCTGAATGTTGATTCGCCCAGGAATTCGAGTTGTTCTCCCTGTTTCAGCTGGGTATATTGAAGGTTCCTCGTCGTCGTTCATCTTGAACGTCAACGAAACCCTCAAAGACATCGAAAAGTGGTTCAAAATGAAAGATATAGTAAAAGCCAACATTTTTGTGGATTATTTCAAAAGGTATATTTGATGCTATTTAAAACACTTTGTTTTAGTCTTACCTTTTCAAATAACTGAGATATTAGATGAATTCATAGTAAATTTTTAGTTTACTTATGTTTAACCGACATTTCATTCAATTTTCTTAAACTTCAACTGAATTTTCAAGTAATGTCGAAAGAATTTCAGCATTTCAAACATCAAAGTGCATGAAGTTAAAGGGGAATTATAAAGAAGTTTTGTTGTTTAATGCATAAAAATGCAAGTTCTTTAACATTTTTACACGTTACTTAATTTGTTTAGAATTTCCACATTTCTTGTAAGAAAATAAAAGAAAATTATTTACCTGATATTGAGATTTTAGGTGTTATAATTGATGCTCCACAAATTTGTTCAATTCCGTCAGCCAAATAGACTCCAACATGCCATGGGAAATTCCCTTTTACGACACTTTCAAGATCATTTTGTAAATTATCGGTTTCCTGGCTTCCCAAGCCACAAACTTAAAAGATAATAGTTTATAATTATTTACTTAAAAATGCCAATATAAAAAGTTAATTTCCAAAAAATTATACATTATTAACCTTTCGGCGGGCGCGCCCAAAAATATTGCCTGACCGGGCGCGCTGTGTAAATTTTGCACAATGCAATATTTTACGAATTAAATAATAATTAATTGATTTTTTGCATAGAAGAATCACTTAATGCATGAAGTAATGTTCCTAAACAATAAATAAAACTTAATTTTTTAAGTACCTATATTTTTTTATTTTAAAAAAATATTATATTGTTTTGAGGAAAGACTCATCACGTGTTTCTTAAGTTTCGCATGCATAAGACGTCTTTTAGAATATTAATTTGCAAATTCTATGATCAGATTAAATAAAATTATAGCAATAAAATATAACAGTGCCAAATAAAATAATAAAAATTAAAAAAAAATATTTAACTAACTATGTAAAATTGCAAAAGACGGCACAAATAAAGCTTGTTAGAAATATAACTAAAATGGAAATATCAACGGCGTCCTTCTAATTACATGGGATAATATCTTTGGGGAATAGAAAATGGTTTTAGGGTGGTTCATTTTGTGTAAAATATTTTATTGAGAATTAGAAGTAGCTCTTTTCTCTGTAAAATTTTATACGCGCGCGCCCGCCGGTGGGTTAAAAATGTCAAACTTAAATATTTAATTGAGTAACTATTTTTAAATAAATAAAATTGTATAAAATATTAGATAAAAAAGAAATTTATACAGGCTGTTCCAGAAAAATCATTAAAATTATCAACACATATTGTGCCGAATAAAATTAATTAATAATAATTTTTTTTCTGGAAAAAGAGTGGATACAGACAAATAACTCATTTAAGCTTACTTGGTTCACATTCTGGCAGCGGTTTGTTCCAAGAACCGTTAATACATAAACGATAGGGGTTGCGGCTTAAGTAAGTATTTTCATAAAACGGAGGACATTTTAGATTTGCTACAGTACCTTCATAAGGATTTTGACATGATGTAATAGTTCCTTTTAAAATGCATGTGGGTGAAAGTGATGATTCGATCGATGAACAAGTTTCTAAAATGCAAAAATATTAATTACTTGACCTGAAAAAGAGACACAAAGAAATGTATTTGCACTCACAAAAAATCTAAGTAGATCTTATTTCCGATAAAACCGAAAGCGAAATTAAACGTGTTTTTATAGCTCATATACAGGGTGTTCCGTAAGTAATGCATAATAATGAAAGGGGTTGTTCAGGACACCAAAACAAGCAACTTTTGTTAATAAACCCATATCCGGAAATTAACCATTAAGTCACTAGGTTGGGACTTATGGCTGCTTGTACTACCATTGTCCAAGACATCCCTGGGATATTCCAGAGTGTTCGAACATCTATGAACCAGCGTGCAACCTTGTGCATTGAACAAAATGGCCGAAACTTCGAACAATTTTTGTAAATTTTATTAAACAATTAACTTAATTACCTTAAGGCGATAGTCGGCAAATGCGAGCGCTTGATTTTGAAATTCGCTTGATATTTGGGGTTTTGCTCATAATTTTTTTTCTATTGAAGCTTTTTTAAAATTTCTTTATTTGGTACACAGAAGAGTCTTGCGGCTACCAATTTCTTCTGGTTTTGTTTTTGTAAGTCACACCAAATACTCATTCGGCAGCAGTAAAATTGGCACTTTTAAAAAAACCTGGTCCTAGAAAATACCATTTTTCTTTAACAAGGGACCTTCAAATTGAGATTTGTAAAATTTTCTCTTATCTAAATACACAACTTCACAAAAGTGTTATTCTGTTTTTCCGATTATATCGAGTATAAGGTTTAAAACAGCAAGCAAAACTTGCTCATTTTAAGGTCAGATTTGATTGTCTATAAATCAAAAAATTCAATAAAAAATGCAAAAACAAAATAATAGACATGTTATGCCAAGTATTAATGAACTACTACTACAAAAAAAACAGAATTTCATTTACTGGTTTGTCTAAAAAATGGTATTCCGTAGAGTCACATTTTACGCTCACAAAATTTCGCCGACTATCGTCTTAAATCTTTTTTATTTACCCTGGCTTAATGGTTAATTTCCGAATATGGGTTTATTAACAAAAGTTGCTTGTTTTGGTGTCCTGAACAACCCCTTTCATTATTATGCATTACTTACGGAACACCCTGTATAAAATGCGAAACACTCGGACGTCACACTCGTAGTTGCAGAATTGGACTCTGATTCGACTTAAATTTGACCACTCGTGATAATACTTAAGATTATTATGAAAAAACATGCATTTACTAACTTATGCACTTAGGGATTTCCTCCCAGTTTCCTCCACTCAAACAAACACTTGAATGTTTGTCAGGATATAACTTATACCCAGTGTTACATTTTACTAATAAAATTGTATCTTCTAAAACAACTTGTTTTGGATTTTTTTTTAATCCTCCAAATACTGACCAATTTCCGTTCTTTGGAAATGATGGAAGGACACATCCATGACTGAAAGTTAATTGTAAATTACAGGAACTTAAAATAAGAAAATGTGATGATTATTAACTTTGTATTTCAAAACCTCATATACTAAAATAACGTAATCCAAAAGATAATGGCGATACTTTTTAACAAATATAGATAAATAATATATTTTTACCCGTAGGTCAGGACAAATAATAAAATGCTGAATTTAAAAACATCCATTTTATTTAAGCACAAGACTAAACCAGACTAAACTAACAAATAGAGCTTAATCTTGATCGAAATTTCTGGCTTTCTGCAATTGGAGGAGTAATATAATAACATTTTAGATCTTTGCTATAAAAATGATAACGGATATTTTTAGAAAAACAGATGTTATTAATTTTAATAAATATTTAAACTTTGTATAAATTCAGAGAATAATTAATTGGTTTGATAGCGAATATAACCTTTTACTTTGTGGTTATAAATGTGATATTGATTAATTCTAGAAAATCTAGAATTTAATACCGCGTAATGCTCACAACGCGTTCTTGATTTTTGTAAATTGGATTGAAATTTTTAGACTTACAATTAAAAACGAAGTACAATTTTACAAGTTCAGAATAGAGAAGTATATCCCAATCAATCACATCACAAGCACTATTGAAGAAGATGGAGAAAAGAAGAAAAAAGTGGTCTTAAGTTCGACCCCTGTGGTACATTACTTGATACCGTGTACTGATCAGAAGAAACACCAGAGATTTTAACCATTTGTGTCCTATTAGACAGATATGACTTTATTTATAATATTTATAATGTTTTGAGGTACACCGATTTAATCGAGGCGATTATAAGCTCCCGGCGCCCATGTTTCAACTTAGAGCCGTTCTCAAATAAAAGATCAAAAATTTCTTCTTTGTTTTACCTCAAGCAAGGATCCCTAGTAGTCTTGTTATTACCCCCTGCTTGTAAAACACCCCCAACTGTTAAATTACAACAGCACTACAAAAAACACCACAACTGTTATACTACAATTATACTACAACAGCACTACAACACACCTCACATCTTCCCCCAAACCAGAGGATTACCCCTGATTAGAAACCAACCTCTAAGCTATCGCAACTGGAAAGCAACCCCTATGACAGCCCCGATCAGATTTCTGGTTGGACCCCGAATAGGAACAACCCCCCAACTGGAAGAACTACCGCTGGAAAAGAATATTTTGCCGTAACCAGTGTATCGTTTTTGTAAAATATGCAGATACATCACTCAGTTCATCAATTACGTTATGACGATGAGATTCTCAGCATCAGATCTATGGTCTTATGTCTTACATTATCCTTTATCGATCTGTAGTTTTCTAAGGAATCCAAATTCATAGGAACTTTTTTCATTATTTTGGTGTTGTCTACCCACTGGTAAATTTTGTCCCAGATATTATAATACAAAATAATACAACACAAAAATTATATTTTAATTGAACACCCAGTAAACTTGGCACTTTTAGATTACACATAATAAAACCCTATTTATATATGATTATTCCCAATAATTAGTTACGCATTTTAATGAACTCAGTTCTGTCATAGGAGTTTATTTTCAAAGGCCAGTTGAATAACATGAGATAATTGGGTACAAAATCAAGGGGTTATCGGTTATCACTATTGCTAAGAATACAAGCTTACACTACGATTGCTACTGCAAATCTTTAACATTCGCTTTTAGTTTTCTTTTGAAAAAGATCAAGTTACTACATTCCGCAAATATGACTACACTTAAAGTAATCAGATTTTGTTTTATGTTATGTAAGTATAAATAGATTTATGTACACTTATTAATCACACTTATTATTTAAGGTTTATTAAATAAGGAGGTACGATGCATTTTTGGATGTAAAAGGTAAAATATGTTCATATTAATTTTTAAATTCTTAAGTAATGTCTGAATACATGTAATTTAATTTTTTTTTTTTAATTGAAAATTATTTAGAATTGTAGTGATAAAGTTAATTTTTAGTAATGTAGAATTCAGGTGCTCTTCCGGGCAATGTATCAGTTTGGATAATCTATGCGATGGTCCAAAGCACTGCAATGATGGTTCTGATGAAATCGCTACACTCTGTTTAAAATATAAGTAATATTTAACTGTAGCACTTTTGGAACACGTTTGTAATTAAATTTTAATTTTGAGGTGTCCAAAATATTTATTTCGTTGCAAGTATGGTGCATGTATCAAATCTGCATATAAATGCGATGGAATACAACACTGTGCAGATAATTCGGATGAAACACCTCCTGATTGCAATAGACCAACAACGACAATAACTACTACTACTACTACAAGTACTAAATCGTTGATACCTCAGTCTATCGGTATGCGCTTCGCTCCGGAAGAGTAAGTTTCACTAAATACTTCAATAATAATATTTTAATACTATTAGTTCCATTTGAATTTATAACTACCCATTTTTTGCAGTATGAGCACGAAGCCCTCTGATGATTTGTAAGTATTTTTATTTATATACTTAACATTGAATTAATGAAACTCAATTTCAGATTAAAATGTATTTTGCCAGAACAGCCCTCGAATGGACGTTGGAGCATTTTTGCACATGATAGCAGGAAGCAAGCTGGTCGCTATGTTCCTCCTAAAACGAAATTAGTATACTCTTGCAATTCTCAATTTCATGTAAACTCTAAAAGTGTTTTATCCACTTGTGATTATTTTGGAAATTGGAACCCCATAATTGAGTGCATAAGTAAGTATTCATTGACAATTCTTCGAGAAAATTATTTAAAATTTTTCTTAAAAATTAATAATATCCACTTTCAGAGACTTGTCCGACAATCGAGGGAAGTGGTAGCATGATTGCACAATGTAGTATTGATAAAGAAATTATACCATGTGACGTACCTTTAGAAGGAACAATTGCGACTTTGGAATATGCGAGTGATAATCTGATAATTATTTCACAAAGTGTTTGTTTAAAAGGGGAATGGGTGAGCCCCAACTTCTAGTGAGACGAACTTATTTTTATGAAAATGTATGATTGTGCTTCATGTGCGGAAAATAGTGTGATATTATGATACCTTATAAATAAAAACTTTAAAACCTAAGTGTATAAACTAATATAAGAGGTGCTAAGAACATAGTACAACTTTTTGTATTGTTTGCTAGATAGTATTGAAATAAAAATTTAAATTTACAGGAAGATCTGAAATGAGTTGCTTGATTTAAATTATTCCTATTGCATTTTTTACTGGTTGCAAAAATGTTTTTATATGTGTAATAGGTACTTTATATTATGCAATAAATCTATGACAAAATTTAACCTTGTTTCTCAGTTTTCATGTTTAGATTAAATTTTAATCTCTACTTCGAAAATAAATATTATGTTGTTTTAAATATTTTATATACTTTTAAAGCGGTATTATTTTTATGTCTTTTGCCTTATTTATAATTTAAACGTCAGTGAAATTCATTAATTAAATGATAAAGCTTTGTACTTACATAATATATTCAATAATAATTTAACATTTCATTGAAAACTTCAAATGTCGTTTATTTCATAACCAAAAATTTTTTCAAAATATTAACCAAACACGCCGATTTTTGTTTTGAGGGAAACGCATTATAAGACCGATTTAAGCACTCTCACGTCACTCCCTTAAGCGGGGGTCGTTAACCCCCTAATTTCTTAAATGGCAACAGGGGTTGAGTAATATCTCATTTGAAAGCTGCTTTAAATTAGAATTCAACGGTATAAATTAAATTAAAATTAATTGATTCGTTTTAAATAAAAAAAAATAAAAACCTATTGTAATACTCAAATTTAAGGTTTGGAATAAAATTTTTTTTTAGTTATAAAATAATTTTATTTTTAAATAGACAATTAAAGTAAACGTTCGAAATGTTTTCCAGAATTTTCCAAGCAGAAATAGAGACGGTCTTCAAACTCTGCGCGAACATTTTGTAGCATTACTGGTGTAATATTTCCACATTCGTTTATGATCCTTTGACGAAGGTCTGCTAAAGTATCAGGTTGGTTCTGGAAGACCTTATTTTTTAAATAGCCCCAAACGATAAATCCAGCGGTGTGAGGTCAGGTGAGCGTGCTGGCCATTCAATAGTACCTCTACGGCCAATCCTGTTGAAAAATTATCAAATTTTCGTCCAGCATATCATCATTTTATAGACATGTTATTGTAGGTTCGATAATATTTTGCAGCATATCTAAATATTTTTCGCCTGTTAAGTTGCCATCAATAAATATTGGGCCTATAATATGGTCCCCATAAATGCCAAGCCAAACATTTAATTTTTCTAGATACTGAAAGTGCTCTTCTCGCATCCAATGTGGATTTTCTGTACTCCAATAACGACAGTTATGTTTATTAACTTCACCCCTCAAATTAAATATTGCTTCATCACTAAAGCAGATGTTTTGTAATTGGTTTGGAGTATTTGATAGTCTATTAGACATAACTTCACAAAACTCTGTTCGGGGATCAAAATCATCTTCACTTAATTCTTGATGACAAGAAAATCTATACGGGCGATATTTTAAATTTTTTTAAATTCTCCAAACCTTGGTACTTTGAAGTCCTGTTAATGTAGATAAGTTTCTTATGGAATTTTGCGGATTTAGAGATGTTTCGCCTACTACAGTCAACGTTTCTACTTAATTTGGGGGGCCGCGTGTTCTTTTTTTATTTCCTACTGAACCCGTTTCACGAAATTTATTGAAAAACTCTAAAACATATCTTGCTGATACATTTTTATCTGGATGAAGATTGTTACAACGAGTAGCTGCTCACCATATAGCATAATAATCTCAACTCGATCATCCTTAGAATAAACCATTTTGAATGGTTAGGAGGTAATAAAGTTAGTGTAATCTATTTAATTCGAAAACTTGTAATACACTAAATTAAATTATTTCAATTTGTAAATCACATTTTATTTAGATTTAAATACCTATCAAATCATGTGGATAACAACAAAGAAATTTATTTATTGTTCTTTTGCGTTTAAATTTTAAATTAAATTATTCATGAGAACCAAACGGGACATTTTACCTTCAATTTTTTATTCAGTATTTAATAATTTGCTAATTGAAAAAAGATTTTTTAGGTTAGTTTAACATTTTTTAAATTAATTTTTGCAATGAGTTTATTCTCTGGAAACGTTTACAATTTTCACAAATACATAAATTCATACCACACAAAACTCAAATTTACAATAGAACTTGCAAAACAAAACACTATTAATTCACATACAAAATTTACAGAAAACCAACACAGACAGACAGTGTCATCCACTACAACTCTTTTCACCCTTACATACATAAAATTGCAGCCTTTAACAGTTACATTCACAGAGCCTTCAGCATACCACTTAATCAAACAGACTTCAACCTAGAAATAAACATCATAAAACAAATCGCAACAGATCATAACTTCCCTTTACACATCATCAACAAAATTATACAAAAAAACAAAAAATAAAATCACATGTAACACCATTTTTCCACATCACAATACAGAAACAAAAGATATAATATATATACCATTCACCTACAATGGTAATGTTAGTTCCACAATTAAAAAAACACTTGACAAGTACAACATCACCCCAGCATATAAATCACCCAACACCATCAACAATTTTCTATCATCACATAATAATTCTTGTCTTTTAGATAAAAATGGAATATACTCACTTACTTGCGATAACTGTAACGCAAAATACATTGGTCAAACAGGTCGTGCTTTAAAAAATAGAATAAAAGAACATACTAGACAAAACACCACCAGTCAATTCGGAAAACATCTCATCGAAAACAATCATAACTTAAGCGAAAAGAACATAAAACTGCTACATAACCAGAAGAAGGGCCTAAAGATGGATTTACTTGAAATATATGAAATCACCAACCTAACAATGACAAAAAATACACATGTCTTAATGAACAACTAAATCTCAGCTTTAGGCCCCTTTTCAGTTATTTGAAAAAAGAACATATCACTTCATCTACACGTCAATAAAATAACCTTTAAATCAATATAACACTGACAGAGGGACACACATACTAACCTCACATGACAACATCTTCACCAACATGTCATTCATCATCAAGCACCCATACTAGTTACGAGAAGACTGTTGTGTACCTACTCGGTCAGGACGATAGGCGTCGTAGTTAAGGTCACAAATAATTAAATTTGCAAGAAACAACTTTAACTACTATACAACAAGTTTATTTGGAGAAAAATACTAACAGTTGGTTTTACAAATATACAGTTACTAGGTTTAACCGACGATGTTGTTCACTAGAACTTGGTAACTTGAAAGAGTGTTTGATGAAAGAGTCAAAGAGTGAAAGAGTGAAAGAGAGAGAGTTCTTCGTGTGCAGCCCTTTTAAGTAGTAGTATCTCTCTGATTGGTTAAACTCACAGGTACTCAAATTAAATATGTTCAATTACAAAATTCTGCTTAATACTAGAAACACCTAATTTAGGGATTTAAGATAATCTTCCAGGAACAAGGTCGTTGTAAAGGAAGTGGAAGGTAGACATTTCATAGAAGGATTAAGGAAATGATAGCAATAAATATACAAATTACTTAGAACTGGATTACATACAAAATACTAAATTAATATTAAAAATGTTAATAATCATATTGTTTATGATAACACACATGGTACATGTGGATGGGCACACAACAAGACTAAAATTCCTTCTTAAATTTAGCTTCATTATTTTTTATGTTTTAATCAAATTATCTCATGCATCATCCCCTTTTTATTTAAACTTTAAAATTTGTTGTCAACCAACATTAAATTGAAAATTTAAACTCGTAACCTCGAAAGTAACCATGTGCTTAAGAACGATGTGCTCAAGATTGATGGCCTATATAATGATAATTCTTAACACCGAATTTACTAAAATTACCGTTATGACTACATGACGGTAAGATAAACCTTTAAGACTGTACTCTTACATCATTTTTTACATAATAAGATACTGTATCTAGTTTTAAGAAAAAATTTTAAACTTTGACTACACAACTCAAAACAAAACTATTTTGACCTATTAATATTATACTCACAACAAAAACACTCATGTAATCTGTTTTTTCGTATTGTAGTACACTTTCTGAGGATGGCCCACAGCCGAAACCGGTCAAAGTGAGAATAGAATAAAATTGATATATATAAGGACAAGTACAATTATTACTACCCTATTCAATCATCTCCTTATAATGGATCACACCAACCTTTTACATTAATGAGTTTTTAATTTTTTTCTTTAAAACAAATCGATCAATTTTAATTTAATTTATACCGTTGAATTCTAATTAAAAGTAGTTTTCAAATGATATATTACTCAACCCCTGTTGCTATTTAAAAAATTAGGGGGTTAACGCCCCCCGCTTAAGGGAGCGACGTAAGAGTGCTTAAATAAACGACATTTGAAGTTTTCAATGAAACACCCTGTATATTAGCTATGAAAAAATAAAAGGCTTTTGATAATCATCTGCACTAAGCCAAAGATAACAGATACCCTTTGAAGATTTAATTATTTAAATGAGCGCAATTTAAATTCTAATCTTGATTTTATATTTTAGGCAGTAATTATTTTAACATGACTAATTTTAAACTATTATTATATTTATAACTCTGTTTTCAGCTATTCGTATTCTTTGAAAATTTAAAGGCTTAACATTTTAATACGAAAATGTTAAAATATAATAATACAAAAGATTTAACTTATAACGCTGTGGTATGGTAAACAAATCGCACAGAGACCCAAGAAAGACTAACGGGGAGTTGTTTCTGGAAGACTCTTTGGGATAAGTTCCCATCGTAGGAAGTGAAGACCGTGTGATAGCTTAACATAAGCTTTATGAAAACTTGTCTCAAAGTATCTTTTAAAAAGTCTTGCCCAGAAAGTATTGGGACGACCGGTCACCGAACGAAACGATGGTGGAGAAAGGAGGTGGGGCGTCTCAGGACTACTGGCACTAAACTTTTCAACAAAATGTAGTCCTGACTGGGAATGCAAAAACTTAATTCGCCAAAGACAGCGGAATGCATGAAAAAAAAAACTGCAACAAAATTGAATCAACCAACACAGCGTCAGGCTGAAAAGGCCATATCAGAAGATCCAAGGCAAAAACCATGTGGGTTAGTGAAGGTGAATGGTACCTACACCACCACCCTCTCAGAGACCTCAAAAGTTCTGTTTGATACTCACTACCAAGAGTCAGGGTACCAAAACTCCCATGTAAAAGGTGTGTTTCTGAGGGGCAAGTGGGGTGAAGGGGAAACTTAATGGCTTGTAAATTTCGGCACTTTTTCTAGTAAAAACGGCTTCTATGATCAAATGTTTGTTTACATTTCTACGTCTTTGACATTTTTTCGTGGTTGTTTTATTATTCGCCGTTCGCGTTTGTTCCGTTCCAGAATTTTCTGTGCCATTTCTTGCTTTCTCGTTGTTTTTTAATATTCAGTTAGATTTAGAGTTAGATTAGATTTTCGATTGTAATCGAAAATATACTTTTTTTTCTTTAATTTTTTTAGTCAATGAGTTTTTAAAGTTGGGTTACTTTTTAGTTTAGTAATATTTCAAAATACTTTTAATTACTAATTTGTATATATAATGTCAATAAAAAACAATTTTGACTATATTTTTGTGCATTATTTAAAATATCTATGAACTTAAAATATATTGGGAATTTTAACTACGTATAGATGGCGCTATAAATGGAGGATATTCGGTACTTGTCAGTGTCAAAAATTATGTTTAAATTGCGCCATTATACCTTATAAGTACATAGTTAACAAAACACTAATAGATTTATTATTTAAAGCTTCAGTAAAGCTCAAAAATGCATTAAATCGAAAAAGTAAGTACCGAATATAGAAGTTCATATTTCGTCACCAGAGGGCGAGCGGGTTCTTAAAATTCCCAATTACTAAGATTTAAATACAAAAATTAATGTGAATCGAGGTGAATTTAAAAGAAGGAATCTGAATAAAACTCCCGAAAGTCACCAAATAGTCTGTGTCTGAATGGGTAGATAGCGCTATTGTAAGCGGTCGGAAACCTTCTAAAATTTGTTAGGTGAGTCTGCGGTCCCTGCCCAGAGTACCACGTTCACACTACAGTGACTTGGTCTGATTATATTCCCCTAACTCCAACGAGGGAGGTTGAATAACGTGGTGATGACTGAAACGTTAACCTGGGCCATCAAAATATTTCAGGCATAAAAGTCCCGGAATGGACGGTGTATATTACCTAGTAGATTGCTACTAGCATGTATTCTGAATATATTGAGAAAAGTAATCTTCACCCCCAAACCGAGTAAAGTTGATTACTCTACACCAAAATCATATAGGCCAATCATCGTTTCCCCTGAAATCGTTAAAATGACTGTGCGACAGATACCCAAGGGAGAAAATTTAAGAAAATTTTCCCAAATCCAAACCAGCACGCTTATCTTCCGGGGAGATCGACAGAATCTGCACTAAACGCTGTAGTGTGCAGGATTGACAGATCACTGGAAGAGAAAGCATACACAATTCGGGGGTGTTCTCGGGTTGGAGTGCTATCCTCGTTTATATAGAATATATTAGTAGACAGCCTTCTGCGAAGACTCAATCGCATATGGAGATGACATTGCAATTTTGCTCACAGGGACGTACACAGAGAAGTCCTATACGAATTAATGCAGAGGTCTGTAAATACTCTCGACGGTTGGTGCAAACAACAGAATCTGTCAGTTAACCTGACTAAGACAACGTTAGTTCTATTCATAAAAAAGGTGAAGGTGGGAAATATGAAACTTCCAAAACTCAACGGAACGCATCACACTCGATAAGAAGCCGAGTTGGGATTACCATTTAAAGAACAAAACAGATTAGGCATGCATGGCGTTTTGGAAATACCGTCCTGTCGTGGGGACTATCCCCGAAGATCACCCAATAGCTCTACACGACAGTTATTAGACCAATTCTATGCTACGGAGCACTGGTTTGGTGGCTAAGTACTAGACAAAAAACACAAGTGGCACAAATCATGTCTCTAGTAGCTTGTCTTGCAGTAACTGTAATCATGAAAACAACCCCTACCGCAGCAATGGAGGTAGCCCTATGCCTACCTCCCTTAGACATCTATATGAAAGGGATGGCATACGCTCCCTCTTAAGAGTGCGAGAAGGAAAACTCCGAAGTGCAAGTTTCGAAGGGAGTAAACACCTAAATATCCTAAGAGAGGCACACAAAAGTGAGTCACTCCTCGGGATAGGGGCAGACTAATCCGGTACCAGGATAGCAGGAATTATTGCATTAAATAAAGAAAACAGGAAATCAGAAGTAAACATATTCACGGACCGTTTAGGTGTAATAAACTCCCAAAATTCCATTCCACCCCCCACGTTGTGCACCTTTTTAGAAGCTTTTAAGGTTCACTTTACGACAAAAAGTATCATTTCGTTATACAGTGCAGACATAAAGTAAATGATTTTTAAAATTAAATAAAAATAATCATACAGGGTGGGCCAACGAAAACGAAACAGACGAGTTTGAAAATAGTTAATAAAAATTTTTGAAAAAACGCTCGGACAGGTCAACTTTGGTTTTGAGGGGGACATATTTTGCAATAGAAGTGATTCAAAAATCCATTCACCCCTGTGCCCTATGGACACAACCCCTAAAATTTTAATAGGGATGGTGAGGTAAGTAATACCTTGTTAGAAAGATCTTTTTACTCAGAGTAACATACAAAAAAAAAGTTAAATCGATCGATTCGTTTTAAAGATATTCAAAATTTAGCAAGTAGAGATTTCATGTCTTTTAAAATTGTACTATGAACACCACGCCTTCAATTTTAAGTGTTTGGATAGGGTAAGTAATATCGTTTCGAGGGGGACATATTTTGCAATAGACCTGATTCAAAAATCCATTCATCCCTCGCCCTTTGGACACAACCCCTAAAAATTTAATAGGTATGGTGGGGTAAGTAATACCTCGTTAGAAAGATCTTTTTACCCAGAGTAACATGCCAAAAAAAAATTAAATCCTTCGATTCGTTTTGAAGATTTTCAAAATTTAACATGTAGAGTTTTCATGCCTTTAAAATTGTGCAATGAACACCACGGCTTCAATTTTAAGTGTAATTAATACCTCCTGGGAAAGATCTTTTAACCCAAAGTAACATACAAAAACATGTAAAACGCAATTTATTTTCATTTTCTACAAAAGAGAGATTTTAAAAAACAAATTTAAATTAATTCGAGGAATTGTTTAAAATTTTGTAACATCTGGAACAAAACAATGCAAAACATAAAACGATTTATAACCACATTGAGATTCTTTTTATCAGTTGTATTTTGTATTAGTGGTGATTTTCATCGTGTTAAAACTGTTTATGACTAATTATTAGAAATCAACATTTAAAATTTTTTGAACTTCTGTAAAAGGTTCTGCTAGCAATGGTTTATACAATTCCAGAAAGGGTTGAATTAATCACTTTTTATTTTAAAAACGATGAGAATGCTCATCGTGCAGCTAATTTATTTAATGAACAACATCCAAACAAACATTGTAACCGAAAATACGTTCTGGAGTTGGTTGCAAAATTTAAAAATACTATTTCTGTTGGTAATAAGAAACGCGATGCTGGTAATGTTCGTCCAATAAGAAATGAGGTCGTTGAAATAGGTGTTTTGGGACAAGTTGCTGCAGATCCAACTTTAAGCACAAGAAAACTGGAGACTGTGACTGACATCAGCAGAACAACCATTCGCCGAATATTGAAAGGTCACAAATATCATCCCTATAAAATTCATTTAATTCATGAGTTAAATGAAGATGATTTTGATAGGCGACTGCAATTTTGTGAGGTGATGACGGAACGGATAATTGCTGATGAAAATTATCTTTATAATATCTGTTTTTCTGATGAGTGCACTTTTTTCTTAAACTCAACCGTTAATCGTTATAATTGTCGATATTGGTCAGATGAGAATCCTAGGGTATTTCATGAAGTTCACACTCAAACTCCTCAAAAATTGAATGTGTGGGTTGGAATTTTTGGAGACCGTCTTATTGGTCTTTATTTTCTAGATGGCAATCTAACAGGGGATATGTACTTGGATCTACTTCAAAACTTTGTTCATCCATTTCTTGACGATATTATCGAAAATGACGATCGTTATTTAGAAGACCATCTGATTTTCCAACAAGACGGAGCCCCTCCTCATTACACACGGCCTGTTAGGGAATTCTTGGATACGACGTTTCCTGGGCAATGGATTGGGCGTAGAGGACCTTTGGAGTGGCCGCCGCGATCTCCCGATCTTACTCCCCTTGATTTTTTCCTTTAGGGGCATTTAAAAAGTAATATTTACGCAACGGAACCAGGATCTCTAGCAGAGTTACGACAGAGAATTATTAATGAATGCCGAGAAATTACTGCTGAAATGTTACAAAATGTAAGAATTCGCTTTAAGCAAAATTTGTACGTTTGCATGGAGGTTGGTGGAACTCAATTCGGACATTTAATAAAATAATAAAAACATCCTTGAAAGTGTCGGGATCGATGACATTTTTTTAAAAAGATTAGTTAAGTTTAGTTTGGTTAAATAAAAAATAATGTGCAATACTGTTTTATTTTGAATTCTTTAAAACAAACCGATCGATTTCACTTTTGTTTTTTTGTATGTTACTTGTGGTAAAAAGAACTTTCCAACGAGGTATTACTTACCCTACCATCCCTATTAAAATTTTAGGGGTTGTGTCCAAAGGGCGAGGGTTGAATGGATTTTTGAATCAACTCTATTGCAAAGTATGCCCCTCTCGAAACGGTATTACTTACCTTATCAAAACACTTAAAATTGAAGGTGTTGTGTTCATGGCACAAATTTAAAAGGCATGAAATCTCTATCTACTTGCTAAATTTTAATATCTTTAAAACGAATCGATCGATTTAACTTTTTTTTTTGTATGTTACTCTGGATAAAAAGATCTTTCCAAAGAGGTATTACTTACCCCACCATCCCTATTAAAATTTAAGGGGTTGTGTCCATAGGGCGCAGGGATGAATGGATTTTTGAATCAGCTCTATTGCAAAATATGTCCCCCTCGAAACTAAAGTTGACCTGTCCGAGCATTTTTTCAAATTTTTTTACTAACTATTTCAAAACTCGTCTGTTTCGTTTTCGTTGGCCCACTCTGTATATCCTCAATAAATAAGTTTTTCTTATTGATTTTGTAACTCATTTAAATGGATTTAAAATACTGTGTTTATTAATAGATTTTAATTTAATATTGCCTCTCCTCGTTTTTGAAATGATGCAATTTCAATTGCAATTTATAAATTTGAAATACAGTTTTTACCCTAGATAATGTTAGGATAAATAAGTTATCTTTTCAAAAATAGACAAAACAAATCCTAAAGCAAAAATCAGTAACAAGTAACAACCTAAATAGTCATAGAAATTAGGATAAAATATAGACAGTTGTAATTACAGAAAGTTTAAAAGGAGATAATATCACATTACTTAGTAAAGGAAGTCACTTTTAATAAACAACGATCGATTGTCGTTGTTCAAAATATATTTTAATCTTTTGATTATTTTTATTCAATTTTGAAGAATTCGAATCAATTTCTATTTGAAATAATTTGGTTACCACATGCCATTGAAAAACACGTGACCTTGAACAACAGTTCAAGGTCACGGTGCTATAGCTACATATTGCGCCTTTAGAAATTGCACATATTTTGCATATTTGAAATACAAATGAAGATAAACCCTAAACGAAATATGTCCCTTATATTGAACTCGTTTGATAAAGAAAATTGAAGGTGTTTTAAAATTAAAGGGTGGAACTGACCAATATACATAAAAAAACATAAACTAATTTTTCAGATTGATATGATTCTATAAAATTATCCATCACATGCCATTATCAAATTTGTATGAAAAAATAAAGGGTTATCGGCTATGAAAACAAATAATTTTATATGTATGGAGACGAAAATAACCATATGTTAGTTTTATCTTTTAATTTGTAGAGAAAGCTTGAAATTTAATTTCTAGTTTAGTGGAATTATTGCTGCGATTTATGAACATGATTGTTTTAAAACTTAGTTTTTTATTGTTTGTTCTGACCTTCGGGTAAATATAAGTTATAGTGCATACTTCTTATTATCTTCTAAGAGTATAATTATAATTAAATTATAAGAATATGGATTTTAATAATACAAGCTTTATTGACAAGACATCAATCTACTAATTGTTTTAAAAACAGTGTATAAACACTAACTTGATATTTATTAAATAAAAAAAAAATTTCACACTTCCTCTCAAAATATACTATATTTAATAATATCACAACAACAAACTTTCCATCTTACTAAGTCCCATCATTTCTCGTTGGTTTGAAAATTTAACTTGAGTCAAAGGTTTTGTTAATATATCTGCAACTTGATTAACGCTTTCGGCATTAAATTCACCTTCGTTATAATCTATTCCTGCTTTTTGTGAGTAACCTTTTGCTACTAATCTTGCTTTAAATTTATCCACACTTCCATTAGCTTTGGTTTTATTTCAAAAAACCCAACAATTTTTAAATGCATTTTTATCCGCTGTAAATCCGCCGATAAATCAACAAGATTCCAAGTATTCATTTCTGCCAATGATGCAATGATTTCATTTCTTCATCCAAATACTTTAAAATATGTAATGTCAACTGCTTCCTTTGCAAACCATAAAGTGTGAAGTTTAATAGCGAAATTTTGAAAAATCATCTTTTAATCATAAAAAATATTTTGATCCTCAAATTGATGTCACTTCCATTGGTCCACAAAGATCTGCATGATTCAATTCACCTATTTGTGTAGCACTATTTCTAGTTCCAAAACTAGCTCGATGTTGTTTTCCAAACATACATCCTTCACAAAATTCTTCTTTAACATCTACATCTATTCCATGTAAATTAAGAATTTTCTTTATGTGACGATTATTTTGATGACGCATTTCCAATACATAGGTACAAACCTTTTGGAATTTTTCTCTCAACCATTTTAACAATATCATTCTTTGTAAATGTACAACCATTTACATCACCTTTAAATTTAAAACCATGATGTAATGCTTTTCCAATAGAAAACAAATTACGGACAAGATTTGGAACATACCATATTTATTAACAGGATAGCCGGTGTAATTTGGGTATAGGCGATTTCAATGTAAATTTTTGTCGATTTCAAAGACAAAGTACAGCCATACCAATAAAAAAAGCAAAATCGGTTTTCAACATCTTTTCCAGACATTTAAGAGAATGTCGAGATTCCCTTTTTTCGTAAATTTTTGTTATATATTTATTTAGGGTGATTTTTAAATGTGCAAAAAAATTTCTAAATTTCAAAAACCTATAACGATGTTATAATGCAACATTTATGTTTTAAATTTAATACAAAGCATGCCTTAGAGTATCCTTTTCTAAATTAACTTTGAAAAAATCGAAAATAAGTTCTAGTTTTTCTGGGGTTTGTTTTAAAAAAAAAATAGCAAAATACGCGCAATTTTTACTTCACAAAGACAAAAATTGCAAAACTTTATAGCCTGAAGATTCTACATTACAGTGATAACTTCACCATTACCAATCTGAATCACTTTAACTTTAGGTGTGATAAACGCTTCATATGTTGAAAAATATTCTTTATATGTGGTCATGGGTGCTGAGGCACCCGACTCTGCTACCCACAAATATCCATCTTTTATACCATTTGTGAATGTTACAGTGAATGCGTTAATTTCAGTTAGTGCATGCACTGACTAGTGAATGGATGCATTTTCGTATCATTTTAGTGAAAGCGTTAAAAAGATATAAAAATGTATGCTTTATCTAGTTAATGCATGCATTTACTAGTGATTGCATGCATTTACTAGTGATTGCATGCATCCACTGCCAGATGATAGTGAAAGCCTTAATAAGATTAATATTTTAAGAATTTATTCTCTTTCTAGGTAATTAATGCGTGAAATAGGTTACTGGACAAGCTTTGATGACATTTAGAGTTGCATAAAAGTTTATGTTAGGCATTGTGACATCTATCCGAAACCAAAATATACCTAATTACTAAGTAATATTTTTATTTTTTTTTAATTTAAGAATATTCTCCCCTAAGGTATGATTCCCAATTACGCGTCTGAGGTCACCCTACTCAGTACACCGAACACTGGACACGTTAATAAGTTTTGGAGGTTATATTTATTACATGAAGAAACAAAGAGCTTCTATTTTGTTTACGCTTTCTCTGCGGCGTGGCCGTGAGTGCATGCATTCGCTAGTGAAAGCATACATTTTATTGCTTGTGAATGCTCTCATTTAAAAAAATAGTGAATGCATGCACTAACTAGTCAATGCATGCATTCACTAAATGAACGCATTAACTGTAACATATTATAAATGCATCTCCATCTAATTTAACTTGGTTTTTAACAAATTTTGAATTGACATTTGATATAAAAAAGTCCTGCATTTTCTTTCAATATATCCAACTTTACTACATTTGAAACATTTAATTTATGGTTTTGGATATATATTTTTCGTTTCAAAAAATTTCTTCTCACTACCTTTATTTTCTACTCATTTCTTCTCTCCAGATTTAGTAAAAAGCGCTGTTTGTTCATTAAATGTTCATAGTAAGCTCAATTAATCTAAGGCGCTCTGTGAGTTTATTAACAGTTCTCTCACTTACAGTTTTCACTAATCGTTTTAATTCATCATTTAATTCATGAAAATTTCGTTGAAGACGAGAAATATGAGTTAGGTACAACATCTTCATTTATAATCTTCTCGTTACTAAAAAAATGTTCCATAAAACGATCTACTCTCTGACCAGAACTTTGTTCATAAATTAATACAAGTCTATTCCAAATTGACCTTGCCCTATTACAGGTAACTGTCAATCCTGCATTTGCATAATTCGTACTACCAAATATAATTAATTGGGCAAATGCATCATTTTTCATAAATTTATTGTATGCATTTATTACTTCAGCAGAGTCTCCAGCTGCTGGTTCTTCGAATTGTTCAACATTTTCAAAAACTATATATCTTGAACATCATGATGTCTTAATAATAATTCAACTTGTTTTTTCAATTTGAGGATTATAATCAAGTTTTTAAATAATTTCTCAATGATGTTTGAAATTAATAAACTGTCTTATAATATTATACTCTTTCTTTAATTATCCAAACGTTCTGGACCCATAACATATACCTATTGAAGTTAATCTTCTAAGCGTATTATTATAATTTTTAATTAAATTATAAGAATGTAGATTTTAATAATACAAGTTTTATTGACAAGACAAACATCAATTTATTAATTGTTGTAAAAACATGGTAAAAACATTGTAACTTGATATTTCTTAAATAAAATATATTTTGTATTTTTCAACACATCTAATTCTTTTGCCAAAAGTGTCGCTAAAATCTTAAATTGGCTAAATTATTTTTTAAATAAGATAATAATAAAATCTACTTCTAGATATTTTGGAATTTCTGTTATTACGAGTGTATTATTATTTCAGAGAGGGATGTGTCCTTCCACCATTTCCGGAAAACGGAAATTGGTCAGTACTTGGAGGATTAAAAGATAAACCTGGGGAAGTTGTTTCAAAAGAAACAATTATAAAAGTAAAATGTAATCCTGGTTATAAATTATATCCTGATCTATCATTTAGATTTTGTATGAGTCGAGGAAACTGGGAAGAAATCCCTAAATGCATAAGTGTGTGAGTATTATCTGTTGAATTACCTACTTAACTTTATTGGTTATAAAATAATCATATCTTGATATTTTAGCAATTTATGTTATTTATAATAAACTTTCAGTGAAGGGTGCGTCCTTCCACCATTCCCGAAAAACGGAAAATGGTCGATTATGGACAGATTTGAAGAAGATCCGGGAGAAGTTGTTTCAATAGATACAGTTATAAAGATAAAATGCAAACCCGGTTATAAGTTGTATCCTCACCTACCTTTAGGTACTTGTATGAGTGGAGGAAACTGGACACAAATCCCTAAGTGCGTAAGTAAGTAAGTATTATCCATTTAACTTTATTAGGTTATTAGATTATTTTAAAATTTCTATTATTTGTAATAAACTTTCAGTGAGACATGTGTTCTTCCGCCATTTCCAGAAAACGGAAAATGGTTGGTAGATGGTGGCATTAAGAAAAGTCCAGGAGAAGTAGTTTCAGAAAATATAATTATAACGGTAGAATGTGAAACTGGTTATAAAGTATATCCTGATACAAATTTTAGTGTTTGTAAGAAAGGAGGCAACTGGGACCAAACCCATGTATGTGAACGGATTGGTAAGTAAACGAATCTTTCTAATGTTTTTCGACCAATTTAAAAAAAAAAATTGGTCAAAATGTTTTATACTCCTTTAGTGATAGGTTTTCACTACTGGGAGGTGAATCAATAGTTATTTTTATATATAAATATATTAAAAACTGACCTCTCAGTAGCAAAAACCTTTCCAAGAATTGAGATTACCAAATAGTTTTATTTACTGATCACATTTATATGTAAATAACTCCCTAGTAACACTACTAAATATTTTACTGGAATTTATTTTATTGATAAAAATCTAGAAAATAAAGAATAACAGAGGTGATAAATTGACGTCTACACCGGCAGAATTGCTGAAGGATAATAAAAATGCAGAAAAAATCGATATATCATAAAATAGCAAAGTAAAGTAGGATAAAATATACACTAGTGCTCCCAAAGGCCCCAAAGTGTATCGGCGTGAACTATGGCGGCCATTTTAAATGTGTCCATTACCAGTATTCACCTCAGTTGTTTTATTAATTTTTAGTGTTCTCTGATCAAATGACCACTAGTGATACACAAGAAAATGACAGGACGTGGATTCCTCAAATCTCACACAGTGAATGTTAAATTCACCTTCCTCGAGCGCATACGAAAACTTTCACTCGTGAATCTTGATTAGCCTGGTTCAGACCAAGTGAATTTGTATTCGCTGATGAGATTTTGACGCATGCGCTTCGAGGAAGGTGAGATTGAAATTCACTGTGTGAGATTTTAGGAATCCACGTCCAGATGTCCTGTCTATGTATAACAATAGAAAACATAGAAGTCTTTATTTAACCCCAACCATCTCTGAAATTACCCTTTCGATGGAGACAAGAAGTCTGAAAAATCATAAAATTATATCTGCAGTTTATTATCATTCACATGAAAATTAAAATCTTCACATTATACATCAATCAGTTTTCAAATAAATGATATACTTTTAGACACAATATTTTAAGGGCTGTAACTGCCCTAGGAAGAGAAATAGGACATAATATGTTGTTAGAAGTCTTTTTCTTAAAATTAGTCGTGGAATCGGTTTCTATTTGGCCGCTTAATTTCTGAATACCCTGTATAAACTAAAGAGGCAGACCAGTGAAGCCGTAGCTACAGGGTGATGTGTTGTGAACCACTTTCGTGATTCAAACTTCGGGTATGCCTAGCCTATGAGTAGTTTCGGCCGTGCCAAGACTTTGAGGGTAATCTCGCACTTCCGCTTACATAGGCAATGTGTTCCCCGAAGCTCAGATTATTTGATTTCGTCGTATTTTTCCCTGACAGCATCACTGCTTCCGCCTTTTATTGTGCGATTTGCAGTTTTCTACCTTTTATCCATTCCACAATTCTATGTGCGGTTTCAGCCACCTTGTACTTTAGCTGTTCTGATGTCTATGCGGTCACTACATAACCTAGATCATCTGCAAGTCCGAGTACCAGCACTTCTTCCGGCATTTCCATCATCAGGACCCATAACTGATCCCCGGGGGACCTTCACCTGATGTTTATTACGGGTTCCTCTTCCACCTCTACATTTCTATCCCATAAATAGTTTGGTATTATCGTCCGAAGGTAGTCCGATATATCTCGCTTTTCCAGTTCTTGTTTAATGACATTCCAGTTAGCTGAATTAAAGGCATTTTTTTATGTCTATTGTCACGAGTGCGCACAGTTGCCTGGTTTTATATGTTTTCATCTTTTCTTTGGCAGTGACGTCGTAAACTCTCTGTATAGGATGCACAGTAGTAGGGCTTTCCCTGAACCCATATTGCCTATCGGATAAATCTCCTTTAGCTATCAGTTCTTCCTTTAGCCTTGCAACTATCAGTTCTTCTAGTAGCTTCCCAATATTGTCCAGTAGGCAGATCGGTTGGTATGAAGTTTCTGTCTGTCCTTCTTTTTTGGGGTTTTCCAACAGTATTCATTACCTCAAGTATGTATTGCGGTTGCTCTTTAACTGCCCGTTTGATAACCTCCGATGGAATACTATCTCTTCCTTCCAGGAGCTTTGTTTTCATCATATTCGTCGCCTCTTGTAAGTCCGCGTCTGTAAATGGGCTAACTGTGGCTTCCTCAATTACGTAGTCATTTCATTGTTTTGCGGGAACAACGTATTCGCAGTTTCCATTTCAACGTCTATGAGCATTGGCTTTTGGGGTTTTTTAATCCGTTTCATGACTATTCGGTACCCATTTCCCCATGGGTCGTCTTCTACTTCATTCTGGACCTCCAGCCATTGGGCGTCTTTGGCTTTTATTATTGCTCTCTTTAGATCTTTTTTCTTAGCCTTGTATTCTTACATTGCAAGCTCGAATTGTTTCGCTGTTTTGGTAGGTGCCCTTGTCGTTCTTCTTCTTGCGTGCATCCATTGCTTCCTTGCGTTTTTTATGTTTTCCGACCACCCATACACCGGTTTACGGCATTTGGCACCTCCTATAGTTTAGGCATTCCAGCATTGCATGCCTCGGTAAGAATTCGCCTGAGGTACTCCGGGGAATAGTCTCCCGTTTCCTTTATCTGGTCTTTTAGCTTTTAGCTTTTGGGTGAATTTTTTAGGGTTTAGTTTTTTCACTGACCTTCCTGTCTTTCGTTTCGCTTCGCTCATGAGTTTCCAAGTATATGTGCCGATGGCCGATCATGGTCTCCTCTTCGGAGACTTTCCACTGCATGGTTTTTTAACTAATCTTGTCTGTGGCTAGTGTTATGTCAATCAGCGAGGCGTTGTGTTTCAATATTTTGTACTATAAAGCCTGGTTTACATTGGTCGAGTAAACGGGCGAGTAAGTGGGCGAGTAGGAGGGCGAGTTCAAAAACCGAGATATAGTCAACTAAAATAAACAGTAGTGTGAGTAAAAAAACTCCGTTTTTACACTCTCTACTGTTTATATTAGACGAAAATATCTCGGTTTTTGATCTCGCTCTCCTACTCGCCCACTTACTCGCCCGTTTACTCGACCAATGTAAACCAAGCTTAAGAGCTCGTTGCGCTATCCACTCGCACAGTTTGAGTCCACGTTTGTCTTCTCTCCCCATTCTAGGGGTTTCGCGTTGAAGTCATCATATATGATTATTTCCTTTTATAGTTATAATACTATCATTTAGTCTTCCCAGGTACTTTTCGAATGCATCCGTGCTTATATTGAGCGAGATATGTCATCCGTAAAATAAAGTGTCTCCGATATCCACCCAAACAAAGCCGTCTCCGGTCCCGTTGTGTTTTACCTTCAAATTTTTCCGAGAAGGTCCTTGTAGCTACATCCGGTTTCTGGTCTATGTACCATCGTGAATCTTCGACTTTGTTTTTGTTTGGTTCCGAAACTATGCGATTTCGACTAGGTTTTCCCGTATCGTTTGGTACAGTAAATCCATTGCTCGTTTGCTTCTGTACAGGTTTGCTTGCAATATTTTATTTCTTCTTCTGTCGACCTTCGAGGTTACCTCTGCGATTTCCGCAGCACCGTTCAGTCTGGATAGGTCTGTAGCCTTTCCTGTCCTGTTCCTCCGCCAGCTGCGTTCCGACCAGTTGCATTTGGTCTGACCGCTGGGCATGTCTTTCTTTTTCAGCTTTCGGCCTAGGGGGTTGCCGCCTTCGTCCACAATCTTTCTGGCCCGCACGGTGGTCTGACTTTCCGCAGAGAGGGCAAAAGGTTGGGTTCGTACAGTCTACCATTCTATGGACTGGCTTGACGCTTTTCATGCACATGTCCGTCATGCTGGACTGTCGCAGGCGCTCTCTCTGTGCCCAAACATCCAGCAACTTCGGCACCTGTCCCATATTTCTCTCTCTTTAACTTCACAGTCCGCCCAGCCAATGTGGATTTCTCTTAGATGGACCAGCTTTCCTGCCCTCACTTCGTCAAGAGCCAGGGATGCGTTTTGTCTGTCACCAAACGCTGGTCTGAGGGACGTGATCTCTTCTTCTTTCACCTCTATATCTAGGATTTCTTTGACTGCCTCAATGATTTCTATTTTTGTAGTTGTCGTGTCTAGGAGTCTAATATGGATGATTTTTTTATATTTTTGCTCGATCTTGTTTGACCTAGGATAAACTACTTTGGCCTGAAATCGGGTTTGGTCAGTAACTTATACATATTGGTCCTACAAGTACAGAAGAAAGTACAGTGGGTAGCTTTTTGGCCATTCCCGGACTGTATAGTATAGAACTTTTCTAATTTGGTTTTGCACATAAAACAAAATCATGTGACAATCTCTTAAAAATTTGTTTTTGAAAGTTAAACCAAAATATCTTGAAGGATCAGTAAAATAGGCATGTTAATGAAATTTCATTTAGGAATAGAGGTGATCGGGTTCATTATAATCGACTCCTGTATTTCTTATGATTTTAGTAATAACAGAAACAATTCCCGTAGAGGATAATAGACCAACTGGAGATGATGCAGTTCTAAGAACGGTAAGGGTTTTAATAACTTAAAAGTACTTAAAAACTAAAGCGGACTCTTCCACATTCCACAAACAAAATATTTGACAAACTATAGGAGGCAACTTTGGTCTACTATTGTATTATTTCTTCCTTTGCCTTTTACATATTGGGAAATAATGATTTCATATGATTTGCTGCAATTAATTAAAACAAGAGTTAAAAACAGGTATCCGGTTTTAAAAATCTCTAATCAGCGATTGAAAAACCAACACCGACGAATGAAGATTTTATAAACAAGTGAAACATTCGGATACAACAAATCTTATTATCTCTAATAGTGTATCTTTAATTGTCTCGTTTTAGTAAAATCTTTTCTTGTGGAATAGTTCACTTTGGATCTCAAAACCCCAAATTACTTTCTATAAAAAATTATTACAGCTATTTTTATTTTAGCCAGATTTGATAAGAAAATATGGATATAAAGTGGAAATTCATGAAGTAATTACGAAAGACAAATATATTTTAAGCCATCATCGAATACCTTTTGGTAAACATGGGCCTGGTAAAGAAAAAAGACAGGCGATAATTCTTCAACATGGACTATTGGGTTCATCGTCAGATTGGATATTAAAAACACCAAATGGAGGACTTGGTATAAATTTATTTTTCAATATAATTATACAATCAGGACGCAATTTCCTGATCAATTCCAAGATAAAAAAATATTTTTATTCTTAATTTTTATCTTGGAATTGACTAATATTATAATTTAAGGTTACCTGTTAGCTGATAATGGTTATGATGTATGGTTAATGAATAATAGAGGTAACGAATACTCAGAAAAACACGCATCTTTAGATCCACATAAGGACGCTAAAAATTTTTGGGATTTTTCCTGGCATGAAATTGGTATATATGATTTAGCAGACAGTATTGATTACGTTTTAAATATAACCAATCAGCAAGAAATTTTCCATATCGGTCACTCTCAAGGAGCAACAGCATTATATGTGCTCCTCTCAGAACGTCCAGAGTACAATAAAAAAGTTAAGGTTCACATAAGTTACTCGCCCATTGCATTTATCAAACATACTACAAGCTTACTTTTTAAATATTTACAGCCTTGGGAACAAGTTGGAGGAGTAAGTTGTTGCATAATTAAATTATTGAATGAGCATTATTATTGTTTAAGCTACCACTATTAAAACTAGCCATTGGTGAATATAATTTTGATATGAGCTCTTTTCTTATAAAAGGTTTGACATTATTATCTTGCACCAGTGGAGGACCAACTCCAGATATATGTTCAAGCATATATTACTTACTTATGGGTGATAATCGTTCGCAAATCAGTTTAACAATGTTACCAGTTATTTATGGACATTTTCCTGCAGGAGCATCTGTAATGCAAATGGCACATTATATCCAAGAAATTAGTTCAGGTAGACGTTTGTAAATTTTAACTATATAAAGTTATTAACAAGATTAATGTGCAGGTAAATTTAGAAAATTCGATTATGGTCAAGTAGAGAATATAAAAAAATACAACCAAACTACACCGCCAGATTACAAATGCGGAAATATCCAAGTTCCAATATACACGTTTTGTGGTGACAAGGATCCATATGTTCAACTTCCTGATGTATTAGAATTCCATAAACTATTGACAAATTTAAAAGAAGCTATTTATTTGAAAGATTGGGCTCACATGGATTTTTATTATGGCGTAGACGCTGAAAAAGAAGTTTACTCAAAGACTATTACAATTCTTTCCAAATATACATAGACTTTAATTTAATCAATATACAAATCTAGTGATCCATAAATAGCATGATATACCCATAGTGTGATAAATTTCAAGCAAAATTTGCTATAAATAAATCGAGTCTTTCTTTAAGAGTCATTTTCTAATAAGAAAAAATAGCAGTTTACGGGCAACACTAGATATGCTAGTGCAAACAATATTTTTGTATACTTTTTTTTTATTTTAGATTCTAGAGTCATTCAACTAAATATGGACAAAAGGAAAAAAAAATGGAGAATCTATAAAAAAAATATAATTACCCAAATGTACCTTAACTTTGCTCGCTTATAATTAATTTTGGATAAAATTGCAACACAAAAGCAGTTGTCCAGTTTTAGTTTAATTAATCTAGTTTACAAATCAGAAAAAATTTGGAAATCTGTCAAAAGAAACTAGAGATATGCTGTTGCCAGTAATGTTCGATTTCATGATTTTTCACAAGCAACAAAAAAACAGATAAACATAAATAATATGTACAATAGTTTTCAATTATCATGCAAAACTGTGTGTATTGTTGCTAGTATTTATTTAAACTGATGGGTATTTAATGTTTACATCGGCGCGCGGCGCGAGTAACATAAATGACCCTTAATATTAAATTTGACACCGAATACAAATATTTTCATATGTAATATCACACGAGTGGTTAAATTTAAGTCGAATATTTTTAACTGTTATGACCACGAATGTCATTTGGGGTTAAGTTATTATTCCCCGACTACGTATTTTTAACCCCAAATGACTTGAGTGGTAATGTACGAAAAATATTCGACTTATAATTTGAACAAGAATGTATATTTAAGAGGATAGTCAGAAAATGTGTAACTCCAATTTCTCTGTTCCTTCAAATTGCGATGTGCGTATGAAACATACACATGTGCGAAAGCGATGCCAATAATTGAACCTACAAGCGTTTTTAAAATAAACATAACTTAATTATGAATTAATCAAATTGAATTTTGTAAATTAATCTTCAAAGTATATTAAAGAGACCTTTGGAATCTACAAAAAAGTAAAATCAAAAGGTCGTAAACTATGGAATCGTTAAGCATTACAAAAAAATATTCGATTTCAATTAACCATTCGTCTTTTCTGTTTCTTAAAAGAAATCGAAATTTTCATTTCAAAGTCCTATATTTACCTATTCCACCGACTATCTTCTTAAATGTAGAAACTATGTAACATTACTGTGGACTTATTACATAATCATTTTATGTACTTATTACATAAACGTCTTATATACTTATTATATACACATATTTATATACACAAGTTTATATAAACAATACCTAGTTTTATTTGCGAACATCAACTATAATACATATAAAAACAATATAACTCGTGGACTGATGTTAAAATAAAACGAATTTGGTCCATTCGTCCATTGTATCAAACAGGAATATTCCGTATCTACCAAAGTAGACTGCAACAATCCACGAGTAACAGAGACATGGACACGTCTTTCGTCCTTATATAAGGACTTATCAGCATGCCATACTGCTAACTCTAAATTATAAATCGCATTAAGCGGCAATCATGACTTGAGTTCTTGCAATTGAATGCCTCACTTTTATAGGCAAGCACCGAATAGCAGTAGAACATGGTAGAACTTATTTGCGCTATCCAGAGTTCATTTTGGAATTATTCGGGTTAACACTTGGCAAATTCTCCAATATTTATGTAAAATTTATGTACAGGGTGTTCCACAAAAATCAGAAAAATTTATCAATTTTAAAATTGCTGTAACTTTTTAAGGAGTCAAAAAACATAATAGTTCATAGGAAATTTTTTGTTCAGAATGACATTTACTATCTAAAAAAAATTGCTGGAAAAAAGTGAGACACCCTGTATAACAGATACATCACAAACGTTTGTAAGAGAGACAAAACTTTTGTTATATTCTTTACTTGTGATAAAACACAACATTAGGTATACAGGGTGATTCACATTTATGTTAAAATCTCTCGGGTGGTGATTCCTTAGATAAAAATAAGAAAAAAAATTCAAATAAAAATATGTCCGATACAGCTCTTCAAAGGTGCTGACAGAGAATAGGTTTTTGGCCATGTATTTCAGAATGGATATACTAGTAAAGCATTCAAATTTGGCATATGTATTGGACTCACGTCCATGATTTTTTTGAAATTTTTTTATTGGTTCTAAGTGGTATTTTAAAAGATCGTTGGTGGTCAAGATGTCACTATCATCTTGACAATTACCAACAATTACGATTCTTAAATACCTGAAGATGGGATTTAATAATCCCGAAATCGATAGTATTTAATTTATTTTATACAAAAAGTATAAATAATAAATACTGGGTTCAAAAAATTCCTTATATCCAACTTGATCAATTTATTTAAAAAACAAAATTATGTGCTACATGTTTCGCTGGAAACTCCCAGCATCATCAGGCAACTACTAAAATTAGTACAATGAGCCTCATGCGGTCAATGAGCCTCAGGTACAATGAGCCTCAGGAGCCTCATGCGATTAATTCTGTTTCTCCTGTGGCGCCCTTGGAGGTGTCCCTCGGGTCGACTTTGGACCTGACTTCTGATGCTACTTCGGTCGTTGAAATGGTTCTTAATGACATCAATGATACAGACGTCGATAGTAATGACTCGAACCACTTTAGCGACCAGGTAGGTGACACTTCGTGACTTCGTATAGTCTTGGTCCTGCCTCGCCCCGTGGCTCCCCTCTGGGTGCCGTAGTGAGTGACCAGGTTTCAGCTGCAGATCACCAAGATGAAGAATTATATTTTTTAAATAACCTTCAATATGATTTAGCCAGAGTGTTCAAGTTACCCGTAGATAATTTCAAATTTTTCAACAGATGCCATAATTTCAGTTCTACCACCTTCACTGAATTAGAACTAGACATTCTTAACAAGGGCTTTAAATTTAATTCATATTCTTTCCAACCTAAGAATTTGGAGCTACTGGGTTTGGAGATGCTGAATATCATAGATAGATTAAAGTTAAATGATAACACAGAATTAAAAATTGAAACATTAAACATCTTGAAACAAATGGTTAACAAAAATGATAAATACATCACATCAGATAGACTTCATGAATTAAATTCCAACTTCAGGAATGTTAGACATAAAATATTACAACAAAAATTAACACTATCCAAAGCCGATAAAGGCAATACTTTGGTTATTTTCAAATCATCAGACTACATTAATATGGTTGAAACGTTTTTGTCTAGCAACATTTTTGTCAAACTTAAATCAAATCCAAACATGAAGTTTTTGAAAAGCAGTTATTCAAAATATTGACCTAAATAACTTTAATAAATTCTGTGTGACATCATCTAACCCAGTGGTTCCAAAACTCTACTGTCTTCCTAAGTTACACAAGGTGGACATCGACAATATGGATAATATCACACCGTCAAGTCTTCCGGTGAGACCTGTAGTCTCATACGTGGATTCAGCCACGTACTTACTGTCAAAGTGGCTCAATAAGATGTTGAGACAAGTCTCGGGTTTTTCCAACGAAAGGAGTATTAACAACTCACAGTCCCTTATTAGTCAACTAATTACTGTACCAATAAGTGAGAATACTATCATCTTATCATTTGACGTGGTTAACCTCTTTACTTCTATTCCTGTAAATGACTGCATGGTTTTGACCAAAAGGCTGTTGTTGTCTGCCGGCTTGTGTGATAGGGATATTGATGATTTCATTGATCTTTTGACCATTTCATTAAAACAAAATTTCTTCATTTTCAATGATTGTTACTATGAACAACAAGAAGGTCTAGCCATGGGTTCACCCCTTAGCCCCTTAATGGCAGAAATATTTATGAAAGACATCGAAGATAAGATCTTTAACTCAACTGTCGATTGTGTTCGGAAGGTTGTATTTTGGCGTAAATATGTAGACGACATCTTGGTTTTAGTTAATGGTAATCTGGATGATGTAAATCACCTATTAAATTTAATTAACAGTATACATCCAGCTATCAAATTTACGGTTGAAACGGAATCCAACAACAAAATTCCATTTCTAGATATACTTATTAGCAAACATGAACGTAAATTAGCCTTTTCCATCTACCGGAAGTCCAGCTTTTCGGATGTCACACAAGCTGGCAGCCTTCAATAGCCTTTCTTATAGATTGTTCACAATACCCATGGTATACAATGACTTTGTAAAAGAGGTTAACCTAATCAGACTTATTGGTAGAAACAACTCCTTCCCTGATGATTTAGTGAAGAATGTAATCTCCAAAATGAAACTAAATTTATTATACAAAAATGCTTATTCACAGTCTAGTCCTCTACCAATAGACCATAAATTTGGAGCGATTACTTACTACAATCATGATTGTTATCAATTTTTTCAACTTCTAAAGAAACACAACTTCACTATTTCATTCAAAACCAATAACTCACTGAGTACAATAAAAAACAATAAAAGTAAAGACCACCCATCAACTAAAAGTGGTATCTATAAACTCAGATGTGCTTCCTGTTGTGCAGATTATGTTGGTCAAACCCGAAGACAGTTTAATAGTAGAATTAAGGAACATGAAGCGGCCATAAGATTAGAATATCATGATAAATCGAACTTTGCTGACCATGTTTTAACTGAAGGTCATACATTTGATCCTGACACGAATGTCGATATATTACATTTTGTTCCAGATTTTCACAACCTTAATTACTTTGAAAATTTAGAGATTTGTAGAAGCACAAATAACCCTAAAACCAACAATGTCAATATTCAATTAGATCATACACATTCAAAATTCTACAATAGTTTAATTAAAATAGCTAAGTTTTTTAAATGACACATAAAATTTCAATATTTAATTTCAAACAAATATTTTTTACACAGTTACACCCGGTATTACATCGATGTTCGTGTCGGTGGTTATGTCCGCTTCATTTCCTTACGGTTTGCTCGGAACCGTTCGGAGTTGACACCTCCGAATGGAGTTGAGTAGCTTCGGGGCGATCGGAGGAAGCCTCCATGACTACTTTTCTGTCAGGATTTAACCTTCAATCATCCAACGAGGTTTCTAAAATTAAATTTCAAAAAACCTTTTAAATTAATTTAAAATGAGTTTGATCCTCCTTAAAGTCATTATAATTTTATAATTTCATATACTTATTGTTTTTAGGCTTACGGCATTGTATTGTGATGTGACAAATATTTTTAACGTTTTAATTTTTATTTTACCTGAATGGTACAGGTCGTCTAAAGTTTTTTACCTGTACACATGGTGCGACTAAGTTATTATATTTTGGTTTACCTGTATGGTACAGGTCGTCGATAAAAATCTTTTACTTTTTGGTTAGCCTGCATGGTTCAGGTCGTCTTATTTTTTGGTTTACCTTTTACCTGTATGGTACAGGTCGTCAAGATTTGTTCAAGTATTTTATTTGTCACTTTTAAATAACACCTTTTTCCATGTAAGTCGAAACATAGTTTTATGAATTACTTAATTTTCATCTGTTCAATATATTTTTTAGCTTGATTATTTTATCTCTTGTAAATTGAAGAATCCCCATGCAAGTTATTGGGATTTACTAAGTTTCTTCAATACATATTGTAAGTTAATAATGTTTGTTTATAACGTAGGATATTTGCTCATTGTACTAATTTTAGTAGTTGCCTGATGATGCTGGGAGTTTCCAGCGAAACATGTAGCACATAATTTTGTTTTTTAAATAAATTGATCAAGTTGGATATAAGGAATTTTTTGAACCCAGTACTTATAAATATTTATCCAAATCTTCTGCAAGTTCACATACATCTATAAATAATAAAGTTGGACTTAAAGAAAATTTTCTCAAGTTTTTATAATTTATTGAAGCAGTCCAAATATTTGTGTCATCCTTTAATTTATTTAAATATACGAGATATTGAATAGAAGGAGTAACAGCAAACGAACAATTTCTTTGATGAATTTTTATTAATAAATAAGAACCGACGTTTCGACTTCTATTATAGTCTTATTCATGGCTAAAATGACATAAAACAATTCTTTAGGTAACAGGTATAAATTCAAATTAAAAAAAGGAAGGTTGACAATTAATTTTACTAACAAACAAATACAAAATACACCGCATGGCGTGATTTCACTCACCTTTTTATTTCTAGAAAATTCAACATGTTAGTTAATATTTTTAATCTCATCTCCGAACACAGGATCTGAGACCAAGTCGTTAGAACCATTAACACTAAATTCAGACTTATTTAAAGAGTTTTTGTAACGCAGAAATAATTAATATTATTTTTAACAATGGTTTTTGCAAGATGGCTGTCGTGACTGCTAAAACCGATCGAAGATGAGCACACGCATCTACACCTTAGCTCTAACACATACATGCGCTGAATGAGTTTTGTGATTTTATTACAAGAATTTGCAGATGACAACAATTTTAACAAACAGAGTGACAAATATAAAGAACATAAAAATATAAAATATCTTATCCTTTAGGCAACTAAAGTTAGTGTGTATTCACGTATTCAGTGAACTATATTGTATTAATATCAGGATTTATTAATTAAAAAACTGTAAATTTTGCTGAGACCGTCAGTGTCGGTCTTTAAATTGACTAATTGTTTTTGATCTTTTTGTATGAAATACATTTCACTGAAAAGACGCTTGAAATAATGAGGTTCTACATCCAAAATTTTAAATTTTTGGAAATCAAATTCGTGATTAGTATTAAAATGATGATAGCTGAGGGCTGTTTTATTAGAGCAATTTAATTTTGAAGGTTTACAATCATTTTTGTGTTGATAAAGCCTGTTGTGAATATACTGTTTTGTTTGACCTATATAACTAAGATTGCATTCTTTACATGGAATGCTATATACTACATTTTTCTGGATATTTTAATTTCGAGTAAAGCTGTCTATTAGTGAAAAGATTATGGAAACTGATCTTAGAACTATCTGTGTTTAAATTTTTTTTGAGTTTATTTGATAAACCTTGAACATAAGGTAATTTATTGTAAAAAACAGGATCATTATTATTAGCAACAGAAGAGGTGACAATATTATGTTGTGAAGAAGCTACAGAGTTGTTGTTAATTATTGAATTAATTAATTTACTGGGGTAAAAATTTAATTTTAATTTGGTTTTTAATTTTTGGATGTTATTGTTGTGAAAAATGGGGTCAGATAGGAGTAGAATTTTTTTATAGTTCTGTATAACGATATTAACCTTTTGGTTTAATGGGTGGTTGGAAATGAAATTTCGTACCCTGTTCGAATCGGTGGGTTTAGAATATAGATCTATTGTGATTTTACCATCATTTTTGTAGTTATTCATTAAGAACAGATCAAGAAACGGTAGAGATTTGTTCTGTTCAATTTCTATGGTAAATTTTATATTACTATTGATGGAATTAAAGACAGTTAGGAATCCATCGATGAGAGTTTCTTCAATAACTGTGATGCAGTCATCAACGTATATGCCAAAGAATTTTGGAGTCCAAGACAATCTCGATAAGGATTCACTAATGATATGGTCCATAACGAGATGTGCTAATATGGGGCTTAAAGGTGCACCCATTGGACATCCAAAAACTTGAATGTAGTAATTGTCTTCAAACAGAAAATAACTAGTATCAAATATATGTTCGATGAGTCTAATGAACAGTGAATGGTTAATATTGGTAAATTCTTTTATTTCATTCCATTTTTTATTGATAACATTAATTACTGTGGCTTTATCAACATTGGTATATAAGGATTGAACATCCAAAGAAACTAACATGTCCTTGTCTGAAACAACTACATTAGATAATTTTGATTTTAAATCATAACTATTTTTTATATTGAAGAGTAAGGACGGTGTTAAGTTATTCAAAATATTACTCAATTTTTTCTGCAGATTGTAAGTGGGAGATTCTAAACACGAAACAATCGGTCGAAGTGGCATATCCGTCTTATGCATTTTTGGAAGCCCGTACATCCTAGGAGGTAGAGGACTGGAAGAATATAATTGATTTCTTTCTTTCAAATCTATATGTTTCTCATTAAGAAGTTCATCTATTAAGGACTTAGTAAGTTTATTAAATTTTGCTGTAGGATCCTTCTTTAATTGTTTGTAGTATTTTTCCTCTGAAACCAGAGCATTCATTTTTTGAAAGTAAATGGTTTTATAAAGAATTACAGTTATAATTTTAAAAGTACTAAAATAATCCTTGATCAATGTTCTATAGAAAAGGTACTCTTATTGTATGTCGCTCCGGTGCTTCCTTTCGAAGTAAAAATAGATATTGTAATTTTTAGATAAAATTATGTATTTAAAAAACAATTTGGATTATTTTATTCACGAATTTTTAAAATCTAAGTAACATAAGAAATAGTGATGGATGTGCGTCCTTCCTCCATTCCCAATGAACGGAATGTAGACTGTATTTGGTAGTTTTGGATAAAATCGTGCAGAAGTCATCCGAAAAAGTACTATTATAAATCTAGTAAAAATATTTAGAGCCCGAAATATACTTAGATGAGTGCAGAGAAGGAAATGCATATTTTTTTTAAATTAACAATTTTTTCTTCCTTCCTGAAAGATTTTAATTTTGTATATTTCTTTTAAAAATAAAATCCGAAACTTTTAGTGATTCTTGTGTTCTGCCATCATTGCCAAAGCACGGCAAATGGACTTTACTTAGTAATTTAAAAAATAAACCGGGAGAAATCGTCACGCAAGGCACACTTCTAGAATTAAAATGTGAAACTGGCTATAAGTTATACCCTGATATAAATTTGAGCATCTGCAGAAAAGGAAATTGGACCTATTTACCTGAATGCATAAGTAAGTATATCACTGTTTTTAATAAGTTATTACGTATTCGTAATAATTTATTTTCCTTGGTTATTACCAAGGAAAATAAAATTATGGGAAATTTCGCATAAATGCATAAGCAAGTACATCAATATGCTCTTGAAATTTCTTTGTATTTTATTGGGTATACGTAAATACTGTATAAGTTACGACACAAGTCGTAAATATGGTCATTAATAATTTCCGGACATTATTCACAATGCAAAGTTATATTGTTTAGGGTGGGTTGCACAAAACCCCGCTCTTACTGGAAACTATTCATATTGCCCGGACATTATACACAATGACTTATTTTCCAAGTAGCCCGTATAATTTATAAATGTTTTTTTTAATATTTTAGAAACTTGTCCATCAATAGATACAACAAAAGAACTTAAAGCTAGTTGCACTTTTCGAGGAAGCAATATATCATGTTCAAATCCCCCAGAAAATACTGTAGCGAATGTAGAATGTGCTGAAATGTTTGAAATGGCCGAGTTAACTGACCCTGAACGTATCTGTTACAATGGAAAGTGGAATAAACCTTTACCACACTGTGAACAAGGTTGGTTCATATTCTTATTAATAACAATATGGTTATAGACATCTAAATCAAGATCAAAACATCTGCTTTAAGGTTACATCTTTACAAATCCTTACGATTAGACTCTAGTGTCTATATTTTTTTGAAAAATATCATTAAATAAGAAATCCTTTGCCAAATTATATGCCAGGTCAAATCATGTTATTAACATAGATACAAGGTGTTCTTAAATGTTTTTTGTTGTATTCCTCGAAAACTGTTTCCAAGGATCATAAATAGAGAATTTCACTTTATTGAAATGTTGTTATAATGGATAATGCAGATGGTCAACGAAAATCAACTCGCCTTTTGTGTTAGAACATTTTTTAAAAGTGGTCATTCATACAAACAAGTTCATCGATAGTATCGACTCCGCAAAACAAAACAAACTCCAAGAACAATCGAGTATTGGATTAAGAAATTTTAATAAAATTAATCATAGTTACTAACAAATATACTAAAGGTCGGAGGGCAGCTTGAAGTCGCGGGGGTATCAGACTCTGACCCGGATTTCCTTAAGGCGATGGGGAGTCAAATAAAGCGTATCAATTTCGCGTAGTTTTTAAAACCACACTAATCGATTATGAGTGGAGCAAATTAAAAAAATTAAATTGCATTTGAAAGAACGATTCATATATTACTAACGACTTTGATTTGAATTTCATATTTATATTTGCAAATTGCAAAAAAAAAAATAATAAATAACGCAAAAATATGCTCCATTTTGAAGCACATTTTTTGAGTTAATAATTTTTTTTATTAAATAATTCTCAAAGTAAGTAGTAGAATTAGATTTTATTTAATCAATATTTTTTGAAATTTTAAAAAATCTCCAAAGACGTGCCCGTAGAATTGCTGCAAAAATAGGACGATTTTGAGCAGTTTTACGGTGAACCAATTTCTTATGAAGTTACTCTCTCCGTCTCGCCGCATATCGCTGCGTCTTACAATATCCCAGGCGTGGTAGAGTGGAAGTGCTGGTGTTCCTTATCATTCCCTGTGCTGATCGTGATTTTATAATCGGGATAGGAAAACACAAGACAAATTTCTTTTTACTTTTTTTTGTAGCGTTTAGCCTTCGTGCCCATCCCAAGTAAAATATTCCGCACGCATAGCTCTCGATTCCTGAAATGGGCAAAATTTCAGAACCGGAGCTCCACATTTGACTCCCGCTCGCCTAAATATTAATAGAAGACATAATTAAATTTGGAATTTAAGTTATTTTTTTAAATTTTTATTTCATTGTGATTCCGAAACTGAGATCCACAATAACATCTCATTAACTTGTATGTGCGAATGACCTCTTTCGTAAAATATTCCAACTTAGAAGACGAGATGATCGCGAACATTGATTCTCTCAATTCTAACTACATTCGCGGTACGTAAAGTAATGATAGAAATGCACCTTGATATGCACCCACATTTAAATAAACCAATGGATTTAAATGCAAACGTTATCTTCGACTCTGGTATGGTGGTTAGTGGATGGTAAGTGTTTTTGGACATCTGACAACATCGCACTTACCATTCCCACTTAATATACACGGAGCATGGTTAGTGGTTTGTCATACCACCACATACCACGATCACTTACCAAGCCAAGCGAAAATGAATAGTATGTGAAATTCACTTTCACTACTCCACTTACCACTGCCAAACGAATAAGCCTCTTGTCTCTCTCTTGTTTAGTTTAATACAAGGTAGGGTTATCTACAATACTTAAACCGTAAGAAACGTGGAAGGTGTTTTTTTTTTCGTATAGAGTTGAAATTTTGTAGGTGGAAGAAGGAGAAAATTTTAAGAGAAAAGTTTAATGCCCATTTTCACCAACGATTCCTAAAATTTAGGCATTGATTATAGCGCTAGTTGCTAGGTATTTATAATCTTTTAATAAAAAATACCTAGCAACTAGCGCTATAAGCATTGCCTAAGTTCTTTCTTTATTATTTATGCGAGAAAAAATCAGAAAGAATAAATTTTACCCCTGGACTAAAAAAATAGCACAAAAGCGCGCTTTGGTCGGCCCCCACTGCAGCCGTCAATTTTTAAAATTTTCTCAATTTTACATCAGCTTATCAAATCAAATCTGTGGAAAAATGAGCTAGGGCATTTTTAAATTTTGCGCGGTTAAAAAGTTATGGCGTAAAAAAGTAAAAAATGTTGAATTTAGGGGTCGGAGGTTCCCGTTGGCCTATTTTTTAACAGATTTTAATTTTTTTAAATTCTGCTGAATCTACTCTTGGAATAAAAACCGCCCACGCATAGGTTTTTTTAAAATTTTGAAAAAACAACCAAATCAACCAGTCCAATTTTATTTTGTCCCAACGTAATGTAAATTTTCTGAAAGCTTTCAATGTCCACTTTACGACAAAAAAAAATCACTTTGTTACCTCTTTTCGTTATCGAGTTATGGCCGAAAATGTAGCAAAAATATGCAGTCTCCGTTTAGAGCCAAAATTGCGGTCTGAAATTTTTCACTTTTCACAAAATAATTAATATCTTCGAAACTATTAAAATCATCGGGACGATTAATAGCTTACAATTCGCACTGTCACCTTCCTCAACAAATTCCGTGAAAATTTTAATTATCGGTTTAAAATTACGTCATCCGGCGCCGTCTTTGTACCAAAATTTTGCCCATACTTTGCGAATTTTTTCATAAATACTGGTAAACCGATTTTAACCAAATATTTTTTAAAACGCGTCTATCCATAGTGTTTACCTTTCGCAAAAATTTGAAATCGCTAGCTTTTATAGTTTACGAGAAAAACAATAAAAATCGATTTCCATCAAAAATTTCTAATGCCTCAAAAAATTTTTTTTCGAATTTTTTCAAAATCGACCCCGCAAATGAAAGGTAATAGAAAATGGATGAAAGTTAGAGGGTCACTTGCCCTCTACACCCCCAAAAAAATTTTACACCCCAAAAACTCAAAAAAATCAATTTTTTTCTAGGTAATGTACCTTAAAAAATAATTAAATTTTAAAAATTTTAATAAAATAATATCGATAATTTTTATAAACTTATCTGTACTAATTTTTGTTTCTTATTTTCAGTTATTAAGCGAAATATGACTTTTACAAAATACACCTTTACTCATTTACCAGAATACCATATTTTATATAAAAATTCATAACTTTGGCAGAAAAAGTTGTAGAGCCTTGAATTTTTTTAATTTTTTTCTTATTTCTTTATACTACAACCCAAAATAATTAACTTTCAAATTTTTTATTTGAAACGCTACACCCTTGTTGTAGACCTAAAACGCGAGTAATAGTAAAATAAATAAAGGCAAATGGAAACAGAATTAATTTTAGAAATGAAGTACTTATTGAAAAATGAACAAAGTACTTACTGATTTTATAGTATAAATGCTACAAAAGTTGGGCACATTATGGTTATTGGCCACCTCCCGACATTTGTACATACATTATATAGGCAAAACTTCTATGTTTTTTAGAAAATGTACCTTATAATTTCACAAATTCGGGGATGTAGCTAATAACTATATAAGAGACACTGACAATTGACAATTACTGTACCGGTTTCTCAATTCAGAGGTGGGATTTTGTTTCTGCGGCGGATTTTAAAACTCGCCAAAACGTCATCATTTGGGCGAACAGAACAATGTAAGTAATGACGAATTGGCGGAAAATTATGACGTTTTGGCGAGTTCATAAAACACGCCAACAAAATAAAATCCGACCTGAGTACTAAATGATCTCCCCGCACTATTTAATATTCTTGAATAAGTTGAGACCTATAAAACTAAGGGATCCCTGTTACTTTTTATTATTATTACGTCCTTTGAAAAATTGCTTGATACAAATTTTATATTTTCAGTTTGTGGATTACGCATAGAACAAAAATCAAATCTTCTCTTAGGTGCTGAAGATGCCAACAGAGGAGCTTATCCGTGGCATGTAGGTGTCTATATGGCTCATAACTTAGAACTAATTTGTGGTGCATCAATTATAACCTCTAAAATTACAATATCAGGTAGTTACAAGACAATTTATTATTAGTTTTAGTAAAGAAAAATGATTAAGAAATATAGTGAACTATTTACACTCAATGGGTACATATGGGCATTTTTGTTCATGTAGTATAATTGCTATAAAGAATTAAATGGTGTCCATTTGTATTGCTAAATAAAAGAAATTATCCATTGTGATGCTCTTTGCGTTGTTTGGTTTTTCTCGGGCGCCAAGCTATATTAGGGACGTGAGGTCCACACGACGAGAAGGCTATACTCCCGTAGTCTCCGAAGATGTTGATGCGAAGGCTTTCCAGGTAGACAGTGAGGAAGTGTTTTCCCGGGGTCAATTGCTTATACTGGAAAGAGAAGCTGGCAACTTCTGCTGGTTTTAGCTGAACTGAAGCGCCACGAACTGCCTTCCGTGGGCACAAGCTTTCCATTTGCTATTGGGAGTTTTTAGATTCCGCTCGCCTTCTGGTGGCAAAAATATGAACTTCCTCTTTTGAATTATCGCATTGGTATATGATTTTTGAGCTTTACTGAAGCTATAAATTATAAATCTATTTGAGTTTTGTTGAATATGTACAAGAATACATTTTAAACACAATTTTTGACACTGACAAGTACCGAATATCCGCCATTTATAGCGCCCTCTATATTTAGTTAAAATTCTCAATTCGCGATTTCGGAATTCCCGTCGCCCTCTGGTGAAGCGAGGTAACGTCAAAAAGAAAAAATACTTTTAAATTATAAGTTAGCGCTTATAAAAAGCGAAAATTACCTATTTTATTAGTTTTGTGAATTAAAATCATTAAATCATGGGGTTTTATGCAAATTGTCTGTCGAACCAGCGCCCCCTATAGGTAGTCGAAATCGCGAATACTTAAAAGATTTCGAAAGTCTTTTATGGTTGGTTAGTGCTGGTTAACTAAGAATTTAAGAACCTTAGTTTTTTAACCCATTCGTAATTGTTTATTTAGATTTGGTTCAACCGTTGGCAGCTAGCATGGGAAAACCACTGCAGTGAATAGAAGATGGAGCGAATAACCAAAGAATGAACTGTGCTTCCGATCTTAGTTCATTTTTCGGTTAATCGACTTGAACCAAACTTCTAATGCTGTCATTAATTTCTCATTCCAACGCCAACTAAAACTATTCGAAATCATTTATTGAAAACTAAAAATTATGTAACCAATAAAAGCCACTCGAAATCACTTTATTGCGCTTGTTTTTCAAGTCACTCCTTCTAGCGTTTTTTCATATTGAATTTTGTTGGCTGGAATAATAAAAACGATTTGCAATGTTTACTTCCATGAAATAAGTTGGAATCCGAAGGGAGACTTCAATTAAATTTGGAAATAATATATGAAATTGCCGGTTCTCACCATCTTATAATTCCCTCACTAACTTTGCCGCAGCATTGCATAATACCATTGTGATACGTACATATGTTCATGCCAATCTAGCAATGCTCAAAACTTACGATGCATTGAGAGGCTCCTCACTGATGAAAAAAGCAAACGCATTGGTTTAAATGAGAGTGGACATATTTAAATTGAGCGATCCAGCTGAGCGCTGAGGTCCTTGAAATAGAAGAGAAAAACAAGATGTAACGATTTAAATTTCGATGTTTTTATTTTTTTTTTAATCTCAATTTGGTTTGGCTAAAATTAGGGAAAAATAAATCAATCACGTCAAATTAGATTTATATTTCTATTTTTCATCTAACAATTAAATAATGTACAGCTTCCTTTTTTTGAAATCGTTTTGCTGCAAAAGATGGCGTATGCCTGCATTTTAGGCATTTTTGCAAATTAAAATTGTTGTTAACAATAGGCACGGATGGAGAGCTCGAGCCGGGCGAAAAATGTGGGTTGTTGTCGAGGAGACATCATAGCTAGTAGATCTGATAGCGAAAACGATTTGTTAGTGCCTCGTGTCACCTAAGGTATAAAATTAGTTCGTTGATTAATTTAAAAGTTACCTTTGCGTTACTATTTTATGTACTATTCTCGTTAGTTGATTTGGTGCGAGATTTAAATGCCTGTGAAGGCAAATGAGCCTTTTCCCTTTGTTAAGGCGGTCGGACATTTTGTTGGTGATTTTCAACATCATTTCTTTTGTTTTCTGCGGGCCAATTCTTGAATTGTAGTCGAGATATGTCGCATGCGAGAAATCTCGAATGCAAATCTCGTGCACGACATGTAAACTCAATTCTTGAACACCATTCGAGACTCAAGCACCAAAGTGTCGTGTGTACGTTTAGCAACATCGCAAATTCAGTCATACCAATAGAAAATCCAATCAGGCTATGCACCTAAAGCAAATTAAATACCTATTATGCTCTGTATTCATTTCAACAAAATGATATTTATTTAATTACATACAATACATATATAATACATACAGGGTGGTGATAAAGTTTGGAACCAAGGTCATAACTTCCGTAAAAATTTTTTTTGTAAAAATCGCTCGTACAGGTCAATTTTTGTTTCAAAAATGCCATCTTTTGGAATGAAAAAAATATTCATGACGTCACTGATAACTTCACTATGACGTCAACATCAATTTTTTTAAATGGAAACCCCTACTTTTTTTACACATTTTTCATAGACCTTTTTATCATATTAATGATCACATAAAAATATTTAAAAAAATTTCAACCATTTTTGAAAAAAAAATAAATTTACTCAAAAAAAAATTATTAATTCTCACTGAAAATATTACAAAAAAAAGTAAATTTTTAATTTAGAAGTAACAAATTTTAACAAAAATGTTCAAATTGTTCCCCATTGACCATTTGGCATTGTCCCATTCGAGTGTCGACACTCTGAATACTATTGTTAATAGCTTCTTCGTCAATTTGTTGCAATTCCGTCCTAATTCTAAGCTCCAATTCTTGTAAATTATTAGGTCTATTGAAATAAACTTTTGATTTTAAATGTCCCCACAAAAAAAAAATCTAAGGGCGTGATACTTTTCCTTTTTTAATAATTTTGCGACATAGGAATGATCCACATTATTATTTCTTGAAATATCGCTTGTTGAAATATTGGGATTTTCTTCAATCGCAAGTAATAAATTTAATTTGGTTTCTTCATTCACTTGAGGCCGTCCTTGTCGAGGCAAATCTCCTACAGATCCTGTTTCTGCAAATTTGGTAACTAACTTACTTACTATAGATCTTGAGATTTGCGGTCTATTTGGATATTGCTCATTAAACAAAGCCCAAGCTTCCCCATGGGTTCTTTTTCTATCGCCGTATCCTACCATAATTAAAATTTCGATTCTTTCGCGTTCGCTTAAACGAGGCATTTTTAATTTCGCAAAACATAATAATTGTTGATTATTATTAAACAAACGAAGTAAGCTATTCAAGCATTGGTAAATGGATTTAAAATTTTTTTTGCCATACAAAATAACGTCAACTAAAGCACTTTTATAAAGGCAATTTTTATTTCAATAAATTTTGAATATCAAAAGCTTTTTCAAATTTATAATAAATTACAATTTTATTTAAAGTTTATTATTACTCAAACATTTTATTTTAATTACCTTTTTCATTAAAAGTTATTTAAAATTAGTTTTAAGAAAATTCCAATTGTGTAAAGAAGAACAATTCGAATATTTTCAATAATAATTTGTTATTTTTAAACTAAAAATTAGTTTAATTTATTTCTCTTGCCATATTTTCATTGAGAATTAATAATTTTTTTTTTGAGTAAATTTTTTTTTTTTTCAAAAATGGATGAAATTTTTTTAAATATTTTTATGTGATCATTAATATGATAAAAAGGTCTATGAAAAATGTGTAAAAAAAGTAGGGGTTTCCATTTAAAAAAATTGATGATGACGTCATAGTGAAGTTATCAGTGACGTCATGAATATTTTTTTCATTCCAAAAGATGGCATTTTTAAAACAAAAATTGACCTGTCCGAGTGATTTTTACAAAAAAAATTTTTACGGAAGTTATGACCTTGGTTCCATACTTTATCACCACCCTGTATATCAACAAAATTTGCCAATTAACATGTTTTGTTGGTTTAAGAGTAATTTTGTTGAATTTAAAAAATATATAAAGAAGTAACAAGAATAAAGATATACATATAAAAATAAAAAAGAAACCAATAAACTCAACAACATAATAAAATATGTACAACATTCTAAACAATGAATATGAATATGGTGGTAATTTATTAAATTGTTTAAAGGCATTAAATAAACAAATACTTTTACCTTTATTTGTTTTAATTGAATTTAGATGAATTTGATTAGATATATTTTTGTATTAAATTTATCAATTTATGAATTACCTTTTATTAGATTTAATTATATTTATATTAATTACAGTTTATGAATTTTTATTGTTCAATACAAAACTATTCTTATTACTTTTATTTTAAAGACAAACAATTCTTTTAATGTTTGCATGTGTTTAATAAAAACCTTTAATTAACAAGTTTTTCAAATAAAAAAAATGAAATAATAAAAGTGGCAACTAATATTCCATTGAGTTAGGTTAGAAACTCATGCGACAAATCCATCTCGATTACTTTTAGGCACTCGTGATATCTCGATCGGAAATTCTCGAATGCGAGATGATCTCGATGGCTCAAGAATAGCATTTCACGAAAAGTAATCGAGATTTGCAGATATCTCGCATGCGACTTCATCTCGAGTGGTTCCAGAATAGGTATGCTGGACCCTCAAATCCAGTGAGGTGAGTTCGTTAATTGGTTTTATGAAGCACAGTTTGTGATTTTCTTTTAATTTCTTTTTCAGGGTCCAAGGTGCGGACTGGTTTTTGGTCCTAAAACAATTGTTGCGAAAACGTGGTTTTTTCATATTTTGGCTTACCATCAATTGGTTGGGCTTGCTGATTACCTGGTTACCTACCTGTTGCTGTACCCGCTGTTTGGCTTCAAACCTGGTTGATGACGCAGGGTTATTATCACCTTCCCAACTTGTGAACCTGCTCCGGAAATTATTCACGGACGACAACGAAAAGTCGCCATCATCAGGCTTGTAAACCTGCTGTTTTATTTAAAAAAAATTTTAAACACGATAAAATCTTACCAATATTCTCACATTGCAATTAACCCCCATCAGAGGGGAGATCAGAGATCATAAGATTATTCTTTTTAAATTGTTTGCTCATTTATGGGACTTCATCCCTTTTTATGGAATTAATTTCCAAATTGATTTTCTATATTTAATATCGTCCCAAGGGACTAAAGAATTATTATTATTTACTCCGGCGCATGACGCGCTTATTTGTAAGTATACAAAGATCTTTGTCTACCTTTTTCGAACATTTAAATTTGTAAAGCATTTGCGTTTAATTTTACCACATCTGTCATTATTAAAATTATTAGTTTATCATAAGTTCCATACGCTTGGGCTTTGTTCTTGTGAATATACTACTCATTTTTTTACTTATTTTTCAAATTGTTATAAATGTACATTATTTTTTTATTGCAAACATGTACATATGTTTTCCTGGCCTGACAATAAACTTAAGTTTGGGCAAAATTCTTCGAATATCATTTTTCACCTAACCCTTACTTCACAACTACTTGAATTAGAATTTGGCATTCCCGATTTTGTCAATTTCCAAAATTTTGATAGTGTAAATCGGGTGGCGCTCAACATAAAATAAAAATCAAATTTTATTAACCTACACCCAAGCTGGCCGACGAACGGCTGCCGAACGCGTGAGCTTCCGAAAAGGCGTTACAAAGGAATAATTTATTAAAAATATGATATATAAATAAAAAATAGTGATTTTTGAATATAATTTTTCCCAATTTCAATGTTTTTAGTAGCTTTTAATAAAGGACTTTGATAGTCTTCAAACCTTTCAATGAAGGAAGCAGTCCTTGTACAAATGATTGTACTGAGCGGCCTTTATTCTTTTCATAAATTTGCATGTTAGTAGTAATAGCATTGTAATAGGCAGTGAAATTCTAAAAAACACATTTTTTTTATTTTCTTGAAAACTAGAAGAATTTAGATAATTCATGTAGAGTATATTATATAGGGTGTTCCGTTTGTGGTTCTCAAAGGGTAAAATCGTATTTTTTCAGTTGATGAATACCATTACCAGATAAGTTGTGTTTTTTGAGTTTTCTAAAATTTCTTCATATTGTCAAGAAACCAAAGAAAATTTTGAAATTTCTTTCACTTACTTAAGCTTTCTAAGGTAACTCCTGTATGAGAATGTTGTGAGAGTTTACCTTGCATGACAGAAGTCATCTTATGGTAACCTTTCGGTAACGTTAACTTAAAATAATTATCGCTGTCAAAACAAATCTTTTTTTCGAAAGTTTTTAAGTATAATAAGTTTTTATTGTTCAAAAAACAATCAGCGTAGATTTCTCATTGGTTAATATTTTAATACCTCTTTAGTTATAATTATAGAAAATCCTTTTGTTATATAATTGATTTCTTATGCATTTATCTTATTTACTTGTATGTTTTAATTCAAAGGTTATCAGAATTATTATGCGAAGGCAGAAGACATATTGTTTATTGAAACTTACATTAAGTTATAATTTTATATTTTCAAGATCACATATTTTACTACTACACCAAATTGTGGAATTTCCACAAAAAAACTAGTCAAAAATTTAGATATCTAAATCCTAAAAAATCTCAATGCCAATCTTATCCTTAAAATGTAAACAAAGTTATTTTGGTCTATTTTTAGTGTTGTTATCTCTGTTATAGTCGACGTTACAATTGCTAGTCTATTAAAGGATTATCTTAGCTGGCGGAGCCGCGCATACTTTCTCCGCCCATTCCGCTCTTACGCACGCAGTTTTATCATGGCGAGCAACAAAGAGACGTGCTTGTTAAGCTCTCGAGAAAGCCAAATTAAAAATAATATTGCAAATAATTAAACAATGTACAAGAATATAAAAATAAAATTTATTTATTAACAAATTATTTCATAAATCAATGAAAATTATAAATGTGCCTCTTTTCTATTTTAAACAAAACAAATAATATTGCAAATTATTATTATTGCAAATCGTCCATCTCATCATCATCACTTGACTCCTCATCATCCATATTATCATCGCTAGAACTACTATCACTATCATCACCAGTTGTGATTATTAAAGGTCTCACGTCATCAATCATTATTTGATCGTTATAAGATGACTCTATTACTTCTTGGGTGTGCCTGATTGTGTTTTCCCAAATTTGAGCAGTTATGCTTTGCAAACTATTTTCCCACACAGTCAAAACTTCTGAATCGGTCCCTTTCGAAGAAATTATGTGTTTGTCATAATAGTTTTTTGTGATACCCCATATTAATTCAATAGCATTGTAATGACAATGATAAGGCGGCAAGCGTAAAATTTCATGACCATAACTATTCGCTAGGCTGTCTATTGCAAATTCTTTCGGACCTTTATTGCTCACCACTAGATGCATTAATTCAGCTTTAGTGAATGTTTTTTCAAACGCAATACCTTTTGTTTCTAGCCAATCTTGAATTTCTTTTTTTCTCCAGGCACCCGTTGGACTTTTATTAAGCAATCGAGAATGATAAGATGCATTGTCTAGGATTATTAAGGAAGGTTCCTCTAAAACTTTTAATAATTTCTCCTCAAACCATTCTTCGAATACTTCTGCATTCATCGAATCGTGGTAGTCAGCAGAATTACTTTTAGACGCAAAAACTAAATTTGCACCTTCAACAAAACCAAATTTTGTTCCTGCATGCAAAATTATAAAACGTTTGCCTTTTGAAGCCTTGCCTCGTTGGTTAGAACAACCTGGAGTTTTGTCGGTCCACTGTTTTTTTATGGTACCAGATCCACTAGAAAAAATCCACGTTTCATCGAGAAATACCAGCTGCAGAGGAAATTCGGAATTTGTATTCTGCATGAAACGTTTTAAAAATTTGTTTCGATGTTGAACAATGTGGCTTTGCTCGCAGAAGAATACCCTATTTGCATCAAATTTTTTAAATCGGAACCCCATAATACGCAAAACTTTATATAAACTAGATAAACCAATATCAGCGATTTTCTTCTCCTTAATTTTTAACAGCAATTTTTTAGCCGTAATGAAATCATTATTGCTGTACATTTCGTAGATTATTTTCCTAATCTGCTCTTTAATAATGTCACATAAATTATTTGTTTTTCTTTTAAAATAGTTCTTCCTCTTTTTGGGACTTAAACTTTGCCCAGCGCTGAACATTTTACATATCCTATTCACTGTCCTCAAAGATAAATTTAATGCATTTGCTGTTCTTTTTTGAATTCCCAGAATTGATTCGAAAGGTCCTCCATTGTCTCTTTCCCTTAGAAAATAGTGATAAAGGTTCACCACCATTTCTCTTTCCCGTTTAATTAATGCTCGTGGCATTATTAATAATTTTACAATTTTACACTGCTGCTGGCGCAAAACGTAGCGTATCTTTATTAATTTATTAAAGCGTGAAGCGCATCGCTCGCTCAATTGTTAACAGAGCAGAGTTAGTATTGGCTGAAGGGCGGGCTCTGAGCAGTTGAGTTGTATTTTATTATAATTTATTATAATCCGATAATAGACTAGCAATTTTAACGTCGACTATAACATGCTTGCTTTTAATCACAAGATTTTATTCTTTGTCTCGACTATATGTAAGTAAATTTAAGCCATATTTTTTGTGTTTTACGAATAGTATATCAGTAACGGCCGTAATTATATCGGATTTTTAGTAGTTTTTTTAAATGTGGAGTGTTGGTTCTGGGAACACAATCATGAAATTTTAAATAGGACTAAACGACAAGACGTATACAATGGGTGAGTATTATTTTCTTTTACTGTAAATTACATTCTAAAATGGGATTGTTAACTTATCCCCCAGTAAACACAAAACGATCATTTACGTAACTGTTTTATCAAAACTAAAAAACAGTGTTACATAACAAAAATGTTGTAACTGTTAAGGTGCGTTTCCACCAAGGCAACATTCAGGAACTTATTGTTTCGTTTTGTTTCTTCTTGTTGCTTCAAAAAGAAACTTTTAGAAACATTAATAAACTTATTGTTTCCACTAACGCAACTAAATCGTCAGTAGTCGCAAGCCTTCAAGAAAGGCAAAATCATGGTGGCATACGCCTGCTTAGCACCCTCAAAGTAGACGATATTACCTCTGGAAAAATAAAAAATGGAAGTGTTCAAAATTTTTTAAGATTGTCCAATTCTGACATAGAATGGCTACTGTGTCAGGTAGCTCCACGTATTCAAAAAGAAGATACAAATTTTAGGCCAGCTATTTCCCCAATGGAACGATTGCTTGTCACTTTGCGATTCCTTGCAACATGCGATTATTACCATTCGATGATGTATTTGTTTAGAATTTCTATTATTTATATTGATTATTATATGCATATTATAATAATTATTATTGTATTGTAATTAAAAACTTGATACGTGATACGTGATACGTATAACCTAGCACCGCGCATATACTAAACAAAACAAGTAAAGCAAAGCAACAATTTTATGTTCCTAGTTCGATTCCGCTGAGATGGCGACAAGAAGAAACTTATTTTAGTTTCCTTTTGTTGCCGATTTTTTTTGAAGTTTAACAGTCGGAATTTTTTCGGAAACAACGAGAAACATTTAGGAATTTTATGGAACTTTGTGAAACATTTTTGGAAACAAGCAACAGAAACACAAATGTTCCTCAATGTTGCTTTGGTGGAAACGCAGCTTTATGGAACTTTGTAGAACATTTTTGGAAACAAGCAACAGAAACACAAAAGTTCCTCAATGTTGCTTTGGTGGAAACGCAGCTTTACAAACAATATATTTCGTTTGTGATGCATCTGCTATGTGACTAATGTTACGTAAGTATTTTATCACAAGTAAAGAACTATGTTACTTATGTAACGGGTTTGTAACTGTTTTAAACAATTTATATTTCGTTTGTGGTGCATCTGCTCTATAAATAATGTTACGTAAGTGTTTTATCACAACTAAATGTTACATAACAATAGTTTCATTTCTGTTACAAACCATATACTTTGTATGTGATGCATCTGCTATATAACCAATTATACATTAATGTTACATAAATATTGGAGAATCTGTGAAGTGTCAACCCGAGTAGTTCCAAAATGAACAGTAGATGACATGCTAACTTCTACTAATAAGAGTTATGTTCGGTGCACTTTAGATAGTCGAGCTAGCATTCGGTTGCAACAACTCAAGGCTGAAGTTGTGATTTCCGTCTAATGCAGGCGGTCACAATTAAGAGTTAGCTGATGAGGATTGCCATCTACTCTAAACTCTGATAAAGGTAGATGAGGAATTTTAATATTGGTCCTTCCGGTATTTTGTCGTTTTAGGCAATGGATGAATGAAACAAATTCATTTTATTCCAACATAAGTCAACAAGATTAATTAATTTTATATTACAGGTATAAATCATAAAAGTGAGATATTTTTTTACGGTCCAATATTGAAGCATTTACAGAACTAATTTGAAACTATTACAGTACTATACTCTATACTTGTTACATATGTATTTGTTATATCATGGTTACAAATCAAATAAAAGAACATATGTTCTGTAAAGATTATATATCACTTACTACAACATTTCCCCCAAAAGTATCCAGGTTTACTTGATCTAATTTAAAATTGCTATAGGTATAAATATGTACTTGCACATGAATTTAACCTACTTTTTTCGATATCTAATGCATGTCAAAGGTTAGCCTATTTTTATTTGTTAAATAAACTACTGCACATTTTATATTACTATATGTATATATACTATAATATTTAATTGAGTATTAAATATAGTGACTATCATTCATTCTCCAAAAAAATTGTGTTACTTTCGATTAAAAATAATCTAGAAAATCATAAAAATTTCATAATAGGTATCAATAAGTTTATTTTCTTTTGATTATATTTTGAAGGAAACATAGCGTTAAATTTTTAAAACAAATTCAATACTCGTGTCATTAATAATGAACTTACGAATTCCGGTACTTAAGACATTAGTAATAAGACCATTTGCTATTTACCAATTAGTTCGATTTTCCAAAAAATATTGATTATATGAATAGCACGAGCAGCAGATGAGTCCTCGACAACAAGCAAAGTGTCATCAGCAAATATATTCATACAGACAGAATCATTATTAGGATCTTGTTGATGTCATTTATGTTGAAGTAATTGTTTAATACAAGTTAAATGTTTTATATTTTCAATGATGTGTTGATATAATTATTATTTTATAATAATCATGAATGTTAAAAAAAATTGTGTGCTTGACAAGTTAATCAAATATGTTAGAAATATATGTACCAGCAATTGTATCTTCTAGAATAAAGAGTTTTTTTAGAAGCACAAGAGTTTTAAATACAATAGGTTATGGGACCAGTCCACGTAAGTCATTAAAGAATAGAAGGAACCGTACAAAATATTATTTTTTTTTTATTGTGGAGTATCGTTGACATTTCTTAAGTTATGGAGTTGACGAAACACATAAAACCTCTGATTGGTGAAGTAGATTGGCCAATTTGGAAAAGGAAAATGCGAGACCTGTTGGATTACCACGAAGGTGCTCTAGATGTCATTGAGGGAAGGTTAGTAAAACCTGAGCCCTTGGTAAATGATGCTAAGGAAGAACAAATTAGGCAGTATAAGAAGGCAAGTGATTTGTTTCGAAAGGCAAACAGTTACGCAAAATCAATGATTTCAAGTTCAGTGACAGATTAAGTTTATCAAAAGATAATGGATAAACAAACAGCGTATGAGGCTTGGGAGGCTTTAAAATTGAATTTTGAGGCGTCATCCAAAGATCAACTGTTCAAAATATGTACTGACTTTTTTGTGTTCAATTGGATTCATAGAGAGGATGTTTCAACTCACGTTGCAAAATTGAAAAGTTTGTGGTTTGAGCTTAATAATGGACTTAAAGCCAAAAATGAAAGTGCTTTGCCAGACTTACTTTTACTCTGTAAAATTCTGCAAATTTTACCAGGTGACTTCGAGAATTTCAAGTCTAGTTGGATGTTATTGTCGAAAAATGAAGATAAAACATTTGAAGAATTAATTACTCAATTGTGTATGTATGAGAGAAATTTCAGAAAGATCACAGATGGAAGCATTGTTAGTAAAAAGTGAAAAACCGAAGTTGAATCGAGGCTTACATAGGTCTAAACAAATGACAGTTGTAATTATTGTAAAAAGAAAGGACATTGGGTAGTTACATGTAGAAAGTGGATTGCTGACGGACGACTGCAAAAGAAGGTTCCTCAGAGCAATGCTGTCGAAACAAATGTAGCCTTATGTTCAGTAGATGAAGATATTCTTCGAGTGGAAACATTATCATCAGGATGGTGGATTGATAACGGAGCTACAAAACACGTGACAAATTGTTCATACTTATTGTTAGAGTCCCAAGAATTCCAAAGTCCTTGCGTCATTAACGCCGCTGGAGAAGAGGTTCTTCCGGCTATTGGGAGAGTTTTTAGCACATGCAAAAACAGTAGGACACAAGATTAAAGAATTACTCCGAGATAATGGAGGAGAATTTGACTGTCAAGAGGTAAAATGCATTCTTGCAGAGACTGGAATCACGCAGAGACTGACAGCACCATACACACCGGAACAAAATGGTGGCAGTGAGCGTGAAAATTGTACACTTGTTGAGAGGGCAAGAACTTTTAAGTACTCGAATTGCGATGTTGAATTTCTAGCTGCAATATGGGCAGAGTTAGTGACAGCAGCAATTTACATTCTTAACAGAACAGGAAAATCATCAGAAGAAGGAGTCAGTCCTTATGAACTATGGATGGGAAAGAAACCTAGAATAAAACATTTGCGTTTCATTGGATCTTCTTGCTATGTTCATATACCAGCTAAGAAGAGAAAAAAGATGGACAAAAAGGCAGTGATAGGATATCTCGTCGGATATGATGGTGATGAGCGTTACAAAATTTATGTTCAAAAGGATCAGAAAGTAATTTTGTCAAGAGACGTTCAATTCCAAGAGAGACTGAAAGAATGTAAAAGTGAAGTAAAGCTACAAACGGAAGATAATAAAAATAAAAATCAGTTTGAAGAAGTAGATGAAGATGAATAGTCACAGATTGATGTTGAGAAAAGGTCAAAGATCAAGTCTGAAGATGAACACAAATCTGAAGAGTTGTTAAGTAATGGCGAAGAATATCTAACTGACAGCAATGAAGAGGAAAATTCTGAACAGATATCTGGAAGAATTTTAAGAAATCGATTAACTTTAAACAAACCAAAATATCTAGAAGATTACGCCTTGATAATGGAAGAATTTGGTAATGAAGTAACAGAGGATCCTGAGACTCTTGAAGATGTTTTAAACAGCAAAGATTCAGCTGAATGGAAGAAAGCTATGGATCAAAAAATTGCTTCATTGAAAGAAAATAAAACTTGGATTTTGACAGATCTTCCACCAGATTCAAGAGCATTTCCATGCAAATGGGTCTTTCGGTTAAAGAAAAATCCTGACGGTAGTATTGATAGGTACAAAGGAAGGCTGGTTGTCAATGGATTTAGTCAACGTCATGGTGTTGATTACAGCAAAACTTTTAGCCCAGTGGCAAAGATGGGAACAATTCCTTCAATTCTTAGCATTGCAGCAAGTGAGAAAATGTATTTGATACAATTTGATGTATCAACTGCTTTTCTATATGGAGAGCTTGAAGAAACTGTTTTTATGAAACAACCACAAGGATACGAAGACGGAACCAGCAAGGTCTGCAAACTCAAGAAGAGTCTTTACGGTCTCAAGCAAGCACCCAAATGCTGAAATAAACGTCTTGGAGTTTTTCTTCAACAACATGGTTTCAAGGCCAGCGATGCTGATCCATGTTTATATGTTCGAGAAAGGAATAATGAAAAACTTGTTCTTGTAATATATGTGAATGATGGTCTTCTTGCAGCAACCGATCAACAAAAGATGGAAATTTTTATTAGAGAGTTGAAATCAGAATTCAAGATTGTATCCAGAAAAGCTAAATATTTTTTGGGTATTGAAATTGAACAAGAAGAAAAATTTATTAAAATAAATCAGAAGACGCATGCAAAGAAAATTTTAGAACGTTTTAATTTTTCAGAAAGTAAATCTGTTTCAACTCCAATGCTCAAGGGTGCAGAAATTTCCACACCAGAGAAAGATGATAAGGGTGCAGAAATTTCCACACCAGGGAAAGATGATAGTACAATATAATTTCCCTACAGACAAGCTGTTGGAGCTTTGATGTATTTAATGCTTGGAACAAGACCAGACTTGGCATACAGTGTGGGATTTATATACAGATCGCTTGAAAATTCAACTATGGAGGATGTTATACGTGTTAAGAGAGTTTTTAGAAACATAGCAGGGACTTTGGACCTGGGAATAGTTTATCGAAATAATGTAGATGTAGGTATCTTGGAAGTTTATAGTGATGCAGATTGCGGCGGGTGTATACTGACAGGTCGCTCAACCTCTGGAGTGATTGTGAAATATTCAGGAGGAGCAATTTCCTGGTTAAGTCAGCGACAAGCAGTTGTAGCGACCTCAACAACTGAAGCGGAAATAATTGCAGCCAATGAGGGAGCAAAAGAGGCAATTTGGTTACACAGACTTTTTAGAGGAATCATAAAACTTAAGAATGTTCCTGTAATTCAGGTTGACAACTCAGCAGCGGTAAGACTGGCTCAAAATCCAGAATTTCATCGCAGGACCAAGCATATTTCGATTAAACATTTTTTCATACGAGAGAAAGTAGCACAAGGAAAACTTGGAGTTCAACAAATTTCTACGGAATATCAACTAGCAGATATCATGACAAACCATTGGCGAGAACACGTTTAAAGATTTTATGTGTGAAGATAGGGCTTATGTGAAAAGGGATAGAAAGAGTATGGAAGATGAATGGAAATTTAACTATGATTACAAAGGGAAAGTGTTGAAGTAATTGTTTAATACAAGTTAAATGTTTTATATTTTCAATGATGTGTTGATATAATTATTATTTTATAATAATCATGAATGTTAAAAAAAATTGTGTGCTTGACAAGTTAATCAAATATATTAGAAATATATGTACCAGCAATTGTATCTTCTAGAATAAAGAGTTTTTTTAGAAGCTCAAGAGTTTTAAATACAATAATTTAAATATAAAATAAACAATAAAACATACACTGAAACGTCTCCTACTTCAATATATTGTATAAATTATATATGAAAATTATAAAATCTATTTGATCTCTATCTATAAATCATGCACCAAATGTGACAGATCAGATTATTTAATTTTTTTTTCTATTTTGGTGCGTTACTCGTTTCATAAGTCGATAGTAGCACTTGTTCATTAAAATACTCGTCGCTACTCGACTCGTATTTTAAAATTGAACGCGTGCTACAATATGCGACTCATGAAACTCGTTTTTTAATATAGTATTTTTCATTTTTTTTAATTTCTTTTAATTATCTGACTCTTTTAGTAATACTTGTGCTCTTCCACCATTCCCAGAGCATGGCAATTGGTCAATATGGACGAGTAATTTAACAAAAAATCCAAAAGAAGTCGTCAATCAAGGTACAGTTATAGAATTAAAATGCGAAGCTAGCTATAAGTTATACCCTAATGATATGGATATAAGAGTATGCAAAGAAGGAAAATGGGGCCGTTTGCCTGAATGCATAAGTAAGTAAATCAATATTTAAACAAAATGATCTTTTTCAATTTCTTTGAAAGTTATTCAGCATAATGAATGATATCACATGTACATATAAATATTTTTTGTAATTCAGGAACTTGTCCGCCAATATATTCAACAAAAAAACTTAATGTTACTTGCACTTTTCGAGGAAGCAACATATCATGTTCAAATCCCTACGAAGGTACTGAAGCGGAACTTGAATGTACACCTTTATATGAAAATGCCCAATTATCAAGAGAGGCTCCACGTATGTGTCGCAAAGGAAAGTGGAATAAAAATAATATCCCACACTGTGAACTAAGTTAGTTCATATTCTTATTAATACCAATATTGTGTTATACACTAATCTAAATCAAGATCAAAATATCTGCTGTAGAATCACGATAATCGAAATTTGATACGATTAATAAATAACTTATTTTAGAACCAATCAAAATACGAGATTTAGTTTGTCTTGTCCAATACTATGACGTTTATACTGAAAAATCTCACAGATAACATTTTACAGCGCCAAAAAGCGACTTGTATTTTATCAGGGAAAAACGCGTAAAGTGGAAACGGTCAGCAAACATGAATTCCAACCTCACTGAGAGTAAATCAAATCAGCGACGCTGAATTTTCCTACCAATGCTGGAGAGTTGTAAAGTTTGTCCAAATCTTGAATGTGGATTGCAGGCGAAATATTAAGGGTTTTTTTTTCGTAACGAAAACTCCTAAACGTTTGGGAATCCATATTCCAATAGAATAGTACGTCTAATGAAACCAAACCAAATAGTTACAATAAAAATTTAATTTATTTCTCGAGGTAAACTTGGTGCATTTCGAGGACGCTTATAGCCTCATCTTCAGAAGTACATGCAATCAGTAAATTTATACTAAATAAAAACAAATAAACTACATACAAAAGGTCACAATCCAAACTTACTTGAACTTAATTAATATATAAACAGCGAAAATGTTGCGAGTAGAGAACAAGTCATAAACCAAATTTCGCCCATTGAATCACATGGAATGAAATAGTTAAAATCATTTAAAAAATTAAAAAATAATTCATTTTCGAAAACGTCCAGATCATTTTTAAACATAATAATTTTGTATGAGATCGTGAAAAGTCACATTTCTTTATAGCAAGTTTGTTAAAAGTGAAATAACCATAATTAGAAAGCGATAAAAAAATACAACGTTATAACTTACGATTGTAATTTTTTTTTAAATGCCCAAAAATGCACACATAATAATATATGATGTCAATTGCTTCAAGACAACACAATTTAAAATATTAAAACTGTATTAAACATTAAAAACTTTGCCTTGTAAGCCGGATGATTGAAGATTTTAAAAGGAAACGTTACTTGGAGGAATTTTGGCACTGATATTATGACGTAAAAAGTAAACGAAATGCCATCTGTACCCGTCTTAAAAAATGTTATGCGGTAATTCTGACCAAAAATTTATTCGTAAGAGCGCTGTTAAATTTGACAGTCACCCTGATGTCAAAAAAACGTTAATCTGTAAACTTCACTGTAACTTAACGGTTATGTAATAGTATATTAAGCAACGAGTTTCATAAGTCAAGTATTATTACACGCGTCCAAGTTTTTTAATGGAAGAGTGCAATAATTGACTTATGAACGAGTTGCTTATACTATTTTTTATAATTTGCGCAAAAATTAAATAAATTTGGAAATTATTCGAGGTAGAAATATTTTTTAATTTTTTTAGCAGTTGGTGACAATGATTTCTTATTGAATCGTTGTTATAACAACAGAAAACATAGAAGTCTTGACAGTGACAGTTTAATTTAAGGTTTCAGTTTATAGATTTTAAGTTGCCGATTTTTAGTGTAAAACTAGTGATAAGTTATCGGGTATCCTACCAGGGGCGCGTTCCAGTAATGAAAGCCCACGACCACGACCACAAAATTTTCCCGTTCCACTAGCTTACAAGGTCACCATTCAACAAACAACCACGGAAACCCACGAATAAATACGGTCGTTGTGAGCTTCTTGCGGTCGCCATCGATGCACGAAAGAAAAAATCGCGGTCTTATGTAGAACGATTTTGCGGTCGTCGTGGGCTTTAGTGTTCATTACTGGAACGCGCCCCAGATATTCCGAAAATAGCAAAAAATAGTAAGCCCTTAATTTTTGATAAATTTTTTCATATCTTCACAAAAATTAATACCACATATTTGACTTTTCTTATTTGACAGTTAAATTTAAAGATTATTTAATTTAATTTTTTTTGAAAATTAATAATTTAAAAAGAGTGACTAATTATTCTGTATTCTATCAAAAATTTAGGAGACATAAAAAACATAGCAAGTACTTTAAATCTTGAAATTTATTTACGATAATCAACACCACAAATTAGACAGATCAATGCTACCAACCAGGGTAGGGAATCTCCCATATTAAAAGTTTTTTCCCTAATTTCGGGAGGAAGCCTACGTGATGGCGCTGCTTTATTAGTTTTTTAAGCAACTTTTTTTTACAAATCCTTACCCCTCTATGCTTCCCCTTAATCAAAAAATATAAAATAATTAAAAATTTGGATAAACTAATCAAGTATCCATTACATTTTGAATTGTTTCTTTTTAATTTTCTTGACTTTGCATTATTTTAAAAAATAATTAAATTAAATTAAAAAATAATTTTATAGTAATCTTTGCAAGTAATCATAGATAATATAGATAGCTAACTGTAATACAAAATTTTCTGCCGGGGACACCAGCGCTCGTAGTAAAAATCCCAGGAACTAAGCGCAATAAAAATGGCGGGAGATTTAAAATTCCGAGAAATTTAATTTTTTTATTAATGAAAATTATTTGAATTTTAAATTTTAACTTTTTGTTAACTACTATTTCAATGCAATATTTAACAAAAAGAAATTGTTTTGTGTATTTTTTGAAACTAATTTAAAAATAAAAATACCATTTACTTTGTACTCATTTTTATTAATAATTATTACGAGAATTATTATAATACAATTTAATTATACATGCAAATAAAAACAATTTACAAAAATCATTATTTTTGGCTTAATATAAAAGTAAGTAAATATTCCTTTGGAGTGAAGAAATGTTTTGTTAGTATAATAAAAAACATGAATATTAAATATTAAGTTCACAGGTAGTACACCCTACAGTTCAGCCTTTCAAAATTTGTGCATAATGTTTTGAAGACATATGTATATTATCAAATAAAAAATTATAAATGCAAAATAGGCTCGTATTACCCTCTGTCCAGTAAATATTCAATAAGATCCGCTTTTACCCTTAGTGGAGTAAAACAAGCTAAATTTAAAATTACCAAAAAAGTCTTCAATTTTTAACAAAGGTGGTCCAGTTTCTTCATTATTGTTCGGAAATAAAGTGAATTCCACCTCTGGAGAAAGCCACGAACATGTAATTTTTATTGGATCTGATTAAAAATATTATTAAAACCGATAATAATATTAACTAAATACCACTTACTAGGTAAATTTATTGTCGGCACTAAATCCTTCGGTATGTGCTAGTTTCCCTTGAGTAGATTCCCTTCAAAAGGACTACCTCAGACTCTTTTGTATTCTTCAAAAACATCTTTTGGAGTCATTAACAGCAAATTTTCATTTCGCGGGCAGTCAACCCACTTACCAAACCGCACAGTTTCAGTCTCGTAATTGGGAAATTTCTTTAGATGATTTGTATTGTTAGAATTATTAAAACAACACCTTCTAAGCAATGGAAATAATTTAATCAATTTTAATTTTGTAATTTGTGACAAGTAACAAGTAACAATGAACAAATATCAAAGTTAACTTGAAAATTACTATTTTTTATTAAGGGGAATTATAGAGGGGAAGAATTTTGTAAAAACAGTTGCCTAAAAAAACTCATACAGCAGCGACACATATTAAAAATCCTATGAACATATGGACGACGCTTTTTATATGAGAGTTATCCTACTCTTGACGTAATGTCACCGTTATACTTCGGTGTTTTTGTGTTAAAATTTTAAGTATTATGGCCTGATATACAAAACCAATAGTGAATTTTTACCAAGAATAATTTCTAACTTGGAACTTGAACAAGTGATTCGCAACTGTTGTAAAAATAAAATATCCCAGCAAGTACTTTTGAACTCTTCAAATAGCACCAGCACAAGACCTCAAAATTATTTTATTTTTGTAATTAAATATTAAATGTTTTGTAAGTATCCATAAAATGTACTCATGTACAGAAACATAAATAAATATTAACTACTTAATTATATTTGTTTCTTTTCGTTCAAATAGCTAAAAGTTAAAGTGCAGAAAAATGTTTACTTTTTATTGAATATTCGAAACGATTCTAATCGATTCGAACTAATTCATTAAAAAGGAAATATTAAATAAATTTTAAAATGATAAGCTTATTTTACAAAATATCTAAATTTCTCCCGCCGTTTAAACGTCAAAGTTGCGGGGGAACCCTTTCAGATGGCGCTATTTTTGATGTCCGAAAATTTTGTATCCCAGTTAGCTATCTATTTTATCTATGCTACCAACTTCGTAAGCGGGTGCCATGCGGGTGCTATAATGAGCGTGCTATGGCCCATTATGAAACCCCTAGCGGTGTCTTAAATGCAATATTATAGACGCAAATTATAAAAAATAACATTTTCGGTGTTAAAATTACATCGGTAAAAATAATAATATTACATTAATGTATAATCGATCAAAATAATACATTATATTGATGTACAATGTATTTTAACACCGAAAATGATACTTTACATTGTAGTTAAGTTCAGTAAAGTTTAGAGAATAGCGTTTTTTTGACATCATGGTGGCTGTCAAAAACAATTTCGCATTTTTTGGGGTCAAAACTGTGACTACGTACCCTTAAGTGTACACCAAAAATAGAATCATCATTCTGTTTATTATTTTTTGACAAGAGGTGTAATCTCGCTCTAGTTTTAATGTCCCTACCAGAACGTCCAACGTAAGTGGCTTTTTAACCCTCAGTTTTACATTTCAAGCATTAATCAAAGATTTTCGTAAACGTATATGTTAAGTGATTTTATTAATGTTAGAAGGAGTCAGAATAAAATAAATCGTCTTGGTTTGAACCAAAATTACATTCGAGATTTAGATAAACTTTAGTAGTAGTAGAATCGGTGGCGACTCTAAGTCTAGTGTGATAAAACTTTTCAAGGTGTTGCATATAATTCGATACATCATTCAGGGGGAACACAAAATGGCACTGCTGCCACGTGTAGACCGAACGCCACTATAAAATTTTTTTTTTCATTTTAATTTTTTTTTAATATCTAGTATCATCAAACTTCTGGATTCTGATTATTCCTCTCGACGGGGAAGGGTTAGGGCTATAAAAAAATGCCCCCAAACCTGACAGGAACCGAGGCAGCAACCCCTAAAGTGGGTATAATTTTCAAAAATAAGCAACCACTTTTACGAGACGTCAGTAAAAGTGGTTGCCCATTTGTGAAAATCGAATTTGTGGGATCTCTTATTTTCCTGCTGCCACTGACTGATAGCACCGCATTTTTTTATACCCCTAACCCTCTCCTGTCGCGAGAAGAAATCAGAATCCTGAAGTTTTATGATACTAGATATAAAAAAAATAATAAAAATTTTGAAAATTTTTTTTTATAGTAGCGTTCGGTCTACACGTGGCAGCCGTGCCATTTTGTGTTCACCCCTCAATGACGTAACGAATTATATGTACGACCTTGAAAAGTTTTATCACACTAGACTTAGTATCGCCGCCGCTTAGACTATAGGGACTCCCACCAGTCTCTCCAACGAGCAGCTGGCTATGTAAATTAAATGAAGTGAAACCGTCGTGCTATACTGACAAATTTCGTCTTAAGCCACGCATTCTTTCTAGATACGACATACGTTAGTATTAGTATGTTAGTAATAGTCGCTTCTCTGGGATTGAAATTTATTTCAAAATCGTAAGCGACAGCGTATCGCATTTCTTAGTTCAACATCCATTTACAAGCTTGGTTACGAAATTTTAAATGTAATACACCAGTCCTGTTTGCAGCCCGTTTCCACATTATGATACCTATACTGTAACTTTTTCGACCGAGAGAATTGTGTTGTGTCTTTATCTTACACTTTATTATTGACATATTCTCACTCTTTTTTCGCATGCTAATTTCGATTCGTGTGTCTAGGGGTATATATGAATTTTTCGCTCATAGAATGCAAGTACATTCTGATTGGTTCTAACTTATATGTGACTTGTATTCCCCTCCTTTTCCTAACTGCTTTCATTTTCGTGTTTCATTCAAAAATTTTGAGTTGTTTATTAATCTTCCTAAAATAATCTCGAGGTTAAGCTTTTTTCTCGGATATTGTTGCTGCTATATTTGTACTGGGCATTAATTAATATACTTTAGTTAGGACGCGTTCCACTAATGAACCCTAAAGCCCACGACCACGACCGCACAATTTTCCTGTTCCACTAGCTCAAAACGTCACCATTCAACAAACGACCACAGAAACCTACGAATAAATACGGTCGTTGTGAGCTTCTTGCGGTCGCCATCGATGACGTTATTATGCAAGAAAGAAACAACCGCGGTCGTATGTGGAACGACTTTGCGGTCGTCGTGGGCATTGCTAGTCTTTAGTGGAACGCGCCCATAATAGCACATGTCTTAATAATTTACTTTGAATACACAATCTGATTATTATCGTCTGTTAGGTTACATTGGCACCATATACCTTATATTTAAGTATATGCTGTGTTACATAATATGATCATAGAATCATAGAACAATTACTTACTATAACTATTACAGTTGCTTTTAATCAACTCAAGTTTGGTTATCGCTTTGGTAATAAACTACCGTATTAAAGATTTTCGTTTAAAAGCAACAATTTCCGAAAAAGCTCAACCTCTTTTTTATTTATCCCCGAAAAATATCCTTAAAGTATCATCATTAATAATGGAACTCAGCTTTTTAAGATTTCTGCTTTAATAACTTGTTTGATTCGCATTTTATATTTTCAGTTTGTGGATTAAGCATAGCAGAAGAAGGAATACCATTTATCTCTGGAGGCGAACATGCCAAACGAGGAGCATTTCCATGGCATGTAGGTGTCTATAATGCTACAAATCTACAACAAATTTGTGCTGCATCAATTATAACTTCTAAAATTTCATTATCAGGTACTTATATGTTTATAATACGTAGTGGGACATTTATGTTCTCGGGTAGATTTGATGATGGAAATATGATTTAGCTACCTGCAACTCGCTAGACAAACCAGGTATATCACTTAAATAAATCACTTCCAATAACTGAGATGGGCAGCATTGGGTAGCGCACTTGTACCTGAAAAGAGGACGCCAAGTATCCCGAAACTTTAATCCGGTAGTTCGCTAGCGCACATCAACTTTCGGGGTTGACCTGCGGCGCTAATGATCATACCTTTATATTTTTCAAAAAAATGTGGAGATCGCGTTACAAAACTTTAGTAAAATTTCTATTTATTAGCAAAAAATAACTAAATTTTTCTAACTCTATGACCTCACCAAAATACAATATATATTTTAAAAACGTTTTCCTCATCAAAACGTATCAAACTCTACCCAAACCTAACCTAACTCGACCACCACAGAGTGTATTTTAATTTAGGTAATCCTTTCGGTACCTGTATATTTTATAATAAGTCCGCTAGGCAATGTAGCCTTTTAATGGCAAAGTTATATGACATGCGCTCCTCCAGCATGTTTAATCCGGTTACCTGATTTGGTGCGCTAGCCCAAATTGCCCACTGAGATATTTGGTGAGAAAGAAAACGTAGCCACGCTATACAAGATGATCCTCATTTATGTTAAAATCTCTCCGATGGTCCTTTGATCGAAATTAGAAAAAATATCCTGTAAACATATGTTTACAGGATGAAATAGGCATATGCCCGGATGAAATAGTTCGTTTACAACACTATCCCGGATATCAATGCGAAAATGCGCTTTTACAATTTCTAGTTTTGGCGTAATATACCTAAGCTTGGGCGTGTGGTTCAAGTAATGGTGGAATTAGCTAATGTTCGCCACACTAAAACCACTGTCCCACAACAAAATGAAATTCCCCATTTGCCCAGGTGCACACTTTGCTAACTAATCGTGTGTTTGTAAAATGGATTTCGAGTTACACCTTGTATAAACTATAAAATTATTTATCTAGGGAATAGTTAACTGACGGTTGTAAAAGCGGCCCTTAGTCCAATAAATTAGTTCAAAATAATTTTCATGTTTTAATCTACCAGAAACACTTGTGGCAGAAAACATGCCCAAATTTTCAAATTAAATTCTTTTATAATAATTTTGTTAATAACAACAAAAAAGAATTATTTCCGAAAGTAGCTTTATAGGATTTTTTTTCTTATTTCGATCCAAACGGAATCACCATCCGAGAGATTATATCATCAATGTGAATAGCCCTGTATAGTTGAAAAATTTAATTTAATAAATCATGAAAATAATTGGAAATTTTAAACATGTGTGAACATGTGTAGATGTTTATTTACTTTCATCTGTCAATACCAACTGCCGTAGCATTAAGAACATTCCAAAAAAATCAAAATAACTGTATGCTTATTTTTTAGCTGCACATTGTTTTCAAAAAGATAAAGACCAGTATTTACTCGCTGCAGGAAAATATTATAGGGAGTACAATCATTCGGTGGATAAATATGCCCAATACACTAAGGTACCCATAAATACATTATCTGCAACACCTCAATTTATATTAAATTTAGTGCTGACATAAAAAATTTGTATTATTTCGTGTTTCTTGATTAGTTTTTTCTTTTTTCATCTAAGAAGACTTGGTAGTTTGTGTTTTCTGTCTCTTCACTCTTCACACGTCTAAAAAAAAATCGCATACTCCCTCACTTTTGACGTATCCATATACGTCATTCGTTGAAAGTCACCGTAATGCAAAATGTATGGGATAAGTTGATTTTAGTAGTGGGGCATTCATGCCGCCTGGTTTCACAACGAACAAATGAAATTACGATTTTGGAATTGTAAAGAAAGTAGACGCACGTTAGGTCGTTCGGTATTCGTTTTCGCTATTAATTACGCTCAGGGATTATCCCAGGGGGTTGCCCGGGGGGGCATTGCCCCCCTGTACCGGCAAAAGCCCCCCCGGAGCAATTCCAAAAAAAACAATGGCACTTAGCGAAAGTGTGATAAGTTTATTAAAAAGAAAAATGAAAAATAGAAAATAAAGTTAACTTTTTAATTTTTTTCTTTTGCAATCATTTGTTTAAAAAATATTTATTAACATATACTCCCTCCATCCGGAAATATCGTATACATTTTGAGTTATCATGTTGTCCGAAAATAATGTATATATTATACATTTTTAATTTAGGTAATTAGAATATTCTTTTTTAAGAAAGAATATAAATAAATCTGTATTTACAACAAAGAATAATACAAAAAATATTGAAAAACAACTTAAACTCCTTAATTTTCCACAATTTATCACAGTACAACAAATGATTGCAAATAAAACATAAAAGAAAATTAATCCTTTTTCTATTTTTAAATTCTTTTAATAAACTCGTCTCGCTTCACATTCGAACCTTTATGGATCCCCACCAAATCGTCTCCAAAATTTTTTATATTTGCCCCCCCCCCCACCTTTTCAAAAAGCCCCCCCGGATATTTTTGTCTGGAATAAAGCCTGATTACGCTCAGCGCTGACTGACCGACAAGAAACCGACATAACTCAGAACTCGGCAAAATATATTTAAAAACTGTTAAAACAAAATAATAAATTAATAAATAAAAATAAGATAATGGTAAAAACACATTTTAATGCAGGACGGACAGTACAATCACCCGCAAAGATATCGAGGATACAAAAGAAATATCCTGACTCAATAGAAGGTATTTACAAACACGAGATCATACAAAATCTCAGCATCTAGTCGAATAATTTTTTCATATTTCTTGTGATCTCGTGTCAGCGAACGTTGGCTATTGGGGTAGAATGCTCATTTTGTGTCCTCGATATCTTTGTGCGTGATTGTACACTTACCTATCACCTCCAGACCATTGGCGAGTTTCGGCGCCACATTTCCCCAGCTATGGGATGAGACCCCAAAAACTCCAGTGGGCTAGCAGGGCTCAAATCGGATCCTGCAGTCAAAGGCGCGTCTCGGGCATGTAGGACGTCAGCTTTAAATGGGTTAATTAGCCAAAATTAGCTGTCAATACTAGTTCAGGACAACTAATCTAGTAAAGCTACCCACAAAGTAACTCTCTCGGGTAGGGTTAACAGACAAGTTGGGTGCAGGTAAAATAATAATAGGACAGTATCAGCACATCAAGTACGTTTTGAGTGGACAGAGAAATACTTTGACCTATGAAGACTATAACAGTATCATATGCATACATGCAAGTCCTACAACCTTTCAAATAACTTGGCAAGTTATTAACGAATAAAATAAACAGAAGTGCTACCTTGGGGTATTCCTTTATCCATGTTAAATGATTCACTTTCATTAGAGTTTATTATGACTTTCGATGTACGACTAGATACAAATGATGTTATAAGACTGTTAGGTACACCTCTTATTCCAAGAGCGTCTAGTTTATTTGACAATACAATAATAATAATAATAATAATAATAATATAAATCTCGAAACACTGCATTTCTATATATACACCGGAGCAGTAACTGTCCTTGAATGTCACCAACAGAAGCCCATCCCTCAAACAAACAAAGAACGTATAAAAACGAAAACACCACCCTGGCAAAAAAGACTTGAGTTAGAAATAAAAAACCTTAGAAGTTATATCGGAAGACTTCACCAAGCCAAAAATCCAAAAGCAAGCAACAAAATCCGATTATCAGCTGAAGCTATTATTCAAAGAAACAGGAATAGTTTTAATAATACCATAAACGACGTTCTCGATCACCTGAAACAAAAACTTGGTGTTAAAGCGCATCGCTTGAAAAGATACCTAGAAAGTCATAAGAGAAAAACTGAAAACCGTTTGTTTAATACTAGCCAAAAAAACTTTTACAGATATCTGAAAGCAAAGGAAGATATTACGCCAATTACACCAAATATACTAACTACAACCAATATCAGAAATTTCTGGGAAGATATCTGGTCAAAGGCAACTGAACATAGGTATCAAGCTACGTGGATTAGGGAAGAAAAGAAAAAGTTTAATAAATGTGATTTTATGATAATGGAAGGTATCAAAACTGAAGACGTTAAAAATGCAATAACCAAAACCCAAAACTGGAAAGGTCCAGGACCAGAAAAAATTCAAAACTACTGGCTTAAAAACTTTATATCAACTCAGCAACACCTGGCTAAATGTTTTACATGGTTATTGAAACATCCTGAGGACACTCCGACATTTTTCACTAAAGGCGTAACATATCTGCTCCCAAAAACTAACCCAAGCGAAGACGATCCTGCTAAATATCGGCCAATTACATGCCTGCCGACCATATATAAAATTTTTACATCAATAATTACTAATAAAATATATGAACACCTCACAAGTAATAAGATTTTATCGGAGGAGCAAAATGCATGTCGTAAAGGTAGTCAAGGATGTAAGGAACTCCTTATCATAGATGAAGTCATCACAGGAGACGCGAAGAAAAATAAAAAAAGAACTCCATACAGCGTATATACGCTCACCAATAAATTTATCTCGAGAACAAAAGATATACTAAAGTCACAACTGTCTGGCATTAACAAATCCAAAGCAATAAATACCTATGCAATTCCGGTGATAAGTTATAGCTTCGGAATATTAAAATGGACTCAAACGGATTTAGAAAACCTTAACAGAATGATAAGGGTACAATATACCAAATACCGTTCACATCACCCAAGAAGTTCCATTGAAAGATTTCACCTACCAAGATGGAAAGGGGGAAGAGGAATTCAAGACCTTGTTACATGCCATCATAAACAAGTGGAAAATCTAAGAGAGTACTTTAAAAATAAAAGCTTGAACAGTGATCTCCACAAAGCTATAATACAATCGGATAACGGACTAACACCTCTTAAATTGTCCAACCTTGAATATAATCCGATGCGCAATGTAACATCCGATGAGGACAAAATACAGAAGTGGGCTAGTAAAGAGCTTCATGGTAGACATGTGGCAAACATCCGCCAAAACTTTATAGACACTACTGCATCATACAAATGGCTATGCAAAGGTAACATATTCTCTGAGACCGAGGGATTTGTACTGGAAATCCAGGATCAAGTAATAGCAACGCGTAACTATAGAAAACACATAGTAAAAGACAAAACAGCTACGAACGACAAATGCCGCATATATCATGAACAGACCGAGAATATAGACCACATCATAGGAGGCTGTAAAATCTTAGCACCTAAAGAATATACAAATAGACACAATAATGTGGCAAAATTAATACACCAGAGAATAGCTACACAAATTGAACCCCAAAATACCCCAACACCCTACTACAAATATGAACCTGAAGCTACTATAGAGACAGAAAAAGGTCGACTATATTGGGACAGACCAATCTTAACCGACCATAAAATTCAATCAAATAGACCCGATATTGTATACGTAGATAAAACATCAAAGACTACTTACCTCATCGATATTGCAATACCACTAGCGAGCAACCTGAAACAGAAATATGATGAAAAAATTAATAAATACTTACCTCTATGCTACGAACTAAAGGAACTCTGGAAACAGGAAAAAGTTACTGTTGTGCCAATTATAATAGGAGCAACTGGAGAAATAATGAAGAAACTGCATGAGAACATACAAACACTGCAACTGCCAACAAATATCTACATCGAAATGCAGAAATGTGTAATACTAGACACCTGCAACATAGCTAGAAAAGTTTTATCCGTCGACAACTAACAAATTAACGAACACCAACACTTAAACACCGTCACTATACTTGTGCTTGCACCGTTTAGTGATGTAGAAAACCGAGACAACTCGTGAAAAGAAGGAATAATAATAATAATATAAAAAGTTCTTATCCCAAAAAATATATAAGAAATAGATAATTCTGGCTTCTGGGAATTTATAAACACAAGGTTTTAAAAAACTATTTATTTAACAGCAACGTTTCGACATATAAATTATGTCTTTCTCAAGCTTAAAATCCAGATTTAAATAGTAAGTGTTTTCTAATTTTCTTGGCAAATATACTAATAAAATTGTTGTAAATAAAAATGGTTTGTAAAAAATGTAAAAAGAAGACGTATAAAATATAATTTGTCAGTAAATTATTTTTAAAATAATTTACTGACGTCTTTATTCGTCCTTAAACACAACAAATAAATATAACAAACCAATACAATCCTTAGTACATAAGTTAATATTCAAAATTATAGTTGTTGTGAATTTAAGGTGAATCTTTAGGCGGAGTTCAGACGATGTCTGTTCTACCACTCGACCTAAGCTCCAAAATTTTTAATAACACTAGATGATGCGCTATTTTAGAGAGATGTGTGAACTGGGCATAATATGTACCTTTCTTGCTTTGAACTTGGACACAATATGTTTTTATCAGTAGATATTGTTTTGCATGTATATACTTCTAACCTTTTTATTTTATGTTATGTTATTACTACGGTGGCTTCATGAACCTGTTGCTGGTGTAAATACAGTTTATACTTGTTTTTAAATGATTTTAGTGGCAGAGACTTGAGATGTTTTGGGATATTATTGTAGGTTGCAGTTATTATAACCGAATATGAGCAGCTAAATAATTTTGTTTTGTGTTGCGGCGCTGTAAGCGTACCCTTATGTCTGACATTTATGTTATTTACATCTGTGCGGAAAGACAATTTTTTAAACAAGTATGGTGGCTTTTGGGTATCTATTATTTTGTGATATAGAGTAGCAGAGTGGAGTGTGCGAGTATTCTTCATGTTTAGCCAGCCTAGCTCTGCGAGCTTTGCTGATACATGATCATATTTTCGGAGCCCGTAGATAAGACGAATGCACGAGTTTTGAAGCTTTTGAATGCGGTAGATATCATTATGAACTAAAAAACCATTGTAGACCGAATCACAATAGTTCAATATGGATAGGACTAACGATTCGCATAAAATTGTTTTGGCTCTACGAGATAAATATTCCCGTGAATTGTACAGTGATTTCAAGGCGAGATACGATTTCTGTAGACACTTATTTATCGACTGAAATTCACCAGCCATATAAATAAGTCATTTCCAAACGAAAATTCCTCAACGATTGATGATCCATATCAATGAAGGGAGAAATAAAAGTCTTCACAACCAAATCAAATGTTACAAATTTATTATATCCAAATCTAATGCATTTCGAGGGTACTAGGACACCTCATCTTCAGAGACATTAGTCAATATAATGAACTATAAGAACAAAAAACACAATTACAATCAGCGCAAAGGTACCAACAACAACCACTTACTTGAACTTAATTAGACCAGCATCATGGTAAGGAAGCAGAACTCAAGCAAACGCATAAACGACTTATGCAAACGCATGAACGCATAAACAACTTATGCCAACGCATGAACGCATAAACGACTTATGCAAAACGCATGAACGCACAAACGAGTATGCAAGATGAAAAGTAGCAGGCGATAAGACTAGATTTATCACAGTTGTTACGATAAAATATCACAGTAGTATAAAATGTTAAAAGTTAAAACGTTAAAACTATATCACAAAATTATCACAGATCGGAATATCACGTGCCTGACTTTAACTAGTGTGAACGAAAACCGATGAAAGACGCCATAATGAGCTCGATCAAAGTTCAGCTTCCCCGGACGATTGTGCCAACCTTGATTTTTAAAAAAGTTAATTTGAACATAAACCAAACTAATTTGGCTTCTACGCAATGTCCCCCTTTGACTTTTAATTCACTTTTTCAAAATTTAAATTATAGAACCTCAACAGCGGCTAATAAAGTTGCATTATGTGCCTCTCTAAAACCATACTGTTGGTTACATTACACGAAATTCGTATGAAGCAACGGTTTTAATTGATTTTAAAGAGCTTTTTCTATTATTTTTGAAAATGCGCTTAAAATCGAAGGAGGTCGGTAATTTCCAATAATATCCTTCCCTCCCTTTTTATAAATCGGAATGATTTAAGCAGCTTTAAGAGCTTCTGAAAATTTACCAGTTATAAATGAAGAACTGATCACATGACATAAGGCTTTCGAAATTTTATGAGAGCACATTTTGATTAATTGTGTGGGAATGTTGTCTAATCCACAAGATTGCTTATTTTTTAGGTCTAGAATTATATCAATAACCCCGTCTGAAGTGCAAAGGCTTAGGAAAAAAGTTTTATCGAAACGAATTTGTTGAGTACCTTCTGTGTTAAAATCTTAAAATATTCCTTGTCAACAATTTTTGAAAAATAGGTCCCGAACAAACCCGCTACTTCGGCGGGATCACTAACAATGATTATCCGAATTTGCAATTTTATCAGATATGTCCCTCCTTTTTGAAGCGCGTACTTTGTCACTGTAATTATTTTTAAGATCCTTGATTTGGCTAGCCAATAAATATTATCCATATTTGCTTTTAATTCATGAAGATAGGGGGTATTTGCGATTTCGGAATTCCGGTCGCCCTCTGTTGGAGTTTTTTTAAACTAGTGAAGTGAGGTAACATCAAAACAAAAAATTGCGTTTAAATTACACATTTGTTTTGTGAGATAAAATCAGTAAATCATGAGGTTTCATGTAAATTATAAACAAAATAGGTAAATTTTTACCTCACTTCGATCAGCTGTTTCTGTCAAAACAGCGACCCCTACAGGTAGTCGAAATTGCGAATACCACTGACTTAAAGACGAATAAGACGACATATAACACAATGGTACAGTGGCGTAGTTAGTTTCACCCCCCTGACGACCAACTCCAGTTTACGGCGCCTTTTTGGCATTCAATATTTTTTAAATTAGAAGATGAAAATATGTGCAGGATGTCACAGTTTTTTTCAGCAAAATTGGATAGTCAATATGGATCAACTCAATCAAAATATATTTGATTAATAAATGTACCATTTTTAAAAATAAAAATTAAGTAGAAATGTGAAATGACCTGATCTCATACAGCAGTTGCGTTATAGTAAAAGGCATATACTGAAGGCTTAAAAAGATTTTTAAAACTTTACTAAGCACCCTGTATAAATTCCATTTTATTGTGATTTTTTTATTTAAAACAAATATGCTTTGGATATTGTCTTTAACTTCCAGCCCATCAGGTACATCAATTTTAGTGTTCGAAAAAAGCAATTGGGCATAGACAAAATCTAAAGTATAATTCTCTGAAGTTTGTTAAAAAGGGTGTAAGGAGGCATGTTTAGGTCAAAATCAACGATTTTTATAGAAATTCAAATTGTAAGTTCGAAACTGCGCCATAAATCGTGCAACAAAAAACATTTTTGTCTTTTGTGATTGAATTGGTTGATTTAAAAAAAAGGAAAATATGAAATAAAAAAATATAAAAATTTAGTAAAACTAAATGAACCTGACTTACTATAGGTCGATTCTGTGCAAATCTGTAAGGAAATATCTGTAACCATGGAAACCGTCCATTTCAATTCATGTAACAAACGATACAGATTTGGTCACAATTGCACCAGTAATACATCTCTTATTAAACCAAACTTCACAGAAGTTCCCCATCTTTAGTATTTATTAGCTTCGTTAGTTTAACAGAAGTAGTAGTAATAAGAGAAGTTATTTAAAATTAAAATAAATATATAAATACGAAAATTATACAGATTCTACAAAAATCATGAATATTTTGTATTTTTAAAATTTTTTAACTTCTTAAAGGGGTATTTTTTTACCAAAATTTTGTTCTCAAATCGACTCAGATGTAACTGCGCAATGTGCAACTACATCTGCATGACACCTATAAATAATGAAGAACAACTGTGGCAACGTATTCAAAATGTAACAAATGATCTTAGAGGTGATGAAGAAATAATGCAAAGAATGTATTTTAATTATCTACGTCGGCGTCGTGTAAATTATTGTATTCATGTAAATGGTGAACATTTTGAACAGTTTTTATGATTTTTTTTTTCTACTGTCTTTTGGTAAATATGTTTTTTGTAAAATTTACTGCAAATTATGAAATTACAAATTTTTCGAAAACCCTGAAAGTCATCGAGTCTTATCAAGAGTACCTTTTGTTTAGTAAATCAGTTATTTAATCTAAAAATCATACCTAAACCCCTTTTCTTACATTGGCGTAGAAATTTGAAACATTTATTTATTAAAAAATCCAAATTCTACGCCCCTGGATTGGTTTTCATCAAAATTTTAATATGGGTTTTTTGTCTCCTAATACTATGCAATCCTACCAAATTTGAACAAAATCGCATAAGCAAAGCAACTTTATATACTCAGATAAGTTTACTTAAATCGATTTATTTTGGTCCAAGAATATGTGGTAAGCTGTTGTAAAAGCCTTTTACAGACACCCTGTATATCGTACAAGATCACCAAAAATTGTCCCGTTAAATACCAATTATTTTATATGAAGGGTCGCTACTAGTAGTTTCCTATTCTGTGGTCATAGTGTCAAAAGTAAGAGAGTATGGGATTTTTTATTTTACATTAGACGTGTAAAGAGACAAAAAACAGAAAAAATACTATGTCAGATAAGTTTTGCTTTTGTTACATAGAAGAAACTGCAGCACTAACGAGATAATATGTCGGTACTTTTATTTTATTATTTATATTTTTAGATAAAAAAATTAATAATACATCCAGAATATAATGATGTTTTAAATAATGAAAATAACGATTTTGCAATTCTCATTGTGGAAGAACCTTTTACGTTTGGCGCATACGTTCTTCCTGTGTGTATTGATATGAGTACAAAATTTGATTATTCACATTTGAATAACAAAAAAGGAGTGGTAAGGTTTTTAGGTTAAACAGCAGTATTTTTTTATGAATTTGATTATTAGGTTATTGGCTGGGGTAAAACTGAAACTGGTACTTACTCGGAAACCTTAAAAGAACTGACCGTTGAATACAAATCAAAAGACGAATGTAAATTAAAACAGGGAATGCAAATTTATTATAAATGGGCAGAAGATAAAATTTGTGCTGGATTATTAAATCAAGGTATAAAATTTTAACGAAAAAATGGATTAAATTATTATTATTAAAAAAAGCAATTGATTTCATTTAAAACGTTTTAGGTAAAAGTGCTTGCCATGGCGACAGTGGGGGTAGTTTAGTGTTTCGCGGTGATAATGATCGCTATTATATTCGGGGAATCGTTAGTGTAGGGTTCCAAACGGAAGCAGGTTGTGATTCTTCACAACTAACACTCTACACAGGAGTTTCTTACCACAGAAAGATGATATTAAACGAAATTGTTGAATTTCAGGATGTTAATGTATGTATTATGGTATTTAAGATTTTTGGAAAATTATAGGATTTATGCACCCGGTTTTAGGATTAATGTTTCCTCTAATTTTTTGGTGCGTTTTAGGGGTTTAGTCTATTGAACGTAATTTTGCTCCCAGCTGGAAGTAGGACAAAGAATACGCGATCGTGATTACTTTTGTCCCACTTCCAGCTGGGACCCACTGTACAACAATTATTATTTAATTTTTTTTTAATTATTTCTTTTGATCCTAAGATAAGATTATGTGGTCTGCAGATTTGGTTAACCCCTTGTTGAAATAGTTTACTGTAATGTTGTAAATAATTATTGAAAAGCGATGAAGATAGTGATAGTGACGATACAAATTAAATTTATGTTATTAAATATTTTTTCCAACAATTAAAAATATTTCATTTTTCACCAACGATTCCTAAAATGTAGGAATTGCTTATATGCTAGGTATTGCCTAGTTGCTAGGTATTTTTAATCATTTAATAATATGTAGCAAGTTCATTCGGATCGCTTTTGACCCAATTGCTCTTCTCCCGGCTGTCAATTGTCAATGCGTTGTCAACAATTTTTTTCCTCGTTATTAAATGATTAAAAATACCTAGCAACTAGGCAATACCTAGCATATAAGCAATTCCTACGTTTTAGGAATCGTTGGTGAAAACGGGCATCAGTACTTTTATTAACGAGGAAAAAAATTGTTGACAACGCATTGACAAACTAGGCAATACCTAGCATATAAGCAATGCCTAAATTCCTAAAACGTAGTCATTGCTAACATGCTAGGTATTGCCTAGTTGCTAGGTATTTTTTATTAAATGATTAAAAATACCTAGCATATAAGCAATGCCTAAGTTTTAGGAATTGTTGGTGAAAACGGGCATGAATTTTTAATAGTTTCTGTATTCTGTGTTACGATAAATACCTTGTAATTGATAAAATAAATAAACTAAGCACAAAAAGGAAACAACTAACTGCCAAGGTTGTGAATCAGACGAATACAGTATCCATTGCGCATGCCTGCATATCAAACTCGACCCACGATATACACGAAATATGCAGTAGCAGGAATCAGCAGGGCCCGCTTTTATGCACGATAAGTTCCATTCGGATCACTTTGTATGTTCCATATGCTGCATATGCTTCATTCGGATCGTACCCTTAAATGTCCGTTTTCTCCAACGATTCTTAAAACTTAGGCATTGCTTATAGCGCTAGTTACTAGTTATTTTTATTAAATAGTAAAAAACAACTAGCAACTAGCGCTACAAGCAATGCCCAAGTTTAGGAAAATCGTTTGTCAAAACGGGCATAAGTGTTAAGTACCTCCAATAACGACTACTGCTGAAGAAATCGGTCCGTTGAAAGTATTTCAATTTTTGTAGGCGCGTGGACGACGAAAATCTAAGATAAAAGAATTTTTTTTTTCGTAGTTGCCCCTCGAAAAAAAAATATTATTCGCTCCGGAAGCTGGGAAATAACTTTTTTAGAAATTATGCGATCGTTTTCAAATCTTAGTAAGATTTTGAGCCCGGTTTGTCCATATCGATCTCTCAAAAACAATCGGGGAATGAATAAGAAAAGTCAAATATGTTTATTAACGAACATTTGATTCATTTGAATATTGCAAGTAGATAACATAAAACTAAATATTGCAATCAAGGTCGTTTTGGATGAAAAAGCTGAGGGGATACATCAATGGAGTCTTCATTATGAGCTAATCATCGTCGTCTTCATCGTCCTGGTCGATCACAATTTCTGGTCTGTTTTCGCAGGACTTCCCAGCACAATATTTGCACAAGCTGGAACAGTTCAGTCCAGCTTTTCTGCAGCCGGCGAGGCATTTGCAAGAGATTGTTTTTAGGAGTTCCGGTGGTGCTGCATCTCTTGCCATCTATACAGCAACTCATCCTCTGATCCCTCTCACCCACCACCATTGCAAGGGATTTTTGTGATTTCCCAACCACTGCATCACCTGGGGCTGGATTCCTGAAATCTCATACAGTGAATGTTAATGTTCCTCGAAGTGCATGCGTCAAAATCTCATCAGCGAATCCAAATTCACTTGGTCTGAACCAGACGAATCAAGATTCACGAGTGAAAGTTTGCGCATGCGCTCGAGGCAGGTGAATTTAACATTCACTGTGTGAAAGTTCAGGAATCCACGTCCTGGTGGTACGTCCGGAGTGAATAGAAATTCGCTGCACCTGTCGTTGGCCAAGTCAAGCTTAGCAGAGCTGCTGATTCCACAAAGAGGATGTTTTCTCCATGCTTCTGCAGCAAACGGGATTTTACTGTTCTTCGGTCTACCTCAATCTGCCTTGATTGCATCCATCAGTTGTTGAAATGAGAATCGACATTCCTCGTTGTTTTCGTCCAAAAGAGAATAAATATCCTCCATGGCTTTATGCTTTATCAATGCGGGTAAGCGGTCTGTATCCTCTTTTCAACCCCGCACCGGCGGCCTGTACAATCTCTTCGGACAAGAACGATACAGCCTTTTTTTAAGCTCATTGTAATTAGGCGGAATTGATTCACCACAGTGATTTTTGAAGTCAAATCGCTCACGTACCGACCGAAGGGACCGCGACGTAGAAGGTCCTGATTCGTGTAATCCTTGACATCGGTAAGATTCGATCCATCTTTCTTCACAATAATTTTTGAAGCATGCACTGTGCACTTGAATCTTTTTTAGTTCGAAAAAAATAAAAACAAATATGTCAAAAATTCTTCTTTTTTAAAAGTATTTTAAACCATGAATAAAAATACGGGATGTTACTTTAAAAAAAACAAAGTTCATGTTGTTTCTGGTTCAACCAGAAGTGATTTCGAAAAATTTGTTTTTTTTTTGAACCATAGAACATGGCCAAATTTTGAATTTTTCTATTCATAAATAAAAAAGTTATGAAGATGACCAGGTTTTCATTTCCACCAGGAATTCTCAAAATATGTTTGTAATATTTTTTAAATATTTTTCCAGAATATTTTCTAATTATGCTCCTTATCTTAACATAATTATATTTTAATAATATTTGAAACATATACTTTATAAATATTTATACAGTTATTTATGCTGTAGGAGTCCATACCTACACCTAGCACTAGCACCGCAGTGATTTCAACTATTGGGCCGACTGAAGGGTCTAATACGTAAGAATATTTCAATATATTAATTTTTGTGATAAGTAAATTGTGATTCTGCAGTTTTGTAACTCATAGTTTTTTTGTCATTTCTGTTAATTGTAACAAACTTTCAGCAATGGCGGATGTGCGCTACCACCATTCCCGGAGAACGGAAAGTGGACTGTATATGGTGGGTTCATAAAAAATCCGGAAGACATTGTTACAGAAAATACAACTATTATGTTAGAATGCAAAGCTGGTTTTAAATTATTTCCCAATATAAGCCTTAATATTTGTAAGAGTGGAGGAAGATGGGGAAATACTTATAAATGCATAAGTAAAAGTTATTTAAAAATTATTACTGTAAATAATTTTAATACATTTTAGAAACCTGTTTATCAATATATAAGACCGATAAACTTGAAATCATTTGCAATTTTAATGGAAGAAATACACCATGTGAAAATCCTTACGAAGGGACTACAGCGGTTCTTGGATGTTCTCGTCGTTTTCAAAATTCCCACTACGTAAGTAGGCCCCATCGTCGTTGTCATGATGGATCTTGGAATAGACCTGTGTCTGAGTCAGATTGTGAACCAAGTCAGTTAAATTCTTAACATTAACATAGGTACTTTTAGAATTAACAAAATAATTATAACAAATGAAGGTTGATACAGCATAACTATTTAAATTGCTGGTTGACGATTCCTCCCAATCTACAAGCCTGCGGTTGTAAATATTTTATAACTACCCTAAACCCTTGAATTTTTTCTCCCAAGGTCTTATACATAATGTTCTAGAAAATGTGTTAGGATCTGTACCGGTAAACGTAAACAGGGGTAATTGTAAACACGTGGACTTATCGTTAGCTTGGGTCGCATTTTTTAAATTATCGTGCCATTTTGAGAAACCACAATGGTGTTTCCATTTATCCCAATAAATTGGATTGAAGGGAAAGAAGTAACTGGTTTTGGAATAAATGTAAACCCGCCAATTTCATTGCCAAATCGTGTTTGAACCTGTAAAAAGAAATTGAAACAAATAACTTCTGCAGTAAGGAAATAAACAAAAGGGACACGGATGTGGTCCCCAAAAAAGCAAATTGTTGGAAAAATCTAGGAAACCACAAAAGATAATATCCAGATTTTTAAGTACTGGTGTGTATCGTGGATCCCACAAGATTTCCTCAAAATGAGTTCATTACTGAAAATTCGGAAATGGATTTGTAACCAAAATTTTTAATAACTCACCGATTTTTTTCTGAAAAATGAATTTTTAAGAAAAATAACTAAAAATATTCCAATTTAGGAACTTTACCTGCAGCAAAAATTTTTACTTGTTACTATCTATACTTTCAAAGAATATTAGTTATTTATGTAAGTGCGAAAAATAATGTATTAGGCACGAATTCGAATTTTTTCGCACTGAGCCGAAGGCGAGGCGCGAAAACACTCGAACGAATGCATAATGTATTTTTCGCACGTGTTCCATACAAAATTTTTCCTACTTTTCCAAAAGTATATATTATAAATTAATGAAATAATTAATATTTATTCTAAGTGTTAATAAATCACAGAGGTATGGAATATGTAGAGCACGAATTGGTATTTACTTATCTTAGGTTGGCAGCACTTTGATATATAAACAAAAAAGTCTTGTAAAGTGTTATATACCTCACCAAAGACCTCTATGTTTTCTATTGTTAATATACATAGACCGGATACGTGTCAAATTTTTGTGTACATTTTAAAAGAGTCCGTTTTGGCGGTAAATTTGAAATTCTGAATCACATAACCTATAATTCTCAGAAAAGCTTGCCAAATTCGATTTTTATTTGATCAGAGAACACTAATAATTAAGAAAATAACCGAGGTGAAATAGTTAATGGACACCAATATACACTTTTAAAATGGTTGCCGTAGTTAACGCTGATATGCTTTGGGGGCGCTGGTGTCTATTTTAAAGTAGCTGTGATTTTGTTTATTTTACAAATTACCAGATAGAACATACAACTAATGCGATGGATTACGATAACTTTGGTTATTAATGGATTGAATGGTAAAAGTTATACGTCCAAAGTTAGTTTATTAGCAGGTAAAAGTGGCAAATAAAAAACACCTATTTTATGGGAATGTCAAGCATGTCCGGTCTAGGTATAACAACAGAAAACATAGAAGTCTTTGTACCTCACTTTGTATTACTTTTTTTCGTATATATTTCACTCAATCATAACAATCAACTTTTGACGTATGTCATATTCTTAAAAAATTATAAAAATTTTTGCAAAAACGACGTCTCCAACTAAAGATAAAAAAAAACTTATAAAATATAACTACTTAGTTCTCTTCAGATTCTCTTATTTTTTTATCAGCATTCAAAATATAGCAAAATTTTAGACATCTTTGGAGTTTAAAAACACGTTAGGTCTTCATTTGTGTAAAACAGTTCATTCTTCTGCTGGATTGTTGATGGTCTGCCGCAAATGATAAAACGCGTTCCATCGAAGATGAACCGTTCGCAGGACGGTCAACGGTCCGAGCTTGTGGTTATTGTTCCAACCACACTTAAACCGATTTCGAATGGCTTCTTTAGTTGGTTAGTGGTCAACCAAAAATTTGACAGCTTCTTCGGTCCTTTCTCCCCAATTCGAACAGATAGAAAGAGATGGGGCGAATAACCAAAGATCGAACCGTGCTTTCGACCACAGTTCATATTTTGGTCAACCAAGCTAAAATTGGCCAGAACCAAACGATCTAAGATGTCATTCGAATGCGGTTTGTCCAAATTTGACAGAAAATTTATTTTAAAAACGCGCTCCACTAGTCTCATAAACTACACCCATAGAAATGGTATTATTCGTTGTTTACAATAACTTCTATAAGTTTAAAGTTTGGGGTAAATGTAAATGTGGCATTGTTATAAAAAACTTAGTTTTGTTCAAGAAAATGATTTTCTGGTTTTTTAATCATGGTAAGATTGAGATACAAAACTACACGCTTTCTGCTTATTTATTAAAAATTTGTAAAAATAATAATTCAATTCAATAAAATTGGATTCCAAAATTACATAACTTGCCCCGTCCTCATTTACCCCAACCGACCCTATAAGTTTGCCAATTTTTTATGGTTAGAATGGCCAGCATGATCACTCGATTTGATCCTATACTATAATTTCATTTTATTTTTAGAATAATTATTTTAGTGAATAATTCAGTAATTAGTGCCTTCCCTAAGAAAGTTCAAATATATTTTTAGTTTGCGGATTTAGTTTACCAGAAATGGAAGACTTGGTAGTTGCGGGTGAAATTGTTACAAGAGGAATATATCCATGGCATGTTGGAGTCTATTTGGTTGATAATGTCGAGCCAATTTGTGGGGCTTCACTTATAACACCCAAAGTAACGCTATCAGGTAATTCTCAATAATTTCATTAATACCTACAATTTTACTAAACCAAAAGTTATTATTTTTTATTCAAAAAATTGTAGAATAATAATTTTGTTTGCTATTGGTTTCTAGCTGCGCATTGTTATAAATTGGATGATCCAAAAAAATATATGCTAGCTGCAGGAAAACATTATAGTACGTACGAACATCCTAAAGATAAAATAGCTCAATATTCTAAGGTAGTTACAAAAATAAACTTCCATTAAAACATAAAACATGTAGAAAACTATAATTAATTTTTAGATAACAAAAATACTAAAGCATCCTCAATATAATTCTTTTGGTCATGAAGATAACGATCTTGCAATTCTTATTTTGGAAAAATCTTTTAAAATCAATTCGTACATTGCTCCTGTTTGTTTCGACGCTGCTGAAAGTTTCGATTATTCTCGCTTACACATCAGCAAAGTCGGATTGGTAAGTTTTTCAATAAAATGTCACATAAGCAGTGGTGTAGTGGGGGGGGGAGCGCGGGGGGTCGGCGCCCCCTCACTTTTTTCAAGAGAGGGAGCGCGTCCCCTTACTTTTTTAGTACTTTCTTAAAATTATTTATGTAGAAATAATTTTTATTTATCCGACAAATACAAAATATTTAGTAATTTAAAAAAAATCTTATTTTGGTCTCAGGAATATGTAACATCCAACCTTTTAGCAAGTCAGTTTGAGTCATTATAAAAGAGATGAAAAAAAATTGAGGCCCACAAATTCATAGCTACAACAGCACCCCCCCCCCCCCAACAACTGTATTTGGAAGCGCCCCCTCACTTTTTTATTTAGGACTACACCACTGCACATAAGTGGTTTTTTAATAATTTTATTTTTGTAGCTGGTTGGTTGGGGGTTTTCGGAAGAAACTGGAGCTCCCTCGAAAACTTTAAAGCAACTGACAGTTGATTATAAATCTAAAGAAGAATGTAAAATAGATAAAAACTTTCAGTTTTATTACCAATCTTTTGCTCAAGATAAAGAATGTGCTGGATTATTGCACCAAGGTAAAACTTTTTATTTAAAAAATTGTTTTTTTATAATTTAGTAAATATTTTTTGTGTTTTAGGTAAAAGTGCTTGTAAAGCAGGTGACAGTGGGGGTGGTTTAGTATATCTTGGTGATCATTTTCGTTATTTTATTCTGGGAATTGTTAGTGTAGGGCCTCAACGCATAGGAGGAGGCTGTAATTCTTCACAACTAACTCTCTACACGGGAGTATCATACTACAAAGATTGGATTTTAAAAGAAATAAGTGAAAATCCAGTATAATTAATAAGTAATGAAAACAATAAAATCTGTAAATTGCACTAAAATCTTGTTTTGGAATCAATATTTTACATTTTTGAAAAATACATATTTTTTACTTCTTAAGTTTTAATTTTTAAGTTTGTGTAATTAAATTCCCTACTATTTTCTGATATACAGGGTGTCCTAAAAAAGAAGTATGCTCAGAAGAAAATCCAAGAAAGTAGACGAGATCTTATCGACAGAAAAAAAACAATAATCAAAGTCGGAACAGCCTTTGGTTTGAAGCTATAAGATCATCATCAAAAAATCATTTTGATACAAAAAAAATCTTCTTTAAGCATTCATTTTTTCTTGATATTTTCGCTCATATCTTGGAAATGACCCCCATAAGGGTACTACTTTTTTACGTCTGTAAAAGTTCCTAGTAAACTCTAATAATCAAAAAAAGTTTCAGTGTTGTATCTCCTTTACTTTCGGAACAGTACTGTTAAGAAAAGTACCATGCGCGAGTAACTTCAAGTAGTAGGTCAAGCAAAAAGTTAACAAATAGGAAAAGAAATAAAAATAAGTTTAATGCCATAATTATGAAACAGAAACATTACTTAATTAATTGAATTGTTTATCAATAATAGATACTTTTTATTTGTTTGCAACATCGTTTTAGGAGTAAACTCAGTAGCATGTATTCAGCGACTGTGATGAAAATTTTAGTTAAAGCTAATCACGTCTTTAAGAAAATATTTCTTATGAAGAAATATTTTTTAATCACGTGTTTAACGTTAACGACGTCTCTAAATTTTTCATTAAGGTCGCTGAATCATCTTTTGTGTATAAAAATGTAAGAAACTTTCACAATACCTCAGATTTCATGCAGGGCGTAACAAATATCAAAAGCAATACCAGTAATATAAAAAACTCTGTTTAATAGTTATTTATGTGACAAGTGCGAAAAATAATGTATTAGGCATGAGTTCGAATTTTTCGTGCCGAACCGAAGGCGAGTCGCGAAATAAATCGAAAGAATGCAAATAAATAAATAAATAAATCTCTAATATATTTTTCGCACGTGTTGCATACAAAATTTTTCCTACTTTTCCAAAATAACCTATTATAAAGTAATGAAATTTGGATAGAAGTAAATAAACAACACTTCACCTAACCTCACTTTTAACTCAAATTTGGAGAAAGAAGAAACGTCATAAACCACAGAAGTATGAGTTACTAAGAGCGCGAACAATATTTACTTATCTTAGCTTGGCAGCACTTTGATAAACAATAAAATATAACCAACAAAAATACTTCCAATTTTTTGTATTGTATGTCATTTGGTGAAATATTTAGAAATATTTAAAGAATATAGGGGGGAGATTCAACACGTGTTTATAACGGTTAATAGGCCGTATATAACAGTTAGCAAACAAACCATTAGTAAATGGGTTAAGGAAATTTTAGGAAAAGGTGGATTAAACACATAAGTTTTTAGTGCGCATATTACTCGATATGCAGTAACTTCAAAAGCAAATTTGCAAGGAGTTAATATTAATTTAATCCACAATAAGGCGGGACAGTCCAACATATTTAAGTTTTTTGCTAATTTCTATAATATTGCCTATTATATTTCAAGATAATTTTACAAATGATGTGTTTAATTTGTTTTAACGATTGTTACAATTGGTTTTGAAAATAGTTTATGCTGTTTTCTTCTTATGTAAGAATCTTCTATTGTATTTTAAATAGACGAATAAAAATTACTATAGTAATTTAATTCGAATCTATTCTTGACGCTTAAGAGCTCTAAAAGTCTACAACTATAAAATATAAAAGACACATACATAATTACAAGATCAAACGAACTTACTTAGGAAGGAAGTTCGATCTTAATTATGTTTGTGTCCTGCTCGATGTATACATTGTATAAGGATTTTAAAATTCCGCGGGGCGTCTAGAATTTATTTTTTTGAAATGCAAAAAATGTCTTTTCCGACGACCATATGAGAAAATCGTATATGTCATTCATATTAGTAGTTTAGAAAATCGTTCATTTCAACACTAGTGACTTTAAGTTTCCATGTTGTAACTGTCAAATAGTTCTTGTAATTTTCGATAGAGGCGCTGCGAAGGAATTCCGAAAGCCCTCTCTTGGATTTGAACTTGCAAAAAAAGGATAGTTCAAATAAAAATTTATATTTAATCCCGCCAATATTACTAATTTTATTATAAAAATCATTATATAATTCACTTTTCTGTAAATTTTAAATAAAATAGGAACATTTTTTATTCGTTTCGATAAGTTGCTTCCGTCAAAACTGCGCCACCTACAATTATTTACATTTAACTAAAAATAATCGATAACTTCAATGTCAGCTGCTGTTCACATAGGTTATGTTATGTTGTTACTACAAAATATTAATAATGGTCGCAAAATCTCCGTGGTCGTCGGAAAAATAGCGTACACAACTCGCAGAAAGTGAATTTCGTTGCTCGTGTAATATCCTCACTCGGTTGGCGCCTCGTTCGGGTATTTTCACACTCGATTGCAAATTTGCAAAAAAACACCTTATTTTAATAAAAAAATAGAATTCTTATAATTTAAAATTAATTAGGGAAACAATTTTAGAATAACAAATTAATCTGACAGCAATGTGGGTCATCGCAAAGTTTGCAATTTTATTTTCTTATCACTTGAGCTTACACCTGACTAGTGACAGAAGTTTAGAACTTTTACTGTGTGAGGCTCGTGAAAAGAGCGGAAAACGGTTCTCTTTTAATTTCTAAGTTCTATTTTAATATTAATCTACAATTATCTATATTTTATGAAAGTTGCTGTATAAATCATTATGACGGGCGAATAAAAATACCCGTCGCCGTCCGATGACAACCGATATTAGTCACAGCGATAGCCATATAATTAAATTATTGTGGAAACTTTTACCTATTAAAAAAGTGCAAAAAATTCTATATGCACCGAGGTAGTAAAGTGAATTTAATCCCTCCTCTGATTGTCATCGTCGGGATTAAAATCAGTCACTTTACTACCTAGGTGCATAAATAACTATTATTAATCCTGGCCTTAATTTAAGCACATTTTGACTCCTGCGAGTTTTCTTATAGACCTTTAGTTTTTTAGTAAAACTGTATCGAAAATCCCAAAATTTGTGTTCATTTTGGTAAATATAGCGAAAAATTGAAATTGTAGAAAAAAAAGTTCCAACCAAAACTTTCTTATTATTTTCCATAGATTACGAATCTACAATAAAAAATTGGGGTTCCCATTTGAAAAAAATGTTTTCCCATAAAACCCCATAACAATTAAAAACCCATGGCACTATTAAATGTTCCCCTCGAGCCGCTACAATTTTTGTCTGAAATATTTTTGAGGAAATCGCTTCGTTTTCAAGATATTCAGCTGGATTAATTATAATGGGACACCCTGTATGATGTGTTTATAGACACTGTCTTTGAAAATTCTTTATTAAATGGAGCCATCCAAACAAGACTACTTCTCAATGTTCTTCAGAGCATTATAAACTATCAGACTTGGATAACTGATAACTGATCTGTGCAAAGATTATAGCGTTGACAGCCATGTTTATCAAACTGTTATTAAGGATTTTGGGGTTATGTTATGCATTCGCAACGCATAGCTCAAAACCCATTCCAGTTATGTTTTCGATCGCAACCTTTTGAGCTAGTGGATTGGGAAATTTTGCGGTCGTGGTCGTGGGCTTTAGTGTTCATTAGTGGAACGCGCCCTATATAGAACATGAAGTTGATTGACACGCATGACAAGTTGCAACGATATCAAGGTTTGCAATGTTTCAATTATTCTCCCCTTACCGGGAAAATACAATACTACAAATTAAACTACATATAAAATTGTTTTATATGTAATCACGTTTCAAACAAATCCCAATTTCTATTCGAAGATCATTTTTTATTTTAAATTTTCTTTTATAGTTTGATTGTTTATACAATTCTACACAAAATATCAAAAATTTGGGTAGCAACCCCTTTAATTTTTTTTTTAAATTAAATCCAAAGTACAGCATAAAGCTCGGCATGCGCTTCAAACGAACTCCAATTTCTATTCGAAGATCATTTTTATTTTCAAATTTCTTCTTCAAATTGATTGCTTATACAATTTTACACAAAACATCAAGAAATTGTGTGGCAATCCCTTCCCATTTGTATTAAAATTAAAGTCATAGTGTACCGTAATGCGCTGATCGCTTTTCAAACAAATCTCAATTTCTATTCGACGATCATTTTTTATTTTCAAATTTATTTTCTAAATTGATTGTTAATATAATTCTACACAAATTAATAAAAATTTGGGTGGCATCCCCTTCCCATTTTTATTTTATCTTAAAACCAAAGCGTAGGGTAACGCGGGGAGCGCGTTTCAAGAAAACTCCAATTTGTAATTGAAGATTTGAGACTTTTTATTTTCAAATTTCGTCTCCAGTTTGATTTTCTATATAATTTTACACACTATTTCAAAAATTTGGGTGGCAACCCCTTCCCATTTTTTTTAAATATTTAAAGAGCAGCTTATGCGCGAAGCGCGCTTGAAACATTCTCCAATCTCTATTCTAAGATCATTTTTTGTTTTCAAATTTCTTTCCCAGTTTGATTGTTTATACAATATTACCCCTTTCCACTTGTTTTAAATTAAATTCAAAGTACGGCGTAATGTGCGGAGCGCACTTCAAATGAACTCCACTTTCTATTTTTTATTTTTTATTTTCAATTTTTTATTTTAAAATTTCTTCTCCAGTTTAATTGTTTATACAATTCTACACAAAATCTCCAAAAGTTGGATGGCAACCCCTTCCCACTTTTTTTTTAAATTAAATTCAAAGTGCAGAGTAATGCTTGGTGTGCATTTCTAACAAATCACAATTTTTATTCGAAGTACATTTTTTACTTTCAAATTTCTTTCCCAGTTTTGTTTATACAATATTGCACAAAATATCAAAACTTTGAGTGGCAACCCCTTCCCTATTTTTTTGCATAAATAATAAAATTTATTATAAGTTTAATATAAACTGTTTATGTTGTGAAATATGCGTAAATATGTTACACTTTTAATTGTCCAAAAAAACAAATTTGTAGATGTTGTAGATACGCAAAAGTAATTGTAATTTAGATATATAATAAATTGAAGTGCACTAATCATATGTAATATCACGAGTGGTCTTTAAGTCGAATATTTTTCACTGTCATTACCACGAATGTCATTTGGGGTTAAGTTTTAATTTTTAACCCCAAATGACATGAGTGGTAATGTATGAAAAATATTCGACTTATAATTTTAACAAGAGGTCATATTTAAGGGACTATTTAACGAACATTTTTAACTTTTTTGTGCATAATTTGACAGCTAACTTCAAACCTATTCAAATTTGACATTAACGTCATAAAATAATCGCTGATATTTTTGACGTTTTACTTGTCACAAAAAATAATCACTTGTGAGTTGAATAGTCCCTAATATTCGAGGAAACCTTATAAAATACATTAAGAGCAATTTCCTAAACGGAAAATATAGGGGTTTACTTCAGCAGTCATAAAAGCTACTACGAGCAACATTTTTGTATATATTTTTTGTTGATTATTTAAAAGACATTTCTTTATTTGCTCCCAGAAGGAAAAGAATTAGAGAATGTACAAAAAAAAATAATGATCTAAATTTTGTGCTAGGTTGCAGAAGGTAACTCTATTGCAGGATATAGCCTAATCAATGTAGATTATAAATCTGAAAGAAAAATTAAAATCTAACGAGAAAAACTTGAGTTAGGACTGCAGAATGCTCTATGCTCTATTTCATGATTTTTCACAATTTTTCCTCCCAAACTCGCGCGCTCTCTGGGGATTCGCATTAATTATCAGTTATTTGATCATAATTTGCAAAGAAGCTCCAGAAAAGTGAGATGGATTTTCTATTCCTTGTTATTGTCTCCATATGGCAACCTTGGCTAGTGAGCGTAGATTTATCATTGGTTAATATTTTAATACCTCTTTAATTATTAAATTAAAAATTATTAGCATCCGTGTGGTATTCAATAATAATAAAATATAGAACATCATAAGTTTATTATTGCAAAATTGTTCAGAGGTAGAAACAATAACAATTTTATATTTAAGAAACAAAGTTTGCAATCGATGATGTAGATCTGTGATTGATATAAATCAAACTGGAGGATAATTCCTTTGATCTACCTTTATTAGTGGCAAGGTGTACCAAGCAGCAATTACACAAGTTTGCAGAGTGATGGACGCTGCGTTTCGTGCTTATTAGCACTCATCAGCATCACATGTTCAGTTCAGTTCAGTTTGATTTATATCAATTTTATATTTTACATTTTACACTATTCACTTTCCTCTATACATTTTATGTTTAAAGTTTTAATATTAATTTGTATATACAGGGTGATTCAGACCACCCGTGCCACCCATTTATCTCGAGAACCGTTATCGCACATCACTGAAATAAAAAACTTAATTAACAAAGTGAACCTAAACAATCCATTGGTGTACTTACTATATTATTTTCCAGAACAACCTGGAACTATCCGGAACCGGAGATCACTTTGATTTTTTAAATAGCAACATAAGTCGAGTTAAGTATGGTTTGATAGGTCTTTTAAAAACAGACAACTTTTATTAAAATAGTTTTTTTAATATTTTTCCTAGTTTACAATTTATTCGAAAAACAAAAAAACAAATTAATAAAAATTATTGCATATTTTGAAGAATTTACAAATTCTAATGTTTGACCAACTTTAAATATCATACTTGTCCATATTTCAACAAAATTCTTCAAAATATGCAATAATTATTATTTACTTTTTTTAACATTTTTTTTGTTTTTCTAATAAATTTTAATAAAAGTTGTTTATTTTGAAAAGACCTATCAAACCACACCAAACTCGACCAATGTTGCAATTTAAAAAATCAAAGTGATATCCGGTTCCGGATAGTTCCGGGTTGTTCCGGAAAAATATAAGTATGGTTTGATAGCTCTTTTAAGAACAAACAACTTTTATAAAAATATTTTTTTAATATTTTCCATACATAGTTTAGAATTTATTCGAAAAAAAAATGTTAAAAAAAAGTAAATAAAAATTATTGCATATTTTGAAGAATTTTATAAACTCTATCTACAAATTCTAATATTTTATCAAGTTTAAATATCATACTTGTCCATATTTCAACAAAATCCTTCAAAATATGCAATAATTTTTATTTACTTTTTTTACTATAGAAAATATTAAAAAAAATATTTTAATAAAAGTTATTTGTTTTTGAAATCTTTTGAATGACACCATCTCACCAATATTCAACATAAATGTACTAGCAATAGAAAATCATGCAGAAATTAGTGCAGTGCAAATAAAAGATTGTGTTATAGTGTGTATTTACAGGCCGCCTCTGGGTAATATTACTACATTTTTTAACATTGTGGAAAATCTACTGGAACAGTTAAGAACTCTAAACTCGGCTATAATCTGTGGTGACTTTAATATTAACTTTGATAGTGATATTAACAATACTCACAAACTATGTGACCTATTTTATATGTGTTATAACGTGTTAAAGCCATGTATATCTGATCATTTGGCGCAGGAGTTATTTTTTTCAATTGATCACCTTAAGCCCGACACTCAAAAAGTAGATCACAAATGTAGACCTTTAACCGAAAAAGGTTTTCATGTATTTTATAACATTCTGCATAATCTTAGCTGGGACTTTCTTGAAGCTACCAACTTGGATCCAGATGCAAAATTTAATATTTTCTTTCAAAATTATCTGGATGCGTTTCATATTGCATTCCATTAAAAACACTTAGGCCACGTAAATGCGACAATGGAGTTAACTGGTTTACTCCCGAGTTGGATTTAATGCGTAAACATTTAAAGCATGTTTCCGATTTGTACAATGATTCTAAATTAGAAAATCATAGATTACAACGAAATAACTTTAGAGAATTATATAAAAAAAGCTCTAAAAGATTCCAAACTTAATGCAAATGAAAAATTTATTAATAGTTCAGCAAATAAAAATGTTGCAATGTGGAAAATCATTAATGCACGCAAAAAATCTACCAATGACTTAACTACTATTCATCCTAATGAGTTTAATATATTTTTTACTAATATTGCGCACGAGTTAAATAAAGATACATCCTTAGATTGTTTAAATAAATACTTTAAATTAGACCATGTTCCTCCATCATTTTCGTGGTCTGCCATAAATCAAAAAAATGTTAGAGACATTATTATTTCTCTGAAAAGTAAACCTACAAAAGATATTCATGGGCTCTCTACAGTAAAAGGATCTATGAGCGCTATAATAGCTCATCTAGCAAGGATCATAAATGAGTGTTTTAAAAGCGGTATATTTCCAAACAATCTAAAGTCAGCAGCGGTAATTCCACTGCACAAAAAGAGATAAAGCCAAAAATGAAAATTATAGGCCAATACCTATCTTGCCTACATTTTCAAAAGTATTTGAAAAGGCTCTCCAGCTTCAACTATTGCAATTCTTTGAAGATAATAATCTATTCTACAAGTTTTAGTTTGGTTTAAGAAATCTTCTTTCAACTAACGACGCCATAATTAGTTTTGTTAAAAATGCCACAGCTTGTTTTGAGGAGGGTAAATTTTATTTATCAACTTTTTGTGATCTAAGCAAGGCATTTGATTGTGTGTCACCAGATGTCTTCCAATGGTTTTGATGAAACATCGTTAAACATAATTAATTCATATTTGCAAAGTCGCTGTCAACAGGTCAGAATAATGAATGTTACTTCAGATAAGCTTCCTTTAACATTAGGGCCACTATTATTCATTATTTATATTAATGATCTGCATAGCCATTTTGAAGACTCGGATGTGATACATTATGCCGATGACTCAAACATATCTGTAAAAGATGAATGTTTTGATATTGTCGTTCAAAAAATGAATGAACATCTAGAATATTTAAAATCTTGGTTCTCTGTTAATAATTTAACTTTAAATATAGGAAAAACTGACCATGTGTTATTTGTTATTCACTTTAAAAAATGTACCAAATGTACCTGTTAATTTAAATTTATCAAAGCATACAAAGTTTCTTGGCTTATATTTGAAACTTATTCTTACATGGAAACTACATGTCAATGATCTAGCAAGTAAATTAACAAAAATTATATACCTTTTGCAAAATTTAGCTAAGTCAGTAAACAAAAGCGTCATCAAAACTGCTTACTATGGTCTATGTCAATCTTTATTATCTTACGCCTTAATTGTCTGGGGTCATTCTTTTGAATCAAACCGAATTTTTGCACTACAACGCAGAGCTGTTCGCATAATTGGAAATATACCATATACTGCGGATTGTAAAAATACTGTTATTCGGGAAAATATTTTGAGGATGGCAATTCTTATTTATTCTCGAATGTATAATTTATGTTAAGGTTTCTTCATTGTTTTCAATTGTTTACCGATATTCATGATCATGACACGAGATAAATATACCATATACTGCGGATTGTAGAAATACTTTTTATTCGGGAAAATATTTTGAGGATGGCAATCCTTATTTATTCTCGAATCTATAATTTATGTTAAGGTTTCTTCATTGTTTTCAATTGTTTACCGATATTCACGATCATGACACGAGATGTAAGTCCAATATTGTAACAATATCATAGTAGGTTAAAAAAATCTCAAAACGGACCAAATTATTTGGCTATCAATTTTTTTAATGTTCTTCCTAGCGTAATCAGACAAAGTACGATGATTTGTTTAGGAGTAATTTTAATTCATTACTGTAATAGAATTAATCTTGTAACTATTATTGCAATTTTCTTTCTGACTTGTGTTAAATGCAATGTATTGTGTATGCACCAATAAATACCTAAATATTAGTATTATATTATTAATATTATTATTAAAGACATATTAAACGATACCAAACTCGACCTATGTGGCCATTTAAAAAAACAAAGTTACCTCCGGTTCCGGATAGTTCCGGGTTGTTCCGGAAAAAAATAAGTTTACCAATGGATTCTTTAGGTTCACTTTGGTAATACAATTATTTATGTATGATAACGCGTTCTCGAGATAAATGGGTGGCACGGGTGGTCTGAATCACCCTGTATATTCTAGCTCTGATGAAGCCCACGTCTTAGGGCGAAACGTTAGCGATTGAATTGTAATAGCAATAAAAAACCTTGTCCGAAGAACCGGCTATATTTTATTAATCTTTAGTTAAATTATACAAAATCCTTTTGTTATATTCATTGCGAATTCTAGCCATTTGCTCTGATGGCGAACAAGTGAACCTAACTGTGAGGTACTCGACGCCCGACGCCATTATTTCGCTTGTTTATATTCGCGCCAAGTGTATTTTCTGTGTTTTAATCCAAACTAATTTATTAGTTTCTGTAAAAACTTATTATTAGATTGTGAAGTGATTATAATTGGCAAGATTTGAAACATAAACACACTTGTTTTTGGCTGACACTACCTCACTTCCGCCATGTTAGTTTTCATGTAGAGTGCTCTCTATTGGCAGCTGGAACTCCCAATAATTTATTTCTTATGCACTTATCTTATTTCCTTGTATGTTTTAATTCAAAGGTTATCAGATTTGTGCGAAGGCAGAAGACATTGTTTATTGAAACTTATATTTGATATTGTCAAGATCACACCAACACTTTAATGCTTTACACAATTGTGGAATTTCCGCAAAAAAAACTAGTCAAAAATGTAGATTTGTAAATCCTAAAAAATCTCAATGCCAAAATCTTATCCTTAAAATATAAACAAAGTTATTTTGGTTTCTTTTAGTGTTGGTATTGCTGTTAACATGGGTGCTTTTAATCTAAATATTTTATTCTTTGTCTCGATTATATGTAAGTAAATTTAAGCTACATTTTCTGTATTTTATAAATGGTATACCGGGTGAAAATGAAAACCGGGTCACCTCGTTAACTTTGAAATTTGGCTATGTTCTATGGTTCAAAAAAACAAATTTTATGTGCATTTTTTATTTTCGAAATCACTTCCGGTTTCACCGGAAACACCATGAACTTTGTTTTTTTAAATGTAACATCCCATATTTTTATTCATGGCTTAAAATACTTTTAAAAAAGAAGTATTTTTGAGATATTAGTTTTTATTTTTTTTGTAAAAAAATTTTTTTTCAAAAAAAAAAAAGGTTTTCGAAGTCGGTGAAAAGTACTATTAATTTTTAAACTTAGTTAATGAAGATTTTATCAAATATCTCATTTTTTTAAATGCAATGATGCCGGGTCATTCGACTTTTTAAAAAGAGGATTTTATAACGATTATTTTGGTACCCCATATGTAGGGGTATTATTTTGCATGTGCCTGTTTAAAAATTAATAGTTCAAAGACCACTTAAATTTTTTTTTCAAATTACAATTTTATTTATGTATTTGAATTATTTAGAATTAGTTTTGGTAATTTTCACCGACTTCGAAAACCTTTTTTTTTTGAAAAAATTTTTTTTTCGCAAAAAATAAAAACTAATATCTCAAAAATACTTCTTTTTTAAAAGTATTTTAAGCCATGAATAAAAATATGGGATGTTACATTTAAAAAAACAAAGTTCATGGTGTTTCCGGTGAAACCGGAAGTGATTTCGAAAATAAAAAATGCACATAAAATTTTTTTTTGAACCATAGAACATAGCCAAATTTCAAATTTTTCTATTCATAAATATAAAAGTTATAGAGGTGACCCGGTTTTCATTTCCACCCGGTATATGTATTGTCCGTAATTATATCGGACTTTTTTTTAGTTTTTTTAACTGTGGAGTGTTGGTTCTGGGAACACAATCATGAAGTTTTAAATAGGACTAAACGACAAGATATATACAATGGGTGAGTAATATTTTTTTTACTTATCCAGAATATGGTTTCCCATACAAATAAATATAAATATAGATATTAATTCCTTAATACCTGGTATTTCCCCCAAAAGTATCCAGGTTTACTGCAATTTTTGATGTAATTTAAAATTGCTATAGGAATAAGTGTACTTCCGCATGAACTTAACCTACTTTTTTTCGAAATCTAAAGCAAGTCAAAGGGTAGCCTATTTTTATTTTTTAAATAAACAACTGCACATTTTATATTTTGTTAATTGATTAAATGGAAAATTATCTTCTACTATAATATTTAATTGAGTATTAAACTAGAGATTACCAGAAACAGCATGCATTTTCAAAAGAAATGTTCTTGTAACTTTCGAATATAAAAAAAGCTGGAAAATAAAAAAAAATCATAATAGGTGTTAATAAGTTTCTTTTCCTTTGGATATATTTTGAAGGAAACGTAGCGTTAAATTTCTTAATAGCTACTTTTTTTTAAAGGGAATGTAGAGAGAAACATTAATATTGACTATTGCAGTCGAGAAGTTTCTATTTTAATTTATAGATATTTAGATATTATTTATCTAAGTTTTAATAGTTACAAAAGTAGAAAACATAATATACAAATATATTCTTTTGGAATTTTTGAAATAAGATTTAAACTTTTGGTTGTCACAATTAATATTCCTAGATATCTGAAATCTGTAACAAATTCAATACTCGTATTATTAATAATCAACTTAGGAATTCTGGGATTTAAGACATTAGTAATAAGACCATTTTTTAACCAATTAGTTAGATTTTCCAAAAAATATTGATTATATGAATAGCTGGTGCAACAGATGAGTCCTCAGCAATAAGTTAAGTGTTATCAGCAAACATGTTCATATACAGAATCATTACTAGGATCTTCTTGATGTCTTTAAATCAAAATAAACAATAACTTATACTGGAAAGCTCTCTACGTAAAATACTTTAATATTATTGTATAAATTCTATATGAAAATATTAAAATCTCTTTGTCCTCTACCTATAAATTATGTACCAAAAATGAAAAATGATAGATCAAATTATTTTATCAATTTTTTTTAATTATGTATTTTTGTCTTCAAAAGTTTCGACTTTTACCATTTCTTTTAATTATCTAAAACTTTTAGTAGTACTTGTGCTCTTCCACCATTCCCAGAGCACGGCAATTGGTCTATAATGGAGAATTTAAAAAAAAATCCTGGAGATGTCGTCAAGAAAGGCACAGTTATAAAATTTGAATGTAAATCTTGGTATAAGTTATACCCTGATAATATGGATATGAGAGTATGCAAAGAAGGAAATTGGGGCCATTTGCCTGAATGCCTAAGTAAGTAAATCGATATTTAAACCAAATGCTCTGTTTCAATTTCTTTATAAGTTAAATAGTATTACGAAAGGTATACATATAAATATTTTTTGTAATTCAGGAACTTGTCGGCCAATATATAGAACAACAAAGCTTAATGTTACTTGCACTTTTCGAGGACGTAACATATCATGTTCAAATCCCTACGAAGGTACTAAAGCGAAACTTGATTGTACTCAATTTTATAAAGATGCCCAGTTATCAAAAGATCCTAAACGCATGTGTCACAATGCAGGGTGGAATAAACCATTGCCAGACTGTAAACCAGGTTAGTTCATATTCTTATTAATAACAATATCTTGTTAGACACTAATCTAAATCAAGATCAAAACACCTGCTGTAGAGTCACGATATACGAAACTTAATACGAAAAATATCCTCAAACTACCATCAGTAATTAATAGAACTCTCCATTTTAATATTACTGCTTAACTAACTTGTCTGATTAGCATTTTATATTTTCAGTTTGTGGATTAAGCACAACAGGGGCAAATTTTAAAGGAAAAGTGGACAAACGACGAGCATATCCATGGCATGTAGGTGTCTATAGAGCTGGTAGTCGAGAACGAATTTGTGGTGCATCAATTATAACTACTAAAATTACAATATCAGGTACAAAAATTATTAAAAATCGTAGTGGGAATTTATGTTCTTTGGCAGATTTGATGTTGGAAATATGATGTAGCTACCTGCAACTGGTTAGACAAATCAGGTTTATCTCTTAAAATCAGTTCCAATTTTACAATAACTGAGATATTTAGTGAGAAAGAAAATCTTAGACACACTATACAGGATGATTCATATTTTTGTTAAAATCAACATAAGAAAAAATTTCCTATAAACATAGTCCGGATGAAATAGTTTCTTGGGTAGATATTTCAACCCAAAGAGGGGCGTAATAAACGCGAGTTTTCTTGAAAGATAGACATACTTTACTGGTGTAAAAATATACAAAATATTAAAAATCTAATTTAGTCTGAATGAACGAAGTTGCAGACCTATGTTTGGTTTTTGGTAATACTTGGCGCTTAGGCGGGTTGCGTGCTGGACCCAAGTAATGCGGAAGGTTTTTTGGAGGAACCACTTAGCACTTAGGCTTGATGCGTGCTAGACCTAAGTGGTGTGAGGGGTGGAAGGGACTACTTGAGGCTTAGGCTGGGTTGCGTGCTTGACCCAAGTAGTAGAAGAGAATGAGCAATCATTGATTACTGGTTTTATACTTACGATAGCAAGCTTATATACTAAAATTTACTACAATGTAAACTAATTCTACGTCATACTGTATAATTCACTTAATGTATGTTATATTTAATTATATAATTGAACTTGAGCGGCTAAAGTGCGGCTCCTTGGAATGTGCGCGATATGCAGAATTGCAATAACGCGCCATGAGTAATGTTATTGTTATTAAATAACATTAAGAATGAAGTAAAAAATTAGGTTTAATTTATTAAAATTAAACATTTTTCCACTCCGACGAAGGTAGGACTAGTGGTTTGAGTTGTACCATTTCCTCAGTGGTTTGGTTGCTGTCTTCCTTGGTGGGTCTCTTTGATCTGCTACGGTATGTTGTTTCCGTTGTTTACATCCTCTAATGGGATTGGAATCAGATTGTGAATGGCTCTTTTTACGGTGTTTCCTCCAGCCTTTCTCATGGTGACCACTCGGACTTGATTATCGGTCCCAGGATGGACTTGTATAATTCTAGCGAGAGATTCTTCCTTAATGAGGACTAGGTCACCTACTTGAAGATTATTTTGTGTTGATTTCCACTTGTACTTCTGCTGTAGGGTGGTGAGGTATTCAGAGTTCCAGGCTTTCGAAAAATGCTTTTTCATTTTTTGAACTTGTTTCTATCGTTCGGAGAGCCCAGAATTTTTCTCAATCGGCATCGGGTCTGATGGTCCTACTAGCGGTCTTCCTATGAGGAAGTGTCCAGGAGCCAAGACTTCGATTTCGTTGATGTCATTTGTCGGCGACCAGTTCACTCCAAGTGATTTTTGAAAATCGTTGATCCTTATTACTAATCCATTTTCTTAATGTGAATCCTCCGCTGTTCAGCATTTTGAGTAGTTGTGTTTGCAACTTGGTAGCTTCTTCAATAGATTGAGCTCCAGATAAGAGGTCGTCTACGTACAAGTTCGTAAGCACTGTAGATGATATTCCTGGGTAGTTTTGTTCTTTATCTTTGGCCAATTGTTGAAGTGTACGAATAGCGAGATAGCGAGATAGGGTGCTGAAGCTGTGCCATAGCTGACCGTCGTGAGTTCGAATTCTTCTATTGCCCTTTTCTCGTTGCTTCTCCATAAAATTCGATGATATTTCTGATCATCTTGATGAATCTTTATCTGACGATACATTTTTTCTATATCTGCGGTGAACACTATTTCGTGCTTTCTCCACCGTAAAAGTATGTCAGTCAGATCTTGTTGAAGTCGTGGTTCAGTATGCATGAGGCTGTTGAGACTTTGTCCACTCGAGGTTTTACAAGACGCATCGAACACTACCGTTAATTTAGTGTTTGTGCTTGATTCTCTTACAACTGCTTGATGTGGGATATAGTACTTTCCTGTGAGTTCTTCACTTGTCGGCACTTTCTTCATATGGCCTAGTTTCACATATTCATCCATGAATTCATGGTATTGCTTCTTTAGGTTTTCATCCTTAGATAACCTCTTTTCTAATTGCAGAAATCGAGACATAGCTCGAGCTCTAGAATTACCCAAGTCGTGGACGATTGTTTTAAATGGTATTCTTACTATGTATGATCCATCTTCATCTCTTGTTGTTGTATTTGAGAAGAATTCCTCACACATCTCATCATCTTTACTAAGCTGACGTGGAGATTCGACGTCTTCTATTTCCCAAAACTTTGTTAATTGTTGGTCTTCCTCGATGCAGGACACCATGCTTATGACTTGAAGGTTCTTCGATTGGGTTTGGATGTTTCCTGATAAAATCCAACCTAATTCCGTATTTTGTGCTAAAATACCGTCATCCGTTTTACGAATGCCTTCACGCAACAATGTTCCATATTCTTGTGCTCCGAGGATAATTGAACCATCTTGGGATGATTATTTCTTCGAGTGAACCTAGTTGTTCCTGGAGTATTAGCCACTTTTTTTGTATATTATCGGGAACCACTTGATCCCATTGCATGTTCATCAGCCACAGTTCTTGTATAAGAAGTTTTCCTTTTATTACAACTGGTGCTAGCCATCCTAGTGGGTCGAATAATTTCGCAACTTCAGATAGAATGTTGCGTTTCGTAAATTTCTTTATAATTGGTTGCGATACTCTGATGCAAAAGGTGTCATCTGTCGGCGACTTATGCAGAATAAAGTTTTCTAAACACATGTGTGAAAATTCATGCATATTGGTCAATTTATAAATGTGGTATTTGAAATCTACGAAATGATGTTTAGTAACGATTTGCGTTTATTACAACTCTTTCAAGCTCCCATTACTTCACAACTCACTTCCCATCGTCTACTTGATCACTATTATGTTTCTTTTACAAGTTTTATCAGTACTGGAATAATGATTGCTCATTTTTTTCGCGGAAAGGCTCACTTATTTTAAATTCAGCCAATTATGTTCAAAAAATTCAATTTGGCAAAGAAAAAATCCAAAATAATAATTGGTTAAAGTAAAAAATATATAATAAGAAAGAATATTATACAGGGTGTTCCACAAAAATCATGAAAATTTATTAATTTTACAATTGCTGTAACTTTTTAAGGAGTCGAAAAAACATAATAGATCATAGGAAAATTTTTATTCAGAATGACATTTACTGTCTAAAAAAATTTTGCTGAAAAAAAGTGGGACACCCTATATAAACCCATATACTGCGTACCGACAGCAATGCTGAAAACTCGGTTTTGGTTTTTGTGTCTAGTATTGTGACAACTAGAGGTCATTCAGGAATGTAGTGCGAGGATAGACTCTACTCTGGGTAGTGTGTTATGACGTCATTATCGAAGTGCACTCGGAGTATAGGGATTCTTGAAAGATTTTGGGTAAACGTACGACGTTCTTTATAACATAACCTAAAAACCTAAAAAAATATTTACTTACGGACTCGAAATGTTCTTTCTATTTTTGAACGACTTTCGGCGAAAGCAGATACAACTTTCGCCCACAGAGTGTCATTACTGAACGCAGCCCTAATGAGGTTCTCAAATCTTTAATATTATCTATGATCAAGAAACAACATAATTCTTCGCGGTGACACGCTCCAAATATTCCAATAATCTTTATCATACGATATTTCTCATTGTTTGCATTTTTCCAGAAATATTCTGTTCGCTGGTTAACACTTTAGATTTTTTCGGCCTGTATCATTCGCATTTTCTTATTAAAATAACAATAATTTTATAATACTTGTTTATATCGATGTTTTTCTTCAAGTTTAGCATGGTTTTGATCATGGAATAATTTGACCAAAAGGTTGATGATATCCATAATTTGGATCTCTCCTCGAAATACGCCAAAAATACATTCTCGCCGTATTTACCTGAAATATTTTTTGATGTTCATGTAATTTGAGGGGTGGGTTTATCTGACACATTTTTCATTTCGTACCACTTCAAAAACCGATTGTAGGCGATCTCATAATGCTGCCTCGACTTCGTTGGTACTAAATTCAAAGTAGCTTTCGAAGCAACTTCTTCCTTTTCCAGAGGGATAACTTCATTTTCTTTGTCCATCTAATGTGCCCGTGTTTATCAAATTATAGCTGACAGTAACAAGACCAAACAAAACAATGCTGGTTACTATTTACATGACTGCCACAGCCTCCCTACATTTTTACAATAATTTCTAACAGTCTCATAATATTTTATTATTACTTTTCTAAATCACCGTTTGTAGAAAAAATCTTGTATGATATGCGTGTAAAGTACAATAAATGGATTGAGGCATTTATATGAATTGTAAAACTTTACACTTATACAGGGTGTCCAGAAAATAGCGCCCAAGCTCTCCAGTGCGTAGTTGGGGACCATTCAGGGATCCTCAGAAAAATAGTAAAAAAAACTCTTGACCAACTGACCGAGATATGAATAGTTAAAGTTGGAATTTCAACTTCTTTATTATTGTGAATTTCGGAAAACTGCAAATTGTGCTGTGAAGGTGGACTTCTATTTGGTAGATTTGCAATAAAGTAAATTTAAATACTGTTTTATTAACATTACAATTTAATTTTTTAAATTAAAAATTACATGTATTTATTTCAAAAAATGAATCTGGCTACATGATTAATTGCTTTTTATTAAATGATTAATCAAGTTATCACTGATATTAATCTGACAATCTATGCTGATAATACGAATTTCATCATCTGCTTTTCGAAGTTTTGCTTCGTCAATGCTCCAGTTTTATTAATTTCGTTTTAAATCGTTCTTATTCTTCAGTTTTAAATATCTCTTGTCGTTTCGTTTTAATAAGTTGTTGTCGTTTCGTGTTTATTTAGTTTTCGTTGTTTCTTGTTTGGTTTCGTGTTCACCTTAAATCATGTACACGAATCGCGAATACGCAGATATGTTAAAAATGTTGGGTGAATGCCAGGGCAATGGTTTAGCAGCTTCAAGGATGTATGCTGAGAGGTATCCCCAAAGAAGACATCCAGATTGCAAAGTTATTCGAAGGTTGGATCAAAGAAGTGGAGAAACGGGTATGTTAGCACCAGCTGGAGGTGTAGATCGAGGACGTCCACGAAATGTAATTACACCTGACATCCAGGAACAAATTTTAAATGTTTTGGAAGAAGATCCAACGTGCAGCTCACGGAGGATTTCCAATGAAGTAGGGGTATCCAAATCTTCTATTAATAATTTTCTGATAGAAGAAGGCTTTCATGGCTATCACTACAATAAAGTTCAAGCCTTAATACCCACTGACTTTGCACTTAGGACAAACTATTGTAATTGGTTGTTAGAGCAAATAGAATTGGATGCTACGTTTACTTCCCGTATATTATGGACCGATGAAGCAAATTTTTTAAGAAACGGATTTTTTAATCAGAGTAACTCACATTACTATGCCCTGGAAAATCCTTATCTTATAAATCCAACCAACAAAACAAAATCGTTTTAGTGTGATTTTACGGGCGAGAATACTCGGAAATCCTCCACCTCCACGCCTAATGGAGGCAATTTTTTAAATTTTTTGACAAATGAGCTGGAGGAACATCTTGACAATCTTCCACTAGCTGAAATCAGGAACATGTGGATGAAATTAGATGGTGCTCCTCCACATTTTGCCTTAGCAGTAAGAATGTGGTTAGATGAGGAATATCCTGAACGATGGATCGGTCGTAACGGACCTATACGTTGGCCACCCAGAAGTCCAGATCTTACACCTCTGGACTTTTTTTTGTGGGGTCACATAAAGGCTCTGGTATATCGTACTGCCGTCCAAAATGTAGAAGATTTGTTGAACAGAATTCAAAATGCAGCTCAAAGTGTAACGAGCACAAATTTGCATACAAGTGCAAGGTGAAAATTTCGAGCAATTATTATAAAAATCAGAAGTTTTTTATAATTGGATTCAAAAAAGCACTTGTCGGAGCAGCTTGCAAATATAAAATCCTGCATCAGTAAATTTTTACCTGTTTTACGACTAAAAATGAAAAAGAAACCGTTTTGCAGATTCGACAAATGTAACTCGTTTTTTGTTGTACTTTGAATAAAATTTATTTAATTTTGTCAGATTTGTGTCAAATAATGTCAAAGGTTAATATAACCTTTAATTACAATACCTGTTTTCAGGAAGCTATGTTGCCAAGATTACCTTTTAGTTTTTGCTTAATATCTTAAGAAGGAAGGTCGATAGAATTTTTTATCAATTTTTCTAAGGATACCTGAAGGGTCTCCAACAACGTACTGGAGAGCTTGGGCGCCATTTTCTGCACACCCCGTATATCTTAATTAGCTATTTAGTTTGCTTTTATGTTTATGTTTATATGATTACTGTAAATGTTTTAATTTGTTGTTGTTGTTGTTATTTGCACACAAGCTATTTTCTTTAGCTTGTCAAATGAAAATTTTTTTAATAAAAAATTTTTGAACATTCTACCAGAAACACTTGTGGCAGAAAACAATGCCCAAATTTCCAAATTAAAATCTACTATTATAATTTTGTTATTAACAAAAAATGCGTTATTTCCGAACCTTTGTTTATGGGATTTAGGAATCACCACCCGTTAGATTTTATCATAAATGTGAATAGCCCTGTATATTTGAAAAATGGATCTTAAAAAATAAAATATAATTGGAAATTTTAAAATGTTTAGATATTTATTATTTACTTTCATTTGTCAATACCAACTGCCGCAGCATTAAGAACACCCCAAAAAGCAAAGTAACTATAAGCTCCTTTTTAGCTGCACATTGTTTTCAAGAAGATAAACACCAGTATTTACTAGCTGCAGGAAAATATTATAGGGAGTACAATCATTCGGAGGATATATATGCTCAATACACGAAGGTACCCATAAATACATTGCCGTCGATACTGCAATACCCCCCATTATTTTGTATTATTTGATTTTTTCATCTAAGAGAAACTAAAAATTTTTAAGTAAAAATTAAGTTAAAACTTGAAAACAAATTTCAAAATATTAACTTTTTTATACAAATTTCAATTAAACGAACTCACCTTAAGTAAAGTTCTGATCATAATTTTATGAAGTTCCTCTTCCGAAGTTCACATGGTAATTTGTTGTGTTTTGTATTTTTTCACAGTCGTCACTTCGCCATATCTTTTCGTTTTTGATTTATGACTGAAAATGTAGCTAAAATAAGTAAAATCTCCGTTTTGACCCAAAATTTGACTCTGAAATTTTTCATTTTTCACCAAATAATTAATATCTTCGAAACTATAATCACCACCGTGACATTTAATGGCTCAAAATTTTCCCCTTAACCCTTTCTACAAATATTTACAAAAGATAAAAAAAATTCAAAGCCGTATTTGTACCAAAATTTTGCGAATATTTTCGAAAAAAACTATTTAACCGATTTTAACCAAATATCTTTTTAAACCCGTCTATCTACGGTGTTTGCCTTTGGTAAAAATTTGAAACCGGTAACTTTCATAGTTTTCGATAAAAAAATATAATCCGATTTCCTAAAAATTTCAATTTTTTTCGATTTTTATCAATATCGTCTTCGCAAATGAAAGATAATAGAAAATGGATAAAGTGTAGGGGATCAGTTACCCTCTACACCCAAAAAAAAAATTTTTTTTACACCCCCAAAAACTCAAAAAGTAATTAAATTTTAAAAAACTTCATAATGCATTTATTTTCTATACGTCAACTAACTTGCTGCTTAATAATAAGCGATAAGCGGATGGTTTCTACGCGGGTGATTATCGATTTCTGATTATCGTTTTTTAATTATCGAGAAAAATGACATGCCGGTCTGGGATTCGAACCCGCGATCTTGGGTTGAGAGACTATCGCCTTAGCACTCTCGATCACCACTGACCTTGTCAAACTATACACAATACATGAATAAAAACTTAAAATAATTATTCTTATTTTCTTATCATTCTTTGTATAATCTAAGGAATATAACTCGTGAAATCGTGAATAAATGATAATCACATAGGTTGACACTCAACATGTTGTCAATTAATTCCACTCGTCTTCGAATTTTTGACAACCTGTTTCGTGGCAACCAAACGTGATTAACGCTAATCACGATTTCACTCGTTGTATTACATAATATGATAATATCGACAATTTTTAGAAACTTATCTAAATTTTTATTTCTTAATTTTAGTTGATAAGCGAAATATGAATTTTTAAGTATACACCTTTACTCATTTAGCACATTTTAAATAAAAATTCAAAACTTTGAAACGAAATATCGTAGAGATTTGATTCTTGTTTTATTTTTTTTTTCTTATTTCTTTAAACTACCACTTTAAATTATTAACTTTCTAATTTTTAACCCTTGTGAAATTATACTGTTTCTAAAAATTAAAACCCACAGTTTTAAGACAAGAAATTGAAAAGGCCTTGTATATCTATTCAAAATTTTATTGATTTATCCCTTCTTCCGAAAATATAAGGAATCGAAAATTGATAATTTTTCAATTTTTGATTGACTATATCTTCGGAACGAGCGGAGACAAGTCAATCAAATTTTGCATAAGTATACAGGTTTAGACACCCTTTAGATTTGAGTAATTAAAATTTTGAGTTTCCATTAAAAAAAATCACATGACTTCACAACAAATTTGAAATTACGTAAAATGTCTGCAATTACGAATAGAGGTTATTGTGAAAATTCTGGGGGGGGGGCACGGTATTTAAGGAGAGTCCAAGGTTCAAAATATCTGAAAAAATCATAAAATTATCTTCAGTGTATTATGATACACACCAAATTTAAAATCTCTAGTACAATCCGTTTTGAAATAAATGACGACAAACCTACTTTTAGAGCTAATATTTCAAGGGTTGCAGCTTCCTTAGAAGCGAAATCGGACATTTGTCTTAAAATTAGTGGTAGAATCGCTTCTTAAAATTTTGCCGCTAAATTTCTGGACATCCTGTATAATGATTTCAATAATAAAACAAGTAATATCAGCTCGGTTAAATACAAATTTTTGTTTGATCTGTATTTATTTTGCACGTTCAAAAAATCCATGAAATGGCTGCCAGAATTAGCAGCGCCTCTATTGAAAATTAAAAGAAGTACTTAGAATTACAAAACAGAAACCCAAACTCACTAGTAATGAAATGATAGAGATTTTCTCAATCACTAATATGAATGACATATACGATTTTTTTATATGGTCGTCGGAAATAGTATATTACGCAACGAGCTAGAAAGTGACGAATTTTGTGCGAGTGTGTATATTACACGAGCAACGAAATTCACTTTCTGCGAGTTGTGTACGCTATTTTTCCGACGACCACGGAGATTTTGCGACCATTATTAATATTTTGTAGTAACAACATAACATAACCTATGTTAACAGCAGCTGACATTGAAGTTATCGATTATTTTTAGTTAAATGTAAATAATTGTAGGTGGCGCTGTTTTGACGGAAGCAACTTATCGAAACGAATAAAAAATGTTCCTATTTTATTTAAAATTTACAGAAAAGTAAATTATATAATGATTTTAATAATAAAATTAGTAATAATAAAAATTAAATAAATTACCAATAAACATAAGGAAAAAGATGAAAAAGATGTTGTATAATAAAAAAGAATATTTTTGAGTGACAAGTTCAACTATATGAAATATACTAATATGATTTAAATAAAATAAAAAATATAAAATAAACAAATAAAGTAGTTAAAAAGTAATTTTATCAAAAAATTTAGTTGATGCAAAATTATCAATATCATTAAGGTTATTTCCTTTTCGTTTTGACAAATTTATTTCAAAAGATTCAGCAAAGTTTAGTTTCTTTCCTTTATCTAAATTATGAAGAATTGTAACAAAAGATTTAGGTTTAAAATTATGGTCAAAATTATTGACATGTACTGCAAATTTAGAATCTGTTTTAAACTTGCGAATTGAATTAAGATGTTCTTTAATTCTTACTTCTTTTATTCTTTATTTTGAAATTTAATGATTCATTAAAACATACAATTCAAAAATTTGCATATCTAAATTTATATAAATCTTATCAAATTATTTTAATGAATCCAATTATTCCAAAATTATACGGTTTACCTAAAATACACAAACCAAATATTCCAATTCGTCCAGTTGTATCTTTTATTGGTTCTCCTGTTTATAAACTTTCCTCCTTTTTGGATAAATACTTAAAGCAAAATATTAACTTTAATTTTAAATATACTTTAAAGAACACAAAGGACCTTATTAATAGGTTAGAATTAATAAAAGATATTAATTATTCAGAGGTTGTATTAATATCTTTTGATGTTATTAATTTATTTCCTTCTATTCCACCTTCTGAATGTTTAGAAATTTTAAATAACTATATCAATGATTCAAATTTAGATGATGATATAGCTGAAGCCATTTCAGAATTAACTAAAATTTCTATTAACCAAAATTTCTTTATGTTTAATAATGATATTTATATACAAAAAACTGGATTAGCAATGGGTCATCAACTTTCTCCTCTTTTTGCTGATCTTTTTATGAACCACATTGAAAGTTTGATTTTTTCTAACACATTATTTAAGAATCAATGTTTATTTTGGGGAAGATATGTTGATGATGTTTTTTGTATAATTAAGAAGGATGCAAATATCTGTAATATTATTAATTTCCTTAATTCTATACATCCAAAAATTAAATTTACTTACGAATTAGAAAATAATTTGTCTATTCCTTTTTTAGATATTTTGGTTATTAGAAATCCAGAATCCAACAATTTAAATTATAGTATCTATCGCAAACCAACTCATACAGATCACTGTATTGACTATTTATCAAATCATCCAATTTCTCATAAATTGGCATTTTTTAATTTTTAATTTTTTAGACTTTTTAACATTCCTTTAAATTATAGTAACTTTAGAAATGATTTAGAGATAATTTTTTATATTGGCTTCACTAATCATTTCCCAAAAGATGTTTTGATTAAAACATTCAACACAATGAAAAAATCTTGTTTTTTAAAAGAAATGAACATTTTTTCAAATAATTTTGAATTTAATTCACCATATTTATCGATCCCATTCATTAATCATCTTTCATTTAGAATTAAAAATATTTTTAACAAATCCAACAATAATAAGAAATTTAATTTTTCTTATAGTCGATCGATAAATATGCAACAAATTTTAGGCAATAACAAAGATAAACTTAGTAAATTAAATAAAAGTGGTGTTTATAAATTAACTTGTGATTGTGGCGCGGAATATTGTGGACAAACAGGACGAAATTTCGAAGTAAGAATTAAAGAACATCTTAATTCAATTCGCAAGTTTAAAACAGATTCTAAATTTGCAGTACATGTCAATAATTTTGACCATAATTTTAAACCTAAATCTTTTGTTACAATTCTTCATAATTTAGATAAAGGAAAGAAACTAAACTTTGCTGAATCTTTTGAAATAAATTTGTCAAAACGAAAAGGAAATAACCTTAATGATATTGATAATTTTGCATCAACTAAATTTTTTGATAAAATTACTTTTTAACTACTTTATTTGTTTATTTTATATTTTTTATTCATACTCAAAAATATTCTTTTTTATTATACAACATCTTTTTCATCTTTTTCCTTATGTTTATTGGTAATTTATTTAATTTTTTATAATATTTTGTGTTATTTAACCATTTTCTTTAAGCCTGATGATGGATTATTATCCGAAAGTGCACTAGCTTATATAAATATATTTTTTGTTATTCGAAGATACCTCTCTTTTTAATATATTTTATTATATATCGAATAACTATATACTTTAATGAATTATTTTATTATTAATGAACTATCCTTTTTTTGCAAGTTCAAAAAAATCCAAGAGAGGGCTTTCGCAATTCCTTCGCAGCGCCTCAATCGAAAATTACAAGAACTATTTGACAGTTACAACATGGAAACTTAAAGTCACTAGTGTTGAAATGAACGATTTTCTAAACTACTAATATGAATGACATATACGATTTTCTCATATGGTCGTCGGAAAAAACATTTTCCTACGACCATATGAGAATATCGTATAGGTCATTCATATTAGTAGTTTAGAAAATCTATCATGGCTACACTAGTGACTTTAGTTTTCTGCTTTGAAACTCTGAAATACTTCATATAATTTTCGATAGAGGCGCCGCAAAGGAATTCCGAAAGCCATCTCACGGATTTTTTTGAACTTGTAAAATATGGACAGATCAAACAAAAATTTATATTTAACCCCGCTGATATTACTTGTCTTATTATTAAAATCATTATATAATTAACTTTTGTGTAAATTTTAAATTAAATAGGAAAAATTTTTGTTCGTTTCGATCAGTTGCTTCAGTCAAAACAGCGCCACCTACAATTAGATACATTTAACTAAAAATAATCGATAACTTCAATGTCAGCTGATGTCATCAAAGGTTATGTTATGAACCAACGCCATCTAGTCCACTGGTATCGGACTGTGCTTTTTGGGATTAGTTCCTAAAAGATAACTAGATGGCGACGCTTAAACTTCCACTCAGAGAAAGTGTGTGGTCTTTGCTTTAAAAGCAAGCCAGCACTTCGATTGCAGCAACTCAAGTCGTGGTACGCCATGACGAAGAGTAAGCAGTATGGCATGCTGATGAGTCCGAATGAGGACGAAACACGTGTCCATGTCTCTGCTGCTCGTGAGTTGTTGCAATCGACTCTGTGATTAAGGTGGATTAAGACATATTAGCGTCCTTCCGGCATTTTTGCTGTTTGAAAATGTGACCTAATTACTTTTTCTTTTTGTTATGTTATGAGTTTTGAGATGTTACTACAAAATATTAATAATGGTCGCAAAATCTTCGTGGTCGTCGGAAAAATAGCGTACGCAACTAGCAAGAAAGTGAATTTTGTGCTTGTGTGATATCCTCACTCGGCTGGCGCCTCGTTCGGCTATTTGCACATTCACACAAAATTCGGCACTTTCTAGCTCGTTGCGTAATATTCTATTTACGTTAGTGTTCAGTGAATAACTTATGAACACAGCAACTGGCAAATGGAATGAAGGAACGTCAGGAAAGAACGCAGGAATAATCGCCCGTATATGAGCCTCTATTGTATAAACTTGATCAATGACTTCCGCCATGCGCCAAATGGAATATTACCACTTTTGCTAAAATTTGTAAAAAAGAATTATTCTTATTCTTTAATTTCTTACCTTTTTGATTTTTTAGTGTTTTCTTTACTTTTTTTTAACTCTAACTCATTTCCCATTTTTCTACACAGAGCACTTTTAAATATGTTTTACTTTAGACTTTAGAAGTGGGAAGATACACAAAAGAGATCAAACTACCATATGAACTTAAGGGAGAGGAACTGCAATCTGAAATACAATGAATATTTCATCGAGAATATAATAAATTAAAAAATAAATTTTAACAATAATGGATTAAGTTATTATTATTATTATTATTTTGTGTTTGCTGATAAAGTTTTGCCTTTATCACATAGGAGAAACGGCAGCACCAACGACATATCTAGGTACTTTTATTTTATTATTTTTATTTTTATTTTTATTTTTATTTTTAGATACAAGATTTAATAATACATGACAGGTATGATAATATTTTAAGTGATACCGCTTCTGATTTTTTCGTTAACGATTTTTCAATTATCCTTAACGATTTTGCAATTATCGTAGTGGAAAAACCTTTTAAGTTTGGCGCATACGTTCTTCCTGTATGTTTCGATGATACAGAATCTTATAATTTGCAAGACAAACAAGGAGTAGTAAGGTTTTTAGGTTACACAACTGTATTTTTTTTATGAATTTGATTTATAGGTTATTGCTTGGAGTAAAACTGAAACTGATGAGCACTCGAAAACGTTAAAAGAGCGGATCGTTAAATTGAAACCAAGCTGGTGTACTAGAATATCAGCGGCAATAATTGGAAAATATGCGAAAAATATTAATAGTATTGAAGACTTTAAAAGAGATAAATTGTGTCTTCAATTATTGAATCAAAGTATAATATTTTATCGAAAAAATGGTTTAAATTATTTATTATTAAGGGTGCCTTCCGACTGGAACATATTATGCTGTCGGATATGCATATGTTGCGTTCCGAGTGAAATGCGCGCATATGAAGGAAATTCACTCGGGACGCTTTTTTGAAAGTTTCAACTGTCAATCGTAAGCTATTTATTGCTTGTAGTTGTTATTAGTAGCTGTTAAGAGCATCTTCCTAAACAGAAAATATAGTGGTTTAGTACCCCAGAAAAATAGGCTAGTACGAAAAAGATTTTTGTATAATTTTTTTTGTAGACGATTTAGAAGTCATTTCTATACCTCCCAGGGGAAGGAAAAAAAATTGGAGAATCTACAAAAAAAAATATATTGACCTAAAAGTACCTTAACTTTGGACCCCTCTAATTAATTTTGTGTTAGGTTGCAGAAGGTGACTATCGGTTAAGTTGTAGCCTAATTAATTAAGATTATAAATCTGAAAAAAAATTGAAAATCTAACGAAGCAAACTTGAGTTTTTTCTGGGCTACTAATGCTCGATTTCATGATTTATCACAATTATTCCTCCCAAACTCGCGCGCCCTCTATGGATTCGCATTAATTGTCAGTTATTTGTGAATAATTTGCAAAGAAGCTCCAGAAAAGTGGGATGGATTTTCTATTCCTTGTTATTATCTCCAACGGAAAATTTATCGCGGGCGTCTAGGAAGATGCTCTTAACAAAAAACAATTCTAAAATCCCGAACAGGTAAAAATTATTAAAATGAAACCTAAAAATTCAAATAACAACCAACTAGAACCCACAACTAAATTCAAGAGGTGAAGAATAGAACGAAATGCACGATCTTGAAATCCTCCGTATGCTGCAAATGCTCTACACGGAATGCATAACAGGCTGTATATGCAGGATATGCTCCGCTCGGAAGGCACCCTAAAAATACCTTTAGCAATTGATTTACACGATTTTACACGTTTTAGGTAAAATTGCTCCCAATGATGAGAGTGGAGGTGGTGTGGTGGTGCGCAATGATAATGGTCGCTATTTTATTCGGGGAATAATTAGTGTAGGGCCCAAAATTAAAGGAAATGGTAATATTTTACTAACATTCAGCACAAGAGTTTCTTACCATAGACAACAGATTGTTAAGCTGGCTGATAAATATCCGGATGTGTATGTACGTATGGTATTTAAGATTTTTTGGAAAATTATAGGATTTATGCATCCGGTTTTAAGAGCAATTTTTTGGTGCGGCTTAGACGTTTACAGCCGATATTATCAAACTTTTTAACGGTCATTTAATTTTAAATGAGATTTAATTTGAAATATACAGGGTGGCCCAGATTTTACTTTCCAGGAAATATCTCAATTATTAGAAGAGATAAAAGTATAAATTATAAAATGCTTTGAACAGCAGCACTTATACCTCATAATTTCATTCTAAAAAATTATTGGTATTTACCACTCTTAAGACGCCATCGTCATTTTTTTTCTTTAATGGGACACCCTATTTTTTATAATTGATATTGTATCTACTATTTATACTAGAAACAGTGATGTGCTACACTTAGTATTTTAAGTACATTTTGTGAATAAAAAAATTAAAATATTGATCGAACTATATATTATGCAAAATTATTTATTTAATTTTTTTAACAAAATTTGTAATTTACAGTTAGGTTTAGTTAGATTAAGTTAAGTTAAGTTAGTTTAGATTTAAAAATTAAATTTTTAAAAAACTAAATAAATAATTTTGCATACTACTTCGATCAATATTTTAATTTTTTTATACACAAAATGTACATGTACTTAAAATACTAAGTGTAGCATATCGCTGTTTCTAGAATAAATTGTAGATGCATTATTAATTATAAAAAATAGGGTGTCCCATTGAAGAAAAAAAAATGATGATGGCGTCTTAAGAAAGGTTAATAAAAATATTTTTTTAGAATGAAATAAGTGCTGCCATTATAAGCACTTTTTGATTTATATTTTTATCTCTTCAAATAACTGACATATTTCCTGGTAAGTAAAATCTGGGCCACTCTGTAAAGTATTTTCGTATATTTTGATTAGGGGAATATATAATTGCTCTTTAAAGAAATGGCTTTAACTTTGGACAAACAAACTATAAAATGATAGATTTGCACTTTGGAAAAGGATGATTTAAACTATATCATAACAACTTTAAAATAACACTTGTTTTTTGCACTTTGTATAAGGTATATTTAAACTAACTTTTTTCGCTTTTAAGAAATTCTTCGGCATCTTCCGCATTATTAAGCACGTTTTTCTTGGGCCACACTTTATTATACGCAGACTTTCTTTTTTCGGCAGTGCACTGGCTGCATTATCCTTGTTGGATGTTGGATTCATTTTTGTCGGTTTCATAATTGACAATAAATTCTTTGCATTCACTCATCATTTTTGTTGGAATTTATTCACAATTGAGCAAGAAGTGCGAATGTAAACATAACCTACACAGTTTAAGGTTTTGGTCGAACATGAGCACATTGCTGGAGTAGGCGCGCGCTTCGTTCAAACTAATAATATGTGTACTTGCGTTTCAAAGTGCTTGCCAATCGTTTCTATGGTGTAATTTTTTTTAAAGCGAATAATAATTATTTAAAAGTGAAGTATTTTTCAATTAGGTGGAAGGCTATTTTTATGTTCTGTTATACTTAAATGTGAAGGATGTTTTACGTTAAAAACCTTTTTCGTTGATTAAGGAGTATTTTTAATGTATACAAAATCATTCATTAATGACCCCTATTAATGCATGATTTTTGTTTAATGAATGATTTTGGAGGTGCCCTCTGTTGATGACGTTTCTAACGAAATTTTCTGCGTAGTATACTACAATTGTGAATATAAAGTTAGTTTAATTTGTTTTAACCTAATTAAAATTATAAATAAAATAAATACCTTTAATTTTAAATACACTTCCAATAATTGGTACGCCAATACATTTTATATTTATTTTGTAAAAGTGATGTTATGTACACATCAAGTCATCATTAATTGACTATAGAACTCTCTGATAATAGACAACCCTGTTCGGTTATAATCGATCGGGTTCGTATTTTTTAATTGTGACATTTCGAACAAGCTTGTAAAAATGATAGTTTTTTCTAGTTAATCATATGCACGATCAACGAAAAAATATTGTAACCAACTGGTAATAATCTCGAAAATTAACGCACTCGCGTGCCGCTCATGCTTTAAAATTTCTCGATTATTAATCGCCCCTTTTAACCAACTCGTTGGTTAAATAACTATTAAAGTTGTTATACAGGGTGTAACTTAAATGCACTGCAAAAATTTAAGGGGTGCTTTCTTGGGTCATTTTAAGAACATTTTTACCCTAGGTGATTTTTCGAAAAACGCTTCATTTCAAAAATACACGAAGATAAAGATTTCTTAAAATGCATGCTTTTTATTAAATAAATAATAGGTGTAAAATTTAAAGTTTAGTTGTTACCATGGCTACAAACTTTGTTGCTGTCACCTGTCATAGTTTATTTTGCTAATTATGAATTATTACACAAATTCCGAGATGACAGACATGCATTTTACCTATGGACTTGCTAATGGAAATGCACTACGAGCAAGACGTTTTTATCGTGAAAGATTTCCCAACCGTCGTCTTCCTGATAGAAAAACTTTTGAAAACATTCATAACTGAAAGTGGTTCATTTAAGATCAAAGAGAGACCAGGAAGGCCAATGAGAGTCAGAACGCTAGAATTGGAAGAAAATGTGCTCAACTTGGTGGAAGAAGAACCAAGTACTTCTACACGAAAAATTGGTAGAAATTTGAATGTAAGTAATATGACTGTTTGGAGAATTTTAAGGCAGCAGTTGTTATACCCATACCACATTCAACGCGTTCAGGCACTTTTACCTCGCGATTTTCCATCACGAATACAATGTTGCCAATGGTTTCTTCAAAAATTGATCCAAATCCCTCAATTAATGACCATAATTTTATTTACTGACGAAGCAAATTTTTCAAGAAACGCAGTAATGAATTTTCACAATAGACATTCGTGGGTCGAAGAAAACCCACATGAGATTTGTGAAGATCGTTTCCAACAACAATTTTCATTAAATGTTTGGGTCGGAATTGTGGGTGATTTTCTTATTGGACCAGCATTTCTACCTCCAAGGCCGGTAAGCCTTGGAGGTAGAAGCATATCGGATTTTTTTTGGAACAATCGCTACCATGTTTGTTAGAAGATGTACCATTGGCGACGAGGAATGTAATGTAGCTAATGCATGATGGAGCTCCAGCGCATTTTAGTTTGGTTGCTCCTGAGTTCCTGAATGCAAACTATCCTAATATGTGGATTGGACGCAGTGGTCCACAACCATGACCTTCTCGATCCCCTGATTTAAATTCTTTAGATTTTTTTCTATGGGGCCATCTGAAATCATTAATTTATCAGACTCCGGTAGAAAATTTAGAAGATCTAAGAACTCGAATAATTAACGAATGTAATTCGATAAGAAACAATCCTGGTATCTTTGAAAGAGTTCGCCAATCGATGAGAAGAAGATTGGATTCTTGTTCGCCAGCTAATGGTTCCCATTTTGAACACTTATTGTAAATTCTATTTAGATTAATAAATAATTAAAATTATTACGTAAAATCTACCTGTATATTCAAAAAAAAGTCTAGTAGCCATAGTAACAACTTTATGTGATAAAAACCATGCATTTTAAGAAATCTTTATCATCGTGTATTTTTGAAATGAAGCGTTTTTCGAAAAATCACCTAAGGTATAAATGTTCTTAAAATGACCCAAAGAAGCACCCTTTAAATTTTTGCCGTGCATTTAAGTTACACCCTGTATATTTTTTTAAGTGTTGTCAAATTAATGTTGTTTATTCAAAGTGGAAACAATTTTTTTTTCGTTGATTGCATTTTTATAAAGTTTAAAATGTTTTTATAAAGTTTTCTTTCTTCTTTACAAAGCTGTCTTGATCTATTTTAAAGTGCAATTAAATCTAGCCCTTCTATTTAGGATGGGCTGCACGAAACCGATTAAACTCGGTTTTAGCTAAAACCAAGATCAAACTGACGAGTATGATGTTTTTTGCATGTATTTTCTGTCATACTTGTCAGTTTAAAACTGATTTAACTAAAACTTTTCGTGCAACCCACCCTGAAAGTAGAACAATTAATAATTAAATTTATTTCTTCTGATTCTAAAATATGATGTTGCCTTATACTGGAGGGGATATCTAAATTTATTTCCCCTCAAATCGCTACGTCGCGTTTCTCTTAAGAAAGTATGAAATAGTATACATATTTTGTTTTATTAGGAGTAAAAGAAGTACTTTTTGTGGAGGTATACACAAAAAGTTCTTTTACTCCGAATAAAACATGCTATTTTTTTCTTTAAACGTCGAATATAGTAATACAAAAAATAACTTTAAAATATGGCATTTAATTTACATGCAATACATAATACGATGTCAGTGTATATTGTTTCCTAAAATACATTTCTACTCCGCCTTTATAACCCTTGTCAATACAAACGTTAAAGTAGACCCGATTGTAACTGATTCACTTCGAAAATGCACGAATATGACCATAGAGTTAAGGAACATAATAATGACTTGTTAAAGCCTGTCAAGCGTCACACATACATATTATTTCTTCAAACGTCATTAAAGTTCAGCCATCTGTGACACTTAACAGGCTATAACAAGTCATTTTTCTGTTCGTACAATCGAGTTTACTTTGTACTTCCAATCAGTAGAAAGGCAATTTCTACTCTACCTATCTGGCAGCCCATTATACATTATAAACATTTCATATCGACCATATTTTTCTCAGCGATCTTTTTTATCCTGGTGCCGTGAATCTTCCCGTTGCTCCTGGCGGCTTAAAAATTTGTCAGATCAATCCTTATGTACAAAAAAAGGGGCTGAATTTCGTTACTGTTCTTTAAACCCCGACTGTATTGCGATTTTTAAAAAATTTTCCGAAAATGTGTTTTGAAATTCTGTGAAAACTGTTTTTGCTACACCAAAAAAATTTTATGTCTCTAATTTTCAAGAACTTTCTGATTAAAGGACTGAAAATTGTAATACCAGATGAATTTGCTTTCCAGATTATTATGGTTAGGTTGAGATTTTTTTGGACAAAACATACAATTTTCAAATTGCCGTAATTCCAAAACTATCAACCATCTACCCTTACTATGGTAGGTTTTTTGTATCAGCTTTTCACGGAGATTTAAAACATCCAAAAATATATAGGGTGTTCCATTTAAAATAAGAAAGTTATTGTCAACTTCCGGTACAACCGGAAGGTTCATATAAACACATATACGTTTTTTAGAAATCACGCAATCAACTACCCCTGTCACCAAATTTTCAGATTAAAAAGTTAGCAGGGGGGGGGGGGTACTTACTTTTGGCTAAATTAATCGGAAGAGTAACGTCACGACGATAGAAAATTTAAAATAAAAAAGCGGCTGCACCAATTGAAAAAAGAATTGGTATTTATAAGTAAGTGGATACAGGTTCACGCGCGTGATGTGCGCATGAAGTGCGCACATAACGCGCCAAACGCCGCGAACCGATTTCTGTCGGTTTTTCGGAGTGCCATCAAAGGGGCGCTTTGCATACGTTGCGACGGGTTATTTGTGTTTTTATGATGCGCGCGCGCACAAGCGAACACACCGCATACTCAATTGAGACGGTTCGAAACGTGCGCGTTTCGTGCGCACTTCTTGCACGCCAGAAATATATTTTGACGAGCACGAGGCGCGCACGACGTGCAAAGCGCGTTCGGGGCGCAGCGCGCACGTCGATGTGCGCGTTTCGTGCGCACTTCTTGCACGCCAGAAATATATTTTGGCGAGCACGAGGCGCGCACGACGTGTAATGCGCGTTCGCGGTGCAGCGCGCACGTCGTGTCAGAAAACTGACAGGAATGTTTCATATAATCTTTTGGCGATTGACGAGGCGAACGACGACAGCGAGTGTGTAAATGCAGTAGCTTATATATGTATAATATTATATGTATTTCAATATTAAGAAAAAATATTCTAAAATATATATGTGTCAAAGACCGAAAACGCTCATTGAGCGAAAAAAAAACGGCCACAACGCGTTCTGGCTTCTACGGTTCAGCCACAACGCGAAATTCGTGTCGTGGCATCTACAAAAACGCTCACAACGCGTTGTGACCTATTCAAAAGGGCCACAACGCGAAATTCGTGTTGTGGTTGTTTTGATAATTGACCACAACGCGTTCTGGCAATGTGAAAATGCCACAACGCATTTTGGGCGCTAAAATACATACCCATGCGCAATCTTAGATCAAGTCGTGTCTTGCATAGACCTCAAATTATTTTGTTGTTCGTCTCTATAGAGTGCAGACATGCTAGAGTGTGGCGCGGTTGATATTGTCAGTAAAAACATGACCATTAAAAATATTTTTTGCGATAAACTGAGTGATCTAAATAAGTCGTCCTCTGATCGATGTGTATTTATGGATAATACGCGTTATGAAACGTTACTTCATGAAGTAGAAGAAGCTCAATTACTTCAAAAAAGTAAACAAGCGCTATCATCAAAGCAGTACCGTCGTTTAAAACGATATGACATATTACAAATTGGTAATACTAAAAAACTAATTGAAAGTGGTTCTGACGGCACAAATGATTCTAAAATTCGCTATTTTTGCAAGGCGGACGAGCTGTTTGATATTTTGGAGGCAGCACATATCAACGTGGGACATAAAAGAACAAGAGGTGGGTTTCACAAAAATGTAATTTACGAATTACTAGATTTTTTGGGCATAATATTTTTGTGATGAGAAATATATAAAATTAAATTTGGTTACGTTTATTTTTAAACTAAAGAAATATTTTTTGCGCAATACGTAGCAGTACCTGAACTTTAATATATAGTCGCAATAACCTCAAATAGATTTTTGTAATTCTACTGCTATGTCTACCTAAAAAATAATAAATTGTTCTTATCTTTCTAAGCTATTCATATTTATGTTTTCAGTTATGGAAGCTGAACTAAAAACTAAATATTGTAATATTACTCGTGAAATCTGTGTGAACAGTGTCAACTGAAGAAAAATTACATGAATTCTCGATTTGATTGATATGCAGTCAGAGCCAGATAAAGATTACCGATTTATTTTCAACTATCAAGATCATTTAACCAAATTTTCAATACTTCGCCCTCTTAAAACGAAAACTACTGAGGAAGTGGAGTACCAACTTTTAGATATTTTCTGTTTATTTGGTGCCCCATATATACTTCACAGCGATAACGGCCGCGAATTTGCAAATAAAGTAATTAAAAATTTGGCTGATATGTGGCCTGGAATGAAGCTTGTTCACGGGAAACCGCGACATTCCCAGAGTCAGGGATCGGTGGAAAGGTCAAACCAAGACGTTCGAGATATGTTGGTAACTTGGATGGCTGACAACAATTCCAGAAAATGGTCTGAAGGTCTTCGATTTATTCAAAGTAAGAAAAATAGAGCTCTTCATTCGGTTATTAAAACAAGTCCCTATGAGGCTATGTTCGGATCAGCGCAAAGGATCGGTCTTGGGGATTCCTCTCTTCCTAGTGACACATACGCCTCTATAGAAACTGAAGAAGAATTAGAACAACTTCTTTCTTCTGTAAACTGTAATAACGAACATGTAACTGATAACAAAGGAATAAACGAACAAATTGAAGTTAAAAATGGTACTCAAAATAGAGAAGTTCCACAACAATCGGATATACAAGATGATAACAAAATTTATTGTATTATTTGTGAAAACGAAACCTCAGGAGCCCATAAATGTTCAAGGTGTCACGAATATGTTCATATAATTTGCGGAGAAAGTGAGGAGGATTATGAGGGTTTCGGGCAGAACGTTGTTTGCAATCTCTGTATAAGGAAAAAACGCATCAGCTTGAAAAGAGACTGTGCTAAATCAGGACAAAATAATCAAGCACAAAAAATGATTTCGTTTTCCAATTTCAAACTTCCTGAAGTGGCCATTGGAACGAGTGTTGCGGTTAGAGTACCTGACATTTATAGAGGACGAGCTGCTCCAAGAAATATTATCGCTGTTGTAATTGGTATAAATGCGTCAGGTTTATATCAATTAGGTACCAAAGAAGGACTCCTTGATCGACTTTATGCTCGAAATGAATTTATTGTTGCTGACAGCAATTTTATTGACATACAAGACGTACCCTCATCGTCGCTAACTCTTCGTTCGGCATCTATGTTTTCTTCAGGAAGCAAACAAGGTTTTATAAGCTGTCAGTGCAAGAAATCCTGCATTGATAAAAAAGGCAAATGCGTTTCCAAAAAAATAAAATGCAATTCAAAATGTCACAATAGTAGTTTGTGTAAAAATAAATGACTTTAAATTTAAATTAAATAAATTTGTAATTTACAAATAATGTATAAATAAAGTTCTTCTAATAATTTTTTTTTCATTTTTGGTTGTACAAATTTATTCTTATTTTAGGTTGCTTAAAATGCATCTAAATTTGGTATTTCTTTTTAAACTCCAATTTATAAAGTATTCACAATTACTATTTATTTAAAATGCGTTATGGTTGCATCGATGCGCATTCTCAACGCGTTCTGGCATTTTCACATTGCCAGAACGCGTTGTGGTCAATTATCAAAACAACCACAACACGAATTTCGCGTTGTGGCCCTTTTGAATAGGCCACAACGCGTTGTGAGCGTTTTTGTAGATGCCACGACACGAATTTCGCGTTGTGGCTGAACCGTAGAAGCCAGAACGCGTTGTGGTCGTTTTTTTCGCTCAATGACCGTTTTCGGTCTTTGAGCCTAACATGTGCACCTATTTTTAAGCAATATATGGTTAATATTCCCTAAATATATTTGTAACTTTATTTAAATATTTTTCCAAAATATTTCCTAAATATGCTCCCCATCTTAACATTATTATATTTTAATAATATTAGAAACATATATTTTATAAATATTTATTCATACATTTGTGTTATAGGAGCATATACCTACACCTAGCACCGCAGTGGATCCAATTATTAGACCGACTGAAGGGCCTAATACGTAAGAATATTTCAATATAATTAATCTTTGTGATAAGTAAATTGTGATTCTACTATTTTATAACTCATAGTTTTTTGTCATTTCTGTTAATTCTAACAACATTTCAGTAATGGCGGATGTGCGCTACCACCATTCCCAGAGAACGGAAAGTGGACTGTATATGGTGGTTTCATTAAAAATCCGGGAGACATTGTTACAGAAAATACAATTATCATGTTTAAATGCAAAGCTGGTTTTAAATTATTTCCCGACTTAAGCCAGAATATTTGTAAGAGTGGAGGAAGATGGGACAAAACTTATAGATGCATAAGTAAAAGTTCTTAAAAATTATTATTGTTAAGTAAATAAATAATTTTGATATAATTTAGGAACCTGTTCATCAAAATATAAGACCGATAAACTTGAAGTCACTTGCAAATTTAATGGAGGAAATACACCATGTGAAAACCCTTACGATGGGACTACGGCGTATCTAAAATGTGCTCGTTTTTATGAAAATTCCTACTTAGTTAGATGGCCCCAGCGTCTTTGCCACGACGGATCTTGGAATAAACCTGTACCAGATTGTGAACCAGGTCAGTCAAATTCTTAACCTTCACATATGTACTTTTATAATTAACAAAACAATTATAAGAAATGGAGGTTCATGGTTCATACAACAAACTATTTAAATGGCTGGTTGACGATTCCTCCCTCTTTACAAGTCCGGTTGTAAATATATTAAAACCAGTGCTGGAAAACCGTACCGCACCCTGAAATCCCAAGAACACCGTCAAAAATTGAAAACCTGAGCCGGAACCCTAACCCTTAATGTAAAATTTTCGGAACCCGAACCGGAACCTTTTTAAAAATACTGGGTTTTGGGGTTCCAATTGTTTATATCATATCGACTATCGACCACTTTATTTTCGGTCTAAAATTTTATTTTGATTCAGCTCGCACGTGCGCGTTTTCTTTTTATTGTGCGAGGAGATGCCTGATGTTTTTATTTTTCTTGTAGTGTACGATTTGTGGGTACGTCTCAGTCTCAACCTCAACTCAAAACCAAAACCATAAAGAATAAGTTAGATTGTTTATAATTTATAAGCTTGGAAGTTAGCAACATAAACACCTATATTAAAATCTGGAACCGGTATTTCGTGGAACCGAACTCCGGAACCGGGGTTCCAATTTTATGTCGGAACCGAACCCTGGATCCCCGGTTTCAAACTTTTTTTTGGAACCTGACCCGGAACCGAACCTCTTCTTTTTTTTAATGGAACCTAACCCGGAACCGAACCCTTTCATTTTTTTTTAATGGAACCGAACCCTTAAACTACCCTAAGCCCTTGATTTTTTTCTGTCAAGGTTTTAGCAGGTATAAATTAAGCATATCCTTATTACTAAGTCGATAAGGTTCCCTTTCGCTTTAACGTTGGGAGGAACCCACCTATGACTTTTTGGACCTTAATTATCCCTAGAAGGAACAGATTTAAAGGAATAATTTTTAGATAAATGTATTACAATCAGATTAGAGTGGATTTCATCTGTAGTGAACCTTTCCTGCGCCGCGAGCGCTTTTACCCGAGCGATTATTATAAAAACTAAATAATGTCGATTCATACATTACAGGAATTCAGATTAATTGAGAAACCTTAATTCTAGATGACCAGTACATCACCACGCACATCAATCATAAACTAAGTTATTCTAAATATTCTTAAACATTGATTTCTGAGCAAGGTTCTCTTCAGATGCAAACCACTCTAGCAAGTATTATATTTTTGGACGCCCATGAAAGATTTTCAGCCATTAGTTTGTCTAACATTTTGAGTATGAATGACTCAAGGCAAACTCCCCTATAAACCTCAATATTTGCTTTATCTCCTGATTTAAATATGGGAGTAATGAAAGTTTGTTTCCAGAAGCTAGGAAATCTTTGAACTTTAAGAGATTTGTTAAATAATAAAAAATGGGGTAAGATATCGTACAGATGCAACTTTTCAAAAAATTTTTAGGAATGTTATCAGGTCCGATAAATGAGGAGTGGCTTAGAGACTGAATCTTCTGACAGATCCTGTTTAAACTAATATTTAAATTATCCATGATTGACTCGATAATTATATCTGGGATAGGCAACATATTATTATCTTCTGTGTAAACTGTTTGAAAGAAATCTGCAAATGGATTAACCGTATCCAAGGCATTATTAATTGATAAAGCATTAACGTATGACCAAAAAGATTGTGGATTATAATTATTATTTGATTCTAGGTTAAACCGATATTGCTTATATAAGGAGTTACTTAATATTCTACACTCAATCCGCAACTTACTAAATATCATGTAATCGCTACTATTCCCGGTTCTCTTAAACTTCGAATGAGCTGATTTTGTATCCCTTATTAACGCAATTAACTCACTATTATACCAAGATGGATATGAACTTGTGAAAACTTTTTTAGTTGCTAGGTAAAGTTGCTCCTAGCTGGAAGTAGTACAAAGAATTCGCGATCGTGATTACTTTTGTCCTACTTCCAACTGTACAACCACGCGCAACGATATCGAGGATACAAAAGGAATATTCTAACCCAATAGCAAGCGTTCGCTGACATGAGATCACACGAATTTTGAAAAAAATGAATACAACTTAAGATGCGGATCGGATCCTTTCAAATTTTGTGTGATCTCGTGTTTGCGAAGTCTTGCTATTGGGTCAGAATATTTATTTTGTATCCTCGAAATCTTTGCGCGCAATTTTACTTATTAATACAACAATATATTTTATCATAAAACGTCCGTAAAAATATAGCTAAATCTATATTTAGTATAATTATATTAGTGAATAATTCAGTAATTACTATCTTACGTAAGAAAGTTCAAATATTTTTAGTTTGCGGATTAAGTACACAACAAGCTGACAAATTAATAGTTGCGGGTCAAAATGTTACAAAAGGAGATTATCCATGGCATCTTGGTGTCTATTTGGTTGATAATGTTGAGCCAATTTGTGGGGGTTCAATTATAACACCCAAAATTACGCTATCAGGTAATTGCCAATAATTTCATTAATGCAATATTACTAAAACAAAAGTTATTATTTTTTATTTAAAAAATTGTAGATTAATAATACATACATAATATAATGTTTCCTATTACTTTCTAGCTGCGCATTGTTTTGAATTGGATGACCCAAAAAAAATATAAGCTAGCTGCAGGAAAATATTATAGTACGTACGAACATCCTGAAGATAAAAAAGCTCAATACCCTAAGGTAGTTATAAAAATAAATTTCAATTAAAACATGTAGAAAACTATTATTAATTTTTAGATAACAAAAATACTAAAACATCCTCAATATAATTCCCATGATTATGAAGATAACGATCTTGCAATTCTTATTTTGGAAAAACCTTTAAAGTTTGGTTCCAACATTCTTCCTGTTTGTTTCGACGCTGCTGAAAGTTTCGATTATTCTCGCTTACACAACAAAGAAGGAGTGGTAAGTATTTCAATGAAATGTCACACAAGTGGTTTTTTAATAATTTTATATTTTGTAGGTGCTTGGTTGGGGTTTTACGGAAGAAACTGGGGCTCCCTCGAAAACTTTAAAGCAACTGGCAGTTGATTATAAATCTAAAGAAGAATGTAAAATACCTAAAAACTTTGAATTTTATTACCAACCTTTTTCTCAAGATAAAATATGTGCTGGATTATTGCATCAAGGTAAACCTTTTTAGTAAAAAAAATGTTTTTTTCTAAGTTTGTGAGTATTTTTTGTGTTTTAGGTAAATGTGCTTGTAAAGGTGATAGTGGGGGTGGTTTAGTGTTTCGCGGTGATAATGATCGTTATTTTCTTCGGGGAATCGTTAGTGTAGGCCCTCAACGCATTGGAGGAGGCTGCAATTCTTCACAACTTACTCTTTACACAGGAGTATCATACCACAAAGATTTGATTTATCAAGAAATAAGTAAAAATCCAGAATAACTTAGGAAATGAAAACGACAAAAAGCTGTAAATTACAATAATATCCTGTTTTGGAACAAATATTTAACATTTTTGTAAAATACCTTTGTCTCCCCACCCCCCAAACCCTCCCAAAGGAATGTATTTTATTAAGAAATTTTTAATAAAAATTAGAAAATTCTTACTTTAGTTATTTAAAAATACTAATCTTTAAATTATGAAACTTATTTTTTCAGAAAATGCTCGTGCACAAAAATTTTTTCGGACCCTTTCAACTCCAAGGATGTTCGTTCGTTAGTTGAAACAAAGGTATTTAAAATAAAATATGAAATTAATTTTACCATAGGGTCTCCATTGTAGTTCTAAACTCAATGGTACCAGATACTCTCAGATACGTTGACATTTGTGTCGCTACTGGTAGTTGCCTATACTTTGGTATTACTGTTAAGAAAAATACCCAGTGCGAGTGACTTCAAGTAGTAGGTCAAGTAAAAAGTTGTCAAATAAGGCAGTTTAAAGCCATAATTATGAAACAGAAATATTACTTAATTAATTATTATTTAAATGTTCAGCATTACCTGACCCTCAACCCCTTACGTCAAGGCACTCGCGCAGAGTATCTTTCTTATCATCACTGCTCCTAAATTAATACCCAGATTCTGGTCAAATCATTTAAATTTAAAGGCCTTTAAATTTAGTTATATGGGTTGTAATGGACAATTTCCATGGTTACAATATTTGCATCTAATTAAAGGCCTTTAACTTTGACCAGAATCTGGCTATAAAACAGATAGAATATTGATTCTTTTTTTAATTGATAGAGTTTACTGTAAAGTTTAACAAACTTCGAAGAGTGGTATCTTTATGGAGCTTATTTCAAAGATCCCCAGTAGCACACAATATTAAACCTACATTTAACCATTATTGTCCCAATATTTTATATTGGCCCAATATATAAACATATTATACTATATTGGTTACATATTGTTTAACCAATTTAATTATATATAGGTATTTATATGTTGGGCCTAGATTGGGTCAATATTATTTTTACTCATAATATCTTTTATCGATTTGCCTTTAATGGGTCAATATAATTTATCAATTAAAAAAATATATAGTTTTATCAGGATTTGGCCAATATTAAAAAAATGTTTCATTTTAAATGTTGTTTATTTAAAGTAATGCCAATATGATACCATTATTTAAAATCAAGTTTCAAAATATATAGGTTTTTGGAGATTTAACCAATATAGTAAAAATATGTTTTCTTTAATATGTAAAAACAAAACTTCAATAAAATGTTTGTTTTAAAACGTTGTTTATTTAAAGAAATGCCAATATAATACCATTTTTTTAAATCAAATTTCAAAATACATAATAGGTTTTTGGTGATTTTTTAATCATAATACTGTAAAAATATTTTGTCTTGTATACTTATTGTTTGGATGTTGAAAGGGTATGTACGATCATATGCTAATGATAGGTCAAATTTAAATTTAAAATATATACATACAATATAAAATAAAATAATAGTAAAATATATTGGCCCTAGATTGGTCCAACTTTATTTTTTTATCATAATATGTTTTATCGATTTGCCTTTAATGGCCCAATATAGTTTATCAATTTAAAAAATATATCGTTTTATCATGATTGGGCCAATATTAAACTAATGTTTGTATTGAAACGTTGTTTATTTAAAGAAATACCAATATAATACCATTAAAATAAAATTTTCAAAATAGTTTTTGGAGATCTAATTAGTACGGTTAATTTTTTTTTCTTGTATGCTTATTGTTTTTAAACAAACTTTAATAAAGTGAATTAAATGGAAGTTAAACGGCTATGTACGAGCATAACTGATGATAGAGGTGAAATTTTAAATTAAAATATATACAATATATAGGAGTAATAAAATAATAGCAAAAATTTTTTATCATATGTTTTATCTATTTGCCTTTAATGGACCAATATAACCCCAGTAGCACACAATATTCCACCTTTATATAATCATTATTGTACCAATATTTAATGTTGGCCCAATATATAAACGTATGATACTATATTGGTTAACCAATTTAAAAATATATTGGTATTTATATATTGACCACAAATTGGTTCAATAATAATACTTCAAGATTGGTTTGAATTTTGATATTTAATAAAGAAACTGCAATATAATGAATAAAATATAAAATTTAAGATTAGTTCCCTACAAAATCTAATAAAAAATTGATTAAAAAGATAAGAAATAAGTGAAAATAAAAAAATTAGCCGTTTTTTATTTCACCTTCCATTCAATTATTTTACTATTGCGTTTTTTATTTATTAATACCTTTCATTTTTATGACTTGAATTGTTCTGTATTCTTAGTTCCAAAGTGATCACTAGATGGCGTTTCAAGTTCTACGCAGAGAATTAGATCATTGTATAGTATAAATAGCGAACCACTAACAATGTAGAATGCTGAAAATTACCTATTAAGGATTTTTAAGTTCTTCTAGGTATTTGCTATTTATCTAAATAATTTAGCAAATTGCTTATTTTTAATACCCTCTTATTTGGTTAAAAGTTAAAACAATACGCAGAAATACATATGTATATTGAGATTAAAATACAAACCCATTAACCCAACGGCGTTCACTGGCGAAAGTATATTGGTACAATAAAGGCGACGATATATGGTTCTATGTCAGTATCAAAATATTGGCAGGCAAAAAGGTAAACTATATTGGGAGAATAAAGGTAAACAAATATTGGGCCTTCGTTTTTTGCCAATATTGTTGTGCTACTGGGGATATGAGCAAAAATATCAAGAAAAAAGTAAAGTATCATTAAATTTTGAAAGAAGAATATTTTTTTCCATCAAAATTATTTTTTGATGATGATTTAATAACTTCAAGCAAAAGCGACATTAATTAGTTTTATTTTACAATTTTTTCAATTAAATTGACCAAATAGTTTATAACCTATAACATTTCGAATTTACGACATTTTCTGTGGTAATAAAATTTAGAGACCCGTCAAAAAAACTAGATTGTTCCGACCCTAACTATTGGGTTTTTTGTCGATAAAATCTCATCTACTTTCTAGGATTTTTTTTGAGTACTTCTTTTTGGGACCCTCTGTATTGTTACAGGCGCAATTTGAATTTTTGGTACTTGCTAGGATTTTTTTAAAGAAGTAATTTCTCATTATTGGAATATAGCTATGATATGAAATGCGATTTTTTAATTTTGTTTTTATTGAATATTACCTATTATTTATTTTATAATAATTATGTATGGAATATGTATATTTTCACCCTTAAAATTTAATAATTTTAATTATACCGTTTTATTTTATCCAGGGGAATACGAGGGATATTTTTCAGAAATTATTTTAATTTTTGAAAATTTTACCTATTGCTGGATTTTATTACTAGCTTCACACAAGTATATGATCGACCAAGTGGAGAGTAACCGTCTCTGGTAACGAAACAAAATATACATTTAGCGTAATAACTAATTATTAATATGCATGTGTATTTAATATTAGTAGTTATCATGCGAAGATTAGAAGTATGTTTTTTCATAAAACTTGGAGGTTTCTGGGTTATTTTAGCAATTTCACTTCAAATTTTGTACTTTGGCATCAAAATTGTGTTGTTACCTCCCCTGTTAAATACCGTCATAGAAAATTGTTGGGAAGCGTCAAATCAGGGAATCAAGGAAGTCAGTCCATGTATTATCACATCATGATTCATGTTCCTAACCCAATTGACCTAAATCAAGCACCAGAAAAAAACCCTTTCCATTCATGTACTTAAAATATGAAAATTCACTCGAAATTAGGTGCACTAAAAATTAAATTAAACTCCACTTAAAATAATTAGATACACCTGCAACGATGACATTCCCAGAAACTAGTTTTGAGCGGGTATAGAAATTCTCCAAAATGATAATAAAACAACATTAAATAAAATGAAAGTTAAATTTAAAAGCAACGACATTAAAAAAATAGGTAAAGATCTTCTATACCGAGTACACACTAAACGAACGAGGGTGAGCGAACGTAACAAGCGAAAGCAGTCTTTGAGTATGTACGCTTCATCGTATGCGAATGAGCGGATGAGAAGGCGTTCGCTGTGCTCCAACCTAGTGTCGCGACATGTCGTTACCTCAAAGAAAAATGAGTAAATGAGTTGGGAAAATAAAAAAATATGTTCCGTAAACCCCTAGAAGTAATAATAATAATATTCAATAAAAATGGGTTGCCCCTATTTAAAAAAAGTTAAGTGATTATCGCCGGACCTTCATCTTGCTATTCAAGGTCATGGACAATGTTCCCAGATAGTGCGTTACTAAGAATCGTACAACTTTTATTTGAAATTTTTTTCTCAAAAAAGCTTCATTTCAAAAATAAACGGTTGTTGATGAACTTTTTGTACACCCTGTAGGTAGGTAACCTTCTGAATTGTGGAAGCTGTGATACCTCTTACATTGGTAAGACTGGTAGAGAGGTTTGAGTCAGAGTCAGGGAGCACTTGCTTTCTAGAGATAAAGAAAATAATGATGATTCAATTTTTGGGCTGCACCTACGGGTTCACAAACACAATTTTGATCCAAAGAACGTTAAACTTTTACATGTTTTGAGTTTGAGTTTTAGGAGTTCGAAATATTTTGGATACAGTCTTACCAGTAGTAATTTATTAACCGTTAGTCTTTCGGATTTGAAGGCGATAGTCGGCAAATGCGAGGCTTGATTTTGAAATTCGCTTGATATTTGGGGTTTTGCTCATAATTTTTTTTCTATTGAAGCTTTTTTAAAATTTCTTTTTTTTGGTACACAGAAGAGTCTTGTGGCTACCAATTTCTTCTGATTTTGTTTTTGTAAGTCACACCAAATACTCATACGGCAGCAGTAAAATTGGCACTTTTAAAAAAACCTGGTCCTAGAAAATACCATTTTTCTTTAACAAGGGACCTTCAAATTGAGATTTGTAAAATTTTCTCTTATCTAAATACACAACTTCACAAAAGTGTTATTCTGTTTTTCCGATTATATCGAGTATAAGGTTTAAAACAGCAAACAAAACTTGCTCATTTTTAGGTCAGATTTGATTGTCTATAAATCTAAAAATTCAATAAAAAATACAAAAACAAAATAATAGACATGTTATGCCAAGTATTAATGAACTACTACTACAAAAAAACAGAATTTCATTTACTGGTTTGTCTAAAAAATGGTATTCCGTAGAGTCACTTTTACGCTCACAAAATTTCGCCGACTATCGTCTTAAGAGCAATCCTCCTTTCGTGACGTCATAGGAATCGCAAATAGCGAAAACTGATTATTTGCACTCAAATTTCAATATTTTGATAGTAAAAGTCATTCATATGAATTTGGGACTGTATTGGGCACTAATCCACTAAGGCACACTCCCCACTCTCTGTGGAGGAGCGCTTACAGCTTCCAGGCTTAAGCAAAATTTACCTTCAAAAAGTCCCCTGTAACTTTGTTATTATAAAACAAAAAAAAAATGAAATTTTGCACATACAAAGTTGAATATATGCTCCTTCGAACGGACAGACTCCTTTTTTGTTATTTTGATTTAGAGTCTCTTAATTCACTCTTTAATTGTGTGTAAAATTAACACTTTTTGATGGAACATATCTTACAAAATTTTAACTTATTTAAAAATTGAGGCCCTCCTTTCGAAAGGTTAATGAATCTACTTTAGTGTAAAAAAAGAAAATGAAAAAATATTAAGAAAGAGTTAGCAAGCAAACGTCTAAAAATGCACCGGGATGATTGCTCTTAATACCTCGGTTTTTAAAATGCTACCTATAGAAATTAAAGACAAGCTAAAGTTGCAGTTGTAGCTGTGGCCTGACAACCATTATTCTCACTTCCTTCCTTAATTTTGTTCTGGCAGCTTCGCTGACTCTACTTCTTTCAAGTTTTTGTTTTAACACCCAAGTTATTTGAGGAGGAAATTATGGTTGCATCCATAGTTGTCACTCTTGCTTGCTGCAATGGTTTTCGCTTCATAGATGTCGCCAATTTTTTAATCTCATGTTTTTGGTCTTTCCTACCGGATTGCCTCTTACTTCCATTTTGTAACGCCCAAGAATGCACATGTTGCTGTTTAACTTTTTACTGAATTGAGGTATGACAATGTTTTAACCTGTCAAGTTCCAAACATCTACTTCATCTGTGATATTTTTTACGACTGGTTGTATGGGCCATCTGTTTTCCTAGTTAACATATAGGATATCTATTTGCCTAGTTGTTTAGGCTTTCACAAAGTAGGTAAGCTGTATGATGCACATGATGTTGGTCAACTTTCTACTGAATTGAGGTGTGATAATTTCGTAATTTGTAAGTTATCTCATATTATGGAATCCTCTTCTGTATTTTAATAGTTTGTTATTGTTTTAGCGTCAGTGATATCACGTTTTTAATTATTTTAATCATTTTAATAATTTTGTGCTTCATCTGGAATATTTTTACGCCTGGTATTTTGCGCCTTCTATTTTTCTAGTTAACATATGTATATGTATTTGCTTCGTTGTGTGGGTTTTTAGTTTTCACAAAATTAATAAGCAATTTACCCCTGATTTTTCTGAGGAACTATGATCACTATGTTTATGTATGTTTAGTTGATAAAATCTGAAATGCGTCTCTGAAGATGAAGTTATTGGACGAAACGCATTAGAAAATAAAGTTTTATTAGTGTTTAACATTGATGGTGTTTGGTAAATAAGGCTCTTTTCCTTGTTTCATTATTAATAAAGGAAATGGGAAAACAAAACATAAAATTCAACTTTAGAATAATAATGATATAATATAAAAACATCATTGCATCAATTTTAAACGGTATTTTTAACAGTCCTAATCTTAAGTATTCAATTCATTTATAATATAATCAATAAAAATCGTCATGCCTCTGTATGTTGGTTTTAATATCAATTTATTTAGGATGTGGCTATTTACATACAAAGTCTGTACGAATAAGGCCCGCCGCACACTGCAACCGACGAAACAGCCAGAGACAAAGGGCGCGTTCCAGTAATGAACACTAAAGCCCACGACGAACGCAAAGTCGTTCTACATGAGACCGCGATTCTTTCTTTTGTGCATGGATGGCGACCGCAAGAAGCCCACAACGACCGTATTTATTCGTGGATTTATGTGGTTGTTTGTTGAATGGTGACCTTTTGAGATAGTGGAACGGGAAAATCCGACAAAAATGAATCGTATCAAACTGTTTCGTCGGCTGTAGTGTGCGGCGGGCCTAAATGGCTATTTGCACATACAGTATGTACGATAAAAGGACTATTTGCACATACAGTATGTACGAATAAATGGCTATTTGCACATACAGTATGTACGAATAATTGACTATTTGCACATACGTATGCGTGTATAATTGGAACACTGCCAGCAGTGCACGCCACCAAACGGCCAAACAAGAAATAAATGTCAATTTTTAAATCTTACAACATCTGTGACCTTGCTTTTGTTTTCTTGCATCACGTGACTGAGATAAGACTGCCAAGTTTGAAACCTTAAATAGAATACTCCTTCATGTAATTTGAATTGATCCATTTATAAGGATATTGTTAATGGGTGATAAACAAATTTGTACGTTTTTTCTTCTTTCTTTTTCTGGAACCAGTCCTTCTTTGTGGCATATGTCGTTGAATCTTATGTGTTCAAGTGTCTTCATCTTCTTTATTCTGAACTTCTTGTAGTTTTCGATCAAAGTTGCCGTACTAGCATTACGATATTCAGGTAATTTGAATTGTACAATATAAGGAAAAGTACAAATTTTTTTATCACCCATTAAATATAATAGTCCAACTTTTTTTAAATATCTGAATCTACATAATTTTCTGAATCTAACGATACTTAAAAAGTGAATTTTTTTTCAAGTATTCTTTTTATTTTTTAAAATTATTTTACCAAATTTATGACTAATTGAAAACAAACAATTCATAAACAACTGCTACAACTTTTAAATGACATAGCAAAATCACACAACATATTATAAAAGATAAAATAAACTTGAGAGCCATGAGTGCTCAGTAAAATAAAATAAAATAGCCTAAAATTTACTCAAAACATTTTTTAAACCTTATGTTGATGGAAAATACGACTTATATGGTATTTTTCGTACATACTGTATGTGGAAATAGCCATTTATTCGTACTCGATGTGCAAATAGCCTCATCCAATTATTTATATTATTTGGTATTGGAAGACACGGGTGCTCGAGTGGATGAAGGTGTTACAATTTTTCAAAAATTCATTTTTTGTGTAGGTAATTTAAAGTGTTATGAACACATACTTAACAAACTCCACAGACCAGGACTAGGAATAATAATTATGGAATATACAGTAGTGGAAAAAGTAGAGCAACTTTTAATTTTATTTAAATTTAAATAAGTAAGTAATCTTAGAACAAAATCCAGTGGCTTGAATTAAAGTACTCTAAAAACTATTTACTATTACCAATTTATTTTGACATTGTAACATGCATCAAGGTTTTATAAGAAAAAATGTGATATGCCTTGGAAAAGAGTAGAGCAACTTTATTATTTATTAATACGGTACTTCTTAATAATATTATTTAATTAGGTACTAAGATATATAATATAGTATTTTGGATTTAGTATTTCAAATATTTTTTTTTAAGTATTTTTACATTTTTTAATTTGAGATACTTTAACTAGCCATAAATATTTTTTAGATTCAATCTTTACAAATCTAAAAAAATAGACAAACAAAATAGATTTTAGATTTTGTTTTTTGATTTTGGGTTCAGATGGGTATTAGGTCTCAGTTGAACTTTTTCAAATAAAAAAACTCTGGATATTACACCATGACCATGTGATTCAGCACATGGGCATTTTCTAAAAAAACCTTGGATAGGTCGATTTTTATTTAAAAAATATCATTTTTTGGTATAACAATTTATATTAGGTCCTCCAAGAGTAACTTTTTTTATTCAAAATTAAATAAGGAATAATATTATAAAAACAAATATTTTGTAATGTTGACCATAAAAAAGTTAACGCTATTTTTAAACTTTACCCTCCTTAAAACTATCCTTTTGAAGAGTTAAAAAAATACGAAAAAAAAAAAAAGTTATATCTTCAGTGTATAATGATTCACACCAAATTTCAAATCTCTAGTACAATCCGTTTTCAAATAAATGACGAAATACCTACTTTTAGACACAATATTTCAAGGGTTATACCGCCCTTAGGAAGTGAAATGGGACATACATATAGTTATAGAATCGCCTCCCAAAGTTTTGCCGCTTAATTTCTGGACACCCTGTATACAGTATTATTTTTTAATAGTCTTTATTTTTTGTTGTTTTATTTTTATAATAAAAAAATATGTTTCGTTATAGTTTATTATAGAATAATTTTTTAAGTGGAGGGGGGCGCCAAATTTGCATGTTGCCCAGGGTGACAAAATGTGTAGATCCGGCTCTGCTTTTCGGTGTGTGTTTTTGTGTTAAAATTAAAAGTATTAGGGCCTGATACACAACCAATAGTGGATTTTTACCAAGAATAATTTCTAACTAGGAAGTTGAACAAGCAATTTGTAACTATTGTAAAAAAAAATATCCCAAGTACCCTTGAACTCTTCAAACAGCACCAGCACAAGTTTATTTTTGAAATTAAATATTAAATGTTTTTTAAGTATCCATAAAATGTACTCATATAAAGAAATATAAATAAATATTAACCATTTAATTATTTCTTTTCGTTCAAATAGTTAAAAGTTAAAGTGCAGAAAAATGTTTACTTTTTATTAAATATTCTAAACGATAATATTTATTGAAAAGGAAATATTAAGTAAATAAGTTTTCAAATGTATGATAAGATTATTTTAAAAATATTTAAATTTCTCGCCGTTTAAACGTCAAAGTTGCGAGGGAACCCTTTCAGATGGCGCTGTTTTTGCTGTCCGAAAATTTTGAATCCCAGTTAGCTATCTATTTTATCTATGGGCGTAATACCACAGAATGTCTGTAGAATGTCAGAACATGCAAGAAACCAAAGACTTCTGTGTTTTCTATTGTTATACATAGAACGGGCACGCTTGACAGTCCCAAAAAATAGGGGTTTTTTATTTGCCAATTTTACCTGCTAATGAGCTAACTTTGGAAGTATATCTTTTACCATTCAATCAAATAATAACCGATGATATCGTAGTCCATCGCATTAGTTGTTTGTTGTATCTGGTTATTTGTAAAATAAAGAAAAACAAAGCTATTTAAAAATCTACCCCAGCGCCGCCATAGTGTATCAGTGTGAACTATGGCGGCCATTTAAATGTTCACCATTCAACTATTTGCCGTTCTACTGTTTCCATATTCTATGATCAAATGACAGCGGGAGGCGTTAAAATGAGGAAAAATTCCACGCATGCGCAAGCGAGAGGTCAAAGGCGGGACTTTTAAAAAGGGCAACTGTTTTATTTATATGACAGCACTGCTTTTAAATTCAAAATGCAATATAATATTATTAAACAGTGATCGAGAATTATCTAACATAAAACAATATTGTGATTATCCATCATGCCGACTGTATGCGCGGCTTTCGAAATTTTCGGACCGCAAAACTAGCGCCATCGCGTAGATTCCCCCCCACACTTTTGACAAGTAACGGGAAATTTAAATAATTTTCAAATATTTAAACATTTATTTAATGTTCCCTCTTTGTTAAAGATTGTAGTTTACAATATTTAATAAGAAGAAAACATTTTTCTGTTCTTTATTTTTAGCTGTTTTAACGAAAAGAAAAAAATATAATTAAAGGGTTAATATTTATTTAGGTTTCTGCCTATTTATTTACTACTTAATGCACATCTTATGGATACTTACAAAATATTTAATAGGTATTTAATTTTAATAATAAAATAGTTTAAAAAGGCACAGTGATATTCGCAGAGTTCAAGTGTATTTGGGATACTTCCTTTTTATATCGGTTGCAAGTCACTTATATGAGTTGTAAATAGTTCCTTGAATATCAGGCCATAATACTTTAATTTTAACACAAAAACATACACCGAAAAGTACCAAAAAATAGGAGCTAAATCACAAATATTTTATTTTTGCACAAACAGAAGTATGACGGTGACACATAGATAATATAATTTATATAGAATGCAAACTCAATACTAAATTTTGATAACACAAAAAACTTGGCCCCAAAAGTTTAGATGGCGCCTCATGAAACTAAAGAAAAATCAACTTGGCGAAACATTTTTTAGTTGTCAGAATTGATAGTTATGTGCTAGTATGGTGATAGTTAGCATTCAAAATGTACCAGTTTCATGTTTTTTTTAGAGAAATGATACTTGAGATTAAAAAGGTCTTGTTACTATTACTGTTGGATTTCTAGCAAATTGTTAGGTATGTTAACTTTTTCCACTTATATCCTATACTTACATCTCAAATTTTTAAAATATTTTATTAATTTTCAAGAATACTTTTAAACTGGGTTCATACAATTGTCCTTGCAACAACTAAGTGAGATATAAGGTTTTCCAGATAATCCTAGGAGAATGGATTTGGATTTTCAAAAGACGTAAGAGTGTAAAATCTATATTTAGTAATTTGTTTTTGGGTAAACCATACTTCTACTTTTATAACATCTAAAATCTACTTTAAATCTGTTATACTGATGTACAGTTTGTATGTAACTCATCTATACGATTAGTAATTTTTAAATAAAATGTTTAAATGCAAAATTTTGTTTATGTTATATTCTACAAATAGGGTGGTTGGTGTAAATATGTATCTTTAATTAGTTAATAAGTAACAAATTTGTATGAAAGTTTAAAATAAACCTTTCAAATTAAAGATACATGTTTATAAAATGAAAAAATACAAAATACAAACATAAAAATCGCAGATTCAAAATTCCCGCGCTTCTAAAAATACTTGGCCCCAAAAAACCAGAGGGCGCTTTTACGTTATCAAAAGGTACTATTGAGTTAGCATTCTATATGTATTATGTTATCTATGCGGTGACATTTGCTTCCATAGATTACTATAAATATTTTTAAACTAATGAAAAGTAAAGTAACATTTCAAAATAAATAGGATATTTCCTCTTTACTTTTTAGTAGGTACTTGAATAATTTATCCAAATCATCGTAAGATTTTATTTTACATTTTTTTGATTAAGGGGAAGTATAAAGGATTGTAAATAAAGTTGCCTAAAAAACTAATAAAACAGCGCCATCGCGTACATTCCCCGTGAAACATGGGGACAAAACTTTTTATATGCGACATATCCACCCTTGAGTGCAACACAAAAAAATGACAGGTGTCCGGTCTATGTATAACAATAGAAAACATAGAAGTCTTTGCAAGAAACAGAAATTTTCCTAGATTTTTACAGTGTTGTAAAGCTTACCTTTCACTTAACATAAGTATTACTTTAATTCTATAGTCTGGGAGCCAGTGACCGTTTTTGATGACCAACAACAGCAAAGCTAATTTTTATTCACAAGATTGATTTTGTGTTAAAATTAAGCAAAATGACCATCAGCTGGCGCGCCTATGGGGGGGTTTGGCTGCGGCTGCATTCCAAATGGGGATATAAAACTTCAACAACAACGAAGCTCCATACAGTATCTTGAGGAACAAAAAAATGATCACATCTCAGGATCCTTCTCTGATAATTCATAGCGACCAGGCTCAAATCCAACAGCTCTATTATAAGAATATTAAATCAAAGCTCTCTGAAATGGAACAATCTGGCGATACTTCAAACACAATTAAATATATAAAAAGGGTGCCTAAAATTGTAAAGAAAGTTTCCCCGCGTACCAGGAGGGAAAACTAACGCAGGGCAAGTCCAATATTTCCATTTACTACCAGAATGTTAAGGGAATGTGTACTAAATTGAGTGAATTTTCGCGCAACGTGAATATCAGTAACTCGGACATTATAGTTCTGACTGAAACATGGTTGTACAAAGAAAATAACTCTAGTGAATTAGGTCTTCAAAACTAGTCCATCTTTCGGTGTGATCGTAATATTCTAACAAGTATTAAGTGTCGGGGTGGCGGAGTACTTATTGCGATTAATAACCGGCTTTCAAGTGCTGTTGTTTCTTCTCCTATTTTATCGGTTGAACATGTTTTTGTTAAAATTTGTATCTCCCAAAGAATCAGTTATATGTATAATTGGCTGTGTGTATATACCACCCAACAGCAACATTCAAGCTTATGAGGATCACTGTAATTGCGTGGAACAAATAATGGAGAGTAATCTAAACTCCAGCCTCTACATATTCGGTGACTATAATCTATCTAACTACACCTGGTCTAATGATGAATATGGTGTTAATGTTCTTCCACCGGAGGGGAAAGCGCTCGCACTAAATGACTCCTTTGCATTTCTTAACTTGTTTCAAAAAAATAATGTTCTGAATTTACATAACAGTATTTTAGATTTAGTTTTCACACATGATGTACATGCATACACTAACAAATGTCATGATCCCTTGTTAAACTGTGACGATTACCATCCACCCCTAGAATTAAGAATTTGTTCAAGCTCATGTTCTAGTCCTTTAGCTTATAATTATTTTATTTACAATTTTAAATTGGCAGACTATGTTGGTCTTAATGAATACTTTAACAATATCGACTGGAACCCTGTTTTAAATTATATTGATCCAGAGGATGCTACTGTCTCATTTTACAAAATACTATATTCTGCACTTGATATCTTTGTACCGTCTCAGAAAATTACAAATAACTCTTTTCCTCTATGGTTCACTAGCGAACTGAAAAACCTTACAACACTATTCTCTGATTATCAAAGATTCGCTAACTTACGTGCTAAATGTAAAGAACTTGCCAAAGTATGTTATATTAATTTTGTTCACATAACTGAAAACTGTTTACAGTCAAACAGCACTGATATTAAAGAATTTTGGAATTTCATCAACAGTAAAAGAACTAACAATGAACTACCGGGGGAAATGTATCTTGGGAACTTTATAAGCAATAAGCCTGAAATTATAGTTAATTTGTTTGCTGAACACCTACTCTAGAAATGATATTGATTTGGTACCAAGTTTTGATTAAACTGATTACGGTAACATACAAAATTGCTTCTTTAATAAAGATTAGGTTTTTAACGAACTTGTTGCACTGAAGGATAAAGTAAGTTTTGGCCCAGACGGCTTACCACCACTACTACTAAAAAATTGTGCTACATCGTTAGCTGCTCCCATTCACTTGCTCTTTAGGCTCTCTTTGGATTCGGGCACCTTTCCTAATTGTTGGAAAAGTAGTTATATTAACCTTTCCTAATTGTTGGAAAAGTAGTTATATTACACCCATTTTTAAGAGTGGTGAGAGGGCAGACATAGCCTATTACAGACCTATCTGTCTTCTAAGCACAATACCAAAAATCTTGGAAAAGATTATAACTAATAAAATCACGCCATTGTTCAAAAATGTTATAGTTAATGAACAACATGGATTCTGCAAAGGTAAATCTACCACCACAAACCTTACAACTTTTGTCCAATTTGTTCAAGACGCGTTGGAAAGAAGGTATCAAGTAGCTACTATCTACACTGATTTTTCGAAGGCTTTCGACAAAGTTAATCACACCATCCTCTTAGCTAAATTGTCAGCCTTGGGCATTACCGGGCCAATGTTATCCTTCTTACTTAGTTACCTTACCTGACGAACTCAAGTGGTTAGAATCAAAGGACACTCATCAATTAATATAAATGTTCCTTCGGGGGTCCCCTAAGGAAGCCATCTCGGCCCGTTGTTATTTATCCTTTTCATAAACGATATCTCGTCATGCTTTGCACACTCCAAATTTTGGATATTTGCGGACGACCTAAAATTTTTCACTGAAGTCAAGAGTTTGTCGGATTTCCTTGTACTTCAACGTGAACTCGATGCTTTATGTCTGTGGTGCAAGGAGAACGATATGGTCTTTAATTCGAAAAAATGTTATTACTTGTTATTTAACAGACGTCACAACTCTCTCTCTCTTATGATTTTACAATCGATGCTCAACCTTTACAATCTACTGAATCAATTACTGACCTAGGAGTGATTTTAGACAGTAAACTGAATTTTTCGTTACACTTAAACAATATTCCCAATAAAGCATTAAAGATGGTAGGATTCATTAAACGCAGTACTCAGGATTTTCAAAGCATTGAAGCAATCAAAACCTTATATTACACACTTTGTAGATCTATTATTGAATATGCATCACCAGTCTGGGCTCCTTGTTATGCTCTCCATATAAATCGCCTTGAAAAAGTTCAGAATAAGTTCCTCAGATACCTTTCCTATAAAGGAGACATTGACATGGCGAATTACTCTACTGAATCTGCCAGACATATCTTCAATATCGACAGTCTATCTGTTCGTAGGGATAGGGCTGACATGGTTTTTATTCATAAAGTAATTAATTCATCTGTTTATTGTCCTGATATTCTTTCACAAATTCATTTTCATACTCCATCACGTACAAGGCAGAAGTCGTATATTACACATCATTTTCACCATACACATTACGGCAGTAGTTGTCCTTTACCTAAGATGATTTCAAAAGTGAACCTATATGATGTGGATGTGTTCGATACTTCTGAGTTGTACGTGAAAAGAATAAATCTAGGTAATACCTTATCATAACTGTAATACGAATAAGTTCTTTAGCACTAGTTTATCTGTTCAAGTTTCCTCTAGTCATTATGTAAAAAATATTTAAATTTAAATTGTTAATTTTTGTAAAGTCAAAATTGTCTATATTACTTAAATTTTGATAGTTTTGTATATTATACAGGGTATCCCGTAAATGGCGGATAAGCTCTCCGGTACGTTGTTAGGGAACCTTCAGGGATCCTCAGAAAAATTGTAAAAAAAATCCTCTTGATCAATTAACTGAGATATGAAAAGTTGAAGTTGAGAATTCAACTTCGTTATTATCATGAATTATCGAAAAAAAGCAATTTTACCTGTAAAGATCTGTGTCGCTTTTATTGTTTAGTATTAAATTTAATTTAAATTGTGCTTTATTAACATCACAATTAAATATTTAAAATTGAAAAATACCTGAAATAATTCTAAAAAACGAATCTGGCAACAGTGTATAAAAACTAATTATTTGTAAAAAATCTGACAATTTTTGACAAATTGATTTGCCGTATCATAATTTTAAAGTGTTTTTTCAATTTTTAACGTATTCAAGTTTCTGTTTTGTTCATTTTTATTGGTTTTTATAGTTTTTGTTATTTTGAGTTCAATTTAGTATTATTTTCGTTATTCTTATTATTTTAGTTCCGTTTTTTTACCTTTTTAATATTTAATAATAAAAATAAACCATGTACAGTAACCAGGAATACAGGGATATGTTGAAGATATTGGGCGACTGCCACGATAATTCAATGGAAGCTTCGTGGGTGTATGCTGAAAGGTATCCTGCTAGAAGACACGTGATGACTCCCGACATGCAGGAACAAAGCTTCAATGCATTGGAAGCAGATCCAAGAAGCAGCACTCATAATGCGTCCCCTTGAAAACCAAAATCGACCTATCCGAGCGTTTTTCCAAAAATTGAAGTAAAATACCAAAACCGGGCTGTTGAAGTTTTCGGTGGGCCACCCTGTATGTATAATCGATTAAAATAATACATTATATTGACGTCTCCTGTTTTTTGTTGAGAATTACCTAGCTATATAGAAAATAGTGATTTTTTCTATAAAATCCTTTGAATAAAACTTTTTTGAATTCCAAGGTTTTAAGCAGCTTTTAAAAAGGAACTTTGATAGTCTTGAAAGATTTCAATGAAAGAAGCGCCCCTGGTATAAATAATCGTACTGAGTGGACTTTATTACTTTCATAAATTTGCATATTAGTAGTAATAGGCAATAAAATTCTAAAAAACACAAATCTTTGATTTTCTTGAAAGTCGGTACGTCTTATTATTATTGAGGAATAAATCTTATCTAAGGATAAGACCGAGGCATTTCTCAAAAAAAAAATTCATTAAATGGCGTTGATTTAAATAAAAAAAATTGAAAAAAAAATACGTTGCCACTTTTCATAGTTTTGTTAATTAAAAGTTCCCAACCAAATCAAAATTCCTTCGGTTAAAGACAAGCCCTAGATATAGAGAAAGTAAGTACCAAATTTCATCAACGGAAAATATAGTGGTTTAGATCTGCAGTATAAAAGCTTGTACGAACAACATTTTTGTATAATTTTTTTTGTCAATGATTTAGACGTCATTTCTTTAATACCTGCCAGAAGGAAAAAAAAATTGGAGAATGTACAAAAAAAAATATAATTATCTAAAAGTACCTTAACTTTCGAGCCCTCAAATTAATTTGTGCTACGTTGCAGAAGGTAGCTCTCTGGCAGGAAGTAGCCTAATCGATTTAGATTATAAACCTGAAAAAAAATTGAAAATCTAACGAGGGAAACTTGAGTTATGACTGCAGAACTAATGCTCAATTTCATGATTTTTTACAATTTTTCCTCCCAAACTCACGCGCCTTCTAGGGATTCGCATTAATTACCAGTTATTTGGTCATAATTTACAAAAAAGCTCCAGAAAAGTGGGATGGATTTTCTATTCCTTGTTATTATCTCCAACGGAAAATTTATTGCGGGTGACTAGGAAGATGCTCTTAAGTTATCTTGATCAGTGCCTAAGATTACTCCTGTATGAGAATGTTATGAGATTTCACCATTGTAGATAAAAATCGGTCACGGTCTCGGTCACCGTCACTGTCACGGTCACGGTCATGGTCACGGTCATGGTCACCTTTCGGTAACGTTAACTTAAAATTATAATCGCTGTCAAAAGAAAACCCCTTTTTCTAAAAATCTTTTTATAATAAGTTTTTATTGTTCAAAAAAACAATCAGCGTAGATTTCTCATTGGTTAATATTATAAAACCTCTTTATTTATAATTATACAAAATCCATTTGTTATATAATTGATTTATTGGGCATTTATCTTATTTACTTGTATGGTTTAGTAAAAGGTTATCAGAATTATTATTTTGCCAAGGCCTAAGATGCTGTTTATTAAAACTTACATTTAGTTGCAATTTGTTATTTTCAAGATCACACCAATACTTTGCTGTTATACCCAATCGTGGAATTTCCACAAAAAATCTAGTCAAAAATTTAGTAATCTAAATCCAAAAAAATCTCTATGCCAATCTTATCCTTAAAATGTAAAGAAAGTTAATTTGGTCTCTTTTAGTTTTGTTATTTCTGTTAACATGGCTGCTTTTAATTTAAGTATTATATTATTTGTCTCAACTGTATGTAAGTAAATTTAAGCCATATTTTCTGAATTTTACAAATAGTATATCAGTAATGTCTACAATTTTATCGGAATTTTTTTTAGTTCTTTCAAGTGTGGAGTGTTGGTTCTGGGAACACAATCATGAAATTTTAAATAGGACTAAACGAGGCGTATGCAATGGGTAAGTAGTATTTTTTTTAACGCAAAATTAAATGCAAAAATAGTGGCGCGTTATGCCATTTTGAGACCTTAGGCAAATTTTGAATTTATAGGCACCAAAATCCAAAATAATTTTAAGTAGGTTTTTCAAATTATTAAAAAATTGAGGGAAAATTAATTTTTGGTAACGCGCCACCGTGCAAAAATAGGATTGTTGTCACTTATCCAGAATATGGTTTTCCAAACAAACAAATATATATTTAGGTTTTAATTGCTAAATACCTGCTATTTCCCCCAAAAGTGTATAGGTTTTACAGGGCTCATCATACCGACCCAGGAAATAAAGTCAAAACTCAACACCGGTCTCATGTTCTCCAAATTTTCGTCTCGGTTTTTGAAAAGCACCGTAGACGATTCTTTTTAATTTTTTTTTAACTTCAGAAATACAGGCGATCATCATTAAATATGGAATAAATAAATAAATTAAATAGCTTTTTAATTAATAATAAATACGGACATTTATGATATTAGTATGGAATAAATTGATTTTCCACGACCATGAAAAATTTTCATTAATCACGGTGTTTGACCCAATAAGAAAGCTGTATTTTCATTATTCACGGCTATTTTAGATGAGTCTGCTATTCATTGCTATTGCAGGTGGCACTGAGTGCTTGCGTTTATTGAAAATTAAATTAATAAAAATTATTTTGAATAATAAATTATCGTGAAAAAGTATAGTATTCTACTCAGACCCATTTCGGTCAAGACAAAAGACAATTTTGAAATAGAAATTGGAGATACGTTTATTGATGATATCACTCATGTTTGAATCTTTTTTAAGCTTTTTCAATTGTTTATCGTTTTCCCAGTCTATCCAAAAAGATATTAGAGGTGTTCTTTTTACCCAAAATTTTAAAAGTTGACTGATTTGCTCGAGCAAATCACTTTCTCCTCTTTTTACTTCTACATATAGGAGAAAATGAGATAGAATATGAATTGCTCGAGGAAAGTTGGTAAAAAAACAAAATCGCGATTGACCCGAGAGATCAAAATCGTAATATGTCAAACATAAGTTAAATCACAAATACCAAAAATGCATATAAAAAATTAAAAAATTAAAGTTAATGTAAAGTTGCTCCCAGCTGGAAGTAGGACAAAAATACGCGATCGTGATAACTTTTGTCCTACTTCCAGCTGGGACCAACTGTACCTCGTTTTAAGTTTCTTGTTCGGAGATGAATTTATTTCACACTTTTAATGAACCTGAATGTCTTTATTTAAATAAAGATTTCGTTCGATGGCGTTATATGTAAAAATAAATAAAAATGCGCATTATCCAATGGTTGACGTGTCTCCCAGTTTTTTGCAAAAATTGCATCCGTTGGCCTCCGGCCTCCGCAAGGTGACGGGTCCTCGGGAATTTCCCTATTTTCCGGTGGGTGAGCCCATCCCTGTGAGTTTGCTACAATATATTTGATATAGTTTAAAATTGCTAAACAAATGTGTACTTCCAACTGAACTTAACCTACTCTATTTTCGATATCTAAAGTATGTCAAACGATAGCCTATTTTAATTTGATAAATAAAAAACTGCACATTTTATAACTTGTTAAATGATTAAATGGAAAAAAATATCTTCCAATATAATATTTAATTGAGTATTATTAATTATGGACTGCTAGAAAAGGTATTTTTGATGTCAATTAAATATAAAATAAACAACAGTAGACTTATGACAGTACCCTGTGGAACAAAATGGTTTGCCTCAACCTCTTCTGAAATTTCTTCATTAACATTTACTACCTATTTTCTTTCCTTTATTTATTATCATGATTAAATCCTTTCATTTTTAGTTTATGTAGTAATAGGTTTCTCTCCAAACTCTCGAATGCATTTATTAACAATAAGGTTGATCAATTGGAAAATGAAAACACCAAACTTAGAGCAAAATTTTAAAGACACGTATGCTAACGATTTCATGGTTGAATTTGAGGAACGTAATAATAGGGCCCGAAATGTTATAATTTTTAATCTCCCAGAGCCAAATAATCATACATTAGAAGATAATATCAAATCTGACACTGAGCAAATTTTAAAAATTGTTAATCAAGCGGGGTTACAGATAACTCCAAAAAAAGTGATTCGTCTTGCAAAAAAATATAGAGATAACAAAGTTAGACCTGTAAAGGTCTATCTTAATTACCGCGAAGAAGCAGTCGAGCTCATAAAGTGCAGTAAACTTAACTCTGATGACAACTCTGGCATTAAATTTAAGGCAGATCAAACTCCTAGTCAAAGGCAACATCTTATAAATCTGAGATAGGAACTAAAGTCACGTATTGATAAGGGCGAGCAAGGATTAACGATCCGATATATTAATGGTGTTCCAAAAATTGTACCTTACCAACGATACGTTAGAACTTCCGGTAATCAGTCAAAAAACTAAATAATTTAAATATTTACTTCCATAACGTTGGGGGCCTAAAAACAAAAATTCAAGAATTTTCTTTCAATGCGACTTCTTCTTCATATGATATATTGGCCTTGGTAGAAACCTGGTTATGCAGTGATATTAGTGACAGTGAACTATCATTGCCACAATATAACATTTTTAGAAGCGATAGGTCATCACTAACTAGTACCAAAGCTAGAGGAGGAGGGGTCATGTTAGCAATTCATAAAAAATCAATGCATCTACGGTGACGACTGTCAATAGGGAAATAGAACAAATATTTGTAAAAATAACTCTAGAGAAAATAACTACAATTATTGGCTGCTGTTATATACCCCCTAACAGCAACATAGCAAAGTACGAAGCACACTCCCTTTCAATAGAAGAGATTGTGGACAGGTTTTCACCTGACAATATTCTGGTTTGTGGAGATTACAATTTGCCCAGCGATGTTTGGACCAACGATGAATATGGAGACAATGTTAACACTTTGTCCACCCAAAACGCTTTGGTTTTAACAAATACCTTCAGTTTTTTAAATCTTTCTCAAATCAACAATATCCCTAACGAACCCAACGTTTATTTAGATCTTGTATTTGGGAATCAGGAAATGACTTCGATTGAACCTGCAACGGATCATATATTTGGGAATAGTCTGCATCATATCTCATACGTAATTAAAATATCAAGTGGCGCAACTTATGACAGTGATAAAAGTATTACAACTCGGAGTGATTTCTCTAAAACTAATTATTGTGCTATCAACGATTTTTTGGCTAGCGTAGACTGGAATTCCATATCAAATGAATATGAGAGTTTAGATAGCTTTGTGGAGGTATTTTATAATATTTTAAATTATTGTTATGATATGTATGTCCCTAAAATAACTTATAAGAATTCGACACAGTTTCCAAAATGGTTTAATGCCGATTTAAGTAAATTAATGAACAATAAAAAGAAAGCCCACTGCCATTATAAGATTACTAATCAGCTTTCGGATTACGAAAAGTTTAAGGAATTGCGAGCAAAATGTAAGGTTCTTAATCAGAATTTGTACCAACAGTACCTGTTTCGCCTCGAAATGAATATCAATAATAATAGTAATTCATTCTGTCAATTTGTTAATGATAAGAGGAAAACTTCGGGTTTTCCGCTTAAAATGTATTTAGGTAGCGACATCAGCAACAACCTTCAGGAAACCACAAATCTGTTTAGTAACTTTTTTTGGTAGTACATACAAGTTAAGCCCAAATATAAACACAACTTTTCCTAACACAAATAATATAGACTCCAGTTTTAAATTCTTTATCAATGCCTCGCTTATAATTGATAATATTAATAGCATCAATGATTCAACATCATGTAGTCCAGATGGCATACCCAACGTATTTTTAAAGAAGTGTGTTTACACTATTACGAAACCACTACAACTTATGTTCGAAAGATCAATTAAAGAAGAATGTTTTCCATAATGCTGGAAAAGTAGCTTCATTACACCTATTTTTAAATCAGGCAAAAGAGAGGATGTTACAAACTATAGAGGTGTATGCATACAGTCGACAATACCCAAACTGTTTAAAAGCATTTTAACGCAACAACTGAAATGTGCATCCAATAGTGTTATAAGTGATCAACAACACGGTTTTTATTCGGGTAGGTCAACTACAACAAATCTTTTAGCTTACCAGTCTCATTTATCTAAGGCCATGGAGAGTCGGTGCCAGATTGACTCAATCTACACCCTACACCGACTTCTCCAAGGCCTTTGACCGCGTTAATCACAAGATTCTATTGCAAAAGCTATCATGCATGGGTCTAAATGAATCTGTTATTAATTGGCTAGCCAGCTTCCTGAATGGTAGGAATCAACGAGTTAGGATAGGTGATTACATATCCAAACAAATTCCTGTCGATTCAGGGGTGCCCCGGGGTTCTCATATTGGACCGCTCTTGTTTACCCTCTTTATTAATGATATAGGATCTTATATAAACAATTATTACTATTTATTATATGGTGACGACTTAAAGATTTTCAGGAAGATTACATCGGTTGATGATTGCAATATGATTCAAGTCGATCTAAATGCAGTATTTGTTTGGTGCGTAAAAAAATAATTTGTATTTCAATATTAAAAAATGTAAGATCATAAAATTTTCGCGTCAATTATCTAAAATATATTTAATTACAAAATTGATGGTCCTCTAGACAGGGTGTACGAAATAAAGGACCTAGGGGTAATTTTTAACTCTACTCTCAACTTTAATACACACATACTCTATATCGTAAATCGCGCTAAAAAAATGCTAGGATTTATCACCAAAATTGGGGCTGATTTGAATCCTCATACAATAAAAATTTTATATAGTTCGCTGGTTAGGTCGATTGTAGAATATGCTAGCTATGTATGGTCACCTTACCAAGTCTATTTAATTAGATTAGTTGAAGATGTTCAGCACAAGTTTCTAAAAATAGTTGGATTTGAAATGGGTATTCCATCTGAGTCAATTTCATATAAAACTATGGAGTCTGTATTAAGTATTAATTCTTTGAAACTGAGAAGGAACTTATGTGATATGCGCCTGTTATATAAAATTATAAATGGTAACATTAATTGTCCGAAAACGTCAGGTAGTCATACTAGATCAGTTACATTGTTTTGGATACCATTTCATTCCACTAACTACGGCTTTTTTACCCCAATGTCACGTATTTTGCGTTAAATGCTTTGACACACAATTAAGTTTAATATATTGTGAATTAGAATCACTAAGTTGAATATTATTGTTATTTTTTTTACTTTTTTACTCTAGTAGCATCTAGATTAATAAATCGGTCTTTCGTCTTTGTACCTAGATGTATTATCTTGCGCTTGTCTACTGATTATTGTGTATGTATTTAGGGTTTAATTAAGATTGTCTTAATATTTATTTATTTTTCGAAATTATTTTACTATCTATTGTTAAAATTTTGCTTAATTTAGGTTTAAGTTTACATATTTTTGTATTAAAGGTTTTTGCCGGATATTAATAAATAAATAAATGCTATCTTGAAATCAACAAAGACTGCTTATGTAATATTTTTGGTTATATCGAGCCATATTTTCCATCTGGATTGATTTTTAACAAAAACATTATTATTTTTAATAAATTCTGAAATTTGTTAAAATAAAATCAAGAAAAGGAACTATATTAATTGGTTGGTGTTCTTCACCATATAGGCAGATCTGGTCAAAATTAAAGGCCTTTAATTAGACACAAATAATGTAACCATGGAAATTGTCCATTACAACCCATATAACAAATTTAAATTTAAAGCTCTTTAAACAAATTTGACCAGAATTAACGTGTTTGTTACTTTCTGTACCAGGATTATTGTGGATATTTTTGGTCTATTTGTATAATTTGCTTAGAAATTGCATTTGTTAATTTTTGATCTATTTGATTACCGAGCTTATTTCATTTTTATCAATTTTTGTTTTTTTAAACATTATTGAAGGATGTTTAAACTAATTTGCTGATTATAATTAATTCCAATTTTTATGTTTTCTTTAAATATAAAAGCATGTATTCAGCGATCATGATGAAAAATATAGAGACACGTCAACGTTAAACACGTGATTAAAAACTATTTTTTCATAAGAAATATTTTTTTAAAAGTCTTTATCGTTAACGACGCGACGTCTCTAAAATTTTCATTGCGATCGCTGAATACACCCTAATATTGTTAATTAACATTTTAGTAATATTAGTTTTCGAATTATAACTCATTGCATTTTTTTAAATTTTCCACAGACGTTTAGGATTGTTTTTGTATTTTTTTTCTTTTATCTGCTTACATGCATTTAAAATCATTCCAAGATTTTGTGGAATTAGTTAATTTTGCTGACCTCAAAAGAGTTTAAATAGTTAAATACGAAATATTGATTATTTATAATTTATCTTGCTTGCATTACCATGGAGACAATTTCAAACGATTTTTTAGTCGAATCTATCCAAACAAATACATAATTTACTTTTTTGGAATTTGTTGAAATATCTGTATTTATTGATTATAAATTAGTACTTTATATTTTGAATACTATAAAAAACGTTGCCATGAGTGTTGTTGTTATGTTTATAAAATTGTAATTTTGGAGTTTGTTGAATACAACTGTTATTATTTTACTGCCTTTTTATTTTTGTAAATACTCTGATATTTCAAAAGAAATTAATACCTACATTAAAAGCTGTTATAATAATATTTTAAAATTAATTTAATAAAGAATTTAATATTTTTAGTGGGTTTAAGTGTGATAATGGTGCCTGTATAAGTGGTGAAAATGTTTGCGATGGTATAGTTCACTGCCAAGATGGTTCAGATGAAAAAAATTCCTGTGCAGAAAAAAAGTAAGTACGTTTTTAAGCAGTATTTTTCAAACTTTTTAAAATGTTCCAATTTTCAAAATGGCGATTTTTCCACCACCTTTTATACAATTTTTGAAATTTGGAGGAAACTCTAGTTTTTAAATTGGTAATGAGGTAAAATTAGTATCCAGTGTAAGAAAATACAGGATCGTGTATTTTAGGGGGGAGGTACCCCTTTTACATACATGTTAGACAAAAAATGTATTCTTTACTTTTATCTTAGATTTAGTCAAGGAATCACCTCCTGTTTTTTGCATACATTTGTTTACACCCTGTAGAAAAGACAAATTTTTTTTTTTAAATTACTTATTTGGTAGTTGCACTAGACAATTTCATGGGAAAAAATATTTTGATTGCAAATGACTTCCAGGCGCTCCAAACTGTCTTCGGTAATGCACGTTTGGAACATACTGTATATTGAAAAAAGATCATAATTTAAAATCATCATGGTTCAGGCAAATTAGATAAAAAAAGACCTCAAAAAAAATTTGTAACAAATTTGTTCCAATTAATTGTCTAGCAGAAGTTGTTACTGTGGGTCAGAAATGTTTACTTACTTAAATTTAGTAAAGAAAGACGAGATATAACCATTCTGAATTTTTGGAATCTCAAGTCATGTATAATTTAGGAGAGAGTATACAAGAAGTATCACTATTCATATGTAATATCACGAGTGGTCAAATTTGAGTCGAATATTTTTCACTGTCATTACAACGAATGTCATTTGGCGATAAATTTTAATTTTTAACCCCAAATGACATGAGTGGTAATGTATGAAAAATATTCGACTTATAATTTGAACAAGAGTGCATATTTAAGGGACTATTTAACAAACATTTTCCCCTTTTTTGTGCAAAATTTGACAGCCAACTTCAAACTTTTTAAAATTTGGCATTAATACTAATACACTGTCTTCAAAAATGATTGATACTGTTGACATTGCATGGTAGGAAACCTAAGTTTCCCACAGTTGGCTAAACTGAAATGAATATGTTGTGATCATGTGAAAAAACCATCGCAAATATTTAAACTGCTCTAATTTTAGTTTTGAAAAAAAAAATTATAAAATTTACAACATACTGAGAAATAACGTAAAAAAATATCCCAAGAAAAACTGCTGAGAGACGCATTCGTTAAAGTGACAGATCAGATTTAAATTTGAATGAAAATTAACAAGTACACCAACTTAGAAAATCTAAAATCACTACACAGTATTTTTGGTGGCATAGTTGCGATATCAATCTTATTTGAATTCACTGTAGTATTCATTGATTAAGAAATTTACCCCTCTCTATGCGACCAGCGCCCCTATCCACATTTTTGGGGATAAAATATCCTATAGGATAAACAGTACGTTTCTATGGAAATTTTCCAGAACAAGCAATAAGTAACGAGTATTTTGCTTGACCACACCTTTTTCCTATAGGATAATTTATCCCCAAAACTGAGGATATGGCCCCTGAGCTCAATCATTTGTATTTTCTCAAAATAATGTAACGTTAGTGGTTTTTTAATTTTACTTTACTCTAGGTCATTTTCTAATATTTTTATTTAACAATATTTCTACAAACTAAATAAAAATTTAATAAATAATTTTACTAATTAAACTAAAACACTTTTACCTACTTGAGGAGCCATGGAACCGATTGAAGATCGGCACCAGGCCTCCTCCCTAATCACTAATTATCTAATGATCGAATTTACTAATCTGCTAATTCGCTAATGATCGAATGAATTTATTCATCCCGTATTTAAACACCAAAGTATCCTCATACGTGAACCAGTAATGGCCGCATGCTCTTGAAATTATACACAATACTTGCAGTAATTTTGTTGGTCAGCAAAGAGGAGTCACGTATTATTTATAATGAACGATTTACTATGAAACAATGTATGTTGACCATTAGTAAGTGATTATAAATCAAACACGAACAAATATAAGACACACTTCAATTGATTTAATTTGGAAAATACTAATTCTTAATTTTTTGATAAAATTACCTATCGTGACGTGACTCTCTGGCCTTTGTTTGCTCGTCCCAGAGCAAAATTTAATTTTTGTATAATTTCCAGAGGTTGACAATAATATTTCGGTGTTTTCTTCCATTGCTTTCGGATTGTTCATCGTTTTCTTTTCTCCTAGTAATCTCTTTCTATCGTATCTGCTCCAAAAAAATCACCCAGTTTTCTTTCTTCTTATTCTTTTTTCGATGGCGGTTTATTCGTTTCTTCTCGTACTGAAGGATGCTTGTATATGTACTTTTCTTCTTTTCTTCTCCAACTGCTTTTAAACTGGTTTTGTAGATCGTCTCAAAGGTTGTAATTGAGTTGACTTCGTTTTCTACCTAATACCATAATACACAAAAGACTTCGCTTGTCTTTTACACTTTATTAACGACTAACACATCTTCATTAATGTGTTCATTTCTTCTTCAGCAGTTTCATCTTCTTACATGTCAGGATACCTATTTCCTGATCAACGTTTTCATTTGGCAATCTCTCTATAGCTACGAGTTTGGCTAGGACTCTGTATCTTCCCTTTCTCTTCTTCAGTCTTAAGGTTGCCTAGGTTTTGGGCATTCTTCTTCCTCATCTTCTCCACAGACTCCATCGCAAATATGACAAGATTGGCTAGTTCTTGTCGTATTGCGCCATTCCCATACCAACTTTTTTATAACTATTTCCAAGGTTAGCTACGTTTTGGTTCCCGGTTTCAATTTCCTTATAAAACTCGATGTTTCGTACTGCATGATCCATAAACATCCTGAAACCTCGTAAACATCAACTCATATATTTCTCGTAATGTTCCTTTCTTCGACTTTAACTTTATTTTTCCTATAAACTTCTCCATTTTTCTTCTTGAGTAGATCTCTTACAAGTGGCTTCGCCCCGGACTCGAACTTAATGACATCCCCAACTAGCAGTATTTGCGATCTTTAACCATATGTTCACCTAATTCGACCCATTACACATCATCCTTCGTGGTACTTTGATTCCATAGACGCATAGACAACCATCTTCTTGGGGGTATTTTTCGTCTTCTTCTCTGCACTTACACTTTTTACAAACCAACATTCAATATTCAGCTCTAATTTTAATTCTAAATATCAATTTACACTATTTTTTATATGTATAAATAACCCTAACTCACTACATCATAATAATTTTTGCTTTTTGTTTTGTTTTTCATTCACCTTAATTAAATTTAACTAAAACTGACCTATCTCTAAACATTTTTTATTTACTTAATAAAAAAAATAAAAACATTAGGAGTATTAAATTACCTCGTAACACAATTACCTAGAGTACGTCGAACTTGAAGTAAAGTGCAATTTTGCAAAATTAACAAATTACGTTACCTTACACTTGATTCAACCAGTAATGGCCGCATGCTCTTGAAATTATACACAATACTTGCAGTATTTTTGTTGGTCAGCAAAGAGGAGTCACGTATTATTTTTAATGAATGATTTTCTATGAAACAATAGCGTATATTCAACGACCGTTATGAAAAATTTTGAGACGTCGTTAACGTTAAACACGTGATTAAAAAATATTTCTCCATAAGAAATATTTTCTTAAAGACGTGATTAACTTTAACGACGTCTCCAAAATTTTCATCACGATCGCTGAATACATGCTAATGTATGTTTACCATTAGTAAGTGTTTATAAATCAAACACGAACAAATATAAAACACACTTCGATTGATTTAATTTGGAAAATACTAATTCTTAATTTTTTGATAAAATTATCTATCGTGACAATAAACAATCCACATTACTCGAAGACATGATAGAGGATATTGTGAAATTATTAAAATATCAACTGACTCACCTTGCCTTGTATCACACCACAAGCCACGTCAATTTTTTGGTGTGGATAACTTCTAATGCCACATGTTCCTTGGAGGGGAAAAAATGAATTTGTGGAATATTAAGTGCATAAAATGGTCATATCTACTAGTAGCTGAATTTTCCGATGTTTTTTCGAAGAACTAAAATTTTACCAACGATTGCTGAAAAAGGATAACTCTTATGAAAAAATCATAAGTGATATTTTTTATAAAAAAACTAAAGCTCTTTATATTTCGTCTAAAATATTTTTATTATCTAATTAAATTACAAGAGTTATTGGCGAAAAAGGTCATACATTGTTAATAATAGTTTCAAATGGACAACTTGGCCAAATTTCAGCATGCTACTAATTTTTCCAAAATTAAATCCTAATTAATTTGCTTAAACTATAAGTATTAAAATAAGTAAAAATATATTTTTTTATTAATTAAAGAAATCTTGTAGATGTCAGAAGATTTTATTTCGTTGCAAGTATGGTGCTTGTATAAATAAAAAATATGTATGCGATGGAATACAACACTGCAGAGATAACTCAGATGAAACAACCCCTAAATGCAAACCACCTCCTCCGGCTAAAAATTTATGTGGATTGTAAGATCAAAAAATTATCTATGTGGCAGTTTTATACTCTTTATTTACTTTTAGGTATAAATTTTTATGCACTAATGGAGACTGTATTAATTCAGAGTATCAATGCGATGGCAGACGTAACTGTAGGGATGGCTCAGATGAAACTGTAGAACTCTGCCTTACAAAAAGATGCCGAAAGTATGAATTTATGTGTAAATATGGAGCTTGCATAAATCGTAGATTACGTTGTAATGGAATAAAAGATTGTGATGATAATTCAGATGAATCTAACTGCCCTGATGGTATTACTACCACAACTGCCACTACAACTCAAACACCATTGATCATCGAAAGGCTCCTTACGTAAGATACTTTAATTTTATTGTATAAATTCTATATAAAAATTATAAAATCTCTTTGATCATGTAACAAATGTGACAGATCAAAGTATTTGATCAATTTTTTTCATTTCATTTTTAATTTTGTCATTTCTTTTAAATATCTAACACTTTTAGTAATAATTGTGCCCTTCCACCATTCCCAAAGCAAGGCAATTGGTCTATAATGAGTAATTTAATAAAAAATCCAGGAGAAGAAGTAAAACCAGGTACAATTATAGAATTTAAATGCGAAGCTGGCTATAAGTTATACCCTGATGTTATTCTGAGCGTGTGCAGAGAAGGAAATTGGAGCCCTTTGCCTGAATGCATAGGTAAGTAAATCAATGTTTTTCAAGTTATTGAGTATATCGAAAGATATACATATAAATATTTTTTGTAATTCAGGAACTTGTCCGCCAATATATTCAACAAATAAACTTAAAGTTAGTTGCAAGTTTCGGGATAGCAACATATCATGTTCAAATCCCTACGAAGGTACTGAAGCGGAATTTGAATGTACTTATTTATATGAATTTACATCAATAGAGGCTCCACGTATGTGTCACAAAGGAAAGTGGAATGAAGATATGCCACAGTGTAAACAAGGTTAGTTCATAGTTCATAGTCTTAGGGTGCCTTCCGAGTGGAGCATATGCTGCATATGTAGTCTCTTATGCGTTCCGTGTGGCGCATTTGCAGCATACGGTAGGTTTCAAGGTCGTGCATTTCGTACATACCGTGCACTACCTCCTGAGGCGATGCACTGTATGCAAGCATGCGCACTGCACACTTACTATTTCTTCATTCTATTTCTTCACCTGTTACAGTTAGTTGAGGGTTCTAGGTGGTTATTACTAGAACTTTTAGGTTCCATTTAAATAATTATTACTTGTTCGCGATTCGAGAAATGTTTTTTTGTTAATTGCTTATAATAAAAACTACAAGGAATAAACAGGTGATGATTGACAGTTCAAAATTTTAAAAAAGCGTTCCAAGTGAATTTCCTGCATATGCGCGCATTTCACTCGGAACGCAACATACGCATATGCGACATATGCAGAATATGTTTCACTCGGAAGGCACCCTTATTAAACACAATTTCGTGTTATATACTAATCTAAATCAAGTACAAAACATCTGCTGTCACGATAATCGAAATTTAATACGACTAATAAACACCTAAATTTAGAACCAATCAAAATACGAACGCGTATCGTATTTCTTAGTTCAACATCCGTTTACGGCTTGCCTACGAGATTTTAAATGTAATAGAAAGCGATCGAAACTATGTACTATGTATTTGCTTGTCTACACCATTTCTGTTTGCTGTGCGTTTCCACATTATACAGGGTCTTCACAAATGAGTGACACTGGTGACTTTGCATGGTAGGAAACCTAAGTTTCCCACAGTTAGTTACAATGAAAACTGAAAGTAGAATTCAATTCATTAATGGCGTTTTTAATAAACTTTTTAATAAAATATGCATGACACCTGGGAAATTATTTGTAAAAAATACCCATAAAAAACTGCTGAAAAACGCTTTGGTTAAAATGACAAATTAGATTTTTTTTTCAAATTGTAACCCCCGGTATTATTAACAGACATTTAATTTTAAATGAGGTTTAATTTGACCATTTAAAAGGATCCACCCTAAATAAGACTTAAAAAATAATTAATTGTAAAAATGCTGTGACAGGTCGATGTTTACTTTCAGGGGGGCATCTTTTTACGACAAAATAAGAATGGTAATTGCAACCCCCATCCCTACGGAGCCACCCTTTCAGTTTTTTTAAATGGGAATGGGGGTCGAGTGACGCATCATCTTAAAGGTCTGTTTATCCTGAAAATAAAAATGTTAAAGTCTCTTCTCAATTCAAATAATATTTATTTTATAAATTGATATTCACAACATTACATGATAACTACAACTGACTACTATCAATAATAACAACCACTGTTCTAATGTTTAACAATGCTTCCCACATCTACTAATTATTATTCATATTCGGCCATCCTGCATGATCTTCGTCCTTGAAGATATAAAAATCAGAAAATCTTGAAGGAATCCGCCTGTTTCGTCTTGGTCGGTCCTCCATATCTTCATCTTCCCGATAAACTTTCAATATGCTTACATGTGCTATCGTTTCAAACCATTCTCAACCATCATACTTCGGATCCATTTTACCCCTTTCCTTCCACCTCAGAGGTGGAAGTCTATAACCCTAACGAGTTAATCTCGGATGAGAGTTGACCCGTTAGACATTTTATATCTCTCTTTTACACTCAAAAATGTCCATAATGAGGAAATGAGACAAAATTCATAACCATAGTAATGCAGTAAACAATTGGCCGTTCTCGTTACGTTAGGCATTGCAGACTTCCACCTCTGAGGTGGAAGTCTATAACCCTAACGAGTTAATCTCGGATGAGAGGTGGAAGTCTGTAACAGCTAACGTCTCGACTTTTCACGTTAGCACGTCATTATTTGTATGTTTTGACGTCATTAGTTTCGTTCCTAACCGAGATTGACAAAAATGGTAGTCTGTAAGCTTAAATCTCGTTAGTAACGTGTTTTTGATAACGAGTTTCAGTCGTTTGGGGGGAGGCAACCGTGTTTGAAGCGTTGCTAACGTAAATGAAAATAAATAATAATAAAAATTACTAAAAGAAAATCATAAACTTCTAGAAAGGCATATAAATGCCATGGAAAAATTAGTAAATTTATTTACAAAAAAATCATGATGAAATTACGATGTAGTATTTAATCTAGGTATACAAATGAAGATTGCAGCTTAATCACATTGTAAATAGAATACAATTATACCAAGCAGCCAAAAGGACTTATCTCTACTTTCATGTCTTCTTCTTAATTCTATTTTACGCGGTTTCGCCGTTTTTTTTCTGGAGCAAATCGGTAAAAAATCGAACTCTTTGGGCCTTGTTATTGTATGAATAAGCTTGTGCGGGAAAATCCGGTTAATTTCCACATCTTGCCGAAATTACAGAGATAAAATGATCGATATTTAAGTTCTCAGCCAGTGTTCTAGAGGTGCAACGTTTGTCCTCCTCCATAACCGCTAGAAGGACGTAGATAGCAAAATCCGAAGATCGACCTCTTCCTGACTTATATCGTTCCTTCGCCGAAAAAATCGTTGAAATCGAGAATTACTTTCCACCCTTTCTCAAAGTGCTACAGCATAACTGAAGCATATAGATATGTGGTTTTGGATGCGCATTTCTATATCCTAACCATATTGAAGAATTATAGGTACTATGAAAAATGTCAATTTAAGCTACAAATTCAAATAAAACTGGAACAAGGCATTTACAAAAACTATACACTAGTTTATTGTTTTTATTAAAAAGACCACTTTAAACTTTGTTATTTTCCAGGCGGAAGTCTGTAACCCTAACGAGTTGATCTCGGTTGTCAAATTTTCACGTTAGCTGCGTCGTTAGTTACTAGTTTTTGGTAGTCTATAACACCTAACGACTTACGAAACGGGACGAAATTACAACCGACAAGGGTTACAACGTTGCCGGCATTATTTTACGAAATTTGTTTATGGTTTAGCAGTTTTTGAACGCATTTTGAATAAAACACACAAACTGATTTTGGCATGTAATTTATTGATGTAAGAAAATAACAATGTTTAAAGTGGTCTTTTTAATAAAAACAATAAACTAGTGTATAGTTTTTGTAAATGCCTTGTTCCAGTTTTATTTGAATTTGTAGCTTAAATTGACATTTTTCATAGTACCTATAATTCTTCAATATGGTTAGGATATAGAAATGCGCATCCAAAACCACATATCTATATGCTTCAGTTATGCTGTAGCACTTTGAGAAAGTGTGGAAAGTAATTCTCGATTTCAACGATTTTTTCGGCGAAGGAACGATATAAGCCAGGAAGAGGTCGATCTTCGGATTTTGCTATCTACGTCCTTCTAGCGGTTATGGAGGAGGACAAACGTTGCACCTCTAGAACACTGGCTGAGAACTTAAATATCGATCATTTTATCTCTGTAATTTCGGCAAGATGTGGAAATTAACCGGATTTTCCCGCACAAGCTTATTCATACAATAACAAGGCCCAAAGAGTTCGATTTTTTACCGATTTGCTCCAGAAAAAAAACGGCGAAACCGCGTAAAAAAGAATTAAGAAGAAGACATGAAAGTAGAGATAAGTCCTTTTGGCTGCTTGGTAAAATTGTATTCTATTTACAATGTGATTAAGCTGCAATCTTCATTTGTATACCTAGATTAAATACTACATCGTAATTTCATCATGATTTTTTTGTAAATAAATTTACTAATTTTTCCATGGCATTTATATGCCTTTCTAGAAGTTTATGATTTTCTTTTAGTAATTTTTATTATTATTTATTTTCATTTACGTTAGCAACGCTTCAAACACGGTTGCCTCCCCCCAAACGACTGAAACTCGTTATCAAAAACACGTTACTAACGAGATTTAAGCTTACAGACTACCATTTTTGTCAATCTCGGTTAGGAACGAAACTAATGACGTCAAAACATACAAATATGACGTGCTAACGTGAAAAGTCGAGACGTTAGCTGTTACAGACTTCCACCTCAGGTTGCGTTTTCCTCACGTCGATTTCTCCAGGTATCAAAATCATTGCTGGCACATGCGATTTATCAAAGATATGCTTCATATGATCTTTCGTTTTAATTAATATTTTTCGCACTTCTTCTTGCAGGCTAGTTGGTGGTATCCATTCATCTCCATTTATATCTAGAATTCGTCTGATCGCTCCATCTTTAAATCCCGTAAAAATCCATTTAAAATTTCATTTTCTTTCTTCAAAATTTCGTTAACCATTTTTAAATCTTGATTTTCGTTAGCTATTTTCTTGTTATTCTTACACGAACACAAATTTTCTTCTTGTTCTTTCATAATTTCTTTATTAATTTGCAACAAATCTTCGTTAGTTTTTAATACACGCGAATTACTTTCGCCTAATTTAATATTTAATAATTCTCCTTTCCGTCTATTCGTATTTATATTATGCAAATCTTCAGGTATTTTTTAAACAACTTCATTTCTTACGTAATTTCACAATGTCATTATGCAAACTTACATTTTTCTCACCCAAAAATTTATTTTCTTTAATAATCGCTGCATTATCTTCATTTAATATCCGAATAATTTCTTCTAAATCATTTTTCTTCCCAATTTCTTCAACGTTATTATTTTTGGCTAAATTATCTTCGCAGGTTTTTAAATTTTTCGATAAGAATCGCCGTTCTTCGCAAAGACAATCAATTTCCCTCCTCAAACAAGAAATTTCTTTAATCAAAGAAGCGTTTTCTTCTTCCAACGTAATAATTTGATTCTTCAAAGTAGTTTCTTCAACTTTTATAACACGATCTTTTAAATGACCAACTTCTCATTTCTTCTTTTAAAAATTTATTTTCTTCATGATTAACTGCCAAACCAATTTGTATTTCTCTTTCTTTAATATCATTGTTTTCTTTAAAGAATGGAGTAATTTCACTATTAATTGATGCCACTAAATTCTCAATTTGTATATTATGAACTGGATTGTCATCTGTCATTATAATTAATTCATCATTTAATTTACATTATACAACATTTGATCTGTCTAAGATCGATCTACCGATAAACGCATCAACTGGCATATCTTCATCACGAAGAACTAAAATAGATTTGCCAAGTGACCTGATTGCTTACATTTGAAACATATTCTTCCATCCTTGGTTTTACGATCCCTTGATACATCACCTGGTTGTTTGCATCGAAAACAAATAATTTCCTTTTTTGTAAAATTATCTACATCATTCGTTAATCTTGATCCATTCTTCTCAGGTCCCATTGTAGACATTTTCGATGAAAAATTTATAATTCTATCTCGTCTAGCATTATTAATTCTTTCGAAATTTTGTATTTCATTTATCATAGCATCCGCTTCTCCTAACTGACATGCCATCAAATGCATTGACAATTCTTCTGAGTAGAATCCTTCAATAATTTCGAATCTTTCTTCGGACCAAGGTAGATTTAATTCAATACATAAACGAATCTTTTCGTGGAAATAACTATATACAGGGTGTCCAGAAAATGGCGCCTAAGCTCTCCAGTACGTTCTTGGGATCCTTCAGGGTCAGGGATCCCCAGAAAAATAGTTAAAAAAATCCTCGTGATCAATTGACCGAGATATGGAGGGTCAAAGTTTGGAATTTAACTTCTTTATTTTTGTGAATTTTGAAAAACCGTCAGTTGTCCTGTAAAGTTTGGCTTCTCTTTAGTCGCTTAGTAATAAATTTAGTGTCACTTTCACTTTTTTCTGCATGTAAAATGTACTTACATAACAAAAGATAAATATAGGCAAAAGTGGAAAACAAATATTTTAATACTAATAAAAATAATAATAATCGAACTAAATACAATTAATCAAAATAGAATAAACTTATTGCAAAACCATAATTTAATTATTTAAAGTAAATGTTCGAATTGCCATCCACGGGTCTCTTGTCAATAAGCAAAATGGTGAGCACATTCTCCTTGAACATTGCGAATGACTTCAACATTAATTTTTCGAATTTCGCACTGTAGTCGATTTTTTAAGTCTTCTATATTTTGAGGTTTATTTACATAGACTTTCGATTTTAAATATCCCCACAAGAAAAAATCAAGGGGTGTTAGGTCAGAGGACCTTCCAGGAAAGCAATTATTTAGAAACTCCCGAACCGGACGTGCAAAGTGTGGAGGTGCACCGTCTTGTTGAAACTAGATATTGATATTTGGTAAGCCAGGATCATTTTCATTCGGAAAAATCTGCCATTTTGTGTTCCCCCCTCAATGACGTAACGAATTATATGCAACACCTTGAAAAGTTTTATCACACTAGACTTAGTGTCGCCGCCGCTTCTACTATTAAATAAAAATAAGAAAAAAAGTTTATTTAAACATCCGCTTCCTAAGCGAGTTACAGCTCTTCAAAAGTTTTCCTCTTACATTAAAATATTATTGGACAAGACAAATCAAATCTCGTATTTTGATTGGTTCTAAAATGATGTGTTTATTAATCGCTCATAAAATGCAGATAGCTTTTTGTCGCTGTAATATGTCATCTCTGACATTTTTCAGTATAAACGTCATATTATTGGAGAAGGCAAATCAAATCTCGTATTTTGATTGGTTCTAAAATGAGGTGTTTATTAATCAATAAAAAAATTTATTTGTATTTATTTATATGATCATTAATAATCCGGCCACGTTCTGCCAAAGTTTCTACCTCTTCCAGAGCCTCCATTGCCGCCAAATTAACGACTTCGTCCATTTTTGTTTATACATAGTTAGAAATATAAGATTAATAACAGTTTGGAAATAACAAGGAAATACAAACAAACTTAACTTTAAATTGTAATTCGGAAACGTCAAAACGATGTGAACTTGAAGTTCGTGTGGGTTCTACCCACTCGATATGCTTCGATCGAAAAAGTTCGTATGCACCAAATGGCACTTTTTTATTCCATTCGAACTTTTGACATAAGCTCGAATACGACCCATGTTCGAACGGTACGAAAATAACCCCCTTGAACAACCCAATTGAATACCCTGTATGAATACTTCGCTCATAGAATCAAGTACATTCTGATTGGTTCTAACTTACATCTGACTCTTATTTCCGTTCTTCTCCTAGTTTTTCTTGAATATTGTTGCTTTTAATCAACTCAACTGTGGTTGTCCCTTTGGTAATAACTATCTGTTCAAAGATTTTCATTTAAAACCAACAATCTCTGAAGAAAGCTCAACCTCTTGTTTATTTACCCCCGAATAATATCCTTAAAGTATCATCAGTAAATGGAATTCTCCTTTTTAATATTTTTGCTTTACTATTTACTAACTTGTTTGATTCACATTTTATATTTTCAGTTTGTGGATTAAGCATATCGGCAAATGGAGCACCATTTGTCGCTGGAGGCGAAAATGTCCAACGAGGATCATATCCATGGCATGTAGGTGTCTATAATGCTACAGATCTAAATCAAATTTGTGGTGCATCAATTATATCTACTAAAATTATAATATCAGGTATAAAGGTGTTTATAAAACGTAGTGGAAGATTTCTCGGATGGTCCTTGGATCAAAATAAGAAAAAAAAATCCTGTAAACATAGGTCCTTTCGTTGGGTAGATATTTCAACCCAAAAAGGAACATAATAAATGCAATTTTTGTTATTTATCTTAGTCCAATAAAATAGTTCAAAAAATTAATATTTAATATTAAAATAAAAATAAAAAACTCACTCTATTTAAAAGATATTTAATCAGCCAGAACGTTTTCGTCAACCAATGTTGACATTACGAATGGCATGACATTTAATCCATTAATCCTTAATATTTTCCTGCAGCTATACTTCATTTTTAACTAGGAGGAGTAACAAGGAAGGACAACTTCCACTATAAAAGTTACTAAAAAAATAACCAAACAGGTTTTGAGAAGAACTTTAGATTATTTTGGTGTTTTAATGATAAAAAACATGTAAATACATTAGGAATTCAAATTTTATGATTATTATTTTTGGCATTTTAGCGCGGGAAATTTAAATCACTCCTCCTAGTTAAAAAATGAAGTATAGTAAGAATATGACATTTAATGCCATTGGTAATGTCAACACTGGTTGAAAACGTTGTGGCTAATTAAATATCTTTTAAATAGAGTGAGTTTTTTTTTATTTTTATTTTAATACTAAATATTAATTAATTAATTTTTAGATGGATCTATCACATATGAATTAGTTCAAAAAAGTTTTCAGTTGTGTTAATTCGAGGATGTCTATCATTAGTGAACAAACACAAACAAAGCGACGATTACACGCGCATGCCTGAGTCAGTCTGCGCCATGCCGTGGACATACAAAAAACGTGTATGGGTAAAAACACAAACAAAGCAGGTATGTCCATAGCGGACTGACTCAGGCATGCGCGTGTAATCGGCGCCGGTGATCTGAAAGCGGCCAAAGGCGGGTACCTGCTTTGTTTGTGTTTGTACACTTACTTTAGGGTTAACTGTTTCTTTTAAAAGTTTGTTTGAACACGTTTAATCTACCAGAAACACTGCCCACATTTTTAAATTAAATCCATTTATAATAATTTTGTTATTAACAAATAAAGCGTTATTTCCGAAACTATGTTTATAGGATTGTTTTTCTTATCCAAACGGAATCACTCCTCGAGAGATTTTATCATCAATGTAAATAGCCCAGTATATTTAAAAAATCTAATTTAAAAAACGTGAAAATAATTGGAAAATTTAAACATGTTTAGATGTTTATATACTTTCATCTATCAATACCAACTGTCGCAGCATTAAGAACATTCCAAAATATATAAAAATAATTATAAGCTCATTTTTTAGCTGCTCATTGTTTTAAAAAAGAAAAAGACCAGTATTTACTAGCTGCAGGAAAATATTATAGGAAGTACAATCATTCGGAGGATAAATATGCCCAATACTCTAAGGTAACTATAACTTTATCGTTGGTACTGCAATAGGTACCCCGAGTAGGTATAGATTGGGAAATTTTTAATATTTTGTGTTCCTTGATTATTTTTTTTTTCGTTTAACAAAAATTGCTGAACTAAAGTTGAAATTTTTAAGTAAAAATTAAGTTTGAAAACAAATTTCTACACATTGATTGCGTTTATCTCGTGTAACTCGATCCGGATTGGATTTAAAATAGGATTGTGACAGAATTCAGTCAATCACGTAAACAGCGCGTTTATCTCGACCGAGTTCATTTGGCCTGGATTAAATTAATCCTTGTTACCAACTAAAGAGAAAGAAATCCCACATTCCGACGTTTCCTTTTTTAATCTCAAAATCACTCATCATGTTTAATTTTGGATTATTAAATTTAATAAAATAACTTCTCAAACACTCAAAACTTCTAGGTTATAGCAAGGTGCATGGTTAATAGAGGTGCCTTTAGACGTACGCGCTTTCCAAAAGTTTATTAAAATTTTACTTAATTTTTGGGATGCTGTAAAAAGTTTAAAAATATACGTCGAACTCTTCGTTTATACCTTAACTTATTACTAGCGTTGGTAAAAATATTATTTTAATTAGTTTCTTATTTTTGGGGAAAGGGCCGCTCAGCGAAGGTTTTTTAAAAAGAGCCCATTTTACTGCTGCCATATGAGTATTTGGTTAGACTTACAAAAACAAAACCAGAAGAAATTGGTAGCCATAAAATTCTTCTGTGTATCAAAAAAAAGAAATTTTGGAAAAGCTTCAATAGAAAAAAAAAATATGAGCAAAACCGCAAATACCAAGCGAATTTCAAAATCAACACGAACCAAGGGCCAAGTGGAATTATTAGAACTTTGGCTAAAATTTATAAAAAAAATAGTAAAAATTCACTATTGGGTGTGGGCGTGTTTTATTCAAAAAAGTTTTTCGTTACCATGGTTTAGTGCCTACCGTCAAATCTCAAAACAATGAAGGAGAAAGGAATAATAACCCTGTTGAGTTATAATTATTATTATAAAAACTAAACTAGAACTAACCATCGCCTAACCGACAGTCAGGCAACGATTCAGACCCGCACCCTTAAATCCAAATTGGCCTGGGAATGTCGACAATTCCTGAAGCAACTGGCAAAAGGAAACAAGCTTGTCCTAATGTGGGTGCCAGGGCACCAGGGAATTGCTGACGAGTTAGCGAGATCGGCCTCAAACCTTACACCGAGTGGTCCAGAACTGTTCTGTGGGCTGAACAAGACACATCTACGGGAGGAGATCATACGGTGGGAAAGGGATAGTATAATGTCTCACTGGAGTCATACTCTGGGTTCTAAACAGGCGAAGAAATTCATTGAATACTCGCCCAAGAAAGCCACAAAGCTTCTCGACCTAAGCAGGAACGAACTGAGGCTCATTACAGACCTTTTAACTGGACACTGCCCATCATCTCAACAAAATGGGCAAGTCAGAAATTAAAACTTGCAGATTCTGTGGTCTAGAAGATGAAACTTCGGAGCACATCATTTGCGAATGCGACGCTTTAGTTCGCACTAGATTTGATCACTTCGGCTTGACAACTCTAATTCCAGACGAAGTCAAGGCTATGCCTCCTAAGGATCTAGTCAGCTTTATTAAGCACTTAGATATCCCAGGACTCCACTAGACTAAGGGTTGAACAAAAGATCAAAATGGTCGCAGTTCAGTAAGGCTCATTTGCAGCCAATCGCCCTCCTATATAATCTAATCTAATCTAACCATCGCCTAGGGTAAAGCATATAGTAATTGACACCTTAAGCAATGTCGCTATAAGTTTTTATTTATATGTTACATTGGGTATTTATATAACGTTATTTAACATAATTTGGTAATTTAAATTATTTATTGATTAACCTAATATGAAGTGAATACCTTTTTAGTAGATAGATTTAAGTCAAAAACTTAGAAAGATAACCAAGTTGACACTCTATTTTTAGTTATTGACACTAGCTGCATCTTTCTTTTAGATAATATGTGGACAATGGTAAAAAAGAGATGGACGTATATAACAAAATATTTTATTATTTTTACAAAAATATGTAGGTTTATCAGTTAAAGAAACATTTTTTAGTACAAACCGCTCATTTATATGCAAACCTACTCTTTTTAATAATCTGATTTGAAATTATATTTATTTTTTTATTTTCATTTACTGCTCGCATTTCTTTTTCTTCAAATTTTGATATATTTTCTTTGTTTGTGTCTTCCATATTTTCAGGATCTAAACCATCTCTTTTCTCCAACTGAGTTTGAACTTTGTTGATAGGACTGTTACTTTCCTCATGGGGTAAATTTATTTTATGTTTGTTGTTTTTTTTCGTATTGTTTTGTTAGATTGTATATTTTGTTTTATGTTTTTCTTGTCTAGTCTTGCTTGTTTTCTTGCTTCCACATCATTTTGTTTCTTAGATTTCTCTTTTTCTAAATGCATTTGTTTGGATCGTTTTTAAGGTATTTCATATGGAATTCTTTTTGTTTTTCTTTTATTTCCTTTCCTTTCAGGACTTTTTGGTCAAAAAAGTACATCTTTCAAACTTGGCTTCTGCTTTTCGGGTGTTTCCTGAAATTCAATTTTTTCTTGTGACTTCACTATTTTGGGTTGCTCTAAAATGTGATTTTGTTTATCAATTTTTTTTAATATCAAATCATTATCTACGATGTATTCTCCTTCTATTCCATTTGAGTTATCTAGTTTTATTCCTTGTTCTTGAGACGTGGTCATTACAATTGGTTTTTCGTTCAGATTTTCAGGTTGAAATACTTCAATTTCAACTATATCAATCCTAGATGATTCATCGTTTTCGATAAATTCATTTGATACTATATTTATCTTTTCAGTTGATTTATTGACATCAATAAAATAATTCCATATTGATTTTAAGTTTTGAAAATAAATGTTTTGTTGGGTCTGATGTAGCCAGTTCTTACATTGTATCATTTCCTATTATTTCACAAAAAGTTTTGATATCCATTCCTTTATTTAAATTTTTACTAGTTGTGTCTTTTAAGGGATCAGTTATGTTAAGTGTGGTATGACCCAAACATTTAGAATAATCAATACCATCAGGATTCCAAGGAAACAAACCTGTTGCCCTAAATCCATTTTTTATAGTTTCTGTTTTTAATGAAGTTTCAACTGCCACTTGTAATATTGGAGCGAAATTTTCTTTGGTTAAAGCTACTGATGGATGTTCTCGTCTCCATGTCATAACTGCTTTTTTCCATCTCGTTTTTAATGGTTTGAAAGCAGAAACATCAGCAGGCTGATGAATTCTCGTTGCATTTGGATATAAGGCTATTAAAATTATTTGCAATTTTGAACATAGCATACTTAACTCATATGTTAAATGAGTAGCATGGCCATCCACAAACAAAATGATTGGAAATTTTACTGCATTTTCCTTTAGACTTGGATAAAGTATCGTTGAGATGTATTCGTAAAATAACTCTGCTTTCATCCACCCATTGTCACTAATTCTATATCCCCATTTCTCAGGAATACTCTTCGCTATCTCCAGAGTTCTTCTTTTATTAGGATAAACAATCATAGGGGGAGTAACAGGACCAAAGGTGAACATTACAGTTAATGCGGATTTGGCCTTCCCGATGTCCACTTCATAGACATTTCTTAAGCCCTTCATGGTCACAACTTTCTTACCTTTCGGACATAATTGAAAGTTGGTCTCATCCCCATTATATACCCTTGTGGGATCATTTAGAATATCAAACATATCCTCAGATTTCAAATAACTTTCAATTGAGGAAAACCTTAAACCATCCATTGGCAGGAATATTGTCACGAAAAGGATTAGCTCTAGGTGATTTCTTTAAAAATTCTCTGACGCTGGCAATAATGTCTGCTTGTCGCCGAGGAAATCCCTTTTTCTGACATGTTAAAATCCATGATACCAACATTTCTTCTTCAACTACTGCCAAAACTGGTCCATGATTAGTTTTAATAAATTTATCGCTCATTCGAAATAAAATTGTTGTTCTTGGAACACCATAAGTTTTTGCAGCTTTTTTAGACATTCCATTTTTTACTGCATTCACAGCATTTTCAATATCTTGTTCCGAATATTTTTTTATACAGCTCGTTTTCTTTAACTTTCTGCATGCTCTGTAATAATAAATATTTATTGACACCTATTTTCCTGCAGTTATTGACATGGTGTCAAAAAATGTAAAGCGGTCGTAAAAAATTATAATTTTATCAAAAACTTAAAAAAAACTGGCAAAACAAAGAGGTCCTCATAGTTTATTTTCGAAAACAATGATTTGCGAAAAAATAGTGATTGACACCTTCATGACAATAACCGGTTATAGGCATCTAGTTGTAAATACAGTTATTGACACCTATTAATACTAAGTTTTGGAGGGAAAACATAAAGGTTTAAGGTAATATTTCAAGACTGCATAAATAATAAACATCTATTATGAGATTGACTTTTTTTTAAACAAATAGTTAATGAAGTGTACTGATTGACCCTTGTCATTAAATAATTAGGGCGCGTTCCAGTAATGAACACTAAAGCCCACGACGACCGCAAAATCGTTCTACATAAGACCGCCATTTTTTCTTTCGTGCATCGATGGCGACCGCAAGAAGCTCACAACGACCGTATTTATTCGTGGGTTTCTGTGGTTGTTTGTTGAATGGTGACATTTTGAGCTAGTGGAACGGGAAAATTTTGCGGTCGTGGTCGTGGGCTTTAGTGTTCATTACTGGAACGCGCCCTTAGTAACAACTTAACATAGATAACATAATACGTATAGAATGCTAACTCAATAGTACCTTTTGATAACGCAAAAGCGGTCTCTGGTTTTTTGGAGCCAAGTATTTTTAGACGCGCGGGAATTTTGAATCTGCGATTTTTATGTTTGTATTTTGTATTTTTTTTTATTTTATAAACATGTATCTTTAATTTGAAAGGTTTATTTTAAATTTTCATACAAATTTGTTACTTATTAACTAATTAAAGATACATATTTACACAAACCACCCTATTTGTAGAATATAACATATAAACAAAATTTTACATTTAAACCTTTTATTTAAAAATTACTAATCGTGTAGATGAGTTACATACAAACTGTATATCAGTATAACACATTTAAAGTAGATTTTAGATGATATAAAAGTAGAAGTATGGTTTACCCAAAAACAAATTACTGAATATAGATTTTAGACTTTTACGTCTTTTGAAAATCCAAATCCATTATCCTAGGATTATCTGGAAAACCTTATATCTCACTTAGTTGTTGCAAGGACAATTGTATGAACCCAGTTTAAAAGTATTCTTGAAAATTAATAAAATATTTTCAAAATTTGAGATGTAAGCCTACGATGTAAGTGGAAAAAGTTAACATACCTAGAATTTATAACAATTTGCTGGAAATCCAACAGTAATAGTAACAGTAACAAGACCTTTTTAATCTCAAGTATCATTTCTCTAAAAAAACATGAAACTGGTACATTTTGAATGCTAACTATCACCATACTAGCACATAACTATCAATTCTGACAACTAAAAAATGTTTCGCCAAGTTGATTTTTTCTTTAGTTTCATGAGGCGCCATCTATACTTTTGGGGCCAAGTAATTTAGTATTGAGTTTACATTCTATATAAATTATATTATCTATGCAACTTACCTTTGATTTATAAGACTACCGATTAAGCTCACTTTGATAACCAAGCAACAGCGGTCTTGCCAACCAAATAAAGTAAAACTATGCAGCTTTTATATCGATTTGCGAATGTGGCCAGAAATAAATAAACTTAGAGTACCTAAATATAATTCTTTGTATAAATGAAAATGCAATATGGGTGTCAATAACTATGGTACTGTCAACAACTGTATACTTTACCCTATTCGCCATCAAAAGAAACATTAAAACTCCCCTAGCCCATACAAAAATTTGGCTGTAATTTTAATATTTTCCATTGTTTTTTTACAAATTTAATTTATGTGACTGTTTTGAGTCTGAACGAATGCTGATAATTGCTGACAGCAGGTGACAGCTTTGGCTGACAGTAAATATTTTAAATACTTATCGCCAAGATACGATTCTCGCACGCGGACACGCCCACACCCTATAGTGAATTTCAACCAAATATTGGGAATTTCGACTTGGGATATTCGACTATAAGATGGCATAAAAGTAAGAAAAAAAAACTTAAAATTATAAGAGCAAAGGCTAAAGCTTTTATTAAGATTTAGTTAAACTTCGTCTATTTAACGAAACAGAAATAAAAAAATGGGGAAAGGCCAATTATGTTCTTCTGAATTGTTCCTGTGAATAAAGATTTAAGTTAGGAAGTTTCCATGTCATGAAAATAGTAACCTATATCCTATATGACACGATACTAAAGAACTAATTTTATTTCGATATCTCAAAAAACAACGGAGATATTTAATAGTTTGTAAGCGCGATGTAACGAGACTCGCTAATGTATTTTTGGTCGCTTTGACATCATAAGTCATGAATGTTACTGTCAACTGTTCGAGCGAGTAGTGTGCCTTATGACGTCACCACGCCAAAGCGAGTAGTGAACTTTGAAGTGGAATAACTTTCTCATTTTTCTTTAAAAATATTTAAAAGAACTTTTGAAATATCTTTATATTTCAAAAGTTCTTTAACCATTAATTTTCAAATAATTAAGATTATTATTAGGAGAAAAATAAAAAAAATCATTTTATCGATTCTTTTAATTTAAAAATCCTCATTAAAAAACTTCATATTTTTTCAAGGTATCTTGTTTGCGAATCAATGAATTTATTCCATAAATTATGATGACCATGTAAATTAGGTAATTGAAGGTACATAAAAAAAATTGTATATCGATGGCCTAGGTGCATTACCTCGTAAATGCAGTTTTTTGCCAAAATGAGTTTTTGACAGAAATAAAATTATGATATTCCGTTTTATTAACTGGCAATATCTCGTACATATTTAACCAATAGAAATGCACAAATTTGTCACGTACTAATACCCCGTGTCAAAAAGTAACATGCAAACAATGAGAAGTTTTTCGTTGTTTTCTCCCATATTTGATTTTTGCACTTACGAGGTAATGCGTAATGCCCCTAAACCATCGAAATTGAAACTTATAAAAAAAAATTTTACACACAATAATAGGCGTCGAAAACGGCTCCTGCCTTAGGCGCATAAAAACCTTGCTATGGCTCTGTAACTCATTACCCATTTTTCTACACTTTTAAACGAGTTTAAATATTGCACACAAAGTCAACAATGACAGATGACATATTTGACTACGTCAAAAGTGAAAGAAAGGTGCGAGAGTAGGCGATATTTTTATTTTACTTTAGACGTGTGAAGATACTTAAAACACAACAAACTACCATGTGAACTTAGAAAGAGAGGAACGAAAATACAGAATATAATAAATTACAAATTCTATAGATTAAGTAATTATTATTTTTTTTGCTGATAAGTTTTGCTTTTGTCACATAGGAGAAACGGTATTTTTATTTTTAGATAAAAACAATAATGAAACATCGAGATTATAATCATATTATAGAAAATGAAAATAACGATCTTGCAATTCTCATTGTGGAAGAACCTTTTAAGTTTGGCGCATACGTTCTTCCTGTGTGTGTCGATTACAGTCCAAAATTCGATTATTCAGATTTGCGTAACAAAAAAGGAGTGGTAAGGTTTCTAGGTTAAACAGCAATATTTTTTTTATGAATTTGATTTTTAGGTTATGGGTTGGGGTACAACTGAAACTCGTATGAACTCGGAAACATTAAAAGAACTGACCGTTGAATACAAATCAAATGACGAATGTATATTACCTGAGGGAATGCAAATTTATTATAAATTAGCAAGAGACAAAATTTGTGCTGGATTATTAAATCAAGGTATAAAATTTGAATGAGAAAATGGCCCTAAATTATTATTAAAAAAATACCTTTACGTTTTATATATTTTAGGTAAAAGTGCTTGCAAAGGGGACAGTGGGGGTAGTTTAGTGTTTCGAGGTTTAGATAATCGCTATTATCTTCGGGGAATCGTTAGTGTAGGGACAATAGTCGACGGAATTTGTGATTCTTCACAACTAACACTCTTCACAGGAGTTTATTTCCACAAAAAAATCATATTTAACGCAACTGTTGTATTTCCGGATTAAATCCAGTAAACACACTTGTAACTGTAATTGTAATTATAGTTTACAATTGTACGTTGTTAGGAAGCACTCGTTAGACAAGGGAAAAATATTCAAAAAAATTCGTCTAGCAGATTATTCAAGATATGAGTGCTCAAAGTTAAAAATTTTATTTGTACATTTTTAGTTATTTTTGCTCTTTATACTACATAACATAAAGATAATTGTGTTGTTATTGCATTTCTCAACAAAAAATATTAATTTATGTTGAGAATGTAACGATATTTGCATTTTAAAATTTATAATTTATCATAAAATTAACAAAAACGTTATATGGCAACAATGTAAAAAAAAATTTATTTGCTTTAAATAAAAATAACTAATAATGAAATGGTTTATATTTTGACTAATTAATTCTTGAACTATAAAAAAATGTCATGTTAATTTCAACTTCATCACCTTTATTAGATTGTAATTATAACTCACGAAAAATTTGAATTAAATATTAAGAGGTAAATGGTATCTTCAAAGTCTACTTTGAAAACAATGTTGTCAAGTTTACTTCTTTAAAACATGCCAATAACTTCGGAATTTCTATCCAAATATTTTTTTATTTATTTTACGCAACGATTGCTTCCAAACAACGTACCGTGGAGGGTGTCCGCGACTTTTTAAGTACCCTGTATATAAAACATTCATATGTAATATCACGAGTGGTCAAATTTAAGTCGAATATTTTTCACTGTCATTACCACGAATGTCATTTGGGGTTAAGTTTTAATTCCCCGACTGCGTAGCAGGAGTGGAATTTTTACCCCAAATGACATGAGTGGTAATGACAGTGAAATTTTCCATTTTTGTGCAAAATTTGATAGCCAACTTCAAACTTTTTGAAATTTGGCATTAACGTCATAAAATAATCGGTGATATTTTTGACGTTTTACTTGTCACAAAAAATAATCACTTGTGAGTTGAATAGTCATAGATAACTCTTAAATTCTTCTATGTAGCTAATTTAAATATACAGAGTGGTGATAAAGTTTGGAACCAAGGTCATAACTTCCGTAAAAAAATTTTTTGTATAAATCGCTCGGACAGGTCAATTTTTGTTTCAAAAATGCCATCTTTTGGAATGAAAAAAATATTCATGACGTCACTGATAACTTCACTATGACGTCATCATCAATTTTTTTAAACGGAAACCCCTACTTTTTTTACACATTTTTCATAGACCTTTTTATCATATTAATGATCACATAAAAATATTTAAAAAAATTTCAACCATTTTTGAAAAAAAAAATAAATTTACTCAAAAAAAAAATTATTAATTTTCAATGAAAATATTACAAAAAAAAAGTAAATTTTTAATTTACAAGTAACAAATTTTAACGAAAATGTTCAAATTGTTCCCCATTCACCATTTGGCATTGTCCCATTCGAGTGTAGACACTCTGAATACTATTGTTAATAGCTTCTTCGTCAATTTGTTGCAATTCCGTCCTAATTCTTGTAAATTATTAGGTCTATTGAAATAAACTTTTGATTTTAAATGTCCCCACAAAAAAAAATCTAAGGGCGTTAGGTCGGGAGATCGCGGAGGCCACTCAATTGGTCCCCTCCGACCTCCGACCTATCCATTTGTTGGGAAACGTGGTGTTAAGGAATTCTCGCACCGCCCTGCCAAAGTGTGGAGGAGCCCCATCTTGTTGAAACCAAATGTTTTGGTTAGGAATGTTGCGATTTTCATAATTGTGGAAAATACGAAGTAAAACTGGTAGCAAATCAGTCCGCAAAAAATTCAAGTATCTTTCGGCAGTAAGGTTTTCATTAAAAAAGTAAGGTCCTATAAAACGTCTGCCAATCATTCCCACCCATACATTTAACTTTCCCTGTCTTTGACTATGGGATTCTACGGCCCAATGAGGATTTTCCTGTAACCAATACCTACAATTATGTCGATTCACTGATCCATTCAATTGAAAGGTAGCTTCATCGGAGAAAATTATACTACTTAAAAAATTTGGATTTTGATCACATCGCGCCATCATTTCTTCACAAAATTGCAGTCGGCGATCGGGATCATCTTCATTTAACTCTTGTATGAGTTTTATTTTGTATGGGTGATACTTTTCCTTTTTTAATAATTTTGCGACATAGGAATGATCCACATTATTATTTCTTAAAATATCTCTTGTTGAAATATTGGGATTTTCTTCAATCGCAAGTAATAAATTTAATTTGGTTTCTTCATTCACTTGAGGCCGTCCTTGTCGAGGCAAATCTCCTACAGATCCTGTTTCTGCAAATTTGGTAACTAACTTACTTACTGTAGATCTTGAGATTTGCGGTCTATTTGGATATTGCTCATTAAACAAAGCACAAGCTTCCCCATGGGTTCTTTTTCTATCGCCGTATCCTACCATAATTAAAATTTCGATTCTTTCGAGTTCGCTTAAACGAGGCATTTTTAATTTCGCAAAACTTAATAGTTGTTGATTATTATTAAACAAACGAAGTAAGCTATTCAAGCATTGGTAAATGGATTTAAAATTTTATTTGCCATACAAAATAACGTCAACTAAAGCACTTTTATAAAGGCAATATTTATTACAATAAATTTTGAATATCAAAAGCTTTTTCAAATTTATAATAAATTACAATTTTATTTAAAGTTTATTATTACTCAAACATTTTATTTTAATTACCTTTTCCATTAAAAGTTATTTAAAATTAGTTTTAAGAAAATTCCAATTGTGTAAAGAAGAACAATTCGAATATTTTCAATAATAATTTGTTATTTTTAAACTAAAAATTAGTTTAATTTATTTTTCTTGTCATATTTTCATTGAGAATTAATAATTTTTTTTTTGAGTAAATTTATTTATTTTTTCAAAAATTGTTAAAATTTTTTTAAATATTTTTATGTGATCATTAAAATGATAAAAAGGTCTGTGAAAAATGTGTAAAAAAAGTAGGGGTTTCCATTTAAAAAAATTGATGATGACGTCATAGTGAAGTTATCAGTGACGTCATGTATATTTTTTTCATTCCAAAAGATGGCATTTTTAAAACAAAAATTCACCTGTCCGAGCGATTTTTACAAAAAAAATTTTTACGGAAGTTATGACCTTGGTTCCAAACTTTATCACCACCCTGTATGTATATTTTACATATATAATACATATTATATTATATTCTCTATGTAAATAATATATAAAAATTATAATATATTATTAATGTAAAATATCGCATGCATTATTTACATTAAACATTTAATGTAAAATATATATAAATTATTTATATATGTATAATATAATGTATTATTTATATATTATGTATATATGAATTCTTTATGTAAATCTTCTTCTTTATGTGCCTATCCTCTATGGATGTTGGCAATCACATTGATCCACTTTAATCTGTTCACTGCTGTTCTAAATAAAGCCGTTGATGTCATTCCGGTCCATATCCTTATATTTTTTAGCCATGATATTCTGCGGCGACCTGCTGATCTTTTTCCTTCTATTTTCCCTTGCAGGATTAGTTGCAGTAGATGGTATTTTTCGTTTCTCATGATATGTCCAAAGAACCCCATTTTCCTGTGTTTAACGATTGTTAGGAAATCAAGTTCTTTCGCGATGCGCCGTAGTACCGTTTCGTTTGTCACGTGATGAACCCATGAAATCCTGAGCATGCGACGATAGCACCACATCTCAAAAGAGTTGATGCGTTTGCAGGACGCTTCGGTGAGGGTCCATGCTTCCGCTCCGTATAATAGGACTGATAATATATAGCATTTAAGAACTCTTAGTCGGGTCTGTATGCTGAGCGACATGTTACATAGTATGTCCCTCATCTTGTTGAATGCACCTCTTGCCTTCTCGATTCGGCATCTTATTTCTCGAGAATGATCCCATTCTTTATTAAGGGTACATCCCAAGTATGTAATTGTTTCGGCCATTGGTAACGTTGTATTGTCGGCAGTGAACCGAAGGTTATCTATGTGGTTTTTGCTGATGATTAGGATTTGCGTTTTCTTGCAGTTCAACTTCATGCCGTATCGTTCGCTCACATTTGTTATGCAGTCTATCAGTCTCTGAAGTCCCTCGGCAGTATCAGCAATCAGCACCGTGTCGTCCGCATATCTAAGGTTGTTTATTGTTTCGCCGTTTATTACTAGACCTTCCTCTACGTTGTCCAGTGCTTCTTTGAATAGCTGTTCTGAATATGCGTTGAACAGCAGTGGTGAAAGTACACACCCCTGGCGGACCCCTCTCTTCACTCTAAACTGCTCGGATATTTGGTCTTCTACCCGAACCATGGCCTCTTGCTGTAGGTACAGATTGGATATAATGTCTATGTCTCTGTTGTCGATTCCGCTTTCTCGTAGGATTGAGATGAGTTTGCTATGTCGAACTTTATCGAAGGCTTTCTCGAAATCAATAAAGCATGCAAATACATCTGCGTTGATGTCGCGTGCTCTTTGGATAAGGACTTGTATGGCGAATAAAGCCTCTCTAGTTCCTAGTCCTTTTCTAAAGCCGAATTGTGTATGACTGATGTTGTCGTCTAGTTTTCTATATATGCGAGTTTGGATGATATTGAGGAATACTTTTAGAACGTGGCTCATCAGGCTGATTATTCTGTGATCTGAGCATTTTGTTGCGTTCGCTTTCTTTAGGAGTGGGATAAATGTGGATAATAGCCAGTCTTTTGGTATTTGACTTTCTGTGTAGATTTTGTTGAAGAGTGTAGTCACCAATTTCACTTGTTCTGGCTCTAGTAGTTTGAGCATTTCTCCGTGTATCTGATCTGGTCCCGGAGCCTTGTTGGTTTTCAATCGGTTGATGGCTGCTTCTACTTCTTGTTGAGTGATGATAGGCCCTTCGTCACCCGATGTTGTGGTCGTATTGTTGTCCACATCTATGTCTCCAAAAAGCTCTTCCATATATTGTTTCCATCTTAATAGTATTCTGTCAGTTTCTATGATGCTGTTATTGTCTGTGTCTAGGATTACGCCACCACCCCTACGTTGTTTGCTTCCTGTTGCTTCTTTTATTCTCTTATGGAGATTGAAGTTATCGTGTTTTGCTTGTAATATTTCGATTTCAGCGCATTTCTCTTGTAACCATTGTTCTTTGGCTTCTTTAATTGTCTTAAGTATTTTCTTGTGTAGTTTTTTATACATTTCTTGGTTTTTGTTTCTGTATTGCCTTCTTTCTTCCATAAGATTTATTATGTTATCTGTCATCCATTCCTGTCTTTGTTCAGTCTTTTCGGGTTTCAGTTCGTCTTCTGCGACCGTAACTATCGCTGTTTTTATTTGATTCCACAACTCTTCTGTTTGTGTTTCAGGGTTGCTGTTTTCAGATATGATGTTTAGTTCTCTATTTATCCTGTCTTTAGTTTTCTGTAGGACATTATTTTGTTTAAGTTTTTGTGTATCAACTTTTTTTGGGCATCCCTTTTTGATTATTTTCTTCAGTCGTAGTTTGGTGCGAGACAGTAGGAGGTTATGATCTGATGGAATGTCGGCTCCTGGGAATGTTTTGACGGAAAGGATTGCATTGCGATATCTTTTGTTTACCATTACGTAGTCAATTTGATTCCTTACTATTTTCTGTTGGTTATCGGCTGGAGATCTCCACGTGTAGAGCCTTCTGGGGGGTAGTTTGAAGTAGGTGTTCATTATTGCAAATTCCATTTCTTGGCAAAATTCTATTAGGCGATCACCTCTATCATTTCTCACGCCCAATCCGAATCTGCCCGCCACATCTTCAACTTCTCCCTGTCCCACTTTGGCGTTCATGTCACCTATAAGTATATTTACTTCCTCCCTTTTTGTGTGTTTTAGGGCAGTTTTTAGTTGTTCGTAGAATTCTTCGATCTCTTGTTCGGTGCTTTCAGATGTTGGTGCATATAGTTGTATGATGTTTAAGTCAAATGGTTTTGCATTTATTTTGACTAATGCTACTCTGTTTGAGATAGGGATAAATCCTTTAACAGTCTCGTTGACATTCTTGTTAAGTATTATTGCGACCCCGTTCTTGTTTCTAGAGGTGTTATCTCCGGAGAAATATATGTGGTGTCCGTCTATGACACAGTTCCCTGAGTTTTGCCATCTTGTCTCGCTGCATCCCAGTATATCGATCTCAAGTCGCTTCATCTCTTTTACTATGTTTACTGCTTTTCCAGCTTGGTACATGCTTTGCACATTCCAAGTGCCAATTCGTTTTTCTTTGTTTATTTTTATGTAAATAATATATGAAAATTATAAGGTTTATTATTATTAAATATTGCAATTATTTAAAGGAAGATACTGGCTGATGGGAATTAAGTGAACAAGGTTTTTTAAAAATCTATTTATTAATTGCAACGTTTCGACATAACAATTATGTCTTTGTCAAGCTCATAATCCAGATTATCATACCAAGTTTTCTTTAGTTCTTTTGTTAATATGAATAAATAGATTTAAAAAAAAACTTGTTTACTTACATCTCATGAGCCCGAATCTTCTTTTACATATATTTTTTAGGGATAAGTTATTTATACATATATTATTGCAATTATTATTTACATTAAACATTTAATGCAATATAAACGTGTACAAAGGACATATTATATTCAATATATTTATGAAAATAATATTATAAAAATCCTGGCCAAGGATAATTTTGCATAAAATAATAAAGGCGATAAACACTGCAAATTACGCTTACCAAAGAAATCCAGCATTCAACACTCATTAGAAAAATTTATGGAAGTTGGATTAGAATTTATTTATTTTGTTATAAGTAATATTAACTATTTAATTTTTATATTCAATTTCTTTTATTTTGAATGTTCTTAAAGTTTAGAATTTTTTGTTAATTTTCTTTTCAATTATTCGAGAACGGTTAGAATTTATTGTTTATTTTGTTATAAGTTTTTACTAATTTATATTTAATTTTTTCTATTTGTATTAAAACTAATATACCTATTATTTATTTAATTGGAATTTAAAATAAGACAATGTTTTTATATCTTCATTTCATAAATGGCTTGGTTCGACAATTTGCGACTGAAACGGCGCGGGTTCGAATCCCGCAAATCCCACTTTAAGTTTAAGTTAAGAAAATATTAATGTATTGTTGTACTTGTAGAGATGGCCTGGTGTAGTAGCTAATTACTAAAATGTATCGTCCAAATAAAGAAAATGATATTTTTTGTTTTTATTTAGTTATATCTGATATAGGTATATTGTACATATTTATTATATATTTTTGTTTACTGGGAATATTTTGGTGAATAAATTAATTAAAAAAACTGTACATTAAATTTCTCAACAATATATGTTTTTGGATCTAAAAGACTGTTATAAATATGATATTGGAAAGAATAAATATTTTATATTTTTGTTTTATTTGTTATTGATTTTTGCATTATTTTAACGCCCCATATATTGGTAAGTTTTATATTCCGCTCGCCCTCTGGTAGCAAAAATATTAACTTCTATATTCGGTACTTCCTCTTTTCATTTAACGCATTGGTACATGTTTTTTGAGCTTTACCGAAAAATGAATTTAAAACAGTTTTTGGCACTAACAAGTACCGAATATCCTCTATTTATAGCTTATAGCGCCATCTAAGCGTAGTCAGGGAAGGATATCTCGCATATAAAAAGTTTTGCCCCTGTGTTTCCGGGGGTATCTACGCTATGGAGCTGTTTATTAGTTTTGTAGGCAACTTTATTTACAATCCTTTACACTTACCTTTAATCAAACAAATATAAAATAAAATCTTGCGATAATTTGGATAAATTATTCAAGTACCTACTAAAAAGTAAAGAAGAAATTTTCCTTTTATGGGCCGTAGCTCTTTTAGGAAGCGAAATTAGACTTGTGATTATAAGATAGTTCTGTCTACTTAGTTGTAAAATCGCCTCCTAAAATTTTGCCGCCTAATTTATGGCCCCTGTATATCGATATCTTGTTCCATTTCAGAGTAACGTTACTTCTCCACAACTTGAGTCGCCCTGTATACGTACAGTGGTGGTAAAAAGTATAAAAACGTATTTATTCTTCAAACGTCATTAAATTATAAAGCCTTCTGTGATACTTGACAAGCTGTAACAAGTCATTTTTCTGTTCGTGGCCATGTTCGTACATTTCCGACGTAAATCTATTACAATCGAGTTTTTACTTTGCACTTCCAATCAGAAAAAATGCAATTTCGACTCCGCCGATTTGGCAACCATTGGGCCCGTTCAGCCGGTCCTAGCGAAAAAGTAATGTTATTATGCAACAAATTTATTAAATGTTTTATTTATTTATTTCATTTAAACGGGCAAGCCCAATTACAAAACAGTATTATATTTAAAAAAAATACAATAAACATATTCATAAATTAAATTAGATTAAATTATAAATTATATTACAAAAAGCATAATCCTACATTAACACATTTACAATAATTCAAGGAAAACGACCGCAAGCATGAAACAATTAAGCACGAAACAACTCAGTTGATGTTTAAAGAGAATAACATAAAAACGCCTGCAAAGAGGAAAGAGATGAATTAAATAAATCGCAATCGAACTTATTACCATTTGAGGCAATTCTTGACAGGGGAGAGTTTGAGCCATATGTAGTCCTGTGGACCCGGTTATGAATGTAAGATGAAAATTGTCTGGTATTACGAGGTGGAATATGGATACCTATTTGAGAAAGGATTTGGGGACACTGGATTGTAGAATTCAACAGTTTGAAGAGGAAGATAACATCAGCCTTAATTCTACGCTCTTCCAGAGTCATAATAGAGAAAATTCGTCTACATTCAGTTATTGAAAAATTAACGAATGGAATATTAGCTTTAAAAGCAATATACCGTATGAATTTATTTTGGACCCTTTCAAGTGCATAAATATGCGATGAATAGTTAGGTGACCAAACACTAGACGCATATTCAAGAATACTCCGACAAAGAGAGAAATAAATTGTTTTGATGGCATTTATATTAGTGAAATCTTTGGTAATACGCTTTATAAATCCTAGTATTTTAAGTGCTCTGTTAACGATAATGTTGTAATGTTTGATGTATGTTAACTTGTTATCAAGAGTAATACCAAGGTCCTTAATAACTTGCACAGACTCGAGTGGCACATTTTCAAGAGTGTAGTTAAATTGTACTGGATTTCGACCTTTACTGAATGAAATAGATTTACACTTTGTTAAGTTAAGTTCCATATGGTTCAATTCACACCAAAAACTCAAGGATTCTAATTCGCACTGAAGTAAAAAGCAATCATGATAGTTATTAATAGAACGATAGATTTTCATTTCATCGGCGAAAAGTAGAACATTCGAAACAGTGAAAGAGGTTACGATATCGTTAATAAAGATGTTAAATAATAGAGGACCGAGGTGACTGCCTTGGGGAACACCGGATGTTACTTTTATTTCGTTTGAGAAAAAATTCTTAATTTTTATAATCTGCGTTCTATCAAGGAGGTAATCTTGAAGAAGTGAATATAGTGTACCATGGAAACCAATAGCATGCAGCTTCGAGGTTAGGATCGAATGGGGTACTTTATAGAACGCCTTGGAGAAGTCTGTATAGATTGCATCAACCTGACAGCCATTCTCCAAGGAGTCCGAAATATATTGCACGAACTGTATTAAATTAGTTTGAGTAGATTTACCTTGTTGGAAACCATGTTGCTGATCAACTAAAATGTTTCTGAATAACGGCGTTATTTTATCAACAATGATACTCTCAAAGATTTTTGGAATGGTACTTAATATACTAATCGGTCTATAGTTAGATACTTCAGCCGCGTTACCACTTTTCAGTATAGGTGTAACTATACTACTCTTCTAAAGTGAAGGAAACACACCACTGTTTAATGAAGTTTTGAATAAAATAACTAGTGGAAGCGTCAAGGAATATGAACAGTTTCGCAATAAGTAAGGTGGAATTCCGTCAGGCCCGGACGAAAATTTAGGCTCGAGGTTACTAAGCTTATGAAGTACATCTTCAAAATTCAAGTTACACGAAGCAATATCAGTAGAATTCCCGTATGTAAAACTTGGAACGTTTTGAATTACAGTTTTTGAGTAAACAGAAGCAAAGTGTACACCGAAAGTGTTAGCAATTGCCTGACCCCCAATTACGGGTGTATTGTTGTAAGACATTTCATTTGGGATAGAATTATCTTTTCGTTGTTGATTTACAAAGTTCCAAAAACCCTTTAAATTGTATTTAACTGATGACTCCGTAGATGAGATATAATCTTTGTAACATTTATCCGTTAGTAACTTACACTGAGAGCGCAATCGACTAAATTCTAAATAGTCATCGATAATCTTTGAGTTTTTATATTTGAAATGCGCGGTATTTTTAGATTTTATTGTTTGTTTTAGTTCACAAGAAAACCAGATCGGAAATTTATCATGATTTACAACACGCTTACAGGGTATATACGCTTGCATGGCTGATGTAACAATACTATAGAATCTTTGTGTTGCCAGATTTATATCGATGGAACTCAAAACAAGCTCCCAGTTCAACCCTGAAAAATACTCATTCAAACTACCTAGGTCTGCTCTTTTGTAGTCGAATGAGTAGTACTCGCTTATTAAGGGTGAAAATGAAACATTGTTTTTAATTTCCAACAAAAGAGGTGGGTGATATACATCGGTTGGTAGCAGAGGATCAACACATGAGTTAATAGTAGCATTTAAGTCATTCGTGAAGAATAAGTCTAACAGATTATTATTTACATTATATACAGAGTTAATTTGAAATAGATTCAAAAACGCGAAAGAATCACTAATAATTTGACCATTCCCCGTTGATGGTAAAACACAAACACCCAGATCATCATTTGCCCATGTGTACTTCGGTAGGTTGTAATCCCCAAATAAGTAAACGTTGACACCAGGCCACAAGTCAAGAAGTTCTTCTATTGTTGAACAGTGGTCTTCATACAATTGGAAATCGCTATTGGGGGGTATATAAATGCAACCAAAGATAACAACAGAGTTGTGAAATTTCACTCGAACAAAAATTTGCTCCAAATGTGCGCTGTTTGATAATTCAATTCGAGTACACTGCAATTATTTAACAACCGCTATTAGAACACCCCCGCCCCGTTGTTTAACACTCGACGAAGAGTTTCTGTCGCATCTAAAGATGTTGTAATTTATTAAGTTTAATTCTGAGGAGCTAATGGAGTCGTTGAGCCAAGTTTCACTGAGTAGGATAATGTCGAACAAACACTGATTCAGACTTATAGACAGATCCATTGACTTAGTCCTTAAACCCCGAACATTCTGGTAGTAAATAAGAGATTTGCCCTGCTTACTTAGTTTTTTGAATTTTTAGAAGAATTCCGAGAATCGATAATTGTTGGAATCCCGTTAATGAACTTTAGTCTTTTAGTCGATTCTCCAGCGTCGATCATGGTCTTAAGTTGCGATTTAATTTTAATGTAGTATTCCTGTTGCATTTTGGTTTGGTCATTGTGAATAAAAATATGTGGATTCGATTTGGTAATTTTGTTTCTGTTTTTTAAAATATTAAGAGCATCAGCATTGTGTTTCAAGATGATTTTTATGGGACGTGGTTTGTTGTCATTCCTTTTACCCAATCTAAATATTTTTGATTCATCCAAGTCAACATTGCATGGAACAAGAAGATCGCGTACAACATTAAAATCAACCTCAATTCTACCAGTAGAAGAATTTTCTAGGGACTCAGCAACATTACGAATAATGACGTTATTTCTTCTTTTTTGACGTTCCAGTGTTTCGCTTAAGATAAGTTCATTATCCACAATCATATTCGCTGGACTGGAAGTGGAGTCAATATTTATAGAATTGGCATGGGCGGAATTCACGGTTTCCAGAACTTGCACACGCTTATTTAAGTCCTCGACGGCCTTTTTCAGCTCCATATTTTCAGATCTAAGTTGGTCAATAAAACCCATACATGTTTTAATTTCGTTAATGTCCGTCCGCTGAAGTCCAGAATCTTTAGCTAGAGAGCTAATAGACGTGTGTAATTCTTTCAATGCCCCTGATAAGTCACTAGAAGGAAAGTTGAACACATTAGGAGAGCCGGTAGTAATATTTGGTGACATGTCGGAAGAAACACAAGTATGTTTCCCCTTACCAGAGCCAATACACCCTGGATGACAGTATTTACCGCACCCCTTGCAAGTTGTTAACTTAGCGACATCGCTACCACAGCCACCTACACATTTTATAGACTGACTCATATTAAAGATGTATTGACCAGAACACAATTATACGACAAAAAGAAGAGGAATAATAGACAAGGACACACGCTTCACACCAACCGTGCCCGTGGTGATGACTTAAAATAGACAAACAATGGAAAGACTAGGCAACGGAAGGTACTAAAATGGAGTACAAAGGTAAGTAAAATAGGATGAATTGATAAAATTTAAAAGATTAAATATAGTGTTAAAAATTTAATTATACTAAATGTTTCGAAATTTGTTGATGTCTTTTTTTATAAATTATACATTATCAACATGACATTGCATGACATATGACGTATGTAAATAAAAATGAAATGAAACATTAGCGTGTTGATTGGGAGTAAAAGTACTTTTACATAGCCAAAAAATCAAAGTTTAAATACATCTGATATTAAAAGAACAAAAAATTATATTAATTTTATTAAACTAAATGAACTAATCAAACAATATGACTTGAAATTTCTAGATATAATTGAAGTTAGCTTAATGTATCAAAAATTTTTAGATAATTTAAATAAACTAATAAAAAAATGTAGTTATTTAAAAAACAAAGTAAAGAAGAGAAAACAATGGATGACAACTGAACTAGCTCTTGAAAGGACCTTATCGGGTTTTGGGAGCATTTTGTACAAGAATGAAACTTATGCCACTTATAAATAAGAAATAAATATACAATAGTGTAAAATATTTCCCTCTTTAGGAGACCGCTTTCGCCAAAAAACGCAATTGAAATTAATTAATTTTTGCACAATTAGACAACGATGCTGGTGTTTTCCTCGGTGTTTCTAACAAACATAGTAGTTTGGTTGCCTATGCCATTTATTTACTATGATTTATTGACTTTAATAGTATAAAAATTATACAATTAAGTACATATTTGTTATGACTTGATTAGAAATTAATTTTTAAGTATTTATTTTATTCAAATAAACTTATAATTTAAGAATATATTTTTTACAATTAAAAAATTTTTACACAGTTGTCGTTTTTTTGCAATTTTTAAAATATTTGATAAAAAATGACTTTTCCAGTTCCCTGGAGCTCTGAAACTTTTACTGTAAATTCAATGGCTATAGTTTTAATAGTTGTAATAAGATTTGTAATATTACGGGGTCAATTAAAAATAAAATATCTTTTACAGGTTAGCGTAGGACTTTATTGCACAATCAGGCAACATTGCAATTATTACCTCTCAAACGAAACGTCCAAATTAAATGCACAATAATTATTAGTAAAAAGTAGAACCGATAAGGGACCTCGGTGGCCGCAAAGGGCTTGTAAATTCCTTCTATTTTTGTAGAACGCGCGTTCTGGCACTTCTAAGCACCTCCTATCAAGTAGGCAAGATACTATTTTCAACATTCGGCAAGTTATTTCTCCTTTGCTAGAATGTTTCATTCCAGTATGTTACATGAGCGCGTACCGGATTTCTTTTTATGTGTACGCGCCGGTTTTAGATGTTTTTATAAATAAACGTACGAACGCAAGAAATGTGTGCGCATGGCAATAACACCTAATGTGGGAAGCCTTTCAATCCAGTGTGAGTCACAGTGAGTCAGTCGCCAGATACCTTTGTAAAGCGCGTACGAATTTGTTAGCCCGGGCATTACTTCTTGTTTGTAACAGTAACCATTGTCTTAAAGGCCTTATAATAAAGGTCATTTATATCTACCATCAGGTTAATACTTTTGGCGATTGTATTCGATTATTAACGTAGGTTCCACAAGGAAAACACCCTATTAGTTTTAAGTGTCATTTGCTTTCAATTTAAACGTAAATAAAAGGTAATTAAAATTTATCTGACAGCACTTGTCAAAATTTGAATTTTAAAATCCGCTGTTGTCGTGTTAATAAATATATTTTTAAATAATGTAAAATCTCATAAATGTATTTATAATTCATATTTATTGAAGAAATTGGAAATATAATTAATACTGGGGGTATTTTAGTTAATTTTTGTAGGTTTAACTTATTTTTCATGTTTGCCCAAAAACACCTAGGAAAACGATAAGGTCCTTTGAAATACAAAAAAGAGATGATTTGTATCATAAATACATAAATGATAATAATGACATAAATAAAAAAATATATACAAATTACAGAAACTATATTAAAAACTTAATAAAAATTACAAGCAAAGGAAGCAACAGATTTAAATACAACTCAAAGTAAAGTCATAAATCAAATCACATTCAATAATACTATTGAAACAGATATAAAGGTTATTACTAATATCTTTAATAATCACTTTCTAAACATAGCGGACAACATGGCTAAAAAAATACCTAAAGCTAATTCTAGACCAATTCATATCTTAAGAAATTCCTCTTCTTTCTTCTTCAACAACATTTCTGAAGAGGATGTTATATCCTCTATTAGTACACTAAGAAATACTCTAACTACAGGTATTGATCAACTGAGTAATATCACTTTAAAAAAGACAGCAAAAACTGTATGTATCCATTTAACTATAATCTTTAACATGTGTGTGGAAGGTGGTTACTTTCTAACTGAGTTGAGGCAATCAATAGTAATTCCAGTATTTAAAAACGGGGATAAAAAACTAGTGAATAATTATAGGCCTATCTCGATTACCTCAAATGTATCAAAGTGTTTCGAAAAAATTATAAAATTGACACTGTCAATCATTCAAGATTAATAGAAAAGTTAGAAATAATGGGAATTAGAGGAAACACATTACAACTCATAAAGAGCTATTTAAGTGAAAGAGTACAACTAGTAAAAATAAAAGAAATATTAAGTGATGTGGGAAGGGTAAAATGGAGTGTACCACAGGGAACAGTACTCGGTCCACTGTTGTTCATCCTATACATTAATCACTTACTAAATATGAAAACTGATATGAAATCTATCTGTAAACTCATTACTTATTCTGATGATACAACTTTAACGGTAAAAGGGGATGATATAAAAATTAACATTGAAAAAAATCTAAAATTAGTTAAGCTATGGTTGAATGAGAACTTTGAATATTGATATCGTTTACTCCATACATTAATATAAATAAACTAACAACACCAATAAAAATTCATAACCAGAATTGCGATCACATAATGTGTAAATGCAAACAAGAAATTTTTTATAAGAAAGAAATTAAATACCTAGGAATAACAGTAGACCAACACTTGAAATGGGACAGTCATATAGAGGAGATAGTAAAGAAAATCAGAAAGTATACTTATCTTTTTTACAAAATTAGAAATACAGGGTGTCCCAAGATTCAGTTTATAAGCTATAACTTCGTTAGTTGGAGAGATAAAAAAATCAAATCAAAAAAGCTGTCAATGACATCAAATTGGGATTCCAATTCCATTCTTAAAATATTATTGGCTTTGACCACTCTTAAGAAGTCATCATCAACTTTTTTTTCAAATGGTACCCCTACTTTTGTTAACAGAAATTGGATCTTAATTTTATTTTGAATACGACAACACGTTACTCACTTAAAAAAAGTGTTATAAAATTTAGCTTATTTTTTTATTTTATGATAAAGTACTAAAATAAATTATAATAAATGTAAAAAATTGGCTCCTACACATTGTACACAAGCTTTAAAATGTCAAAAACGATTTTATTCATTTTCTTCGACAAAATAACTTTATTGACATTTGACGATTCAAATCCAAGAAAATATTCACAATGCACATTCACATTCTGTGTATCAAAAATAGTAAAAATACATAGTGTCGTATTCAGTATAAAGTTGAGATCCCATTTCTGTTTACAAAAGTAGGGGGTGCCATTTGATAAAAAAACTTGATGATGGCTTCTTAAAGGTGGTCAAAGCCAATAATATTTTAAGGACGGAATTGGAATGCCAATTTGATGCCATTAAAAACTTTTGTTGATTTGTTTTTTTATCTCTTCAACTAACGGAGATGTATCCTGTAAACTGAATCTTGGGACACCCTGTATATTTGATATATTAGAACTAAAAACCATCTACTACGGTTCAGTTCAATCTATTCTAAATTACGGGATAATAGTATGGGGAAATGCAGCTAAGCAAAAACAGTTAGAATGAACAAAAAAATTGGTCAAAGGTCATTAAATTATCTATTACCCAAAATCTTAAATAAATTACTAGAAACCTTACTGCTTGTTCGTGGAAAATCATGTTTGTTAGCGGAGTAAAAAAATGGATATTAGACTCTAATATAAATTATGATTTCTTTATTTAAATGAATGTTGAATATACATATACATTAATTAATATATAATATATTATTATAATATATTATTAATTTTAAAATAAATTTGAAAGTTAATAATTCTGGGTTGTAGTATAAAGAAATAAGAAAAAAATTAAAAAAATTCAAGGCAGTACGACTTTTTGTTCAAAAGATATGAATTTTTATATAAAATATGGCTTTCTAACAAATGAGTAAAGGTGTATTGTTAAAAATTCATATTTCGCTTAATAACTAAAATTAAGAAACGAAAATTCGTACAGATAAGTTTGTAAAAATTATCGATATTATCTTGTTAAATTTTTTAAAATTTAATAATTTTTTAAGGTACATTACCTAGAAACAATTTGTTTTGTTTGAGTTTTTGGGGTGTAAAATTTTTTTGGGGGGGTATAGAGAGGAAGTGACCCCCTACATTTCATCTATTTTCTATTATCTTTCATTTGCGGGGTCGATTTTGAAAAGATTCCAAAAAATTATTTTTTGAGATATTTTTAAGGCTTAAAATTTTTCATGGAAAGGATTTCAAATTTTTACCAATGGTAAACACCATGGATAGACGCGTTTTAAATAAAAAATTGGTTAAAATCGGTTAAACAGTTTTTTTGGAAAATATTGGCAAAGTTTTGGCAAAATTTTGGTACAAATACGGGCCTGGACGACGTAATTTTATACCGAAAATTAAAATTTTCACGGAATTTGGTGGGGGAGGTAACGGTGCGAATTTTAAGCTATTACTCGTCCCGGCGGATCTAATAGATTAGAAGATATTAATTATTATGTGAAAAGTGAAAAATTTCAGACCGCAATTTTGGTTCCAAACGGAGATTTTGCATATTTTTGCTACATTTTCGGCCATAACTCGATAACGAAAGGAGATAGCGAAGAGATTCTTTTTTTGTCGTAAAGTGGACCATGAAAGCTTTCAGTAAATGTACATTGCGTTAGTGTAGAATAAAATTTGAGGGACTGATTAAACCGAAACTCGAATAAAAATTCGACTTTTTTTAAATGCGATCTTAAAAAATTTAAGATTTCGTTGTTTTTTCAAAATTTAAAAAACCCTATGCGTGGGCGGTTTTAATACCAAGAGTAGATTTATCAGAATTTTTTATAATGAAAATTCGTTAAAAAATAGGCCGACGGGAGCCGCTGACCCCTAAATTCAACATTTTTACATTTTTACGCCATAACTTTTTAACCGCGCAAAATTTAAAAATGCACTATGCTTATTACACCACAAATATTGTTATTCTTTGATAATCTGATGTAAAATTGAGAAAATTTTAAAAATTGACGGCTGCAGAGGGTGCTGACCAAAGCGCGCGTTTGAGCTATTTTATTAACATTTCACTTGGGATTTTTTTTTCAAGTCCAGGGGTAAAATATAATCGTGCTGATTTTTTCTCGCATAAATAATAAAGATAGAAGGGAAATAAAAAACATTGGAATATTATACACTGTCGGGATCATAAGTTACGAATTTTCAAAGTCGGCGTCGAAAAAGCACTAATTTCAAACTACAAATTCGAGGGCGCCAAAAGTACAGAAAAAATTAAGATATCAAAAAAAGCGCTCGTTTCCTGATGTAGCGCGGTATGTAGATGACAAATCAAGAAAGCGCGATTTTTTTTCACCTGCCGATCTTCTAATGGAAGCCGTACAGTTTTAGCACTTTTGCCGACCGTATATATATATATATACCCGTGCGAGGCGACTAGGAAATAATGACGTCACTCAGCTCGCAAGGAAAAAAAGTAGCGCCGCGCGATTTCATAAACTTTGTTAATTAATTGCGAAGCCATTTTAAGTGCTAGACCAAAAATTCAAATTGCAAAATTCAAGTTAAAAGGTACTCTTTTATATAAAATTATAAAAAAAAATGAGTCGGTCATTGAAGTCGCTCGACGGCTCGACGCGGCCGAGTCGTCATGTTTATTCCGCAAATTTCGCAGCTTGGGTAAGCTGACTCAAATTCAAGTCAGCTTGAGTTGGGCAAGATAAATGTAGTCACTGATTGATTTCGAAATTCGCTTGATTTTTCTTTATAAGTAATGTGCATGAAGCTTTTTTAGTTTATGAATGTAACATATTTTACAGAAATGTTGCTTATTGGGTTACATATTTCTATTATAATTATTGGAAATATTTTATAAAGATAAAGTAAAATAATTTCTACATATTTTTAAAATTTTATAGATTAAATTAATTTTATGTGATTATTAAATAATCGTTTGAAATTATAAATAGTATCTTATTATGATTTGAATTAAAACATTGCTATGCAATAATCTTATTTACAAGGAAAAGTTTAAAAGGTTATCGTCAAAAATAATCCAGCGAGAGCAAACAAAAAATTTATTAATATACGATTCATAATTAAATATTTTCAAGATCATACTGATACTTTATAACTAATTAATAGTGGAATTTCCACACAGAGGTCAATGTTTTAAAATTCTTCTGCGGCAAACTGGTCAGAAATTATTATTAATCCAACACTACGGGTCTGAGTTAACCAATTGACAATTTTATCATTAAAATGTGAATTTATTTTTAATAGCCATTTGTTAGTTTAGTCTGGTTTGGTGATGTGATTTTTGTTAACATGACGGGTTTTAAAATAACTTTTTTAATATTTTCCTTGACCTTGTGTAAGTATACTTTTTGAAAGTATTAGATGTGATTCTACTTATTATGTTTTGCGTGCTAAATAATAAATCTACAGTGTTTGTGATTTAATATGAAAATTTTTAGTTATTTTAAGTGTGGATTGTTGGTTCTGGGATCAAAGTTATGCAATTTTAAATAGGACTAAACGACAAAACAAATGCAACGGGTAAATATTAAATAATTAAGTAACATATTTTTAGTTTATGGAAGAAGCACGTTTCTTAAGCTGGTTTTTTAATCAAAATCAGATGAAATTAAAATTTTTAAAAACATCTATGTCATTGTATTTTAAGGGTATATTTTTTTGGTAAGCCACTGCAGTTTAAGTTTAAGACTTTGAAAAAATATACGACGCTGTTATGTAAAATAAGTAATTTGGCCTCAGATTCCAATATGTTCATCACCCAAAATCAATTAGAACCAGCAGAAATCTCAGTTTGGAAACTCATAGATGATTAAAAATCCTAACGAATTTACCAAAGAATTATCTTTCAAAAAATAACTATTTTTTTGAAATATGTTTGTAATCTTCCAAAAATATGCTTAAAAGATACTCACGTGTCATTTTGGTTGCATCTCCGAAAATGTACAGGGTGACTCATAAGGAATACAAAATTTCTTTGTAGAATTCGAATCATTTTATTTTCTGCTTCAATAAATTTTTCAGGTATATTCGCCCATTTCTTTTGATTCAAATTTTTACAATAAATCGAGAAACCAAGAATTGAAGCCACATCAAACAAAAATCTTCAGTACTTAATTATACAAGGTGTCCCGTTATTCGACTGACAACGTTTAACTGAAGATTCCGCACCTAAAAATAAGTCGAAATGACCCTACTTATCTATGACCAAAAGTGAACCCCTGAGGAGTTATATGCTTTTGAAGTTGAACTAAAAAAATAAATTTTTCTTTATTGTGTCCAAACCGATGAAGATTTTATGACGAAATTTGGCGTACTTGAGTTTTTATAAGAAACGCGCACTTTGTAAATAATTAGACAAAATTTAACATCTGCAAAGGGTTTAAATTAAAGAGGATGGGCATAAACCTCCTTATAAGTTTTTAGACTCTTAAGATATTAACATTAAAGTTACCAATTCCCATTTAATCATTCAATTGTAAGATTTTTTGTCTCTTATGTCTTCCAAATAAATTATCCCGTTCCTGCGAAAAATGTAAAAAAGAAATTCAGTGAAAGACTAATTTAATTAATAACTTCACATTATGTAAGTGAAGTTGCATAAACTTGAATTTAAATTTTTTGGAAAATATCTAATGTATTGTTAAAGTTTACCAGTTTAAACGGTATTAATTTAAAATAAAACAAATGAAGAGGAAATAATGTAACAGTTTTTTTTTAAAAAAATATTGTAATAAATTAAGTGCATGCCATCTGAACGAATACAAGAATTAATTCGGCGCAAAAATGAAAATCGTATAGATTCAAGGACGTTTGGGATTTCACCTATCTCAATGGTTGCGTTGACGATTCGTACCCAAAGATCTTCTCTGCTCTCTGCATTCGACTGGAGTACTGTAAAGTTTATCTTTTAAACAACCCCAAAAAGAAAAATCTAAAGGATTTAGATCCGGTGATCGCGGTGGCCAAGTGACTGGAGCATCAGCACCCCGACCAATCCATCGGCGAGGAAATTTTTCATTTAAATAATTTCTCACATTTATTGAAAAATGAAGGAGGCTCCGTCTTGCATAAACCACATCTGTGCTCTGATGGCAAGGGGTACTTCTTCTAGTAGTCCAGTAAGATTATTTCTTTTAGAAAATCTAAATACGACACACCATTTAGTCTTGGTGGTAATTCAAATGGCCCTATAATATGTTTGTCGATTATACCTGCCCACAGGTTGATGGAAAACTGTCTTTGATAATTGGCTACAATTTTCTCATGGGGATTTTCATCCGACCAGCTATGTAAATTATGCAAATTAATCATTACATTTCTTGAGAAGCAAGATTCGTCATTAAACAAAATTATTCTGGCCATATTTGGATTTTGGTCGTATTTGCGTTTGAACCATTAGCAAAATAACAATCTATATTATTCAAATCAATCGGCAGCAATTCTTGAACTTTGCGAAAATGGTATGGTTGAAGTGACTGTTCGTGAAGTGTTCTGTATACGTCATTTTTTTGAATTTGTAATTGCGTAGAAATCTTTCTTACACTTACTCTGCGATTCTCCTCCACACATCCCAATATTTGTTCTTCTGTCTCTACTGTTCTTATTGTTCGTGGGCGCCCTACATTTCTACGATCAGTTTCCAGTTTACCATATTCACGCAAACGACAATCTACGTTAGCAAATGTTGTATGATGAGGAGTTTGACGATTTGGATACTTCTCAGCACATCTTCTAGCAGCAGCTCCACCATTACTGTGACATTCACCGAATACAAGGTGCATGTCGGCATATTCATTAAATGAATAGATTGCATCCATTTTATAAGTAATTTTTATAAATTGAAAGTTACTGTATTATCTATTATGGCATCAATGTTGTTACTACGGTTTTGGTTTCAAAGGGCGACTTAATATTGAAACAATAGGAAACGGTACTTTGTGTTCCTAACTCTGCTGCTTTACACTAGTTTAATTTTTCTCATTTTCTGCAAGAACGGCATAATTTATTTGGAAGAGATAAGACAAAAAATCTTACAATTGAATGATTAAATGGGAATTGGTAACTTTAATGTTAATATCTTAAGAGACTAAAAACTTATAATGAAGTTTATACCCATCCTCTTCCATTTAAACCCTTTGCAGATGTTAAATTTTGTCTAATTTTTTACAAAGTGCGCGTTTCTTATAAAAATTCAAGTACACCAAATTTCGTCATTAAATCTTCATTGGTTTGGACGCAATAAAGAAAAATGTATTTTTTTAGTTCAACTTCAAAAGCTAACTCCTCAGGGGTTCACTTTTGGTAATAAATAAGTAGGGTTATTTTGAGGTGAGGAATCTTCAGTTAAACGTTGTCGGTCGAATAACGGGACACCTTGTATTATTTTTGAATCTTGTAATGATGATATTATAACCTCAAAAATGACCACCAAAACAATCATCTTATTTGTTCCTGAAAGAAACCAAGTAATTCAGGTTCAGGTTGGTATTTTCAATTGAGCAAAATAGGGCTATATAAAATAAATTAAAGGATAACACAAATATTTGGACTGCTTCAATAAATTAGAAAAACTTGTGATGTATTTTCTTTAAATCCAACTTTATTTATAGTAAGATATTTGTGTTATCCTTTAATTTATTTATTGGACTTAAAGAAAATACATCACTAGTTTTTCTAATTTATTAGGGCTATATAAATGTTTGACTTTATTTCAAACCTTGATAAATATGCTATATTTGTATACACGACCGCAACGTTTCAAGGTAATTGAACGCGAAATTTTATGATGAGCGTTGATGTACTTAAGTGAAACATACCCTAGGATGATCCTTGAATCACTCGACAAGATGTCGTATAGGACATAATAAGGACACACTCTCATTTCTGAATATGAATGACAAGGATAGAGTAATAGAAGTGTCGAGTGGTTCGAACGTATGCCCAGGGGTGGATTTATATACGGTCTAATAGGACTACAAAAAAAGCTAAATTATAACTTTCTAAGAATATTAAAAAACAAGTGCTAATATTTCGGGATGATACCAGTTTTGTAGTATCCCTGGTCCCCCATAGAAAATTTTTCCGCCCAAGTGCTAAATCCGTCCCTGAGTAGAATTCTCAAATATATTTAAATCGACTTCAAAATTAATTCTAGCGCACTTTGTTATTTTTTTATAAATTTTTAAAAATCACTTTGCAGCTTCAAAAAGTAAAATTTTTAAATAATCTCAATTTTTTTAATGTTCTACTTCAATTTTTTCAACAAACTCGGGTTTATTTTTTGAAGAAATTTTTAATTTATTTAAATCGATATCAAAATTTTTTTAGCTCACTTGGGTATGTTTTATGAAGTTTTAAAAATCATTTTACTATTTAAACAAGTAAAATATTACAATTTTTACAAAATATATACATATACATTATTTTTTGAAATTTTTCACTTGGACTTTTTCATCAGATTCGAGTTTATCTCTTGCAGTATTCTCTATTTTACCCTAAATCAACCACAAAATTCATTATAGTTAACCTGGTTATTTTTTTATAAATTTTTAAAATACATTTCACAGTTACAACAAGTCAAATAGTGAAATTCTTACAAATTTTCAAGTTTTTTAATGTTCCCTTAGATTTTTTCAAAAAACTCGGGTTAATTTCTTGCCGAATTCTCTAGTTTATACAAATCGACCACAATATTAATTATAGCTTGCTTAGTTTTTTTTTTATAATTTTTAAAATTCATCTTACAACTTCGACAAGTAAAATAGTAAAATTATTTCAAAATCTCAATTTTTTAATGTTTTCCCAGAAATTCTTCAAAAAACTATGCTATATTTTTTTACAGAATTCTCTAATCTATTCAAATCAATAACAAAATTAATTCTAGCTTGCTTCAACAAGTAAAATATTGCAGTTTTTATAAAATCTCATTTTTTAATGTTTTTTTAGGATTTTTTCAACAAACTCGGCTTTATTTTTTGCAGAATGTTTAACTTTATTCAAATTAACCGTAAAATTAATTCTAGGTCATTTGATTATTGTTTTATATATTTTTTTTAAATCATTTATTTCTTCAACAAGTAATTTTTAATGTTTTCCTTGGAATTTTTCGACAAACTTGGATTTATTTTTTGCATAATTTTTTAATTTATTCAAATCGAGCGCAAAATTAATTCCAGCTTGCTCGTTTATTTCTTTATAAGTTTTTAAAATTCATTTTACAACTTCAACAACTAAAATTGTGCAATTTTTATAAAATCTCAATTTTTTTAAAGTTCACCTCGGAATTTTTCAACACACTCAGATTAATTTTTTCGAGAATTCTCAAATTTAGTAAAATCAACCGTAAAATAAATTCCAGCTTACGTGGTTATTTTTTTATAAATTTTTAAAAATCATCATGGAGCTTCAAGAAGTAAAAAATTGTGCAATTTTTAAATAATCTCAATTTTTTTAGAGTTCCCCTTTTAGTTTTTCAACAAACTCGAATTAATTTTTTCCAGAATTCTCAAACTTATTTAAATCAACCGGAAAATAAATTCTAGCTCACGTGGTTTTATTATTTTAAAAATCTGTTTACTGCTTAAACAAGTAAAAATTGTGCATTTTTTTTTAAATCTCAATTTTTTTAAAGTTCTCCTCGGAATTTTTCAATAAACTCGGTTTAATTTTTTCCAGAATTCTCAAATTTAGTTAAATCAACCGTAAAATAAATTCCAGCTCACGTGGTTATTTTTTTATAAATTTTTAAAAATAATCTTGGAGCTTCCACAAGTAACAATTTTGCAATTTTTATATAACCCAAATTTTTTTAAAGTTCCCCTTTGACTTTTTCAGCAAACTTGGATTTTTTTTGCCGAATTCTCTGATTTATTTAAATCAGCTGGAAAGTAAGTTCTAGCTTACGTGATTATTTTTTTAGAATTTTTTTTTAAATCATCTTGGAACTTCAACAAGTTTAATAGAGCAATTTTTAGAAAATCACAATTTTCCTCTTAGAATTTTTCAATAAACTCGGTTCATTGTTGCAGAATTCTTTAATTTATTTAAATCGACCGCAAAATTAATTTTAGCTCACGGGGTTATTTTTTTTCAAATTTTTGAAACTCATCTTACAATTTCAACAAGTAAAATAGTGCAATTTTTACAAAATCCTAATTTTTTTAATGTTCCCCTTGGAATTTTTTAATAAACTTGAATTTTGGAGCCCTTTAACTACTAAATTGCAACTTAAAAAAAATAAAAAAATAAGTAACTAACATTTTGGGATGAGACCAAATTTGTAGTATCCCGGGGCCCCCATAGCAATTTTTTGCCCAGGACCCCCAAGAGCTAAATTCGCACCGGCGTATGCCCCCTGGGGCCGTATCGTCATTTTTTGGGTAAAATATATTTAGTTTAGCAAAGTCCTCGTTACTTATTGGTTGTTTTGCAAAATTTCCATAAAAACGTACTGTTTTTCCTATAGGATATTTTATCCCCGAAAATGAGGATATTGATAGGACTCCTATTCTCATTGTGAAAGATAAAACATCCTATAGGAAAAACAGCTTGTTTCTATAGAAATTTTCCAAAACAACCAATAAATAAAATAAATGAACAATTGAACACGCCTTTTTTTCTATAGGATATTTTATCCAAGAAGATTACTAAACGTAGGTAACTAATATTATTTGTAATGTGTTTGTATAAAAAATAATTTATATTTTTTTGTAAAAATCGGTAAAATAAAGTGTAAGCTAATGTTTTTACCATTTTTTGTGATTTGTACAAAGAAATTAACAAGAGCTTACTAATTTAATAATTCTCATTATTAACAAGTATATTGTTCAGTGTTGAAAAAACATACTGTGTACCCCTTTTGTTTTCAGCAAAAAAATATTTGGACATGAAATGTAATTCTAAATAACCAATTTCCTATGAACTAATAATTTTTCCACTCCGTAAAAATTTATACATTAGCAGTTTCAAACTGCAAAATTTTGAATATTTTTGGGACACCCTGTATAATTTCCATTGTTATATTTTTCACTTAAATCAATTATGCTTTTGATTTTGTCTTTGTCCAGTAGCTTTTTAAAAAACACCATGACCTGTATTTTAACAAAGATGAGCATTGCAAATTTCCCGCATTTTAATTAACGCATCTGGTTGGCTTAATAAAAAATAGAAAGAAATAGGAAATTTGTTGAATAAAAGTGGGAAACTCTGTTTAATATTTCTACTTTCCCAAAAATGTAAGACCCCCTTTGTTGGTTAAAATATTACATGTAGTTTTTATTTTTCTCACTGTGATGCTAATGGTCTTCTCTGATCCTTGCTATGCATTAGCTAATACGGTTTAATCCATGTCACGGATAAGTCACACTTCTAGTGAGTAAGAGCGAGATAAAAAATAACTTATTCGTGACGTGGACTTTAGTACGAGTTTGCTCTGAGACTGGCTTAAGTCAAAACTCGAAAATATTCGAACTTAATTTAAATACTCGAAGATTTTAATGAATTTTATAATTATATGCAATTATATTAGCGATGCTTTATGCTCAAATTCATAAATTCATTTTTTTTAGTGAACATGAGTGTGGTTCTGGAGAATGTATAAGTGAAGATAATGTTTGTGACGGTACAGTTCACTGCCAAGATGGCTCAGATGAAACTAATGCATGTGCGAATATCAGGTATTTTTTCTATACATATTATAAATTTTGCACATACTTTCAAAATCAACCTAAAATCCTCAAAAAAACTGAAGAATGTTTTATTTTTATTGAAATTGATTACTAAAATTATTTTATTAATATTATTTTTTAAAGATGTCAGGCATATTTATTTCGTTGCAAGTATGGTGCTTGTATAAATCCGGAATATGAATGTGACGGGAAACAAGACTGCAGAGATAATTCGGATGAGACATCCTTTAAATGCAGGAATTCTCCATCAAGACCTAACACATGTCCCGCGTAAGATCATTAAATTATTTTATTTAACATGTTTTAGAACTTGTATGTTTAGAGGTAAATTTTCTTGCAATGATGGAGAATGTATAGAAGATGTGGATCAATGTGATGGTGTTCGTAATTGTAAAGATGGCTCCGATGAAACTGTGGAGAACTGCAGTAGGTTCAGATGCCAAAAGTATACTTTCAGGTGTAGCTATGGAGCTTGCATAAATGCCGATTTACAATGTGATGGAAAACTTGATTGTGCTGATAATTCAGATGAATTCAATTGCCCTAATATTAATTTTAAACCAACCCCAGCTCTTTCCATACCTACACCAGTGATTCCAACTATTGGACCGACTGAAGCGCCTAATACGTAAGAATATTTCAATATTATTCTTTGCAATAAGTAAATTGTGATTCTGCAGTTTTGTGATTCAGAGTTTTTCTGTAGTTTCTGATGTTAATTCTAACAACTTTTCAGTAATGGCGGATGTGTACTACCACCATTCCCGGAGAACGGAAAGTGGACCGTATATGGTGGTTTTATAAAAAATCCGGGAGAAATTGTTTCAGAAAATACACTTATCATGATGGAATGCAAAGCTGGTTTTAAATTATATCCCGATATAAGCGTTAATATTTGTAAGAGTGGAGGAAGATGGGAGAATACCTATAAATGCATAAGTAAGTTAATTAAGTTTTTTTTTTAATAATTAGTGGTAATAATTAAGTAAATAATTTTGATATATTTTAGGAACCTGTTCATCAATATATCAGACCAATAAACTTGAAGTCACTTGCAGATTTAATGGAGGAATAACACCATGTGAAAATCCTTACGAAGGAACTACAGCGTATCTAAAATGTGCTCGTTTTTATGAAAATTCCCTCTTAGCGAGTAGGCCCCAACGTCTTTGTTTCGATGGATCTTGGAATAAAGCTCTGCCCGATTGTGAACCAGGTCAGTTAAATTCTTAACATTGACGTAGGTACTTTTATACTCAACAAACTATTTAAGTTAAGTACAAATTTTATCAGTTTTATCAATGATACTCGTTAGTAGTCTGGAAATTATTTCAACGAAATTGGTGATAATTTGATCTGTGAAAAACGTGCTGAATAATGTTCAGAATATGTGTTAGGGTCTTTTGGGATAAACGTAAACTGGGGTTATTGTAAACACGTTCACTTATCATCAGCTTGGGTAGCATTTTTTAAAATCGTGATATTTTAAGACACTACGATAGTGTTTTACATTTATCCCAATAAAGTAGATTGGAGGGGAAAAGTAAACTGGTTTTGAATAATCGAAGTAAGGAATTTCTGCAGTATGAAAAAGAACAAAAGGGACACGGATGCGGCGTTACCATGTTTGGAGGAATCTAAGAAACCAGAAAATGTAATATCCAGGCTTTTAAGTACTGGAATGTATCTTCTGGATCCGACTGGATTTCCTCGAAATTAGATCACTGCTGAAATTGTCAAAAAAATATGAATGTTAGTCAAAATCAAAATCCAGACAAAATATTCCGTTAATTATAGGGACATCCACCATACCTATCAATCCACCATTAACATCATTTATACTTCGACCATCGATATTATTCACATCATGTTAACAACAAATTTAGACATTATCCAGGTTGAAGAAACTGAAGACAAAAACTGCATGAAAAAACAATCCGAAACTCAAAAAACTCAACTTTTTTGTTGATCAACAAAAGTTTGAGTCATTCAAACTTTATCTTTCAACTCAGTAGTCTCCACCCACCTGCTTTCAAATTGAAACGCAACTTAAAACGTATGAAACTCAGTTGACTGTTGACTGTCAAGTTTGATTTTTGTTCACACGTTTCAATAGAAACTAATTAACGTTTCAGTATTAAAATGGCGCTGGAACCAGTTATACTTAAAGTTGCACAAATAAATCTGCGGAATCATGATTTTGTTTTTCAGATCACCAGTAGAAAGATCGGGAATTTCCATCTCTTTGAGTCTTTGAGAATCATTTCTCTTGCATTTATATATTTCTTTAATTCCAAAGACAATAGCGCTTATGGTATAAGTCTAAAAATTTTACGATTTCACTTTCCGACCACTTAACGCTCATTTTTGAACTTTGTTAGAAATTAAATACACGTACCGTGGCCAGTTCAAATTAGACTTGACTTTAGTTCATACGTTTGAAGTTGTTTGACTGGTAAAATTTTTCTTGATTATCTAAAAAGTTGATCAATTCCATAGAAACAAAGGTTCTTACTATAGGTTTTATTGAACATTTGTTGAACATCTATTTTCGAAAAACTAAACTTGAATCGCGACAAAACATGGTTTTAACGCCATTTTAAAACTGAAACGTTAACCAGTTTCTATTAAAACGTGTGACCAAAAATTGATTCAAGTCATATCCAACTTTTGTTGATTTGCTATAATCCGTCAATTAAACCTGAAACGTGAGAACGGTTCTTTATTTATGAAATCCAGAAGTTTGGGTTCTTCCGGGCCGAACTATTGCATCTAATTTTTTTTTTATGCTTACGTAAAAACACACTTTTTTAGTGAGGAAACAGAAAAAAGTTATAAGATGGCATTTTCGTTATCCAGAAATATAATCGCGTAAGCGAGATTTATTTTGAAAATTATATTTTTACCCTTTTGGGCATTTTTTTAATTTAAAACTTCTCAGCAACTGTATGATTCGACCGATTATAGTCGAAAGTGGCTCATATTGTGGTTTGTGGTTTTGGTTACCCGTAATGTAAAGGCCGCCATAGACAAAAGGCTGACTTAGACAAAAGGCCGACTTGGACAAAAGGCCGACATGAAAAAAGCCCGACTAGATCAAAACGCCGAAGGAGAAAAGGCCGACTAGAATAAAAGGCCAGAGGAGAAAAGGTCGAACGATAAAAGGCCTACGTGAACAAAAGGCCGAAAGGAAAAAGCCGAACGATAAAAGGCCGACGCGGATTCGGTATTTTCTTCTTCGGGCTTTTGTCCATCTCGGCCTTTTATCGTTCGACCTTTTGTCCCTTTCGGCCTTTAGGGATTCGGCCTTTTTATAAAAGCTAACAATTTCGATAATGTTTTATACGTCTTTATCCTTGCCAATTTTAACCAATAATAGCCTTTTACGGCTGCTTTAATTTAAAAAAGTTAAGACTTAAAAGCCACTGAAAATTGGAATAACACAATTTTTTGATGAAAAAGTTGCTGGAAAATTTTTGGTTCAAAATAATTAATTTTGGCATAACCACTTGACCGATTGAAGCGTTTGATAGCATATGATAACTTAAAATTTAAAGGGGACTTTCATCTACAACAATACAGCAAAACAGTTTTGGATCTTTAAGAAATGCATCGGGAATAGATTTGTAACCAAAACTCGCCAATTTTTTTTCTGGAAAAATTAATCAGCTGATTTTAAGAAAAATAATTAAAGCGACTCCAATTTAGGACCTTTACCGCAGTAAGTATTGTCTATACTTTCAGAGAAATATCTATCTGAAAAAGATCTTATTCTTCAATGACTGATAAATCAAAACGGATAAAAAATAACTACTTACTTCTCTTCGGAGTCCCTTATTTTATCAGCACTTAAAATATATGAAAATTTTAGAAATAATAATATTGATTCTTGAAATATTACAATTCAAAAGCAAATTATAATAACTTATGGGGCTAGTCAACACTACAATAAACTTTGGATACTAACTGGAAAATCTATTTCTTGTATTTCATATATTCATTTCCATTATAAAAGACTGCTTCCATAAGAAACCTATTCAGTGTACTTTCAAATTTACTTTTGCTGTTTATGTATCCAAAAAATATCTCCAAAATTTTGATATAACACTTGACTCCTTGATATGCAGTGAGTTTTGTCCCAATGCTAATCTGGAGAAACCCTGATGTATTTTATTTCACGATAAGGTGCTTTCGGATGTACTTTAAATATGCATCTCAATATTCGTTTTTGGCATCGTTCATGTAGCTCGATTTTCACCAAAATATTAATCCACATTGTAGTGTACTTTGAACTATACCAAAAATGGTAGCCTAAGAACACCCGAGGAAACTGAATCTCGTAAATGTCATATTAAAAAACAGCTAGCACTAAATTTTTTGGTGACTGAATTTATACATGATTCTCCAATGTTATTTTTGAATCTAGATTTGCACCTAAAAATTTAATGGTGTTGACGAGGGCTATAGATTTTGACCCCATCCTAATACTAGTGGAGCAGTTTCACAAATCGTGTAATATAAACAATGGATGATTGATCGCTAATAAAAGTAATACGTTTTTGATGAACTCTCTACTGAAAACTGTTACTTACATGGAGGCTTATGGTGCAATTCTGTGAAAATCTGTAAGGCCTTACAGGAAATATCTGTAAGGTAACCATGGAAACCGTCCATTACAACCCATATAACAACCCTTATAGATTTTTCCTTTAAGTAGTTACAGATTTGCACAGAATTGCACCATTAGTCAACAATCCAGGTTTCTCAGTACGTTTGGGTATGGTTTGGGTCCACCTCATACCGGATTTGCACTTAAAATTTCCCAAAACTACGACAAGAGTTGCCATAAAGGAAATTTAAATGAAATGAGTATAAACTATTTCACAATTTATGTTGAAAACGCGCTCCGCTAGTCTTATAAACTACATCTATATAAATTGTATCCAAATAACCTCCATAAGTTTCAAGTATGGGGTAAATGTAAATGTGGCATTGTTATAAATAAACTGTGTTTTCCTCAAGAAAATGATTTTCTGATTTTTTATTCGTGGTAAGATTTTAATATAAAACTACACGCTCTCTTCCGATTTATTCAAAATTTGTAAAAATAATAATTCAAATTCAAAAAGACCCTATGAATTTGGCAATTTTTTGTGGTTAGAATGGCCATCATGATCACTCCACTTAATTCTATACTATCAATTAATTTAATTTTTAGAATAATTATATTAGTGAATAATTCAGTAATTACTGTCTTCCCTAACGAAGTTCAAATATAATTTTAGTTTGCGGATTAACTACACAACAAGCTGAAAAATTATTAGTAGGGGGTCAAAATGTTACAAGAGGAGATTATCCATGGCATGTTGGAGTCTATTTGGTTGATGATGTTGAGCCAATTTGTGGGGCTTCAATTATAACACCCAAAATTACGCTATCAGGTAATTCCCAATAATTTCATTAACACAAACAACACAAAAGTTATTATTTTTTTATTCAAAAAATTATAGAGTAATAATACATTGTTTCCTATTGCTTTCTAGCTGCGCATTGTTTTGAATTGGATGACCCAAAAAGATATAGGCTAGCTGCAGGAAAAGTTTACAGTACGTATGAACACCCTGAAGATAAACAAGCTCAATATTCCCAGGTAGTTACAAAATAAATTTCAATTAAAATATGTGGAAAACTATTATTAATTTTTAGATAAGACAAATACTAAAACATCCTCGATATAATTCCATTGATTTTGAAGATAACGATCTTGCAATTCTTATTTTGGAAAAACCTTTTAAGATTGGTTCGAACATTCTTCCTGTTTGTTTCGACGCTGCTGAAAGTTTCGATTATTCTCGCTTACACAACAAAGTAGGAGTGGTAAGTTTTTCAATAAAATGTCACACAAGTTGTTTTTTAACAATTTTATATTTTGTAGGTGGTTGGTTGGGGTTTTACGGAAGAAACTGGAGTTCCCTCGAAAACTTTAAAGCACCTGGCAGTTGATTATAAATCTAAAGAAGAATGTATAATACCTAAAAACTTTCAGTTTTATTACCAACCTTATTCTCAAGATAAAGTATGTGCTGGATTATTGCATCAAGGTAAAACTTTTTAATCAAAAAAATTGGTTTTAATAATTTAGTGAATTTTTTTTGTGTTTTAGGTAAAAGTGCTTGTAAAGGTGACAGTGGGGGTGGTTTAGTGTTTCGCGGTGATAATGATCGTTATTTTATTCGGGGAATTGTTAGTGTAGGCCCTCACCGCATAGGAGGCTGTAATTCTTCTCAACTAACTCTCTACACGGGAGTATCATACCACAAAGATTTGATTTTTCAAGAAATAAGTAAACATCCAGAATAATTTGTATAATGAAAACAACAACAAAATCTGCAAATCCTGTTTTGGTACCATTATTTTAGATTTTTGAAAAATAAATATTTTTTACTTCTTAAGTTTTAATTTTTATTTTTGTGTAATTAATTTCCCTATACTGTTTACTTTACTTTACTTGCCAATTTTTTTTAAAGATGGAGTTTTACCATTATTGGAGTATAACCATTTCAAATTTTGTCCGTTTGAATCAAAATTATGTTGTTGACTGGTTGGTGTAGACTGTACAACTTATACCTCCCTTTTTAAGTACCCTTACAGTCTATATATTATCACATTTCCAAACCCAATTGACTTCTAACTCAAGTAGTATGCAAAATCGCCTTTCTATTCATGAATACCTATGTATAAATTCTTTGAGTGTGAACGCTTCATCGAAGGCGAACGGGCGCAAGACAAAAGGCGTTCAGTGTACTCGAAACCTAGTGTTGGTACGTCGAAGGAAAATGAGTGAATGAAGGATTTGGAACAAACACGGTGTGTAATTGCTCATTTAACAGCTTTGATGGTATAATCAGCTATAACTAGGAAACTTCGCTATCGTTCGGTTAGCGTGGACACAACGCAAAAGGCGAACGAACGAACAAGAATATCTCCCATTCCCTTTGCCTTCGTTCTCTTGGTGTGTACCCAGCATTATAATACATGTATATGCTTTAACAATTTAGAATTTATAGACATCATTAATTAGGGTAACAAACCACTCTTTGTATTTGCGATCTGGGATATAGCGGTTGCGACTACAATTATAACACAATCCGTCAAAAACTGGCGGGTTCTGGATGAACCGTCCATGTCGGATCATCTTGCTATTGAGTTTGACTTGGAGGCCAGCATCGCACATGTACCTAGTATATGTATATTGCAGACCTCCAAAGAACATCAACTGGCTTCTCCTCAAAGAGCGAGTAAGGTTAGAGTTCGAAAGTCTCCTGTACAGCACTAAACAACAAAGGAAGTAGAAACCGCCTCAGCTCACAAGAGCAAAACACTTATTCTATAGGCTTTTGAAGATAGCTGTCCATAAAGAAAAATGTTTACTCCAGAAAAGTATACTTTGATGGAACACGGAACTTAAGCGACCTAGAGCCAACTTTAAATACTTCAGGAGACTTATTACACATCTCCACTAGAGATACTCGTACCTTAGCAGGGAAGATTTTTTTATTCCAAACAAATTGAAATGGGTGATCTCAGAATTTAAAACCCTTTAAGATCATCGAATTTATTGCCCAATGCTTGCAGGCCATCTTTAAGAGTAGCTATGCATTAGAGTACATCCCCCAATCATGGAGGTTGGCGAAGGTAGTTTTCATACCGATTATTTTTAGCCACGTATTTGTTTTATTTTGTTGATTATTTATCCCGATTTATGGAGTTAATACCGATAAGCGTACGACCTTGGTTCCTGCCTTACGCAGAGCCGTCGGATAAAATTGATTCGCAATATTTCGGCCGAGTAAATCGTGGGTGCTCTAGTCCCCTCCAACATCGGCTAGCGATGATGTCACAACCCGCAAGTACGTAGTAAATAGTAAGTAAATAAGTAGAAGTAAGTACATAGTAAGCCTAAGTAAGCCGGTCGAGCCTACAGAGGGTAATTCCTTACGCTCTAGCTCAGCCAGAAGAAACCTCCAAAAATAGTAAGTACTATCGGCTACTCCTACCTGTCTTGACTTACTTTCCCCGCTTAGCTCCTTACCTGTCTACAAATTACCTTTTCCTGGTATGTGACTTTTACACCTACCTGCCCTATTACCTGCATCCTGTGTACCTTTTGCGGGCGTGGGTACCTTAAAACTCGCTTTTACCTCACGGCCTCAAAAGATCATGGCGTTAGAGAAAAACCCTTCGCAAAGGAAACAGCGTCCGGAAAAAGAGCGACGGAATCCTATAGCTCCATTTGCCTTACCTCCTTTCTCCTAAAAGCCTTGGAAAAAAATCTGTACAATCACATCAGAAGCAAAATTGTGCTTCATGTGAAACAGTTTGTATCCCAGCTGGCAAATCCACCATCGATGCCTTACAATACTAGGTGGGGAGTGTAGAAGATGCACTTTCTTCCAAGGAACTCGTTCACATCCATAAGAAGGGTTACCTCCAGTAAAGGTATCGACCCTTCCATCATAAGGTGGATTGAAGCGATGCTGGGTAGCCGGGTGGTTACGGCCTCTCTGGGTAGCGCCAAGAGGTATCAGAGGCCACGGCAAAGGAGGGAGGGTATTATCGCCCGTGCTTCGGTCCATCGTCATGGACGACTTTCTGGAGAGGGACTAAACGTTAAACCAAGGAAGATCATCATCATTACATTTACGGAGGCGAAGGAAATTAAACCAACAAACATGAGACAAACAATAAGACAACATATCTCGGTGTTCTCCTAGATAGCAAGTTAACTTGGGACTTAGCGTCGACCATTTCCAAAGCTGCGGTTGCCGCAAACTTTTCAGAAAAACATGTGGACTATAACCAAAGATGACTTTCTGGTTATACACATACGCATTTATGGTTTGGTGGACGAAAGAGACGGCCACGCAAAACAAGCTACAAAAAATACAGCGGTAAACCTGCTTGAAAATCACAGGAGCCATGGGTACCACCCCCACAGCGACACTAAAGGTAATACTGGACATTTCTCCACTGCATCTGCAGGTAAAGAAGGTAGGCCTGCAGAGCTGCCTTCAGAATTTTCCAAAAATCTTGAGAGTGAAAACTTGCAGGGCCCCTTGAAAATTCTGGAATCTATACAACCAGACTTCTTAACAAACCCATCGGATATATTGCCGAAAAGATTTGAGTTTGAAACTTCGTTTCAACCACCAAACTACAAAAAAAAACATGTTAAATCATTTGGATCCCAAAAGGCATCTTTGTGGCTCACGCACGGATACAAATGAAATGGGGGGACAGGTATGGCGTCATCTAAGACCCCAGGGTTTCTTTGCCCTTTGGGAACCTCTCCAACCATTACACAGATAAAAACTTTGGCTGTGTATTTATGTACCCAAGAGTTCTCAAGAGGACTCAAAGATGCACAAAAATATGTTTTGATCGACTACCAGGAAACGATTCGGACTTTAAAGGCCTTGAGTTATAACTAGCCTGGGGGTGCCGGAATTCCTGAAGAAACTGCCCTTATGTAGGTGACAGAGGGCACCAGGGAAATAAAGGCATCGAAATTGCTAATCAGTTTTCAAGATTGGACTCAAAACTTACACCGACTGGTGTTTTGTGGTTATGTTTACAGACCAGACTCCTTACGTGTTCCAAGCGCATTTTTACTTTGAGTAGCTTATAGTAACTCACACCAAAGTAGTTAAAATTTACTAGGAAAGCATCTAGTAGGTGCTTTCCAGGTAACCACTCTGAGTAGTCCACAGCGGTCCACAGTATCTTCGAACTACTCGAGGGAGTTTCAGGAGGATCCGAGTGAACTATACTCTGAACCACTCCATTTTATCTCGTCCCCATCCCCTGAAGTACCTACCTAATTTTTAGCGTGAACTACTCCAGTGGGTGGGGGTCCTGATTCGCGCTCTTTATTAGTTTTAATTTGGATTTTATGGTTATGTTAACAGAGCAGAATCGTTATGTTTTCCAAGTGCTTTTTTATTTTGGGAACTATAAAGAAAAACTCACTCCAGAATAGTTAAAATTTACTTGGAAGGCACCTAGTGCCTACTTCTAGTTCTAGGAGACGGGGACGAGGTAAAATGGACTGCTTAAAGGTGCTTTCCAGGTAAATTTCATCTACTCTGGAGTGAGCTGCTTTATAGTACTCAAAATAAAAAAAGCACTTGGAACATGTAAGGATTTTGCTCTGTTAACATAACCACAAAATCCGAGTTACAACCAATAAAGAGCGCGATTCAGGACCCCCACTCCACTGGAGTAGTTCACGCTAAAAATTGGGTAGGTACATCAGGGGTCGGGGACGAGGTAAAATGGAGTGCTTCAGAGTAGTTCACTCCGATCCGCCTGGAACAGACTCAAGTAGTTAGGAGCTACTCTGGACCGCTCTGGACTACTCAGAGTGATTACCGGGAAAGCACCTTAAGATAGTTCACTCCGATCCGCCTGGAACACACGCGAGTATTTCCGAGCTACTCTGAACTACTCAGAGCGGTTACCTGGGAAGCACCAAATGTAGGCTCGTGATAACCAAAAACTGAAGGCTTATGCTTGGGCCGGTCGAGATCGTGTCGTCGACGAGACTACAAGGACAGACTCTTATTTTTTCGTGTAAATGAAAAGGACGGAATGATGAAAGTCTTCGACGACACGACCCAGCTAGCAATATTTAATTGGCCGACTGTCGGCCGAATATACGCCGCCCGTACTAGTAGCGACGGCCCTTAACTGCCAAAAAGTAATGGGCCTATGTCTATAGGAGACACCGGCCGACATACGGCCCAACGCAGCAATGCCGTCAAATTTGAACGGACGCCAGCATCGGCCCATTGCAGATCCAACATTGTTTTAGTTTATAAAGACATCGCCCCACCGTCGGCTTCGCACATTACCACTGTGTAATATATGCTGGGATAATGCATTATATACGCATTTTTTATGTAGGGTAATTAATAGAATTCGATTTTATAGTTTTTACCTTTATTTTAAAACAGCAAAATGTTTCTAAAATAAAATTAACAAATAAACATACAAATATACAAAAAAATATTATGAACAATAAAAAAATATTCAAATCAATAAAAAACATTCTGGTCAATAAAAAAAATGTTCTGAAAAAAAATATATTCTGAACAATAAAACTCTGTTGAATAAAAAAAAAGAAATCACATAATCACAATATCAAATAAAAAAATATTCTAGAAATAAATAAAATTAAAAACAATCTCTCTTATAAGGAACAAAATAATTCCTAGTGCAACCTTTTCCTTTTTACTTCGTATGCCTTCTTTGATTTCGCCCACCTTGTCGATCACAGGCATTACGTAACCAATTCTTGATAATTGTATTAACTTCTGTTTGTGTTGCTGAGCAACAGAGGGGATTTTTTCTTGTAGATACTAGAAAACATTTAATTAAAATATGTTAATTATGGTTTACGTATAAAAAACTTACGTAAAATCAGATTTATAATATTTTGAAATCTTTCAAAGGATTCCTTTTCATTTCTTCCCGACCAGTTGTACAATAAAGCTAATTTATTGTCTACAATTTTGCCCAGTATTCTTCTTGTCGTGTCATGTATATCTTTTCCTCCCACTATTGATAATATCTTAATCTAAAAAAAAATAACAGTAATAAAAATTATTCTAAAAACATAAAACTTTTTTACTTACATGTTTGGTCATTTCATTGTTGTCTTCAAGTTTTTGGTTGAATATATTTAATTCTTCTTTTGTCTTAATAGAAACAAGGTTACCATCGGTAGGTAATTTTTCATTAAAACTCATCACTGCGTTAGCTTCATCTTGTCTTATAGAAATTAGATAGTCTACTTTTCTTTTGAGATTTTCTAAAGTACTCAAAACTTCATTGAATTTTAGTTGAAGTTCAACTAAAATCGCTAAAAGAAAACAGTGAATATTTTGTACATATCAACAAAGTGGAGGCTCCTTACTAGTATTCGTTTTACATTCTTTACAGTTGTTCGAAGGCCCACTTGAATTACCATAATGTTGTGCCGAAGTAAGTGTTTCGTTTAAAGACACTTCAGAATTATTTCTAAAATCATCTGAGGTTATACATTATTGCCCTCCATGAGTTGCCGCTTAACACGTGCTCAAATGTATAAATATAAAATACATACCTTAAATATTAGATTGACTTCAACACTATGTTTAATTACATCAACAAAAGCTAACTTCCTTATTGTTAACAAACAAGATGATAATGCACTTTTTGGTCTTTTTAATTGAAAAATAATTCACGTTTAAGGACTAACCTCCAATAAATTGGCGCAAACTTTGTTCTTTGTTGAATTGCGAATGTCATTTGGAAGAAATGCGTACGATGAAGGCCGATCGTCACCGATCGTAACAATTTATGGCGATAAAATAAATTTCTGTAAATTTCAATTGAGACCTCGGCGACCGTGTTATGGCCCGTTAACTTGCCGATCCAGCCTTAAGAGCATCTTCCTAAACAGAAAATATAGTGGTTTAGTACCCCAGAAAAATAGGCTAGTACGAAAAAGATTTTTGTATAATTTTTTTTGTAGACGATTTAGAAGTCATTTCTATACCTCCCAGGGGAAGGAAAAAAAATTGGAGAATCTACAAAAAAAAATATATTGACCTAAAAGTACCTTAACTTTGGACCCCTCTAATTAATTTTGTGTTAGGTTGCAGAAGGTGACTATCGGTTAAGTTGTAGCCTAATTAATTAAGATTATAAATCTGAAAAAAAATTGAAAATCTAACGAAGCAAACTTGAGTTTTTTCTGGGCTACTAATGCTCGATTTCATGATTTATCACAATTATTCCTCCCAAACTCGCGCGCCCTCTATGGATTCGCATTAATTGTCAGTTATTTGTGAATAATTTGCAAAGAAGCTCCAGAAAAGTGGGATGGATTTTCTATTCCTTGTCCTTGGTCCTGAACTACCAATCAACGCCGACGCTTTGCCGACATTACCATCATATTGCCGCCTGTCGGCCGATGTAAATTGCTTGCTGGGGATCTCGCCCGGCCCAAGAATAAGCCCACTACAGCCTTATTCTTGGACCGGGCGAGATCGTGTCGTAGACGAGACTCGAAGGACTGACTCTTATTTTTCATGTAAAAGAAAAGGACAGAATGATGAAAGTCGTCGACCACACGATCTCGACCGGCCCAAAAATGAGCCTCCTGTTCTTCAGGTTTTCTATAAACCAGCTTAGCTCGGAAAAGTCAACGAAATTCACAGCGCAAGTACGCGACTTGCGCTCCGAAACCAAGTTACTATACAGTACTAAATCTTTATTATTTTATAGAAAATGAATACATGAAAATGCTTTTATTGGAAAAGTAGGTATACCCTTCGAGAATCGTTATAAAATAACCATACAACTCATAAAAGTTTCTTAATTAATTTTTTGGTGATTCAGTATGCAGTATGCGATTTAAAAAAAAAATACGAAACCTGAAATAAGTCTTGAAATATCAACGATTTTATAACAAAAAGTATGGTTATAATGATAGATCACTTTGTTTGATCGTCCACTACTTACTGGACACCTTGTTTAAAGTGGTATTACAAATTACAAATACTCTTCCCATGAAAAAAATAAAATACTTTTAATTTCATAATCTTAAAAATTGATACTAAAAAGAATTTGACTATTTATTTTGTATTGTAATGTAGTATTGAGGTCGCTATAAAAATATTTTCTATCCTAAAATAGTCAATAATACCATTATAGGATAGGGGAAGTTGTTTTTTTCGTAGAGAGTTGTAATTTTGTAGATGTAGTGACGAGAAAATTTTAAGAAAAAAGTGTTTAAGCTACTTTTCGTTCGGACCACTCACAAAAAGTTATTCCACCCCAAACGTATTTTCGATTTCATCCCCCAAGTGCCCGAATTTCACCACGAATCGTACCAAATTTTAGTATATTATGGGGTACCAGATTCAGAAGACAGTGGTTTCGACCTCCCTGGAATTTTCTCTTAAGGGGGCGGTATACAACCCCTTTTGTTTTTTGGCGCAGAATGGCCAAAAGGGTGTTTTTTTCGTCTGATTTTAAAACGATAGTTGGTGGGATGTTAATTCTAAAAGGGGTTGTTTGGAGCAGGAAAATAATCCCGAAAATGGTCGATTTTTCTTGCTTTTTTCCGGTGGTCGGCGCGGCGGTGTCAACCTGAAGAATCACAGCTCCATCCTGTTTAACTTAAGTAAAATATGGAAATCGCTTTTATTGTTTTTAAATAAAAATTAAAAACCGATTCCTTAAAAAATTTAATTTTATTAAGTGAAATATGAATTTTCAAAAATACACTTTTACTCATTTATCAGAATGTCATATTTTATAAAAAAAGTCATAACTTTTGAACGTAGAGACTTCAATTCTTTTAGTTTTTTCTACTTTCTGTACTACAACCCAAAATTGTTAACCTTCAAATTGTAAATATTAAACGCGCTATTAGTTAGGCATCTAATTAAGCACTGTTTTTATGGCAGCACAATCTGCCTTCAGATAGTTTTTAGTTCCACAAGTAATGCAATCTTGCATTTTATAAAAAACGCGTAGTCAGCTGAATGCTAGCAGTTTGATTAATTTGTTTGATTTGAAAGAACTAACCAAGTTATTAAAAGTGTTGAAAAGTTATTATTAAAAACGGTATGTTCTGATTTGTATTAATTGAATTGAAATTAAACAAATAGTAAAGTTCAAAGCTATATTTCTTAAAATAAAATTGCACAAAGATTGATAACAGTTTAGAAATATATAAATAAATTAATTAGTGGTATAGATAAAATATAATAAATACATTTTACCAATTAGAATTAATTTATGTTACAGAAAAAACGAGATAACAAACGTGTACGAGTTATAATTTAAATATTTAATGAAGTTACAGTTTATAAACCACATGAAAAATTACTTTGATGAATAAATACAGTTAAACTATTAGAAAAATATATCTATATTTATATTCACAAAAGTGATGTTTTAATTAAATTATTTGTACTATAAATAAAAAGCTTACAACTACAATATAATAACTATATTAATGATAATTTTCTTTTATCTAACAATAACTTTATAAATTTAATTATTTGTCCTGAAATTCATATTAATTAATGGACAAATATTGTTCGTTAAAACAAGGAAGATTAAGGCGTAAAATTTCACTTGGTTTAAATTTTATAAAATATTGTTAGTGGCTTATCCTTTTAAATTTTTAACAATGTATTTACAATTATTAAACTGACGAACATTAGAAATATATTAACGACGTAAAATATAAAAAAAATCATTTGAATAAAAATGCACATATTTATAGTCCTTTTAAACAACACAGTCCAAGCACACATTACACAACTAATAAATAAATAATTTAATTTTAAGTAGTTATTCACATTATTCACAACGAGAGAGCTGTATTTTTTTGACAATTTCATTAATTACCTACATTTTCTTGTATCGATAGCTGCTTGGACGGCTTCCGTGATGTTTTCAAATACTGGAATTTGCTTACGTTTGGCTAAGTCTTCTAAATACACTCTTCCCCGGTTATAGTCTTTTACTGCCTGTGTCGTTAACTGAAAAAAACATTAATTTTTAAAAAAATTAATAGAAAAAGTTCTTCCATAATACTAAAACGATAAGGAACGGGGAAGGCATTTTTTTTTTTAAATTTTGCAGGGGTACCGAGGAGAAAATTTTATGAAAAAAGTGTAAATATCACTTTTCGATCGGACCACCCCGAAAAAAGTTATTCCATCCCAAACGAAAAATTGAATTCATCCCCCAAGTGTCCGAAATTCACCCCGAATCGCATCAAACTTTATTATGTTATGGAGGACCGGATTCTGAAGACGGTGATTTTGACCTGCCCGGAAATATTAGCCCTTTTGTATTTTTAACGTGAAATCGGACGTTTTTTCCCCGGAGCCACGAAAGGGGTAGTTTTTTTCATCAGATTTTAAAACTTCCGGTTGCATCGCGAAAAATAAAGTCGATTCTAAGTGAGGTTCGAATTCCAAATTTTTCAAAGCACCCTAACACTCTGAAAAAAAATTTCCAAAATTGGTCGATTTTTCTTGCTTTTTTTCCGGTGTTTGTCGGCGTCAACTTTGAAAAATCGCACCCCGGTCCGGTTTTAAAGGGAAGCGATGAAATTTGGCCCCTTTTATTCTTACATCCTAGGGATGAACCGTGGCCATTTTTAAGTCACCAGGCGCAACGGTGTGGCGTCGCAGCGCCGGTACGCCAAGTGTACAAATTTAGCGTTTTCTCGGCAGGTAGAAGTGCTCCAACTGTGCGGCTTCGATAAGAAGATCGGCAAGTGGTTAAAAAATATCGCGGTTTTTTTACTCCTAATCTACATACAAAGCTTTCCCTTGAAACGGGCGCTATTTTTGATGCCTCAATTTTTTCTGTAGTTTTGGCACCCTCCAATTTGTTGTTTGAAATTAGTGCTTTTTCGACGCAGACTTTGAAAAGTCCTAATTATTGATTTAGACCTCCTAGAGACGCCGAATATTTTTTATTTGCCTCCCCGCTTTGTTCTTTATAACCAAAAAAATCGGCATGTTTCAATTTTACCCCTGGACTTAAAAAGACCGCGAGTAAAATGTAAAAAAAAATGGGACTAAACGCTGTAAGTTGGTTGTACCACTGGGGTTCACAGTTTTCAAATCCGATTAAATTTTTCTACACTATCCTATAAAGGAATAAGTTCTATATCCCGTTGCGCATAGGGATTTTTTATTTTCGAAGGGGTTAGGAAGTTATGCCTAAATAAATTCGAAATTTTTAATTTAGGGTTGGGCGGCTCCAGTCAGGCTGTTTTTTAACCGATTGACTATTTTAAAAGCTCAATCGAATGTACATCTCGATCTGAAACCACCTCGGAAACCACTCACGCGTAGGGTTATTTGAATTTCGATAAAATAGCGAAAAAATATTTTTTTAAGATCGCATTTAAAAATATTTCAACCCCACGTTATACACCTTCTCTGAAAGGTTTCAATGTCCACTTTACGACAAAAAAAGAATCACTTCGCTTTTCTTTCCGTTTTAGAGTTATCAATGAAAATGTAGTTAAATAAGCATTTGGAGCAAAAAAAAATTCCAAAAAAACTATTTAACCGATTTTAACCAAATATTTTTTGAAACGCGTCTATCCACGGTGTTAACCTTCAGTAAAAATTTGAAACCGGTAACTTTGATAGTTTTCAAGAAAAAAAATAAAAATCAATTTCGATTAAAAATTGTAGCCTTAAAAAAATATCTTAAAAATTTTTTTTCGAATTTTTTCAAAATCGACCCCGCAAATGAAAGATAATAGAAAATGGATGAAATTTAGGGGGTCACTTTCCCTCTACATCCCCGCAAAAAAAATTTTACAGCCCAAAACCTCAAAAAAATCAAAAATGTTTTCTACTTTCTTTATACTTTCAATACAAATTATTAACTTTCAAATTTTTAATTTGAAACGAAACACACTTGTGAAAATTCCTAATTTTGTTACATAAAGTAAATTGAAAATTACCTCTTCTCCATGAATTTTCAATCCATCAGCCGGTAAATGTTGGATACATAAAACGACTTTCCTATTCAACCCAATATAATTGGCAGCCAAAATCATGGTAGTGAGTGATCTAGCATTGGCCGTAACGTAAAACAGCAAAACTTTGCTTTTATCCATAGCACGCCTCCATCTCAAAACTTCACTCTCACAAACACTGTTAGAGTTTAAACAGAAACTATCCTCATTATCCTTCACAGCCGGATTATAATAACTAACTCCATGAATTTTTAAAGTGGGAATAACTTCATCGCGCCACGAGTTATCACTACACGAGCCTCCTAAATAAATATCGTAGGATTTATTAAATGCTTGTGTTCTCTTCATGTTTTTCACCCGAATTTCTTCGTAATGAATATTATTTGTAGAACATTGTCTTCTCAACGGATGGCACATCCAACCTTAAACCAAAAAAAATTTATAAAACCAGCATTTGAAAATGGTGTAAATAGTGCAACCTTTGAAAACCGAAATATTAGTGCGAAAAACCAGAAAAGGGAGATAGTACCTAAGATTTGCAAGAATGGTTTTGTTAGATAAAAGCGTAGGAGATGCTGGGTCTTCAAAAGTGCACTCCGATAATAATTGTTAATAAATCGTCGCCTACCATCGGAGACTAATGTATCACATCCATCCTCACTAAATTCGGCCACGAGTGCGCAGAACTGCTCAAAAGTAATCTTCAGATCATTCGCTTCCCTCAAGTTCGTGCTTAAGTAGTTGCATAATGAGCGCATATCTATAGTTCTATTCGTTAATCTATAATAAGCGTCTAGTACGTCTATGAGATTTATTTCACCTGAATTTGTTGTGTCTAGCGAATCGAACGCTTCTTGCAATTTTCTAAAATAATATCAAACTTAATAAATGCTTTCATTAGAGATTTTCGTTTACTAACCTTAATTTGTAAGTTACTTGCTCTTGTGCTGTCATTCCATTATTAAGGTTCGTGTTCCTTAAAATTTTTGCAGTGGTTTGTAAGGCTGAGGCTAAATTATTATGCACTTTAAGTCCCTGACCTTTCACAAGGGCCAAAAGACTCGTTTGTGCATTTACTAAATCCATATATTCTCTGAAAAAAAAATAATATTAGAAATAATTTACTCATTAAAGTTTTATTTGATATACTTTGTTTTAATTAATAAAATTGATGTAAAATTCTTGCTGAGAACATCGAAAACCAACAACTATTGAGTTTGTACAAAACTGTAATCCGACTTGGCCTGTAGGTTTTTAGGTAATGTGAGTAAATTATTTATTGCAATTTGTATATGCACATCCTTTTTTGAAAATTGTTAAAAAATTCTGATCGGACAAAAATTTTGGATTTCAGAGTTGATTTTATACTACTGAAAGTAAAATCTTTGCTAATAAAATACTGACATGATAAAGTATAAAACTCAATTTTTTTAATGCTCCTCTTAGAATTTTTCAATAAACTCGGTTTCATTTTTTGCAGAATTCTCTAATTTATTCAAATCAATAACAAAATTAATTCTAACTTGCGTTTTTATTTTTTAATGAATTTTTAAAAATTATTTATAGCTTCAACAAGTAAAAATTGTGCAATTTTTATAAAATCTTAATTTTTTTAAAGTTCCCCTTGGAATTTTTTAACAACCTCGGATAAATTTTTTCAAGAATTCTCAAATTTATTTAAATCCACCGGAAAATAAATTCTAGCTCACGTAGTTATTTTTTTATAAATTTTTAAAAATCATCATGGAGCTCCAACAAAGTTAAATATTAAATAGTAAATTTATTCAAATCAACCATAAAATTAATTCTAGCGCACCTGGTTATTTTTTTACAAATTTTTGAAAATCATCTTACAATTTCAACATGTAAAATAGTGCACTTTTTACAAAATATTAATTTTTTAATGTTCCCGTTGGAATTTTTCAATAAACTCGGATTTATTTCTGGAAGAACAGGGACGGATTTATATAAGGTTTAATAGGGCTCCAGCCCAGGACCCCCTCTGTTTTTTGGGGCCCTCAAAAAGCTAAATTGCAACTGTTTTTTTTTAATTAAAAAATAAATGCTAATTTTTCGGGATGAGACCAGTTTTGTAGTATCCCAGGGTCCCCAAGTTTTGCCTAGGACCCCCAAGTGCTAAATCCGTCCCTGTTTTTCAGGGATTTCTTTTGTCAAAGTTGCTTTTATTATATTAATATTAATTAAAAAATAAATTACACTAATTTTTTTTTACCTTTTAGTAATTGGTTCTTCCATAATACTTTGACCTTCCCGGTAGGGGTATGCAACTAGTATAACGCATCTACCTGCCGCCACCAAATAAGCGACTTCAATCATTCCTGACACGCTACGAGTTTGACTATCAACTACAAATAATAGCAAAGAGGCACTTTGCTTCGCTTGATGTTCTTGTGCCACAAGTTCTGGGGCCCAAACCGAAACTTGCTAAAAAGAACCAAAAAATTAACAAAAAAAAATTCACACTGCCTAATAGGCAGATTCTGGTCAAAATTAAATGCCTTTAATTAGAAACATTAAAGGTAACCATAGAAATTATCCATTACAACCCATATAACAAATTTAAATTTATACGCAGATTCTGGTCAAAATTAAAGGCCTTTAATTAGAGACAAATAACGTAACCATGGAAACTGTCCATTACAACCCATATAACAAATTTAAATTTAAAGGCCTTTAAACTTAAATGATTTGACCAGAATCTGGGTATAATACCCAGATTCTGGTCTGGTCTGGACAATTTCCATAGATACTTCAAATGTTTCTAATTAAAGGCCTTTAATATTGACCAGAATCTGGGCATTAGTCTGTTCATTTAAATGTTTTCTTTTAAAATTCAATTTCTTTTCCTGCAGAGGTTGTCTAAAATTTCCTTTTTTAACTTACAAAAACAAAATACGAAGAAATTGATAGCCAAAGGCTTCTTCCGTCCATCAAAGAAAGAAATTTTAGAAAAGCTCAATTGGAAAAAATTATATTACCAAAACTGCAAATATCAAACGAATTTTAAAATCAAGCACTTACATTTACAGACTATCTATTTAATAGTATATTGTTTTATTAGGAGTAAAAGAAGAACTTTTTGTGGGGCGAGCATGTAGGTTTGCGGGACGAGCTTTGTGAGTCCCGTGGATACATGCGAGCCATAAAAAGTTCTTTTACTCCGAATAAAACATGCTATTTTTTCTTCAAACGTCGAAATTTTTAAAATAGTAATATAATAAATAATTTTAAAATTTGACATTTAACTAAATACAACACAGAATATAATATTAGTGTATATTGGGTTGCCTAATATTCCTTTCTACTTTTTTAAAATTATTTTAATCTTAATTATAATTAACATTGTTTAATTTCAATATATGTATATTTTGTTGCAGACTAAGCGGAGTAGAAATTTAATTTTTACTCCTAGGCAGTACAAAGTGACCATAGAATCAACGAACATAAAAAGTGACATTTTAAAGCCTGTCAAACGTCAGAGAAGCCTGCACTTTAATGACGTTTCAAGAAAAACAAAATTATAATACTGGTTTGTATACTATACTAGACTTTTTTCAAAAATCAAAGTTTCCCAATCAAAATTTATCTAATATAAATAAACACCCCAGAAATCACAAAAAGTTTTATCTTAAGTTTTAAGAGTAATTTTGCTGTTTTTTTTTATTTTCAACTATTCAAAAACTAAATTTAAAAAGAATTTTCATATCGATAAAAATACAATTTTGGGGTGTTTTTGCAAAAAAAATGTAGTATAATTTTTTGACTCGTAACAAAGTTTTTAGTTCGATTCTGAAAAAGTTTTTGTTCAATGCTGAAATGTATTTACCGGATTATAATAGCTTATCCCGTGCTTTTTTAATTCTGGTATAGCAGTATCAAGTCTCCATGTCGTTGGATTACAAGAACCTCCAAGAAAAACTTCACAAGTTGTACGATCTGAAAATTAAGAAACAAATAAAACATTAATTATTTTATTGTGGACAAATTAATCCAAATTTATTTTCCTTTTTTTTATTAAAGCTAAAAACAAGTCAGGCTTTAAAATTAGTAAACTTTTTTTTGTCAATTTTAGAGACATTTTTAAATGAGCACCCAGCGTTGAAACATTATGGGACAAAGTTTGATACAATTTAAAGTTGGACCCAATGTAACAAAAATTGAGTGTCAATTTTAGGGATATTTTTAAACGACCAACCGAAGCGTTGAAACGGTTTGTGATAAAAGTTTGATAAATTATTTAAAAAAAAATAAACATAAAATTTTTCAGTCTGTTCAGTTTAAGTTATAATAAAATAAACTTACCATTATTTTGATTTTTTTTCTGTTTCATTTTAGGATTTTTCATCTCCCTGGCGAATAAACATAATTCCCCGATGGTGAGATAAGATGATGTGCCATTTCTGCGACCCACTTGCCTTGCACACTGCAGCATTTCAGACACTGAAAAAGTCATAGTTGAAGCAACTAAGCCACCTTAATACACAAAACAAATGACCACAACAAAACAAAGTAAACACAAATGAGGGATGAAAAAAATGAGTCATAAGTCAATATTCTTTTGTTAAAAAATTTTCTACTGGTTTCTATTATGTGGTAGTAATTAAAATTTAATTTACCTTTACAAATTAATTAATAAAAAGACATAAAAACAAAATTTGTTGTGATGTAAAAAAACGAAAAAAACAAGTTTTAGGTTATAAACAGAACGTGCTAATTTGGTTGCCTACACACTAAACACATTTTAATATAAAATATTTTTACATAATTTATATTAGTTTTTATAAATAATTGTATAATAAATATTATTATAAATTTAAATTTGTTTAAATATCATTTTTAATAAAGTAATATCATCTATTTTATTAATAAATTTTTTTGACATATACAGAGTGTCTCAAAATAAATTAAAATTTGAAATTAACAAAATATTGAAATAAGCGGCTATATCTATATTAAATTTTGTTAATTTATGTAGTATTAAAATATTATTATCAAAAACTTCATTAAAAAAATCAATACAGGGTGTCCCACTTTAATCTTGTCAGGGGAATTTCTCGAAACCAGTAAATCAGACAAAAAAAGTTTCCGAATAAAAGTTTGATGGTTTGGAGGGGGACGTTTGATGCTGTAACAAATTTCACCCCCAAACCTTCCAGGGGGTGGATAAGGGGGGTGACTTTAAAATTTTAAATGGAACCCCCATTTTTTATTACAGATTCGAAAAGAGCATAAAAAACTATGTAGGTTTTATCCAATAACTTTTTTGTTTTTCGCAACAGGTGGCGCTGTAATCGCTAAAACTTGCTTTTTTCGTGAAACGTAAGATTAAGGTTTTGATGGCAATTTACAATGAAAAAAATGTCATGATCGCTTCAAATGAACTCTTTTGTAACCTTTTGGAGGCGGGGTATCGAACAAAGTTTGATTACTACACATTTTAAGTTAAGTTTTGATATAAATTGGGATAAATGTTCGTTTTTTTTCTCAATTCTGAAATACATATCTGTTTGAAAATGATTTATTACCTTGTGCTTTTGATGGAAACAAGTGCATGTCGTTGAAAACTGCCTGTACAGAGTCCCCAGGAATATTTGATGTTTGGCCCAGTCGACCACATACAGCATGGCAAACCTCCCTAAAAATAAAATTATTAAAGTTCAAGTATAGTGCACGTATTTTGTATTATTATTATAAAATTTGCTCACCCTCTGGTGGCATAAATATAAACTAGAAACTGCACAGCTACAGTAATTGTCAGTTATTTAGTAAAACTTGTTAAATTATAGGGTTTAGATTGAGTTAAAATCTAAAAATTATAATAAAATATAAAGAAAACACAGTTTTGATATTACTAAAAGTTCAAAAATTGACAAAAATATAAAATATCTACCACCTTCATAATTTTATTGTCTTTAGGATTTATGTAGAAGTTGGTCTACGTCTCCTCTAGACTCCAAATCTTTAAAAGTTCAGAGAAATTGGCAAAAATTTAAAACGAAGTTTACCACTTCTTAATTTTATCGGTCTTGGGGATTTAGTCGCTAGTATAGTTCTAGCGACTTAAAATTCCAAAATTTATAGATATTCAATTGAAAATCTGTCAATTTTTCTTGAAATTTAAGAAAACCTTAAAATGTTTTGGGGGTTTAAGTAGGAGTAGTCTTAAATGTTGTACTTTTGAGGTTCAAAAATTCTGAAGTTTGCAGAAATTATTTGCAAAAATGCAAATTTCATTTAAAATTCATAAATTGCCAACAAATATAGGAGTTGTAAAGAATCTATCACTTCCAAAAATTTAGTGTCTTGGGGATTTAAGTAGAAGTAGGAATCAGAGCTTCAAAATTTTAAACTTTATAGAATTTTGCTTGTAAATATTCGAATTACACTTATAATTCGAAATTGGCAAGAAATTGAATATGGAGTTTACGTGCCATTTAAGGATTTAGGTAGAAATTGTTTCTACGGCTTCAAAATTCTAGAATTTATAAAAATGTATTTGCAAATATGCGAATTTTACTTAGAATACAAAATTTGTTAAAAATATAAGTTTATCACTTTAAAAGGTTAACTGATTTAAATGGGACATCTTATTGAAAATCTGCCAATTTTACTTAAAATGTAAGATAGACTTAAAAAGCAAAAATTAACAAAAAGTCTATCAATTCCAAAAGTTTAATGACTTGAAGAATTAAGTAGGTGTAGGCCTAAATGTCGTTTAGAGCTACAATTTAAATTGTATTTACTGAAATTTAGAAATTTATTTGCAAATATGCGAATTCCACATAAATTGGCAAAAATGTAATAAGTTTATCACTTCTAAATTTTAACTGTGTTAAGTGGAAGGAGGCCAGGGACTTAAAATTCTAAAACTTATAGAAATTCAATTGAAAATCTGCTAATTTTACTTAAAACTTTAAAAAGACCCATACTTCAAAAATTGACAGAGGGGTGCACAAAAAATAGACAACGATGTAGCTTCCTTATTTCTTATCCAATTTTAGTAAGTGATATGTCAAATTAAATGGTTTGAAGAATACTACTATCAGATAATAAAAAATTAGCTTTATTTTTGAAAACATCAGAGGAGAAGGAGGCAACTTTTCTTTTTCAAATGGCAACATATTTCTTTCAATTGACAAAAATCATTAACAAAAATAATCTAAACCAATAATTTTTTTTTCTTATTTTTTTTTTTAATTTTTTTATTATTATTTTTTTTTAAATTTAATTCAATTGTTTTTTTTTGTTTTTGAGTTTTGAGTTTTTTAAGTTTTGTTTTTTAATTTATTCTTAATACTTTTTAATTTATTAATATTTTTTTAATTTATTAGGTAATAATAAATTAAAAAACAAAACATCAAAAAATAAAAAAACTGAAAACTCAAAAACAATTGAATTAAATAAAAAAAAATAATAAAAAAAATAAGAAAAAAAATGTTTTAAATTAATTTAAAAAAATCATTGGTTTAGATTATTTTTGTTAATGATTTTTTTTTCAATTTTAAAAATATGTTGCAATTTGAATAAGAAAAGTTGTTGTTTACAAAAATAAAATTAATCTTTTATTATCTGACAGTAGTACTCTTTAAACCATTTAATTAGACATATCACTTATTAAAATCGGATAAGAAATAACGAAGCTATACCGTTGGCCGTTTTATGTGCACCCCTCTGTATAATAAAAAATCTGTCACTTTAAAAGGTTTAGTGTTTGGAGGATTTAAGTAGGAGTAGGCCTAAGTGTCCTCTAGTGGTCTAGAGCTTCAAAATCCAGATATTTATAGAAATTTATTTGCAAGTTTCATTTAAAAATCAAAAATTGGCAAAAATTTAATAAGAAGTTTATAACTATAATATATTCTAGGGGCTTAAAATTATTGAAATTCAATTAAAAATCTGACAATTTAACTTAAAATTTAAGAAATATTTGAAATTAAAAAATATGATAAAAACTATCACTTCCAATATTTTTGTGGCTTAAAGATAAGTAGAATTATTCCTGTATAGCTTCAACATTCTGAAATTTATTTGCAAATGTTAAAAAAAATTAAAAAGTTTTTCAGTTCTAGATGTTAACTGTGTTAAGGATTTAAGTAAGAGGAGGTGTGTGTATCCTACATCCTACTGGATTAAAATTCCAAAAATTATAGTAATTCAACTGAAAATCTGTCAATTTTACTTAAAATTTAAGAAAGCGCTAGACTTTTATAATTCAAAAATTGACAAAAATTAAAGATTCAGGGTCTTTAAGATTCGAGTAGGAATCCCCTCAAGAGCTTCAAAATTAAGAAATTTATAGAAATTCATTTGAAAATATGCGAACTTTACTTAAAATTAAAAAATAGCCAAAAGTTAATAACGAATTTATCGTTTCTAAATTAATTTAAAAATCTGTCAATTTCACTAAATCAGTAAAACATAATTTAAATTCACAAAAAGCAGATTTTTTTGACTTAAACAAAATCAATAATAAGATCTATAAATATCTAAAATCCCAATTCCTTTAAATAGATTAGGGAGGGGGGACTTTGTAAAAGTCGAGTTAATATTCTGAATGAGGAAGTTAAAATTATTAATAAAAATTTTTTATTTTTTTGGATAATTTTTGAAGAAGTGGTACATCTTAAATTCCAATAATAAATATTATATTTATTATTTAAAAACCGGATCAAGGATAATTGAAAAAAAAATATGGTTATTTTTTGACGCATGTTGACTTATTTACTTAAATATGTTTAAGTATATAGAATTTATGTTTTTTTTGAAAATTTTATAGTAGTTATGTTATTTTAAATAAGCAATTTACAAATTTGGTCGTTACTTACATGAAAAAGTAAAGAAGTAAGGACATGATTCTTAGAATTTAGTACTGAATTTATAGAACAAATCAACATTATATAAAATCGATTTAAAAACACGATTCAATTTAATATCTTACAATTAGTAATTTTATCTCATCTTTGTAAATGTATACAAATAGCAATGATAAGATAAATTTTAACTTACGACTTTCTTATCTTCCAATTAGATTAATTATTTTTAAAATAAAAATTATAAAAATAAGTATTATCATTGTTACAATAGGCTTGCGTACACAAGCCTCCGAAATACTTACGAGGAAAGGGAAAATTTAAACAAAAAAATCAAATTAATTAATTTAAATAAAGTCAAACCACAAATCAAGGATCATTTGTGTCAAACTACTCATTACAAAACATTTTTCGAAAAATTTAAAATGACTCAAAATTTTAAAAGATCAAGATATTGCACAAAAAAGCCACAAATTGTCATGAATTGTAGTGGTATGTACTGCAAGCCCTAAAATTTTGCTTGCTTTCGAGATTTTAATGAATATATTGTATGTATTAATTTTTTAGCTCTGAGGATGTAATGAAGTCATTACGAAACCGGTTCTTATTTAATATATTTATACAAAGTGTCCCGTTATTCGACCGACAACAAACGTTTAACTGAAGATTCCTCACCTCAAAATAAGTCGATATGACCCTACTTATCTATTACCAAAAGTGAACACCCGAGGGGAGTTATAAGCTTTTGAAGTTGAACTTAAAAAATATATTTTTCTTTATTGCATCCAAACCAATGAAGATTTTATGACGAAATTTGGCGTACTTGAATTTTTATAAGAAACGCACACTTTGTAAAAAATTAGACAAAATTTAACATCTGCAAAGGGTTTATATGGAAGAGGATGGGTATAAACTTCATTATAAGTTTTTAGTCTCTTAAGATATTAACATTAAAATTACCAATTCCCATTTAATCATTCAATTGTAAGATTTTTTGTCTCATGTCTTCCAAATAAATTATGCCGTTCTTGCAGAAAATGAGAAAAATAAAATTAGTGCAAAACAGCAAAGTGAGGCAACACAAAGTAGTTTTTCCTATTGCTTCAATATTAAGTCGCCCTTTAAACCAAAACCATAGTAACAACACTGATGTCATAAGAGTTAATACAGTTACTTCATAGGAACTTTCAATTTATAAAAATTCACATATTATTAAATAATATACATATAATACATAATAAAAATAGTAAAAATAATTAAAAATTATAATATAAATATCATTTCTCTCATTTCTTAATAAGAGCTCGAGCTCTTTCCGTAAGTTTTCTTATTCTGCCTCTGCTACTAACTGTTACATGTTTATCAGTCTCACTATCATTAACTAAATGGTTTAAGGGCAAATTATCACTGTTAGAATAAAAACTTAAAATTTCCGAAACAGGTAAGAAAGTCCCACGTTTTTGCCTGGTAGATCTAAATGTTCTTTTTTCCTCAAGAGCTTCTAAATTAACATCTTGGTCTTCTAAAACATCATTCTTCTCAACTTTATCATCACAACCCTCTTCTTCATCTTCATCATAGTTCCTTTTTGAAGTAGAAACTGTTCCATTAAGCATAATATATCTTTTTTTAACTGCACCTCGAGGTATCATATTTATGTTTAAATCGGATCGATTTTCTTTCTCACTATCGGCCGAGATAATCAATTCAGAACTGCTAACTTCTAATTGATTATTCGGAGTTAAAATTAAAAAATCATTCAAACTTTCAACTTCCAAAGTCCCCTTTGAATGGTCTATTGAAGGAACTATGGAAGAATCAAAATATTAATGTTTCTTAAAAGATTGAGGTATCATATAAATTTTTTCTAAAGACTTGTTCTTAGGAAGAGTACCTAAAACAGCGGCAGCATTTCCCCTTTGAATAGCAATGCTTATTCGTTGAACAAGAAATGAAAAAGACCTAGGATCTTTAGTCAAATTTTCTATTCTTTTGCCAATGTCTTTAATGAATTTTAAACCAGTAGAACCCCAAACTCCGAATGTTTCTATACTGACTGGGTAAAACAGAGAAATTTTCTCAAGGTTTCTATATTTTGATTTTTTTTGTTTTTCCCCGATCAAAGCAGCAGCACCAGAAGAAATAGAAGAAGATTTTAAATGAGACGTGGCCATAGTGTCTACACAAGTAAAGTCCCAAACAGCTGACTTGCCGAAACACCAAGGAATCAAAGTCATTCCATCAGGTCTCTTACCATCATCTCTACTAGTTCCTAACGGTTCTAAAATAGATGGTACATAGGCAGAAGACAATGCTCTTTTAATTAATTCATTAACTTCACTGTGACGAGATAATCTCCCAGCCCTAAATTTACAACTTAATCCATGTAAACCATTTTCATCTACAGTCGAGCCACATGAACAAGTATGTTCAATACATAATGAAGAACCAAGAAGGAGACCTATAGCAATTCTAAACGAATCGTTATCAAGAAGGGTACCCAAATTTATAAAAATTACTTATAAAATGGATGCAATCTATTCATTTAATGAAAATGCCGACATGCACCTAGTATTCGGTGAATGTCACAGTAATGGTAGAGCTGCTGCTAGAAGATTTGCTGAGAAGTATCCAAATTGTCAAACTCCTCATCATACAACATTTGCTAACGTAGATCGTCGTTTGCGTGAATATGGTAAACTGGAAACTGATCGTAGAAATGTAGGGTGCCCACGAACAATAAGAACAGTAGAGGCAGAAGAACAAATATTGGGATGTATGGAGGAGAATCGCAAAGTAAGTGTAACAGAGATTTCCACACGATTACAAATTCAAAAAAATGCCGTACACAGAACACTTCAAGAACAGTTACTTCATCCATACCATTTTCGCAAAGTTCAAGAATTACTGCCGATTGATTTGAACAATAGATTGTTATTTTGCCAATGGTTCAAACGCAAATACGACCAAAATCCAAATATGGCCAGAATAATTTTGTATAATGACGAATCTTGCTTCTCAAGAAGTGTAATGATTAATTTGCATAATTTGCATAGCTGGTCGGATGAAAATTCCCATGAGAAAATTGTAGCCAATTATCAAAGGCAGTTTTCCATCAACCTGTGGGCAGGTATAATCGACAATCATATTATAGGGCCATTTGAATTACCACCAAGACTAAATGGTGTGTCGTATTTAGATTTTCTAAAAGAAATAATCTTACTGGACTACTAGAAGAAGTACCCCTTGCAATCAGAGCACATATGTGGTTTATGCAAGACGGAGCCCCCCCCCCCCTAATTTTTCAATAAATGTGAGAAATTATTTAAATGAAAAATTTTCTCGCCGATGGGTTGGTCGGGGTGCTGATGCTCCAGTCACTTGGCCACCGCGATCACCGGATCTAAATCCTTTAGATTTTTCTTTTTGGGGTTGTTTAAAAGATAAAGTTTACAGTACTCCAGTCGAAAGCAGAGAAGATCTTTGGGTACGAATCGTCAACGCAACCAATGAGATACGTGAAATCCCAAACGTCTTTGAATCTATTCGATTTTCATTTTTGCGCCGTATTAATTCTTGTATTCGTTTAGAGAGCACTCACGTTGAACATGCACTTAATTTATTACAATAATTTTTTTAGTAAAACTGTTAAATTAATTCTTCATTTGTTTTATTTTAAATTAATACCGTTTAAACTGGTAAACTTTAACAATACATTCGATATTCTCCAAAAAATTAAAATTTAAGTTTATGCAACTTCACTTACATAATGTGAAGTTATTAATTATATTAGTCTTTCACCGAATTTCTTTTTTAAGTTTTTCGCAGGAACGGCATAATTTATTTGGAAGAAATAATAGACAAAAAATCTTACAATTGAATGATTAAATGGGAATTGGTAACTTTAATGTTAATATCTTAAGAGACTAAAAACTTATAAGGAGGTTTATGCCCACCCTCTTCAATTTAAACCCTTTGCAGATGTTAAATTTTGTCTAATTTTTTACAAAGTGCGCGTTTCTTATAAAAACTCAAATACGCCAAATTTCGTCATAAAATTTTCATTGGTTTGGACGCAATAAAGAAAAATTTATTTTTTTGGTTCAACTTCAAAATCTTATAACTCCTCAGGGGTTCACTTTTGGTAATAGATAAGCAGGGTCATATCGACTTATTTTTAGGTGAAGAATCTTCTATTAAACGTTGTCGATCGAATAACGGGACACCTTGTATACATATACAGGCTGTCCCTAAATAACAGTGAAAATTTTTTTAAGGTGATAGAGCAAGTAAAACTAAGCATCTTTGAGTTATAAAGTATAGTCCGAAAATGCTTCCTTAAAAATGTACACCTTTTCAAAAATTAAAAAAAATATATATTTTTTTGTAAATAAAATAAACACTACAAGAGAAATTAATATGATTTTTTTAAATTGTTTATCCATTATTTAAGGTGTTACTTGTTAAAATTCAAAAATACTACCTTATGGTTTTAATAAATAAAAATTGTTTCTGCGACTAGTTTCGAGTTTTTATTAGGACATCATAGGCGAAATCTACAAAATATGAAATAAACTAAATTTTATTGATAGTCTTAATGACTTCAATTTGAGAACCATAACGCCAAAATATTTGTTCCCTTCAAATTTTGGTCAATTTTTTTTAGTTTAATAATAAATATCTTGAATATTTTTAAAATTATAATAAAAGTTAAAAAATTATTCACTTTGAATATTTAATGGAGAAAAGCCCTGGGGCCGTTTCAATTAGCCCGCCCACGTTATTTTGGCCATTAATCAAATTTATGACATTAAGAATGGTGCAAATTGTTTGCTGCAGCAAATGTATCACATTTTTATTAATTAATGCAAATGTAGCATGAACAGGTGTGGAGTGTGGAAATTAACGCCGTTTTTTATTAAAATAGTATAAACATTTACGCAAATCTACAATTTTAATTGATTTCCCTAAATGCAAATTTTTAATTAACATAAATTTATTTTTTATGATCATAATATTAATGAGAATTTTTACAAGAATTATTTTTAATTTAAAAAAAATGTGTATTTTAGCCATTTCAAATCTAGTCGTTATTTAAAAAATTTAGTCTTCAATTTCAAAAAAATCTCTAGTTATAACTAGTGACTTTTGAGACACCGTGTACCAAAATGTATAAAATCATAAGAAAAATAAGAAATTTAAAATTAAAATAATATAAATTTTATAATAAGCTTTAATTTGTTTTATGCAATTATTAAAATGAGTCAAAATTCTGTTAAAAATAAGCTTGTTTTTGTGCAATTAATTTCTGCGCCTTCCTGTTTTTCAGATTTATCCAATAATTACGTAAAAGTACGTCCAATTGAAAGCTCGCAAAAACAATCGAGTTGTTTTTCGTTTTACCATGACCTTTTTATTTACGAGATGACCAAAAAAATGAGATCACTTCTGTTTTGAAGCTTTTAATTGACGTCTGCCCACTTTGATAACATCCGACGCAAATCCAGCCAAAAGGACACCTGTTGATCAACAAATTTACATCCGAAAATAATTTATTTAAAAAAATGACATTAGTAACTTTAATAATGTCCATATTTTATTTTTAAACTATAATTTTATTAAAGTGTTTTAAATTGAATTTATGAAAATTATGATTAAATAATATTTTCACTATACTTAAATTTTAATCATTAATGAAATGGCAAATTTTATTTACGACGCCCACATTCCGCCCAATAAAGGTATGTCATAATTTTTGGAGGTCGTCCAAAAAATTTGCGCACCGCTCCCAAAAAAACGCTCGTTCATTGCAGAACATGACATCGGTTATTTTTTTAACGGGATTCCTACAAATACAAACATAAAAACAACAACGCCTTCTAAATTTACAGCTCTATTAATTGTTAAATGAATTAAAAAAAGAAAAGGAAAGTTAATTTTTTTTTTAAATTTAGTTACAAACTCGAATTTTACAGGTTTTTTTTCTAAAAATTTTTAGCCTGCAAGTTTTTTAAAAACATTTGAACTTTTGGACAATAAAAACTGAAAGTTGTTTCAATAATTCTCCTACCAGAACATTTAGAAAAATGTTTTATTAAATTCAAAATGCGTCAGCCGGAACTGCTTTTACGGCAAGTAAATCAAATAACAGTCAATTTTTGCTATTATTATTAATAAAATGCGAAACTTTAAAAAAATTTAACTGAAGCAGTATTATTATTATTAATAAGAACAGCTTTATGTCTTTTTTGGCACTATTTATTGATTTTCTTTGCTACATCAGAAAACGTTTCGGCTTAAATATTTCGCCATCATCAGTTCTTCGTATGTAGTTAAAAAAACCAATAGTAGTCATGTGTTTGGAATTGCAGGTTATTTTCAATTCTAGAAATGTTCATATGAAAATGAAAAAAAAAAACTGGTTGACATTCGAACAATTTTGAAAAAATAAATTTCTTATTTTTACTAAGGCACCGGTGTCCTTATTTTGGTTATTTCCTTTAATAATTTTCACTTTGGATGACACCTTAAAAATTAAAATTTAGATATTTCTGACTTTTGTTTAACAAAATGGTAACAAAAAGGTAGAAGATACTTTTATCTGTTTTTATCAAAATTACACCAACGGCAAAAGTTTTCAAAATATTATTATTATTATTTGTAACATCTAAAAGTTTCAATATTTTCCAATTTTAGCAAAAATATTGGAAACTCAGGAACGTAAGTAAATGAACTCCTGTTTTTCAATGGATTTTATGCTGAAATGAATCATTTTAACACCCTTTATTTTCCTTAACTCAAAAAAGTATCATTTTGATATAATTAGTTGTTTGATCGTTATGGCTAAAATGTGCGAAACATTTAGAAAAAAATGGGAGGATAGTAAAACTCCTCCCATATACGTTGAAATGAGGTATAAGATTGTTAATGGGGCAACATCGTAAAAGGTCTGAAACGGATTGAAAATACATAGATTAATCCAGAATCAATAAAACGACTGGTTTGCAAGTACCCCACTCCACCTTATTTTAAAAGATAATCTAATAATGGTAGATTTTTTAAATGCGACGTTGATTCTGTAAATTTCCAATTTATAATTAGTTATGAACGTTTTTTGCTACAGATCGTTTAAAAGGAATTTCTTCACCCAGTAGGATATACAGGTTGTCTGTTCATGGTTCACCAAACGTCGGGGCTAGAAACTAGTCCAAATTTAATCGACAAAAAGCCAAAAAAGTGTGGGTCTAGCTTTTTTAGTTTTAGAGCTACAGAGTTTTGAATTTTAAGTCACCGACTTTCATCACAAATCACAAAATCGCTAATTACATCTTAACTAATGTGTGCAGGGATAAAAAAAAATATCATTACAAAGCTAAAGCCATCCTCTTTTAACAAGTAATAACAGTAATAGAAAAACAATTGTTAAAATGTTGAAAAAAAATTAAAAAGGGAAAAAAAATTTAAAAAGATTGTTTTTCAGTTTTTTTTAAATTTTCTCCTAGATAAGACCTTTTACGGTATGTTTTTTTATTTTTTTGAAACTTGTTCATATTCTTAGCAAACTAGGTAAATTTTTGAAACAATTTCATCAATAGTAGTCCTGAATATAATTTGTCAAATAGGCTGTACGGTATATCATAAGGGGTGCATAAATTGTCAATTAGTAATTAGAGATTTTGTGACTTTTGGCAAAAATTGGTGACCTAAAATTAAAAATGATGTAGCTTCATAAGTAAAAAAGATAGACCCCACTTTTTTTTGATCTTGTTGATTAAATTTTCTCTTGTTCTATCCCTGACGTTTGGTGAAGCACGAACGGAACACCCTGTATTATTTTATTTTTATTTTCGAAGGGGTTTGATTTTTAAAGGCGCTGTGGAACAGATTTTCAAATTTCAAAAAAGGTCCTAATTATTATTATTATTATTATCGTAAAAAAACGGCGAATTGAATCAAAAATATAATTTTCCTTTCAAAAATGCGCCGCCTGGATTCCGATTTTTAACAAAATTTTTGGCAACCTTATTTTTGGTTTTAGAAAATCTAATTAGGGCATTTTATTTTTCTTTATGTCTGAACTATCCACTGTATTTACTTCTAGTCAAATCGGTAAATTTAATGGTTTCTGGGGCAAAAAATAAAAAAGCTTAAGAGGATAGTCGGGAAAATATGTAACTCCAATTTCTCTGTTCCTTGGAAATGCGATGTGCATATGAAACATATAACTGTGCGAAAGAGATGTCAATATAATTGAACCTCATGTTTATATTGACATTTTGTTTCCAATTTAATTTAAAAACTAATTAATAAAATTATTCGTTTGTAGATTATCTTAAAAGTACATTAAAAAATAAACAAGCTTTTGTGTATTTTAATTTAAAAGAATATTCCTTTTATAAGGCTGTACTTTAAATCTAAAAGTTGCCTATTTTTTGGACGTTTTCAACAAGTATTAAGTATAACAAAAAAATGAAAATTATAAAAAAAACACAATATATAAAAGATGCAATATGGAATTCTTAAACAAAACAAAAAATAATTATTCGATTTCAATTAACCGTTTGTCTTTTATTTGGGAAATACGAAATCGAAATTTGCATTGGAAAGTCCTATACCTAATCTTCTTAAAGAAACGTCAAAATATTTTCGCCGCACAAATGGAAAGATTTATTAATCAAAAAGAGCCATTCAGTTATCGCCTAAGCCTTCAAAATTATATTTTGCATCCCAAAACCTAAAAAATTATTAAATATCCAATATCGCTTCATGTTTAAAAAATTCCTAACTCATAAGTACAAAAACTTTGTTTTAAAATTCTAAATAATAAGCAAAATATGAACTTTCAAAAAATGTCGCAATATTTTTGAAGAAGAAATATTATTTATGTTTTGTAATCTGGATTTTGAAATTCGCTTGATATTTGCGGTTTTGGTCATAGTTCTTTTTTCAGTGAAGCTTTTTTAAAATTTATTTTTTTGATACACAGAAGAGTCGTGTGGTTACCAATTTCTTCTTTTTTTATTTTGGTAAGTCACAAATACTCTTAAACTTTTTACAGCGCTCCAAAAATTTCTTAAAATTTTACTTAATTTTTGGAGCATCGTAAAAATTTTAAAAATACAATTAATACCTTAACTTATTGTAAGCGTTCAAAATGATACATTATTTCAATTTTTTCAGGGTTCACTTAAAAAAATTAAGACGAGAAAAACACAAAAAATCTAATGAGTCATTCGATTTTTTTGGTACATTTTGCGTTTTTGGAACGAAATTTTCCTCTTTAAATCTAAATGGACTAACATCTAATGCATCCTTTAATCATTTACTTTTTCTATGCACTTACGAAAAAATATTTTATGGAGCAAATAAAGAAAACGAGAAAAATACTAAAAAGTCAAGTTTATTTCATCCCTAAAACCAAATGCACCAACATTAAGTAACATACCAACTTATCGTGTTTTAATTTTCTGTCAAAGTGAGGTAGAAACTTTTTAATATATTTACGAAAAAATGTTTTATGGTGCAAATAATATAGCGCGAGAAATACTCGTAAAGTGCATCAGTTTAACCAAACTGACTAACTTTGAATTAAAATACGGGGTGTTTCTAAATAAACATATGCGAAAAAATCAAAAGGTGATCTTCAATATTTTTTTCTATGTATTTTTTTCATGTTTTAATAAAACTTCTTTCTTTTTTTTTATAATTTCAACAAATTAAAAAAACATCCTATTTATTGCAGTCGTAATGATATAAAATAATCAAATATGATAAAAATGAAAAAAATATATAGAAACCTACTGTAAACAATAATTATTGAAGCATTTAAAAAAATATTCTTAAATTTTATTATAGCCCTATTTTTTTCAAATCTACGGTCAAGCTCGGATATAACGAACTAAGTTTATAACGAACGACCGCTTATAACGAACGAAATAAAAATCCCGCCAGACCTCCATATGATTACATGTAGTTCTAGTTCGCTTATAACGAACTCACATATAACGAACGGTCGGATATAACGACCAAATTTTAGCCAAATTCTGGTCCCAAAGGTCGGATATAACGAACGTCTAATCCCACCTCTAAATTTATTTTTAGGACAACCCGAAACGTCGTACGTGCACGTGTTTCGCTTCGCATTATGTTTAGAGAATTTTCGAGGCGTTAATGTCAGTTATTTGCAAACTTTTTAATGCGTTCAGTTCATTGTTCATTGAGTTCATTTAACAATGGAAAGTAATAAATGAAAAGCAAGCACTCTTGCTACAAAAATTGAAATCATATCAAAACTAGAACGTGGAGCGGTAAATGTAGAGAATATAAACTGTTAAAATCAACGGTGTCAACAATATGGGCCAAAAAGGAGAAATTCTTAAAAGCACGTCATATTATTTCAACGGATAACAAAAACCTGCGGGAATCTAAGAGACCAGACTTAGACCAAACCTTGTTAAAATAATTTTTTGAAAAATGTAGTGAATGCGAGGAAGATCCTGGGGAACTTCTTTTGGAACTACAAATTCTGAGTTTGCTTGCTCTAAATGTTAGATAGATAGATTTAAACGTAGACACAACATTCATTCAGGAAAATCAACTAATGTTTCAAAAACAGTTACAAATCAGTGGCTTCAGACTGTTTGACCAAGTCTACTTCGAATATATATCGAATGCGATATCTTCAACGCCGACGAGACAGATTTATAAAATGAGTCCTGACAAAACTCTAAAATTCAAAGAAGAATTATGTTCTGGAGGGAACGCATTTGTGTGAATATGGATAGTTCTGAAAAAAGAAAATTAATTGCTATAGGGAAATCAGCAAAACCAAGATGCTTCAAGTCTACCCAAAATCTTCCTGTAACATAGTTTTCCAATAAAATTACTTCAGAGTTATTCGAAAATTTCTTACGAGAATGGGATAATGAATTGATAAGACAAAACCGAAAAATTATACTCTTAGTGGATAATTGTTCAGCTCATCCAAAAATTGAGAAACTTGCATGTATTGAACTCATATTTTTACCACCAGTACAGTTACAGCAGTATTACAACCTAAGGACCAGGGGGTTATGCGGTGGCTGAAGTCTCATTATCGAAAACAACTGCTAATGGTCATGCTTCAGATATAAAATTCGCTTATACCGAACAACCGCTTATAACGACCGTATCTACTTCCCATGGAAGGTTCGTTATATCCGAGCTTAACTGTATTTAGAAACATCCTGGAGTACATAATATTCTTAAATTGTTATAATGACTATAAGATCATCGTTTTATTAGTCTTAAAATTAACCGGCGAGAAGTTAGCCATAAAATTTCCAGCCGTATTTTTACATGTATTTCTCCATAAGAAGAAAAATCATTATAACTTCTTTATTTTACATTTTATAATAAAACTAAGTATACCACTGGAAAACTCAAAGAAATATCTATATAACAGTACTACTGTAAATGCTTGCCTCATAATAATAAATCCGCAATTTGCATTTAATCAGATGACTACCTTAAAATATCAAAAACATTTAAATGGGTGTAACTTCTATTAAAATAAACTGAGAACTAAAATAATTTTTTTGTTCTAATGGCTATCAAAAACAGGCCTTAAAAAAGTGATTGGTTCCATTTGATAGAAAATTTATTAAGCTTTCCAACGATATATCACACAATGCTTGCCTCATCATGATAATTAAAAATTTGAACTTTTAATTAAATTCGCCGCGAAAACTAAATAATGCATTATGCGCTCTAACTTTTGAGAGAATGATAGCAGAAAAAAACTAAGACCACTTTTGGAATCTATATTAGAAAATGAAAATAATGATGTACAACACAATGCTAGCCACTAATTATTGACTTCTTAATTAACCAAAAACACAAATTTTTGAGTAATTTTTGGATCTAATGGCTACCAAAAACAGGCCATAAAAAAGTGATTGGTTCCATTTGATAGAAAATTTATTAAGCTTTCCAACGATATATCACACAACGCTTGCCTCATCATGATAATTAAAAATTTGAACTTTTAATTAAATTCGCCACGAAAACTAAATAATGCATTATGCGCTGTAATTTTTGAGAAAATTATAGTAGAGAAAAACTAAGACCATCTTTGGAATCTATATTAGAAAGTGATAATTAAAAATTTCAACTTTTAATTAAATAACTTTTTATGGCCGGTTTTTGGTAGCCATTATAGTAAAAAATCACTCAGAAATTACTGTTTTTGGTTAATTAATAAGTTAATAATTAGTGGCTGACATTGTTTTATACATGAGAATGTAGGGAATTTAATGCAGATTCTACTGATTATTTTATTTTAGTTGTCAGTTTATTTTAATAGAAGTTACACCTATTTAAGTGTTTTTGACATTTTAAGGTAGTCATCTGATTAAATGCAAATTGCGGATTTATTATTATGAGGCAAGCATTTACAGTAGTACTGTTATAATGATATTTCTTTGCGTTTTTCAGTGGTATAATTAGTTTTGTTATAAAATGTAAAACAAAAAAGTTATAATGATTTTTCTTCTTATGGAGAAATACATGTAAAAAACTGTGGCTGGAAATTTTATGTCTAACTTCTCGTCGGTTTAAAATTATTTTTTAAAGGATACAAATTTATTGTCTTGTATGGAAATATATAAGCTAAAAATTGTAAGAACTATTAATTTAAAGTAATTAGTATGTAAGTAATTAAAAAAATATGCTATAATAAAATTATTCAAAAAAGATAAAGATAAAGAAAAAAGGCAACATCATTATTACTTAAATAAATAAAAATAACAATTATTGCATTTTAAGTAAAAACACAAATTAATTTTTCAGATAAGGTCTATTAAAAAAATAATTTGGAGGCATAATTTAAATTTTCGCTTATTTTTATTTTTTTATCATTTTGGCGATAAAAAATCTATAAAAACTTGATTGGCACAAATTCTGACAAGGAGTGCTTTTTATGGCTCATTTCAGGAACATGACATCATCCGATGCATTCTACACTTCTATTGGTTGTATCATGTAAGTGCAAAAAAGACTAGAATAAATGTTTGTTTTCAATAATAATGTCGTATAATTTAGTACATCTTAATGACTTTAATTGAATTGAGAGTTGAGAGTGTACTTTTGCAATTTGTTTATTTATAATGTAATGTTTAATCTTACATGTTTACTCCTATATTTATTTAGTAATAAGTAATATTTTTGTGTACTTACATTATGGTAGCTAAATTTTTGCTTTCAAGTGTTTGATTTTTCATACAATCCTCACCTAGAAAAAAAAATAAAAAAAATATTATATAATTGAGATATAATCAATTTATTTGGTATAAAATAATATAACAATAGGCAATAAAATTACTTAATCGTCTGCAAATTTCATATTATAAAAAAACAATTTTTTATGGTTTTAATATTTTTTTATATATTTTTTTAAATTAATAAACATTTTTGATTGATAGTTATACCCCAATTTTGGTTGCTTAGTTAATCATCTTCGGTGTGTCAATATTTTTAATTTAGTATTTTTCTAAAAAAATTGGAAAGATAAAAAAATTAGCCTCAATTCTCTCGGCGTGATTAATGTTCAAAAATCAAGACTATTGAAGATTTCGTAATTTTGTAATTATGATGCTTTGTTGTGATAATAAAATCAATTTTAATTATAACGGTTAGATATAGATTTAATAAATTATGGACACGCGTTAGCCTCGCGAAATGGCAATTAAATGTTAAAAGTTGAAGTGAGTGTAATGTGGTGTTGTTTACCCACGCGTGAGTTTGCAAATTTCACATTTTATGACATCACCAATAATTTCATTTCGCGATAATGTCCTATTAAGTTTATTCCAAAACCGTAGTGGGCTAAGCTTGACCGAAAAAATATGACAGATTGCCTCAAGGTAAAAAATGACCATATCAGTTACAGTTACATATGTTACCAAAGTTGTAATAATTTTAAATAAAATTATTTATTCATAATTTGTCACTCGCGAGTAATTAAAAATGAATTTATAATAAGTGAATTTAAATAATTTTATTTAAAAAAAAATTGAAAATATCTAAAATTTCACATTAATAAATTTTAGTAACGTTTCGACACTACTTTTAATCATCAGGGTTAAAAAATAAATAATTTTTTTATTAACTACTAGAACTTCTTAAATTAGCCTTATTTTATTTGTGCAGGAATAAAGAATGCAGGATTATTTTTATTGATTTTAAATTATTAAAATATCTAAATACCTGAAATTGTTGGTTTTTGTAACAAATTTTTTGAGACCAATTTTTTTAACTTACACCTACGAACAAATTTAAATAGTGTTTTTTAAACTTTATACTATAATTCAATACACTAATGACTATTAAGATTGTATCATATTGTACGTAAGAATCGTAATTTACTGATTACTTAAATGATTTCGTTTTACAAATCAGTGAGCAATTCCTAGAATTAAAGAAAATGATTAACTTAAAATAATGGAAATGATTTATAATCATTAATTGTAGTATTTTTATTATATTTTTTTGCAAATCTCTCAATTCTGTAAAAAATAATTGATATAACCAATGGTATTATAAAATTTAATTTTTTTTAATGTACAAAATCCATCAAATTTCTTAGGAATGGATGGATTTTATTTAGCGTTACGGAGGATTAGAAAAAAAGAGTTTTATATTAGTCAAACTCAAAATAGTTTTTATAACAATTTTTTATTTAAATTAATTTAATTAAATTAAAGAAATTGAGGGTGTTTCGAAATATGTATATGCCAAAAAATTCACCAGGCGATTCCTTGACCAATTCTAAGATAAAAGTAAAGAATAACTTTTTTCTCAAAAGTGATCTATTTTTTAATTGCGGGGTGTCAAACTTTTTATATTTTTTCCATTTTTTGAGTATAACTTCTTTATTTTTTATGATAATTTGATCAAATTTGAAACACACTCTAGTTATTACAGTCGTAACAAGATAAAAATATGAAATATCGAAATAAAATACAGGGGAATGTATTTTGGTAGAAAGTTTGACACCCCATAATTAAAAAATTGAGCACTTTTGAGAAAAATTTTATTCTTTATTTTTATCTTAGAATTGATCAAGGAAGAGCCTGGTGCGTTTTTTGCATATATTTAGAAACACCCTGTATAATAAAAATTACTAAAATACAGTACAAATTTCTTAAAATTTTACTAAATACTTAGTAATTTCCTTGTAAAAAGAAAACACGTTCAAAATTTGGAAAATACACAAAGTAATAATTTGGTTAGGTAAGTAATAAGATTTCTTTTAAAAATCATCAAAAATTACAAGAAAACTCCGTTATATTATGAATGATTTTTTATTGTAAATGAAAATAAATTTTAATAAAAAAAAACAAATATCATTTAAACTGGATTTAAAGATTTCTTTTATACTTGATAGAAATTACTACGATTTGAAAAAAAAATATTAAAAATTTGGAAATACACATCTCATAAGTTGACTTCGGGTGCTAAAAAATAAAAATTTTAAAAATATCAAACATTACAGGAATGCTCAGATGTTTGAATAATTTAAAAAAACGTAACAATAAGTGATGTTTATTATTTAAGAGAAAATACAAATTAATAAAAAAACAAATATTCTTAAATTAGAATTAAAGATTTTATATATTTTTTAGAACAAACCACGTTTTTCGAAAAATTACTTTTCAAAATAAAAATTTCCCGGTAGAAATTAAAAAACAAAATAAGTACTAAAAATTTGGAAAAAAAATCATAAGTTGATTTTAGCTGCTAAGTAATAGGAACATAAAAAAATCATCAAAAATTGCTGGAAAACTCAGTTTTATGATTGATTGAAAAAAGTACAATAAGTGAAGTTATTATTTGAATTAAAATAAATATTTTTTAGTTGGAATTTAAGAATTTTATAATATTTTATATAAAATATGTACTAGAATTCAATAAAAACAACGTTTCTCGAAAAATTATTTTCAATGGTAATTGAAAAAAAATTTAAAAATTTGGAAAATACACAACTAATAAGTTGATTTCAGTTGCTAAATAATAAAAGTTAAAAAAAATATGAAAAATTAAAGGAAAACTCAGTTTTTTGAAAGATTTAAAAAAAGTAACATTAGGTAATGTTTTTATTATTTAAAAGAAAATAAATAATATATTTTTTAGAATCAGAAATAATTTCGAAAGATTATTTTTCAAAATTAAAATTTCCTAGTGCAAATAAAAAATTTGGAAAATTACAAGTCATAAGTTGATTTAACTTGTTTAAAAAATAAAAATTAAAAAAATATCAAAAATTAGCGGAATGCTCGGTTTTTGAATGATTTCAGAAAATTAACAATAAGTAAAATTATTATTAGAATGAAAATAAATATTTTTTAGTTTCTTATATTTTATAGAAATTTCAACGATCCGATCAAAAAAAATTTAAGACACGTAAGTACGATTTTCGAAAAATTACTTTTCAATGGTAATTGAGAAAAATTTTAAAATTTTGGAAAGTACACATCATAAGTTGATTTCAGTTGCTAAATAATAAAAATTTAAAAATATATCAAAAATTGCAGGAATCTTGTTTTTTTAATGATTTAAAAAAGTTATAGTATTATTTTTTTCTTATAATTCATAAAAATTACTACGATTTTATAAATATATTATTTTAAAATGAACTACGTTTTTCGAAAAATTTTCCACTGGAAATTAAAAAACAAAATATTAAAAATTTGGAAAATAAAGTGATAAGTTGATTTTAGTTGCTAAGTAATAGGGATATAAAAAAATCATCAAAAATTACAGGAAAACTCAGTTTTATGAATGATTGAAAAAATTACAATAAGTGAAGTTATTTGAATTAAAATAAATATTTTTTAGTTAGAATTTAAGGTTTTTCTAATATTTTATATAAAATACTAGAATTCAATCAAAAAAATTTAAGATACCTAAACAACGTTTTTCGAAAAATTATTTTAAGTTATAAGTTGATTTCAGTTGCCAAATAATAAACGTTAAAAAAATATGAAAAATTAAAGGAAAACTCAGTTTTTTGAATGATTTAAAAAAGTAACATTAGGTGATGTTTTTATTATTTAAAAGAAAATAAATAATATATTTTTTAGAATAAAAAAACATTTATTTCGAAAACTTATTTTTCAAAATAAAAAATTCCTAGTGAAAATAAGAAAAAATAAAAATTTTTGAAAATGTACAAGTCATAAGTTGATTTAAGTTGTTTAAATAATAAAAAATAAAAAAAATATCAAAAATTACAGGAATCTCGGTTTTTGAATGTTTTAAGAAAAGTATCAAGTAAAATTAATATTTGAATGAAAGAAAATATTTTTTAGTTCCTTATATTTTATAGAAATTTCCAAGATTCGATCAAAAAATTTTAAGATACCTACTTATTTACGTTTTTCGAAAAATTACTTTTCAATGGTAATTGAGAAATATATTACAAATTTGGAAAGTACACGTCATAAGTTTATTTCAATTGCTAATTAATAAAAATTGCAAGAATCCTGTTTTCTAATGATTTAAAAAAGGAACAATATTATTATTATTTAAAAGAAAAAACAAATATTCTTAAATTAGAATTAAAGATTTTCAAAATTACTACGATTTTATATATTTTTTAACATGAACCACGTTTTTCATAAAATTACTTTTTAAAATAAAGATTTTTTTAATGGAAATTGAAAACAAAATATTAGAAATTTTTGAAAAAACACAGTTCATAAGATGATTTCAGTTGCTAAATAATAAAAATTAAAAAATATATCAGGAATCACAGAAAAATTCAGTGATTTTGAATGATTAAAAAAAGTATCATTAAGGACTACTTGCATCATTGTCAGTTTAAATTTAAGGAGCAGTTACATTCAAAATTTGACAGAAACATAGTGGAAAATCTGTTACTTAAAAATTCTAAGTTCTTAAGGCTTAAGGATTAGTGGTAGAAACGGCCCTAAGTGATTAATAAAAAACAAATATTTTTAAATTATAATTAAAGATATTTCTTATAATTTGATAAAAAAACTTTTTATATTTTTTTAGAATAAACCACGTTTTTCAACAAATTACTTTTTGTAAAAAACAAACATTTTGAAGTAACAATTATTTTTTTTTACATTTTAATAAACTATAATTTTTTTTAATTTTTAATAAAATGTAATTTCCACAATGTAATAAATATTTAAAAAAATACAAGATAAAGCACGTTTTTCGATAAATTACTTTTCAAAATGAAATGAATTGATGAATATTGAAAAATTTAAAAAAAAATAGAAAATAAATAAGTCGTAGCTATGAGTGAATTTTAGTTTTATACAAACTTTACTGGCAATATTAGGAAAAATTGATTTTATGAAAGATTTTAAAAGATGTTGGTAAATGAAATTTAAGTTTCTTTTTAAATATTGAAGAAAATTTAAAAAAATACTTGACTCACCAAAAAAAGGGGGAAAAATTGAAGTTTATACTATAAAATCGACCGACTGAAGACGAACAATCACAAACTGACTTTACGAGTATTCGTTGTTCACTCTACAACACCTCGTTTGTAATTAAATAGTTAATGAAGAATGAATCAGGCCCGGCCATCATATTCATTCATTCATTTCCTGCGGCGTTTGATGAGAAGGGCGCCTGAAACATGAAACCAACTTGCACTTTTGTGGGAAGGTTCCAGGTGTCGCTTTTACACACATATCACTAACATTTTTCTGGAATTGCATGGGATTGCAGGACTGATAAGGAAGACCATTCTGATGTTTGTTACATTTTACAAGGAAAACGTGACTATGTCTTTTTAGAAAACGAGTTGCCCAGAGTTCTCTTCTTACGGAAGTTACTACTTGTTTGTTCAAAATAATTTTTTGCTAAATTTTTATTTTTTAAAACCATTTTTTTTTCAATTTATCAATTACACCACTTCTACTTAAAATAATTTAAGTTAATGTTAAAATATAAAATTGATCAGAATAAAATGGAAAATACGTTTTTTAAAAAAATTGGACAAAGTTTTTAAATTTTTGATATTTTCTATTTCAAATAAATCTGGGCCGAGAGGACGCCTTGGGCCCTATTTAGAGTGTACATAAATTCGTCCTAGCTCAATGCTTCAAATTTAAAAAAATTTAAGACGGAAACGAAAACATGCGAAAAAAAAAAGAAAAAAAAAATAATTTTTTTATCTAAAATTCTTACATTTATAACTACTACAATTTAGAATTTTTTGATTGATGGTTACAACCAACGCTTCAAACTTGAAAATTCTTGAAAATTCAGAAAAAAGCGCAAAAAAATCACAAAAAATATATAAACTTTTTTTTATGTAAAATTCTTATAATTATAATCAAAATACAAAATGAGCAAAAAAATATTTTCTTGGTATTTTTTGTTTGGTCATACAAAGCTTCAAACTTCAAAGTTCTTGCAAATGCAGCAAAAAATACGAAAAAATCATAAAAATGGAAAAAAATATAAACTTCATTTTTTTATGTAAAATCCTTAAAATCATAACTAATAAACAAAATAATCAAATAAATATATTTTTTGTTTGCCCGTTACAACGCTTCAACCTGAAAAATTCTTGAAAATTCAGCAAAGAAAACAATTCATAAAATAAAGATAAAAAATATAAACTTCAATCTTTCATGTAAAATCCTTACAATTATAACTAATTAATGAAATTAGGAACGATATATATATTTAATATTTTTTATTTGGCCGTTACAACGTTCCAATTTTAAAAATTCTTAAAAATTCAAGTTAAGAAAAAAATTATAAAAAAATTTAAAAAAATATAAACTTCATTTTTTTTACGAAAAATCTTTAAAATTATAACTACATAATTGACAAAATTAGGAAACAAATATATTTTTGGTATTTTTTGGCAGTTACAACACTTCAAACTTAAAAATTCTTAAAATTTAAGAAAAAAGTTGCGAAAGAAAATTTATCAAAAATAAAAAAAACCTACATCCCTATATAAATCTTCCAATGCCGATATTTTCTTTCATAGGTACCCAAAATTCACTTTTGGTTCTTTTCTAAATTTAAATTAAAACAGACTAATTAGAGTATTAATAATATTTAATGATTTAAAAACCGAATTTAAAATTTTAACATAATTTAATAATATTTTATACCAACTTTGATTAATGACTCAAAAAGCGTGCCTATAATTTTTATCGGATTTTTAAATTTATATTAATTTGTATTAAAATGAAAAACGATGTAAAAATAATTAATTGTGATTTGTGTTTTTTAGGTCCTTGGAGGTCAATAAAAAAGTAGTTTAATTTGTTATTCTTAGGAAAAGTTAAATTATTTTATCGTCGTAAAAATTTAATAATGATGAAAATCGTTTTATTTTATTGCAAATTAAGTGTCATTGTAAATGAACTATTCAATTAATAACCTAGTAAGGATTTAAATAACAATTCCATTCTAGCTGTTTAAATATTTTCATAAAAATTTAAATAACAAACATTCCGGAATGAAGGAATGGCATACATATTTTTTTATAATTAACATGAACATTATGCGCGTTTTTTTCGCGAATGAAAATGTTATCATGTTTATAAATAAGTATGACAATAAAGCCCGGCGTTATTAGGAATAAATTAATTTTTGTTTCCATTATTTATTCCTTCACACGTTACTTACCTAATTGGCAATAAATTAATTACTACAAGAGCTTAATTAAAATTATCAATGTATAATTGGTTTCTTGAAATATTGTGTTCCATAATTTTAATTAATTTAAGTATACTACACTAGAAGTAGTAATGAATTAAAAATATTTTTTATCGATTTTTAATAATTTAAAAATACAATTTTTACGAGTAATGTCATAAAATCTTTTTTCTAGGAAAAAATATTATATAAAAAAATTCTAAAAAATATTTATATTTTTAAAAATTTTTATTGTAATTAAATTCTAGAATAAAATAATTTAGTGTCATTTGAAATTTAAACCATATCTTAAGTATAGTATTAAATTATTTAAAACAAAAATAGCTTAACGATTTGTTATTAAACTTTGTTTACATTTTCAGTGCAGAAGTTTATTTTTTTATCAGACACGAGTGTCTTCCATTCATGCTTCTAATTGAGTCAAATAAATTAAATAAAAATAAAACATTCGTGCCTTTTGTCAATGAAAATTACACGCAACGATTTGGGCAACACATTAATTTAAATCAAAACGTTCACAAAAAAAATTTAATGAAAAAAAATTCGTGAGAGGTTCAAATTATTACATAAATTATGGAATATCCGGTGGTGTTAAATTTCTTGCTGCAAAAATGTGCTGCACAAGCCTTCCGGAATTTATTATGAATAAATTACATATTCAAGTTCAAAGTCACTTGACTAAGGTTAGCTTTACAATGGTCAATTAAGGATTTTGGATACGAGCGTAATTTATGTTGATGTCATAAATTATCATCGTAACTAGCGTATCATGTTTTTGGTTTACAGTAAATTTTTTATTTGGACCATGGACCACGATAAGTATTTCTTAAAAAAATATTTTACAATTAATATTATAAAATTAATTGCGAAATAAGTCAGGAGTATAGTTTAAATAATTATTAATAAAAACAAAGTTCAAAATACTCCATTTTTTTTTTCAACTTTACTCAACAAAAGATACAAAATTAATTCCTCGAACACAATATTTTTGAGTAAGCGTTAATTAACATTTACTGAAAGTTTTTATGTAAATATATTTTATGCGAGGGTATTTAATTTTTTGTATTTTATTTTCCCAAATTCTGTAATTATTGTTATCTGGAAATTATTTACATTCGTTAAAATTTGTTAAAACATTTTCCTCGAAATGGAAGGTTTTTGTTATTTACAGTTTATTTACCTTTAAAAAATAAAGTATGTTTAGTAGTTGACAAGAAAGTAATTTTTCGAAAAACGTGGTTTATCTTAAATTTTTGTTTTTGAATCGTAGTAGTTTCTATCAAATATATGAAAACGCTTTGGGAGTGGATTTGATTTCATTGGACTTGATTCGCCATTTCTTTAACCAGTCCTGAAATTTATTAATTTGTAGGTTTTTCGAAGGCGATATTAGATTTGAGGTAGAAGCGAAAATTGAGGTGTCATCAGCTAATTTTGCAGCCATTGTGACTGCAGTTTTTTGGGGATCGCTGGTATAAAGAAGGTAAAGGGTGGTACCCAATACGCTACCCTGGGGTACACCGGATTGGATAGGGTTGAGAACTGAGTAATTCAGTCAACAAGGACTAAATTGGAAGATTAATTAGTTGAAGTATGGTAGATGTCTTTTTAGCTTGTAGTGCCAGACTTTGTCGAATGCTTAGTTGATATCCAGAAAGGCAACCGAGAAGTACCTTTTAGTCTCAAAGTCCTTATTTATTTTGTTGATAACTCTTCGATTGATCCACGTTTTTCTCTAAAACCAAGTTGATGCCTCGGTATTATCCTATACTCTGTTCCTCTTTGATAAGTTTTAATTTTTTAAATATATTTTCTCAAAGACTTTTGATAACATTAGCAGTAAAATTATTGGTCTATAAGAGTTGGTCTTTTTGCCTGGTTCGGTATCATAATTACTTGTGCAACTTGCCTTTGGAGTGGGACGTAGTATTCCATAGTATATAAATGTGGTAGATAATTCTTGTGAGATTTTTCCAATTATTAGATCAAATCCAGGAACTTCCTTTTTGTTGATTTCTTTTAGAATTGTTTTTCTCGCTTCATTCTCTTTTATCTTCCCATTGGGTGCCTCCATCTAAAAAGGGGCTTCCAGATATTCGCTTATTTCTTCTTCATCTTCAATAATGGCTTCTGAGTCAAAAGGTTCAAAGACTTTTTTTACAAAAACGTTTGACGAAAGTTTTTATCTCTGATTGGTGGATCGGTTTGTTGTCCCTTTTTAGTTGCCTTCCATACAGAATTCTGTTAGTTCGGTTGGTGTTATCCTTGAAAATACAAGGCTTGACTGTCTTGGTTTTCCTAAGAGCATTTTTCAGTTCTATAATTGTTTTATTTAATAAAATTCTCTTGGTAATGTTGTTTCTTTTCGGGTGCCATGTTTTCCTCAATTGACTACGATATTGTAAGGCACCTTTTCCAGTGGGCTTGGTTTACTTGATAGAGTGGCAACTGGCAACCCAGGCAGCTTTTGTTTTTCTTTTGTGAGTTCTTCTCTTGCTAATTCAATATCTTTTATATTTCCACCAGCTTTTAAATATATTTTTAATTCTTGCTAAAAAAATAGTGATCATGAACAATTAGAAGAAGGAATTATTAGAGACCAAATCTCGTTACAGATTACATGTAGTAAAATGCATGACAACTTATTAAGAAATAACTTAAATCTTGAAAAAAACAATACATTATTATATGTTACTTGAAGCAAGTACTATTGAAAAAAAAAATTACAAAATATTGGAAATTCACAAGTGTTAATAGCAATAAATCGAAATTTTTATGTAGAAATGTTTTCATAAACATTCAGTAAGAAAAATATGTGTTTTATGTATAATGAAAAACCATTTTGCAAAAGTTTGTCCAAAAAAAGCACGTATAGATTTAATTGAAATTGAAGGTACTACAATATATTAACATTAGAAGATGGAAGTGGACAAGAAAATAAAAACAACTCATTCGAAGGTTTGAATAACCTTTATATTTATAATATTAATCTTATAAATCTACATGGATGAATTGACATTTTAACAATATTTCGATTTGGAATGAAAATTAATTTTAATTGGATTCTGATTCTAATGTTAATGTTTAATTATTTTGAAATAATTACACGTTTTTCAATTGTATTTTAGGAAGCATTAATTGTATTTCAGATAAATCAATTTCATTTCGGAAAGTATCAATTGTATTTCAGAAAGCAATAATTGTGTTTCAGACAAATCAAATTAATTTCAGAAGGAACCAATTGTATTTTAGAATCTTAAATTGTATTTCAGGAAGCAACAATTGCATTTCAAAGAAATCAATTAAATTTTAGAAAGGAGCAATTATTAAATTGAGGAAACCAAGACTTTTTGGAGGCGATTGTGCACGTGAATCATTACATACACACACAATTCATCAAAAATGTGCTTTGAGAATCTAACATTACACCTGTAACAATATTACACTTAGGTCCTTAAACTCCAGTGTTAAACACACAATTGAAATAATCTGTTCTACGATTAAAGCAGTAATTGTTAAAGGACAACTACGGATTTCTCATGTTATGACTCCTGGTATCATGGAGCAGATATTGGCTTAGCTAGAAAAAAATATCTATGAAGCCAAAAATACAATTGTTAGTGGTGATTGTGTTCGTGAAGCAAAATACACTAAAATCGATCATCCAACTGCTTTAGGCAATCCAAAATTTGATTTAAATGAAAAACAAATTATTGTTTCTGGAATACAAATTATACTTTCTAAAATTAATGGTGTAATTCTGTACAAATCTGTAAGTCCTTAGAGGAAATATCTGTAAGGTTTGTTATATGGGTTGTAATGTACGGTTTCCATGGTTACCTTACAGATTTGCACAGAATTACACCATAAATTGACGAATTCTGATTTTCAAATGATCCTTTCTGAAATACAACGGACGATTCTGAAATACAATTGGTGCTTTCTGAAATTAAATCGGTTTTTCTGAAATACAGTTGATGTTTTCTGAATCACGTTTCTGAATTACAATTTGATTTGATTTCTGAAATTGAATTGATCTTTTCTGAAATATAACTGGGAAAGGTGTAGAATATAAAAAAATAGACCCATGTAAGATTACATTGTGTTCATATGGAAATAAAGACTATAAATCTCAAGCTAGTTTTGTGAAATTGCTGTGCATCATGAAAAACGATCACAAAACTACCGAAAACTTTATGGTTGCTGAATTTGATGCATTTCCGATATTGGAACTAAAAACTTGTATAATTTTACGAACAAATATTGTTTCCAAAACCTGGAACTCATCGTATTGTACTTGATCCAGAAATTGTACCAAAAATATATCTACCTTGAAGAGTTTCTGATATCTTTGCAACTTAAAAAAACATTAGATACTTCGGAAAGTTTTGAAATCATATAAAAATTTGAAAAGCCTACTTCTTGGGAAAATCAATTATTTATAGTCAAAACGAAAAATGGGGATTTAAGACCTTGCCTGAACCCTAACGATTTAAATAAGATTATAAAGAGAAAACATCATCTTATTCCTGTATTCCTGAGGAATTATGGAATAGATTAATTTGTATTAAGTGGTTTTCTGTTATTAATAAGGTGAAAAATGGGTTTTTGCAAATTGAATTAGACGATCCTAATACTGAACTGCCTTTAATACACTATTTGGTGAATATAAATTTGAACTATATTCATTTGGTATATCTTCTGCATATGAAGTTTTTCAGAAGAGATACAAAAATATTTCACTGTATCTGATAAAACAGAAGAGAAACATGATGAAAGATTAGAAGCTCGTGCTGAAGATTGTAGAGTAAATCAAATGAAAACGGTTGTAGAATTGGATTCTAAATATTTTGAAGCGAATAAAAAAATTAAACAGGATCTTCTTAAATTTCTTGGTATATTATTACATTTTCAAGTAAATGTATATCAAAAGTTTCTGAGTTACTTGTAGCTTTTTAAGAATTAACTAAATAAAACACAGTTTGGCTTTGGAATGAGGAACATTCTAATACAAATTTAGTTAAAATAGTTGTGTTTTTACATACTTTGCTCGAGCAAATCTAAGCAAATACAATTAATAATGACAAATCCACACTTTTGGCATTTTTTGACAAAATTATACGCGATTGAGATCAGATACCTCTGGTAGTCATTTGATAAAGCTAGTAGTGGAGTAATAAATAAAAACCTATTTATGTAAACTTTATGTGTGGGTACTTATAAATCAATTTTAGTCAAAAAAATGCTATAAAATTTAATACAGTTACTAAAACCAATAAAAACTCAAAGCACAACAAAGACTTTAATCGCCTTCCACCATTTTTTTACAAAATTTATGTCAATATAGCGCCATCTATACGTAATCGAAATTCCCAATTGCTATGAATATTCAAACTGGTGCTTCTAGTTAATTTATATTCAATGCTAGTTCTTTATATAAAATATAAAACCAATAATTTACTTCTAACTAAAAACTATTTGTTATATATTACTTAATACACGGTCTTCAAAAATGATTGATACAGTTGACATTGCATGGTAGGAAACCCTAGTATCCCTCAGTTGGCTACACTGAAATGAATGCGTTGTGCTCCCGTAAAAAAACCATCGCGAATATTTTAACTGCACCAATTTTAGTTTTGAAAAAAATAGACGAAGAAAAACTGCCGAGTGACTGATAAGATTTAAATTTGAATGAAAACTAATAGGTACACCAAAACACCAATTTAGCAAGTCTAAAATCACTACAAAGTATGTTTGGTTGAATAGTTGCGGTATCAATCTTATTTGAATTCACTGTATATATTTGCATTTTGATAATCATCACCTAAAAGTGTTCGTTTTTTTTAATCATTATAAAATTGAGTTTACCTGTAATTTTGGATATTTTTTTATATTCTTATTACGTAGCAACTGTAATCAACCTATGGCTTGTACATTTTTTAGATAATATTTTTGGAATTATCACTGGGAAACTTTGATTTTGAAAAGTAATATTTAGAAAAACGTTCCTAGTTTATCTTAAAAGAATTTGTACCAAATCTTGGTTATTTCTTTCAAATATTAGAAACAAAACGTTAATTTTAAATCTTCTAAAACGTAAAAATATATTTGATGTATAGAATTGCTTATGCTAAAAGGGGGTTTATGTGCTTTGTTCATAGATGTCGCGTAACTGACGAATTTGAATGTTGATACATTGGTTGCATAAAAATGAGTAAACGAAGCCCAGCGGAAGTCGTTTTGTGTTGCCTCAGAAATATTAAACTAAAATCTGTATTGTTGTTTAATTTTTGATCAATTGGCTTTTTACGTTTTGCGATCTCCCTCTTGCGAAGGAGGAACAAGTGGGATGACGTCAAAAGTAGATTAAGTTACCATCACGTTGTCATGATTGCCATCTAACTGTCAGTTGTGATCGAGGATCGAGGTTTCACTGCTTTTCACTGACTTATTTCTTATGTCATTTTTGGCGGAAAAAAATTTGAATCGCCAATAATCAAACTACTTAAATTAAATTTAAAAAACGGTTTCTATTCGTACATATATCTTCTAAGATATTTAGAAACATCCTGTATATACCCATAAATTTTAATAAAATTTAAATGTTAATTGAAGTTAGTCATAGAATTTTTAAAAAACCAACTACTTCTCATAATTAATTCCAATTTCACCTTTTTATAAATATTCATATTAATTTGTTTTATATTTTTTATCACTTATCACTTTAAACCATAACAACAAAAGCTTTGTGTTAATGAGAATACATATTTTTTAACCAAAAAAATTTAATTCTATGTTTGTCATTGTAATTAATAACTGCGTTTTTGGTAATAAACTATTTTTAACGATTTTTTTTAATTATTTTTTTACATTACAAATTTTTGTACTTGAAAACTTCAAAAATCTTAAATAACGGAAACTATTCCAATTTAATTTTCCATCATCTCAATTCTAAATTTTTGAAATTTTTTGATCTATATTTCTATGATTTTATCACATTTGTTATAAATAGGTGCCGAGTATTTTTTAATAAAATAAAAACAGGCGTGTCGTGTTAGGAAACACTCTGTAATTTGCATTAAACCAGTTTTAGGCCCACGTCTGCTCGGTGATGTATGCAATTAGTTGCTTTAAAAGTGGCAAATCTAATTAAGAACAAGCTTTGCGCTCAATTAAATATTAATAAAATCGGTCTATAACCAAAACATGATTTCATTGAGCTGATAGGTGTCACAAGGCGCAAAAATATTATAAAACTTAATTTTACTTTTCAGAACTATTTATCTCTAAAATTATGTTTAAAACACAAATACATATAGGATGAGTACATAGAGTTGAGTTATATTTACTTTAAGATATGTTATAAATATGAAATATTATGTAATCTTAGTAAATCTCAAATTTGCACTGTGATTACTATTAAAAGGAAAATGTAAGTTATTTTTTTAATAATTAATTTCAAAACATATAAGCTTAAAAATAAAAAAAGATTTAAAAGTGGCGGAATTTGACTAAATGTCCAAAAATTTTTGCATAAATTTTCTTTGAAATTAAGTTTTAATTTGATTCATTTTGATGATAATTTTGATAAAATCTCTCAGAATATAGATTTTATAGATAGATGTCAATTCAAATTGGATTGTACCAAAAATTTATTCAAAAAAATAAAAATTTACAAGAAGGGTGAAACTCTATTTCTAAAAGAAGGACGTTTCCTGGGAAAAACTCGACTTTCTAAATTTCAAAAATTTATTTTTTTTAAATTCTTCACCGAAATGTTTTTTTTTCTTTAAAGGTCATTAATGTACAGCCTTAGTGACGCTTGGCAGGCTTTAACAGTCATTTTTATGTTCCTTGATTCTATGGTCATGTTCGTGCATTTCCGAAGTGAATCGGTTACAACCGGGTATACTTTGCATTGACAAGGATTAGAAAGGCGGAGTAGAAATGCATTTTAGGCAACCCAATATACACTGACATTGTATTGTGTATTGCATGTAAATTTAATTTTAAAATTATTTTTTGTATTACTATATTATAACATTTACTCCAAATAAAACAATATACTATTTTTTACAAAAAGTAGAAAAATATTACCAAAATTTTTAATTTTTTTAATTTAATAAAACTGAGCAGCGGTTCATTTCTATATCAAGGGGAAAATTTTTCTATAGCACAATTTTTGAATAACGAGAACTACAATTATTTTAAAATCAAAATTGGAGGTACCAGTAGTTGGTGATTCATGATTTCCAATAGTTCGACTAAAAACCCTAAATCACCAAACGAATTCGTTTAGTCGAACTATTGGATATCATATATTTTCAATTCATCTTGTAAAATTTGATTATTCAAAAAGAATCAGTTATAAATGATCACAAAGAAAATTTTTACTCGCTGCCAATTTTATGTTTCTTTAATCGTCCATAAATTTTATAATAACCTCATGATTTTCAATTAGAATTTAAAAAATTAAACTAATTCTCGGGTACATTAACATCACTTATACAAGTGTTACATGGAAGTGATAAATAGCACAACTGGCTGAGATAAGTTATCGCAAACAAACAGCCAGTAGTAAGTATTGTGTCGGATTAACACTTTCGAGAAAACGGCACTTAATACCAGGAAAACCTGGCAGGATTTTAAAATCTATTTTAATGAAATCGAGACGCTCGTAAAAACAGTTACGACTCATTGTTTCAATGAATAACGGCACTTAAATTTCTATTTCGTTTGAATCTTTTTAAAACAAATGAAAGACTGTCACAACATTAATTAAATTATTTTATGAGATATTAAACTATTAAAGTGATTCAGTATTGAATAATTTTTGTGAACATCTTTGAAATCCAATTTGTCGATTTTTGTCAATTTTTTGATAACGTGACCAATTTATTCATTTTATTAAACCTTTTTATATTAAAATTTCGAAATTTCTTCATTTTTGGTAGTCAAAAATTAAGTCAATATTTTATCGAAAATTTTTTAACCATTATAAGCTTTGGCCATTTATATTTCTCTATTTCAAAATTTAAAATATTGACCATTTTTTTATTATTTGTTTATTTTTGCAAATAAGATAATGAATTAATTAGAGTAATTATTAACAAATATGCTTGTGATTGCAAAATTTAGCTTAGGTAATAAATCTGCGTTAGAGTTTCTACATTTTGTACATCACGATTGTTGTAATTACGTGTAATTATGATATTTACACCATGATTAAATATTTGCGTAGAGACTCTCTCTTCTTGATCAGCTGGGTGCCATAATTAACATTACAACTTACAACCAATTAATTTAAATTTATAATTAAGATGGTAAATTTATCTGATCAAAATGAGTTAATTTAAATTTTATGATTGCAAAATATTTACTTGTGAGGAGGTATATGAATAGCCAAAATTCAAAATCAAATCAGTAATACAGGACAAAAAATTAATGAAGGATTTATCCATCCTGAATAAAATAATTCCTTTTAGTCAAAATAAAATCTTGATATTCTTAGTTTTAGTGAGATATTAAAATATAACTTACAATATAAGGAGAAGCACAATTTTATTCACCTATTTCTTAGTTTTTAACAAAAATATTTAGCAGTATTATATGACCCAAAGGTCCTGTTGTTATTTATTTATTTAAGCCAGAAAATCTCCTATGAGACCTGTAGTTAAGATGAACATAAAATATTAAAACGTACTTTGAAAAACTATAAAAGAAGGAAGAATTTAAAAACCATAAATGAAGCTTTTAGGAATGTAGTTGGTAGTTGGTCAAAACTCTTACTTGATAAAATTGAAAATTAGATGAATTCCAAATGATAGAACACAATTTCTGGAAACTAGAAATATGTAAGTATAAGAATTACAAAAACTTTATTTTACAAAACCGTAATTAACTTAGTAATAAAAATAAAAATTGGTGGGAATAAAACTGGAAATCAGAACGTCAAAATACATAAACAAAATATAAAATAACAAATAACCAAATGCCAAAAACTTGAAGAAGCAGGACGCAAAATTATTGAGTCTCAAAGATTGGATGAATGAAGAATAATCATAAAACTATGGTCCATGGTTTGGAATACCCAAAACATTATAGAACCATAAAATGGAGGAATGAAAAATGATGGAAGCGTAGATTGGTATTCTTGTAAATTACCGGAACTCTAAAATAGATGATTTTAGGAAACACCACTTAGCTGTTTCTTATAATCGTAAATCATCAGAACAATAAATCGAAAAAACGCAGCTTATCAGTAGTTCAGTAATAGAATTATGCTATTGGAAAAGTTAGAACAAGAAGAATACACTTGACTTCTAACCTTGGATCGCAACATTTAGAAACGTCCAGTTTTCATCCCACTAAATTGCAAGACTGAACGTTCCAGAAAAACCAGAGTGGGAAGTGGGAAATGTCCAGGGAAAAGGCGGTCCAGTTCGTGTCTTCAAAATTTTAAGACATATTTTCTTCTTATAATTATTCCAAAATGTTTTCTAAGTTAGTGCACGGTGTATAAAATTGATCAGGTTTTGTGTCTAAATGTAAATGTTCAATATGTCAATAATGAAAATTACCCTTTTTTTCGAAACCTGTAACTCTGTAAATGTTTAGTCAGTTATTAAATTAGTTAAGTTTTCGGAAGACTTTGAATTAAAGACCTATCCAAAATTACAGAATTAGCGAAGAAGCTCCTAGGACATGCAGGTCCTTATTTTGGCTTCGCAATAAGGCACGAAGATAAAGTATGGGTTTCTCACATCTGTAGTATTACGTATGTTTTCTATGTCTTTCGGAATTTATATGATTTGGATGGAACCCACAGACAAAATTGTTATTTCATGCCTTACTGATAGCTTTTACAAGAAAAATTAAAAAAAAAGTGAAGTATCGTGATGTGCCATCTACTAAAAACCGATTCCCCACAACGACGGTTCTTCTAAACTACCTATTCCAAACCAACTCAATACTCCAATTTGTCTGTTGAATATAAGGACGAAGATGACTTAATGTTTAATCCTGATTTTAAGAAGCTTCCTCATCTAACGGGCCACATCTACTCTCTCCAGAAGATCTCAATGATTTGGTTCGTGATTTAAATTTATCCAAATATCAGGCAGAACTTTGAAATCTCGATTAAAGGGATGGAGTTTACTTATAACCAAAAACTTTGTGAAAGCAATGCATAGGGATGGTGCTGAATTTTTACTTGAAAGAATTTCCCAAAATAAGTGATGTCAAGATTAAAGACGTCCAAAAATCAGGCAATCGATGAGGGATGAAATATTTAAAGAAAAACTGATCTGGAAAAACCAGCTTTTGAATCATTCATGGAATTGACCTGAAATTTTCTCGTAAATCACCGATCAAGTAACTATGAAAGTATTTTTCAAAAGCCTTTAACCCCTTATAAGACGTTGGTTTGTAATTTCAAATACAAAACGTGCACAAGGAAGACAATTAGAAAATCTGTCACCAAGCAACTTAATCAGCAAACGATTCGTATAACGTACAGACTTCCACCTCACTCGCCTAAACATTTGTTGAGCCAACTTGACTCTAGAAAATCAGGAAATAAAGTAAAAATACAAAAGCCCTTAAAAATGGCTGTTGTAAATCGTCGTCGCAGTGTTAAAATGTTTATCGACGACTCTTGAATAATACGAACACATTTCTTGTTTAGGAAAGTAGTTAAGCTAACTTCACCCCGTGAGAAATGAATCCAAAAGTCACAGGCGGTAACCAATCGAAAAGCTGCATTTCCCCATATTTTCTTTATCTATGGGGTGGAGCTAGATACTAAAGCATTGTTTTGCGTTGGTAGCTTAGCACCGGTGAGGTGCTAGGTTAAATTTATTTTACAAAAATAATTGAAACGTCAAAAATATACAGCAGAACAATAAAAAGTCGTTCGTAAAGTATTAGTATTAAACTCGTGGAGTCGCGAGTATATCGCCATAATTCGCTCGGACTTGCGGCACTCAGCTTTCGCCTCGTGCCGCAACTCGTCCTCGTGAATAATGGCCAGTCATACTCGTTCCCCGATTGTTGAATAATATACTATTGTGATAAGACTTTGAAGTGTTACTCGCCTTATTGTTTGCATTAGTCGAGTATATTCTCCTTACTCGCCCGTTTTCTTGACCAATGTAAACCAAGCATTTAAACTATGTTTTTGTAAAACCTAAAAAAATCATATTCCAACTGAAATAATTTTTACCAGATTCGTAAAATAAATAAATTCGAAACGGTAGTTTTAATGTTGCAGGACATAAAATGGCATACCAGCAAAATAATAATAGAATTAAAAAATAATATTAAATTATATGTATTTGGAATAATATTATGAAAATATACTTTGACAGACCGTAAAATGCGAGAACAAGTAATCAACTCAATTTTAAAACGGTAAGATCATTAAGTAGAGAATTGCAGATTGCAGAGACATTTGTAGTTTAGCAGATCATAAAGTGGCTGAACCAAATAAATCAGTAAAATCGTAAAATATAATATTCTTAAATAAAACTTTACTGCTTTAAAAACTAGAAATCCTAACCGAATTGTGGCATAACAGTAAAAGAACCATAAAATTCCTGCAAGGTAAATTTAAAATATTTTTCACTTAACAATAACATAAAATAAATTCTGTAAAAACCGAGTATTGGGTTTTAAAATCATACATTCAACTTGTTTGTTTATAAAAAGAAGTTATTTAGGTGATATTAATTATGAACAAAATTAATAGCTACAGATAAGAGGTTCAGAGGTTGGCATGAGATTTACTTGAACCAACTAAAAATTCAAGAAATTAAAACCACTTTAAAAATCGCTGCAAAGAAAATCAAATGTTTTCTTCTTTTAAAAAATATCGACAAAAATATCTGAAATCTTCAAGATCAGGAAAGAGAAAAATTGGGATCGGAAAATACTCGCAAAAAATGGTATTCAGATATACTAAATATAAAATGTAATTATTTAAAATTTAAGTAAAAAATAACAAAAATCTTTTGAATCATTATGACGTTTTGAGTTTTCATTTCTATTTTCAATTCCCCAATGTTTTTGGTCACCACAACTTTTTTATCAATAGATGTTTAAAAAAACTATTTCCAAAAAGAATTTTAGGCTTTTTTTATTATAAATGCTAGTTTCGATTTTGGTTGCTTTTGAGAGTTATTTATTACCTTCATGGGATATGATTTAGATAAATATTTATGTTTCGTATCATGTTTAAAAAATGTATAACTTTGACTAAAAATTTTAAAATTAAAAGCAAAATTTGGAGTAATTTTAATAATTAGTCATTTGTAGTCATAAATTGACGATTTTAGAATGGCTATGACACGCAGATTCCTAAAATGACAGAAAAAGTATGGATCAAGCATTCTGGAACGAATCCTTTTCCAATACTGTAAATTTAAAAAACAAAAACTCTATTAGTCTACATTTAGGATATATTACAAAGTGCTTTATACAGGGTGATTCTTTAGCTCTATGACAAACGTTACCATATGAAAGCTGATACCATTTTGAGTAAAAAATGCCCGATTCATGTTAGTACGACATTTTTTTTTCATAACATATCATTAGCTTTCATAAGGCAAAATTTGTCACAAACTTAAGAATCACCCTGTGCAACATATCAAAAAAATATCCCACTTCATGATTTCATATTTATTTTTTTAAAAAGGTTTAGATACTTACTAAAAATTTAAAGTGTCAAAAACATGGAAACACATTTTGAGTCGTAGACAGTTTTGATAATTATTAACCAAAAGAATTATGATAGATATTCTTTCCTGGAGAACCAGTTTATAGTACCTTCGGTCTTCATTTTCTTGGAACAATTTTAACTAATTGAATATTTTTATTTTTTTCTTCTTTTTCAACATGATTTTTTTATACCTCCACTTCAAAAACATCTGGTTCTTTTACAAATTTATAATGATTTTTTTGTAAAAATTTAGAAATTTTATCTCTTGATAATTCTATTCTTTTAGTTTCTGGAAACCATATCCAACAAATTTACCCATTTTTCCTCGAGGCTTAAACTTTCCTTTATTCGTTTTGTTGAGACAAATAACTTAACATCTAAATTCTGAGACATTTGGAACAGTTCCCATTCGGGTTTCATGCGGAGATTTCTGAAGACTTCTCGAGGAACACCTATCTCTTAAATAGCATGCATGATTTACGATCTCTTCCCATAAACAATCTACCAATTTCGAGTAATTAACATACATCTGACAGTTTCAAAAGAATTCCATTGTTTCTTCAAATACTTTCAAAATTCCCCGTTCTTTGAGAAAATTATTAAATTCTTTATTAATATACTCGGTCTCTTTGTCCGATTGTAAATATTTTTTATTTTACCTTCTTTCACATTTTGCGTTACACAAACGAATTCTTTAAATTTTTTGAACACTTCATTCTTAGATTTTATGAAATAAACTTCTGTACAACGTGTTCCATCTTTGGTAATTATTAGAAAGTATTTAGATCGACCTTCCGACTTAGTTCAGATGGGAACACAGATATCTGAGTGAATAATATCAAAAATATTACTTGTTCGTTCAGAATTCTTTGGAAACGGACATCTGGTTATGTTTCCTAGATTGCAAACTATTTTGCATGTCTTCTTTCAACTCATTTCTATATTCACTTGTTATCATTGAAATTGTACCTTTTCCTTTCACTTGTGCGCATGTATTGTAGCCAAATTTAATTGGGATAATTTACAATGCAAGAAAATTTATCGAGTTTTCGACACAAATGTGAAGTCGCCCCACTATCTAAACACCATACAGATTTGTTTATTGGCTTTTTAAGTTAAGCGGCCTCCCTCTTGCGGATGAATACGGAACTAATGAATGACGTCAGAAGTAGGTTAGTTTCTAACACATTTTCATGGTTGCCACATAACTTTCAGTTGGTGCTGGAGTTACGCGCTTTGCACTAACCTACTTGTGACGTAATTTTTAGCGGGAAATATTAATTTGAATCACCAATTCTCACGTTTCTAAGTTCTTACGTGTTTTTTTTTCAATATAAGCAAATTTTGGATATTTCAGAAGAAATTTCATCATAAAAATGTTATCAAAATTTCAGTTTTTATGATATAATATAATAATTTCAGGCACTACGCGAAACTATAATTTTACAAACCTTTAAAAAAAAAAACCTTAAGATTATTAATGATTTAGGAAAGAAAAACAGTTTTTCTGAAATCTGAGAACACAAATACATTTTCAGTTTTTCTGCAATTCACCATAAATTCAAAACCATGCAAAACTTCATTTAAAACGAATCATTTTTTTGGAAAACGTTTTTCTAAAATCTAAAAATACTTGCAATTTGCTTAAAGCAAATTTTCAATTTTTCTGTAATTAAATTTCATGCGTCACGCTGTTTATCATTTTTAAATAAAATCAATTGTTTGGAAAATTTTCCTCTAAATTTTTAGCATGTTAGGATATTACTTTCAGGAACCATTAAAATTTCTGATTTCATTCGTATTTTTTGGAAAATGTTCTTCTAAAATCTAAAAATACAAGGAAATTCTTACTTTTTGTTACAATGGGAATTGTTGAATGTTATTTGTATTTTTAGAGAACGTTCTTCTAAAATCTAAAAATCTAAGCAAACTTAGAGTTTTGCAGGATATAATTTTTAGGAAAAGAAAATTTCTGGTCCTATTTATACTTTCTAAAACATTAAACATTCCATCAAAATAATAAAAAAGTGAAAGAGTGATTGGCATAATTCAGCAACCGTGATGAAAATTTTAGAGACGTCGTTAACCTTAAACACGCCTTTATAATAATATTTTTTCATGAAGAGATATTTTCTAATTACGAGTTTATTTTATAAAGTTTTAAGAAAGAAAACATTTTTTCTGAAATCTGTGACTACAAGCATATTTTCAGGTTTTCTGCAATTTGCAATACGTACAAAACCATGCACAACTTCATTACAAAAAATTATTTTTTTTTGAAAATTTTCTTCAAAAATCTAAAAATACAATCAAATTTTCAGTTTTTCTGTAATTAAAGTTTATGAGCCATGCGCTGTTTACCATTTTTTTAAATAAAATCAATTGTTTAGAAATTTTTCCTCTAAGATCTAAAAATACTAGCAAATTTTCAATATTTTAGGATAGTACTTTCAAGAACCATTGAAATTTCTGATTTTATTTGTATTATTTGGAAAATGTTCTAAGATCTAAAATTCCAACCAAATTTACAGTTTTTCAGGATAAAACTTTTTGAAACCATGGCAAATTTTTGATGTTATTTGTATTTTTAGAGACCGTTCTTCTAAAAAATCCAAGCAACCTTACAGTTTTTCAGAATATAACTTTTAATAAATGAAAATTTCTGGTCCTATTTGTACATTCTAAAACATTAAAAAGTCCATCAAAATTATAAAAAAAGTGATTAGCCTGTATTCAGCGGCCGTGATGAAAATGTTAACATTAAAGACGTCTTTAAAAAAATTTCTTCTGAAGAAATATATTTTCACGTATTTAATTTTCAATGATTTAGGTAAGAAAAAAAGTTTTTCTCAAATCTGAAAATACAAACACATTTTCAGTTTTTCTGCAATTTACAATAAGTTCAAAACCATGCAAAACTTATTCATTAAAAAAGAAATCATTTTTTTGGAAAACTTTTTAAAAAAAATTAAAAATACAAGCAAATTTTCAGTTTTTCTTTAATTAAATTATATGAGCCACACGCTGTTTACTATTTTCAAATAAAACCAACTGTTTGGAAAATTTTCCTCTAAGATTCAAAAATACAAGCAAATTTTTAATATTTTAGGATATTTCTTTCAGGAACCATTGAAATTCAGAAATATTATTTGTATTTTTTTGGAAAATGTTCTTCTAAAATCTAAATATCTAAGCAAATTTACAGCTTTTCAGGATATACATAACTTTTAGGAAATAAAAATATCTGGTCTAATTTGTACTTTCTAAAACATTAAAAAATTCATGAAAATTATGAAAAAGTAAAAGAGTGATTAGCCTGTATTCAGCGACCGTGATAAAATTTTTAGAGGCCTCGTTAACGTTAAAGACGTCTTTAAAAAATATTTCTTTAGAAGAAATATTTTTTCACGTGTTTTTCTGAAATCTGAAGACACATTTTCAGTTTTTCTGCAATTTACCTACAATAAGTTCAAAACCATGCAAAACTTCATTATAAAAAATCAGTTTTTGGGAAAACTGTTTTCTAAAATTTAAAACTACAAGCAAATTTTTAGTTTTTTAGGATATTTCTCTCAGGATACATTGAAATTTCTGATTTTATTTGTAGGAATTCTTTGGAAAACGTTCTTCTAAAATCTAAAAATCCAAGCAAATTTACAGCTATTCAGGATATAACTTTTTGGAACCATGGAAATTTTTTGATTTAATTTGTTACTTTTGAGAACGTTCTTCTAAAATCTAAAAATCCAAGCAAACTTACAGCTTTTCAGGATATAACCTTTAGGAAATGAAAATTTCTGGTCCAATTTATACTTTCTAAAACATTAAAAATTCTGTCAAAATTATAGAAAAAGTGAAGGCTGGAGTGATCAAAAACGTTATGTCTATAAATCATATTACTCATGTATCATTAGAAAGTTTTCTAAAAATTTTTATAATGGTTTCAGTTTTCCGATTGTAGTGTTTGCAATTGATTAGGTTATAAATTAGCTAAAACCACTTTTCAGTATTGTTTGTAATTTTCAAATGGAATATTAAAATTTATAGGTATAGATATTATATCTTTCGATAAATACCTAGAAAATAATCAAAAGTCGTGCATGAACTGAAAAAGTGGATAATTATCAGGTAATAATGGTATCTAATAATTTATTATTATACCCATAACCAGATGATTGAGCGCGATAATCGTGGTTATTGCATTATTACATTATTAGTTTAAATATGTAATTGTAGCCCAGAATTAAAAGTTCTTGTTTTCCAACGCATTACTCACATTACACGACCAAGAGAAGGTCGACCTCTAGGAATTCTTACTACGCTCGCTTTCATCCCAACCAACTGGTTTACAAGTTAGTAATCCCACGTTTGAAAATCATCGCCAGATTTACATTTCCGCGTAGTTTTTACAAGAGCTTGGAAATAATTACATAGGTATCTACACTCATAAAACCTTTGTCTTCAGTCTTCAACCTCACATAAAGAAAACTTCTTGAAAATAATTGTCATCACTAAAATTACTACAAAAATATGTAATTTTCGATTTATAATTTGGATATTTTAGAGTTTTGTCCCAAAAAACTAGTTGATCTAAAATTTCCAAAATAAGTCCTTTTTTTAGACCTTCAGCTTTTGGAAAAGCTTGAGTGGGAATATTTAGGAATATTCCATTTTTGTCTAAAAATACTTATTAAAAAGCATGACTAATTCAAAACGAGTGGAGTACATGCAAGTAATTAACCTCTTATAATAATAAATTTCTCCGGACTTATTGCGCTGCCAAAAGCTGAAGTGACATCAAATATAAAAATAGAATGAAAACAATTGACAAAATTCTTGCATAATTTGGCCGTTAAATTGTCGCGAATAAATTGTGGTTCGCCCGGAGCGAAAAGAAGCACTCAGTTGTTTCCCATTAATCAAAAAAAAACCGTAAAATTTCTACAAATATTTAAATTATTGCAAGAATTTTAAGCGCCGATGTCACTGACAGGAAATGCGACCGTGAATTAATTTTAAGGACGTGTTGATTTAAAATACTTTGTTTTTCGATTTTATCCTTGCGAAGCCAATTTTCGATCTAACAAAGCGGTTAAGGATTTCTATTATTGTCGGATTTAATTATAAAATTGATACATTTTAAATTGGTTGTAAGGATTGTATTGTAATGAGATAAATGAAGTCATTGCTTATAAATTAATGATAATTTTTGAGTATTTTTAGGTTGGTAATGGAAAGGAGAAAGGAGGTTACTACCCTTTCGCCCACTCTTTTTATGAATGAGTAATTAGTGCGCAGGTGATGCCAAAAGTCTCACAAATGTTTAAAAATTAAGCTTCGTTTACAAACAAAAGAAGTTATTTATTGTAAAAATAATGCATTATTAAAGCTTGAATAAAACTTTTGCAAAATTCCTTACAAAAGATTAATGTTCTCAAAATAAATCAATCTCTTTAGATGTACTAATATTAGCTTGGGCAGGTTTATTTTAAACAAAATTATTGCTCAAGTTTGAAGTTGTTTTTGTGAAATTATAAAAAATATTTACATTACGTTTTAGAAACAACGCAGTTTAAGATTCTAAAAATTTTGATATACCGGAAACGACTAGATTTTATTGTTCCTAAAAATTGATATAAGAACTACTTGGATATAAGAGTTACTTAGTCATTATACAGGGTGTACCGTTCGTGGTTCACAAAACGTCAAGGTTAGAAAGTAGAGCAAATTTTATCTATAAAAAACCAAAAAAGTAGGGGTCTATCTTTTATGGTTTGAAAGTTACAGGGGTTTGAATTTGGCATGCCAGAAATCAGTAAATGATCAATAGCTGCTTAAAAACTTAGTAAAAAGATTTAAAAAAATATAGTTATATATATATATATATAAAATGAAGATAGACCTCTACATTTTTGGTTTTGTCTTGATAAAATTTGCTCTACTTTCTTACCTTGACGTTTGGTGAATCACGAACGGGACACCCTGTATAAATAAAAGAACATTATTTACTTTAAACATTTTTAAATAAAATTACATGGCGATCTTCGTTATTTTTTATTATTTTTCCAACAAGATTTTTGGATTTTATCATAGCAGTTATACGTATGCTCTGATTTTTTTAAAATTTGATATGTAATCCAAGTGTTTGTAATTCGTAGGGATATACAAAAATGTCCAGCACGATCACCTGATTAGGGCCGCCCAAAATGGAAAAAATTCGTTACGTACCAATCTTCGTTATTTAGCCTTTCCAACAAGGTACACTAATTTTGTATCAAAAAAAAATTTTAATTGGGATTTTAGGATTTTAAGATAGATATTGATTCTGTGAGTCCAAGAACAGGACGAGTCCAAAAATTAATTTTGAGATCAATTTAAACATAATCATAATTTCTAAAGATGCAGCTTTGGTATGTACATTTAATAATAATAATAATTTTTTATTAATGTTTCTAGATTTACAAAATCTTTAACACATGTCAGAAACGGAATATAATAGTACACTATAAAATATATACAGGGTGGGTCATCGAAAACGATACAGACGAGTTTTAAAATAGTTAATAAAAAAATTTGAAAAAATGCTCGGACAGGTCTACTTTAGTTTCGAAGGGGGACATATTTTGCAATAGAGCTGATTCAAAAATGGGATGGTGGGGTAAGTAATACTTTGTTGGAAAGATCTTTTTATACAGAGTAACATACAAAAAAAAGTAAAATCGATCGATTCGTTTTAAAGATATTCAAAATTTAGCAAGTAGAGATTTCATGCCTTTTAAAATTGTGCCATGAACACCACACCTTCAATTTTAAGTGTTTTGATAAAGTAAGTAATGCCATTTCGAGAGGGACATACTTTGCAATAGAGTTTATTCAAAAATCCATTCATCCCTCGCCCTTTGGACACAACCACTAAAATTTTAATAGGGATGGTAGGGTAAGTAATACCTCGTTGGAAAGATCTTTTTACCCAGAGTAACATACCAAAAAAAAGTTAAATCGATCGATTCGTTTTAAAGATATTCAAAATTTAGCAAGTAGAGTTTTCATACCTTTTAAAATTGTGCTATGAACACCACGCCTTCAATTTTAAGTCTTTTGATATGGTAAGTAATACCTCCTTGGAAAGTTCTTTTTACCACAAGTAACATACAAAAAAACAAAAGTGAAATCGATTGGTTTGTTTTAAAGAATTCAAAATAAAACAGTATTGCACATTATTTTTTATTTAACCAAACTTAACTTAACTAATCTTTTTGAAGAAAACTTAACACTTTAAAGAATCCCATCAATCCCGGCACTTTCAAGGATGTTTTTATTATTTTATTAAATGTTCGAATTGAGTTCCACCAACCTCCATGCAAACGTACAAATTTTGCTCAAAGCGAATTCTTACATTTTGTAACATTTCAGCAGTAATTTCTCGGCATTCATTAATAATTCTCTGTCGTAACTCTGCTAGAGATCCTGGTTCCGTTGCGTAAATCTTTACATGCCCCCAAAGGAAAAAATCAAGGGGAGTATGATCGGGAGATCGCGGCGGCCACTCCAAAGGTCCTCTACGCCCAATCCATTGCCCAGGAAACGTCGTATCCAAGAATTCCCTAACAGACCGTGTGTAATGAGGAGGGGCTCCGACTTGTTGGAAAATCAGATGGTCTTCTAAATAACGATCGTCATTTTCGATAATATTCTCAAGAAATGGATGAACAAAGTTTTGAAGTAGATCCAAGTACATATCCCCTGTTAGATTGCCATCTAGAAAATAAGGACCAATAAGACGGTCTCCAAAAATTCCAACCCACACATTCAATTTTTGAGGAGTTTGAGTGTGAACTTCATGAAATACCCTAGGATTCTCATCTGACCAATATCGACAATTATGACGATTAACGGTTGAGTTTAAGAAAAAAGTGCACTCATCAGAAAAACAGATATTATAAAGGTAATTTTCATCAGCAATTATCCGTTCCGTCATCACCTCACAAAATTGCAGACGCCTATCAAAATCATCTTCATTTAACTCATGAATTAAATGAATTTTATAGGGATGATATTTGTGACCTTTCAATATTCGGCGAATGGTTGTTCTGGTGATGTTAGTCACAGTCTCCAGTTTTCTTGTGCTTAAAGTTGGATCTGCAGCAACTTGTCCCAAAACACCTATTCCAACGACCTCATTTCTTATTGGACGAACATTACCAGGATCGCGTTTCTTACTACCAACAGAACCAGTATTTTTAAATTTTGCAACCAACTCCAGAACGTATTTTCGGTTACAATGTTTGTTTGGATGTTGTTCATTAAATAAATTAGCTGCTCGATGAGCATTCTCATCGTTTTTAAAATAAAAAGTGATTAATTCATTCCTTTCTGGAATTGTATAAACCATTGCTAGAAGAAGCTTTTACAGAAGTTCACAAAATTTTAAATGTTGATTTCTAATAATTAGTCATAAACAGTTTTAACACGATGAAAATCACCACTAATACATAATACAACTGATAAAAAGAATTTCAATGTGGTTATAAATCGTTTTATGTTTTGCATTGTTTTGTTCCAGATGTTACAAAATTTTAAACAATTCCTCGAATAAATTTAAATTTGTTTTTTAAAATCTCTCATTTGTAGAAAATGAAAATAAATTGCGTTTAACATGTTTTTGTGTCTTACTTTGGGTTAAAAGATCTTTCCCAGGAGGTATTACTTACCCTATCAAAACACTTAAAATTGAAGCCGTGGTGTTCATAGCACAATTTTAAAGGCATGAAAACTCTACATGTTAAATTTTGAATATCTTCAAAACGAATCGAAGGATTTAACTTTTTTTTTGGCATGTTACTCTGGGTAAAAAGATCTTTCTAACGAGGTATTACTTACCCCACCATCCAAATTTTTAGGGGTTGTGTCCATAGGGCACAGGGGTAAATGGATTTTTGAATCACATCTATTGCAAAATATGTCCCCCTCGAAACCAAAGTTGACCTGTCCGAGCGTTTTTTCAAAATTTTTTATTAATTATTTTAAAACTCCTCTGTTTCGTTTTCGATAGCCTACCCTGTATAAAATAAATCTTACAAAGTTAATAAGAGGATAACAAATTGACGCTTTACAATTATAATGGAGTATTTTTTTATAAGTTATTTAACAAGAAATCATCAGTGCTATAGAAAGCTCTTTCTATCAAATATGTCTTCATCGCGGTTTTGAAACTTAGTATGGGCAGACGCTTCACATGCTCTGGTAAAACATTAAAAAACTTGACTGCATGAAACCTTATGCCATTTTGGTATCTAGTAAGTCGCCTATATGTCGGATAGTATTCGTTTTTGTTGCGGGTGTTATAGTCGTGTATTTCACAATGTTGAGTGTATTCTATGGAATTGAGTTTTACATAGAGAAGACATTCGAGAATATATTGGCAAGGAAAGGTAAGAATTTTTAAGGTTTTGAAAGCCAAAGAGCAATCCTCCTGATCCTTTAGGTTTGCGATTATTCTTATTACCCTCCGTTGTAACCCAAAAATTCTATGTCTTCCTGATGAATGACCCCAAATTAGTATGCCATATTTTAAGTGTGAATGTAAGACCGCGTGATACGTAGATATTAGATGAGTTTGATATAGGGAGTTTCTCAAGTATTTTATTAAAAATGTGCCTGATGCTAATTTCTTTGAAATGTGGTCCGTATGAACATCCCATAATAGGTTTTTGTCAATATGAAAACCTAGAAATTTCACTGACAAAGGACTACAATATTCGGATTTGTTTAGAGTAAATAGTAGGTATATTTATTGTTTTCTCGGGATTAATTTTGAGCTTATTGCTGTTAAACCAGACTTCAGCTCTCGATTGTGTCTCAGCATTTTTATCTATGGCTGCGTTTAGATCTATATTGCCATGACACCAGGAGGTATCATCAGCATATAGTATAACTTTAGCCTCTTCGACGATGTCTGGGAAGTCGTTCATGTATGAGAAAAAGTAGAGGGCCGAGTATCGACCCTTGAGGGTTGAGGGACACCGTATTTTATTGGTAGGAAATTTGATAAGCAGTTACAATTTTTCACGGCTTGTACCCTGTTTGACAGATAAGAGGATATTAATCTGCAGCTGTTAGGAAGGATGTTGTACGCATTGAGCTTTCGAAGAAGTAATGCATGTGAGACACAATCGAAAGCCTTAGAAAGATCAATAAAAGTAGCTAGTGAGAAATAGCCCTTTTCGAAAAGATCCAATGTGGTTTCAGTGAAATCAATGACAGCATCAACAGTCGACCTTCCCTCTCTGAAGCCGAATTGATGTTTATTTAATATACCGTTCTCCTCAAAAAATGCCATAAATTGGTTTTTTAGGACTTTTTCGGAAATCTTGGATATTATTGGTAATAATGAAATCGGCCTGTAATTGTTTATATCGGAGTTATCTCCTTTCTTAAAAATCGGTTTTACCAGGGCTATCTTCAGAGAATCGTGGAAAACACCACTCCTGATGCTGATATTGATAATTTTAGTAATAGGATTGATTAGTGTCTCCTTGGAGGACTTAATTATTTCCGTAGATAGTTCATAGCAATCTTTGGTTTTGCTATTTTTTAAACTAATAATAATGTCTCTTACTGTACTTGTAGAGACTTCGGCAAATGAGAAATATTTACGAATATAATTATTTTTTGTATTAGATGCCATTAATATTATGGGATGCACCATTGGTTACATATGGGTATGTCGCTTATGGTTTTCTCAGCTACTTCAATAAAATTTTGATTAAAGTCATTGCATGATATATCACAGTTATTATCCGAGAAGTTATTTATACGTATAGAATTTATTATGCCCCACACGGTTTTGGTAATATTATCACTGTTTTCTATTAACTTATTGTACAGAATACTTGTAGTACATCTTAAAACGATTTTTTTCGTACCAACATTTTTATAAAAAAAAAACATACTGCACTGAGCAATTTGCAAAAAAATATGTTGGACTTGTACTGTTATTGAACTCAAAATATTTTCAAGTTATGGATTTAATATTTTAAATTATGTTAAGTAGTTAGTTTATCGAGAAGAATGGTTGGACTAGGTTAAATTTGGTATTACCATTTTTTTTAGAATCTATTCAAGTTTATTAGAAAGTTGTATAACTTAAACATTTTGTTACTTTTTCACTTTTTTTAGACCAGTCAAGATTAGTTTTAGTTTTCAATAACAATTTTTTGTTTTTTTTAGGACAATGAATAATTCAAACAATTATTTTAGAATACAGCTGATTGGTTTCAACTTTATTTTCAACCCTTCATCAGACCTGAAATCATCATAAAATTAGTTAATGTCAATAACATTAAAAATATTTGAAATTATACCACATTCGATACTATTTAATGGCAACTCATGATTTTAGCTCTGATGAAGGCTTGAAGTAAAGTCGAAACTAGTCAGCTGTAGTCTAAAATAATTGTTTGAATTATTTTTTGTCGTTAAAAACCAAAAAATCCCAGTACATGTTAGTACGTATTAGATATTAAGTCAAAACCTCAATTTTAGGACACTTACTGTTCTTGGACTCATCGATTCAATTATACAACAAATACTCTGAATTTTTTTACGATTCGTTATGTAATCCAAGTGTCTGTAATTAGTGCCCTGATGATACTATCATTTTTCTTTGAGGATATTGAACACGAGCTTTAAAATAAAATTTTCGAAAATAAATTACGAATTTCTTAAAGGTGCATTGTATTTTTTCTATTATTAAATTTCTAAAGTGGTATAATACTAAAACAGAAATGATTAAAGGCAAACAAAAGAGCCAAGTTGTTCACCTTTAATTTGAAATGCACTCGGTTGAATCGTTGGATTGATTTGTGGGTTAGAAGAGGAGCACCGTCCCCGAAGCGCAACCGAAACAGCCAAACCCATGACATCATCGTTATTTATAGAAACTTAATAAATCAATTACCTGTTATTGTTTGAAAAGAAGTCTTACAAACTTGCAGGAACTAGAAACAACGGATTCTTTAGTGAAAAATTGTGATAATAAAATACCAAATTTTATTAGTAACTACAAAAGGTTTAAAATTAACATGAAAGGGGTTAAAAATAGAAGCAAAAGTGCAAAGTGCGCATTCAATTTAAATTTATTGTACACCGGTTATTTTAAAACATTTCAAATTGATTGGAAGTTTTTGTTAAAGAATTTTTAAGATACAACAAAAAATAGTGTTTAAAACCAAATTAGAGTCGCATCCACATAAATAAAAAAAAACACTGGTAAAGAAAGGAGCTATTACATTTTTACATTTAATTGGAGGGAATTTATTTTGTTCTTTAATTTTAAGAGAATTTTTGATCAAATTATAAGAATTTTCCATGATTTAAGCTTATTTGAGTGAATTTCTAGTAAATTCATAAATTTTTCTGGTTAAAAAAGCCGACTATCCTTTCAATTTTTAGTGAATAGAAATTGGAAAATATCGACCAGATAAATACAATTAAATGTAATATCAAAAAAAGATTAAAATTGGATTAACAATTTTTTTAGTGCTTCAGTACTTAATTATGTATACAAAGAAGTAGAGTTAAATAATAATGCAGTTTTAAAGATCTAAAAAAAAAGCATTTGATACAATTGATCAGAATTTCTTATAACCAGTTTTGGAAAAACTTGGTATTAGAGGAGTAGCATTAATTTTTTTCAAATCATATTTAAAAATTAGAAAGATTTTTACACAAGTAAATAATGAAATTCCCAATGAATTAGTATGTACTTAAGAAAATGGTTCCTCAAAGATCTACAGTTGGACCAATATTGTATTTAATACAGTCTGTTCCATGGAATATACTCTAGAAGTAACAGACGGTTTGATATTCAAGAAAACGGCGTAATGCGTCAAATTCTGGATAGTAGATATTTTGTATGATTTCAAATTTATGTGACTTCATCGTACAATGCCCACGTGACGTCATTAAATTTTTTTTAAATGGAAACTCATAATTTTAAATAAACTATTTGAAAGAACTTGTGTCCCATGCAAAATTTCATTGACTTATCTCCTATCGTTCAGAAGATATGATCAATCAAAAATTGTAAATTGAATTGATTCTGTAACATACCAATATTCAAATTAGCAAGAACGGTTGAATTTTCAACAAATGGCTGCACACCTGAATTAAGTATATTGTAAGTAGTGAAAAATTTAGAGTCCTTTAGTTCGGAAAATTTATAAATCTTGAAACCATTTTACACATGAAAAAGAAGTTTTATTATGTCACTTTATAACTGTCACAACATTGTCTTTTGATGGTCAGTTTTTTAAATAATTCGCGGAATTGCTTAATCAACCTAATCAAAGATCAGTGTTTCTGGATGCGCTAATGCAATTACTGGTCAATAAATTCAACCCGAAAATAGAATCAATGATAAGTCTTTAAACGTGGGCATATACGAGGAACTGACGATGACCCAAACCTGGGGTCGAAACGTTTTCATGTGTAAAATTGTTGAAAGATTAATAAATTTTCCGAACTAAATAGTAGGAGAGCCGACTGCACTAAAGTCTCCCTTATAGAATATAGCGGGGTTTTCTGTTGAGATGGTAGTTTTTTATGTAGTCAAGAGTGTGCCATCTTTTTTATTATCTGAAACTTGACCGAAGTATTAAAAAATGACCACTTCCCGTACCTCTTTTTGAACTCTTTGTCCCTGATAACATATAGCTCAACAATTGTACCAGCCGATGAAGAGAGTTAAGCAAATTGATAAAAACATGTGCTGCCACCCCAAACTTGACAGGTACCTAACAAGTACAAAGATCCATTTTAAATACAATTTTTGACAAGTACCGGTTATCCACCATTTTATGATTTTATGCAATTTAAAGCGCCCCCTACCAGTAGCTCTAATTCCCAATTGAAATGGGACAATTTTCCAAATTTCCAGGCTGTGAGGCGTTTAACCCTACTGGCCTTAGAAATCGTCTCATTTGATCAGAGTTCGAATCTCTCAGGGGCGGTTCAATCGCATATGAAAATCATACACAAAGCGGCCCCAAATAAGTCTACCGTTTTTATGAAACTAATATGGTTGTTTGCTAAGTGTACAAACACAAACAAAGTAGGTTACCTGCTTTTGTCCACTTTCAGATTACCGGCGCCAATTACACGCGCATGCCCGAGTCAGTTCGCTATGGACATACCTGCTTTGTTTATGTTTTTACCCATACACGCTTTTTGTATGTCCATAGCATGGCGCGGACTGACTCGGGCATGCGCGTGTAATCGTCGCCGGTAATCCGAAAGCGGGCAAAAGCGGGCAAAAGCGGGGTAACCTGCATTGTTTGTGTTTGTACATTAAGGCGATAGTCGGCAAATGCGAGCGCTTGATTTTGAAATTCGCTTGATATTTGGGGTTTTGCTCATAATTTTTTTTCTATAGAAGCTTTTTTAAAATTTCTTTTTTTGGTACACAGGAGAGTCTTGTGACTACCAATTTCTTCTGGTTTTGTTTTTGTAAGTTACACCAAATACTCATACGGCAGCAGTAAAATTGGCACTTTTAAAAAAACCTGGTCCTAGAAAATACCACTTTTCTTTAACAAGGGACCTTCAAATTGAGATTTGTAAAATTTTCTCTTATCTAAATACACAACTTCACAAAAGTGTTATTCTGTTTTTCCGATTATATCGAGTATAAGGTTTAAAACAGCAAGCAAAACTTGCTCATTTTTAGGTCAGATTTGATTGTCTATAAATCTAAAAATTCAATAAGAAATACAAAAACAAAATAATAGACATGTTATTCCAAGTATTAATGAACTACTACTACAAAAAAAACAGAATTTCATTTACTGGTTTGTCTAAAAAATGGTATTCCGTAGAGTCACATTTTACGCTCACAAAATTTCGCCGACTATCGTCTTAATAGCGTTTTCGGATTACTTTCCAGTGCATGCACTGGTGCAATTTTAAGTGTCAAATTCAAATTTTAATTTACAGTTTCTCGGTGTAGGAATGAAATTTGCGTAACTTGTTCGGTTTTTCGCCTTTGTCAGCAATGGTTAATTTCAAGGAATTCCCTGAAATTATCCAAATAATGCTGTAAAGGAACTGTCAGTGCAAATGTGCAATTTCAATACTAATGTGCTTGTAATTTTGAAATCAACATTTATTCTTCAAGTGAAGTATCAAAACGAATATTTTTAGACATAAAAAGTTACAAAATCATCAAGTGTATAGATATATACAACAGTACACTTCTAGTAAATCATAAAATTTTTAAATATTTTCCAATTTCCATAATGTCAGTTTCTAGAAAAGGTCCTTTTTTAGATTTTACTTAAATTGGGATTATTCTTTTAGATTCTTTCATAATGCAATATGTTCCAGCTTTTATTTTGGATTTGCAAACTAGTCAATTTCTGATGCAAAAATATCATTATCGAGAACCAACGCTTCAAGACAGTTACCTGGAGACTTTTTGGGTTTATACCCAAAATATTTGAAAATACTTCATATGTTAAGATTTCTAAAAATAATCGTTTTTTTCAATTACATTTCACCTTTTTTTTGGTTTTAAATATAGAACTTTCCAAAAAAAATCAAGTAAATTTTATTTAAATTTCCCGCTAACGTAGTCTATCTCTTTTTATGACCATCTCACTGATTTTAGTTCCTGTAAAACGGCAGACTTATTAGGTAGAGCCACCATTCGTTTTGTTTTTAATTTTTTACATTGAATCAACCTCTCTTATTCTATTGTTCTCTCTGGAATCTCTAGTAAGAGAGTCAACATCTCCAGGATCTTTAAAGATCACATCTCTGATGCGTTGGCTACATCTTAAGCGCTAATAAGGACCTTTCGTGTTCTCCTCATGGAAGAGAACTGAGTAAATGATAACATCAAACATCAACGCTAACATTATGAAGTAAACCCACTAAAATTTCAATGAGTAGAACAATTTGTGGACATCTATTAGTAATTTGTTAACAACAAAATGCATTGATTGCGATAGTTGCCTTCAATTGCCTTCAACTGAAAGCCTGGTGTCTAAAACAGGAAGAAGTTTGGATTGTAGAGGTTTCAAATTTTGTAGGGAGGTAGAGGAAAAAAATTCTAAAATAAACGTAGTTGAAACGACTTCTCTAGTTTCCCCCTAAAAAGGGATATACAGGGTGGTCACTCTTACGGTGCACACCATTGGGATCTGAACTTATGTATTTATGAAATATAGTTAACCTAAAATTTTCTTTTTAAGGCCAATCGATAGGGAATGTCAAATTATGTAAAACTGCCAAATTTCAATGTAAAGCGATTACAAAAATATGGAAGGAAAACGAAAATGCGAAATTTCAGATTTTTCATGATATTTCAGGACTAGAGCAAGATATCTCGGATTTCTAAATAGATTCTAAAGGAGTTTGAAAAGGGGCAACTTTGTAACTCTTTAGGTTCACAAGATCCCAATGGTGTGCACCGTAAGAGTGACCACTCTGTATACCCTCAAAAGAAAATTAGTTTCACCCTGGAAACTGCTTGAAATTTACCCAGAATCCTACCATATATCATAGTGGACCACATTCAAAAAATGAAGATTTTGATATATTTCTTATGCGGGTGAAGTTACACCCCTTTTTTTAAATTTTTCCCCGAAAACAGATAAATTCGCAGGAGTCTCGAAAAGAGTAGTTTTTCAACCAATTTAAAAAATCAAAATGCACTGAGGTAAACGGGGGATGTATATTCTAACATTTGTATAAATTTTGATTTGTTTTAGGAGCGGAAAATTATTGAAAAAAAATCCAGAAACCTGTATTTTCCGGACATCGATGGCATCAACTTTCTAAAATTGCAACGTCGCGTCGGCGTCGTTGGTTTACAAATGTAAGCAACAAAAATTACCTAATTTTATCATAAAGATTCATCTTTAAAAAATTTGAGTCACCAGACGCAACCCCATAGCATTTTATAGGCCGCAAAAGTACCAAATAACTCGTACTTTTTTATTTTTAACCTACTTACCCGAGCATTTTTTTGGTTCCTTAATTTTTTATTTTACAATTTATGGCCGATTTCTATGAAAATATCTTTCAAATGATCCCCAAATAACTAAAATATTTCTTAGAATGTTTTTTCTCAATAATATTTTTATAAATATGAAACTAAAAAAATCAAAATTAATTATAAAAAAAATATTGTAATACCGGGTGTCCACGAAACTAAGGTCACCTCTGTAATTTTTTTATTTATGACAATAAAAATTTGAATTTTTAATATGCTATGTGGCATAAGAAAATGCATTTATTGAACTAAAAAAATCTCAATTCCACTTCCGGTATCACCGGAAATGACACCAGCTTTCTTATTTTAAATGTAACACCTTATTTTTATGTACTTTTTATTAAACATTGGTAAGTTTCAAGTTTGTTTGTTACAAAAAATAATTTTTTTCTGAACATTTTTTTGGTAATTTAAATAAAATCTATTAAAACAACTCTTAAATAATTTAAATAGGTAAAATAAATTGCAAATTATGAAATTTATTCGAAGGTTTTAGGTAATTAATTTTTATAATTTTTAAAATGCGTTTTTTGCAAATTCTCTATGTTTTTACAAAGCACGATAGTAGGGCCACCACCAATTTCGAAAGAGAATTTTTTTCGGATTAAAGTGATATTTATAAACATCTGTTAATAAATTAATAAAATGAAAAGATTTAAAAAAAAATGAGTAAGTACACTTAAGGTTTATACCGAGGGTTGCACAAAAACGGCCAACGATGTAGCTTCGTCATTTCTTATCCGATTTTAATAAGTGATAAGTTTTTTTTTTGTTTTTGAATTTTGAGTTTTTTATATTTTTAAGTTTTGTTTTTTAATTCATTATTAATAATTTTTAATTTATTAGTAATTTTTTTAATTTATTAATAATAAATTACAAAACAAAATTTAATAAAACAAAAACCTAAAAACTTAAAAACAAAAAAAAACAATAGAATTAATTGGAAATTCTAATAAGAAAAGTAAGAACAATGAGGAACAATTTATTGAAAAAATTTTGGGCAAAGTTTCAGATGGTGACCTTTCTGGTGCGGTCAGAATTATTTGTTCTGATGATTCTTTTGCTGGTTACGACTCCTCAATTCTGAAATCTCTTCAGTCTAAACATCCTCAGTCTAATGAAAAAAATAATATTATGTCAGATGTTAACAATATTGTTCCTGTGCAAGTCTCCACAGAAGAAGTTTTTTCGGCTATTAAATCATTTAATATGGGTTCTGCAGGTGGTTTAGATTTTCTAAGACCATCACATATAATTGATATGCTTGGTTACAGTTCAGGTTCTGCAGGTAAAAATCTGTTATCATCGATTACTAATCTTTGCAATTTAATGCTTTCTGGCAAAGTAATTGACTATATTTGCCCTATTTTATATGGTGCTTCCTTATGTGCTTTGCAAAAAAAAGATGGAGGATTAAGACCTATTGCAGTCGGGACTTTTTTTCGTCGATTAGTTGCAAAACTATGTTGTTACAAAATTAAAGATGAGCTTGGGATACTTTTTAGGCCAATACAATTTGGTTTTGGTAGTAAATGCGGTTGCGAAGCTGTGATTCATTCAGCCCGAAGATATCTTTTGCAACATCCAAACCCTTTAAATAAAGTATTCCTTAAATTGGACTTTAAAAATGCTTTTAACATGTTAAATAGAAACACATTTTTGAATATTATTTTTAACACACTTCCACAAATTGGACCCTTTGTTCTACAATGTTATAAAGATTACAGTTTTCTTATGTTTGGTGAAAATTGTATTTTATCTGAAAAAGGTGTGCAACAAGGAGATCCTCTTGGCCCTGCTATTTTTTGTTTGGGAATAGATAAATTAACGAAATCAATCTCAACTGAATATAATACTTGGTATCTTGATGATGGTTCGATTGGAGACGAGTCTAATGTCGTTATTGAAAATTTAAAGAAAATCATTTCTGCTTCCAATGAAATTGGTTTAGAATTAAATTTTACAAAATGTGAATTATTTTTTTTGGATAAAATAGAGCAAAAAATCATTTGTGATTTTAATTCTCTTGCACCAGGTATTAGGATCTTAGAAAAACCAGATTGGTTTCTACTTGGTACTCCTCTAACAGACAGTGCTCTTACAAATTCCTTGAAAGAAAAATCAAACAGTTTGGAACTTATGTCATCTCGCCTGTTAAAACTACCATCACATGTTGCCTTTTTTCTTCTTAAAAATTGCTTAGCAATGCCGAAGTTAATTTATTTGTTAAGATGTAGCCCTACTTGGCATGATCCTTCTGGAATTGATTGTTTCGACAGAATATTAAAATGTTCATTAGAAAAAATTACCAATAATAATTTTACTGAAGATGTTTGGCTCCAAGCTACGCTTCCTGTTAAAAAATGTGGATTGGGAATTCGCTTGGCTTCTTCATTATCCTTGCCAACTTTTCTTTCATCTTTCTACGGATCTATCAAGAAAATTGAAGAGATTTTGCCTCCAATTTTTTCTTCAACTATAGATAATGATGTCAATGCTGGTGAATCTCTTTGGACTTCAAAAACCAATATAATTTTAAAACCATCAGAGAAAAGTATGCAGAGAGCATGGGATCTTCCTCTTTTAGATTTGAAATTTAATGACTTTATTTCTTCGTCAGATAATAATTTATTAAAGAAATCTCGCATTAATGGTTTATTGTCTAAAGAATCAGGTGCTTGGCTTAATGCATTGCCAGTGTCATCTTTGGGTACTTTATTGGATGATAACTGTTTTAGAATATCAATTGGTCTTCGTCTTGGTACTTCTATTTGTGTTCCACATACATGTTCTTGTGGTACTTTGGTTAATGAAGATGGTTTACATGGTTTAAGTTGCAAATTCAGCGCAGGGAGATTTTCTAGACATCATGAAGTTAATGACTTAATTAAAAGAGCTCTCATTTCTTCGGGTATTCCTTCTATTTTGGAACCATTGGGAACTAGCAGGGATGACGGGAAAAGACCTGATGGAATGACCATGATTCCGTGGAGTATAGGTAAACCTTTGGTATGGGACTTTACTTGTGTTGACACAATGGCTCCGTCATATATAAAATCTTCATCAAATTCCACTGGTGCAGTTGCTTTAGTTGGAGAAAAAAATAAAATATCTAAATATAGTAATCTTTCAAGGAATTTTATTTTTTATCCAATTAGCATTGAGACTTTTGGCGTTTGGGGATCCCTTGGATTACAATTTATAAAAGATTTGGGAAAAAAAATTAAAAACGTAACCAAAGATGCAAGATCAACATCATTTCTCATTCAAAGAATTAGCATTGCAATACAAAGAGGAAATGCTGCATCTGTTTTTGGAACTCTTCCCAAAGGAAATTCTCTGGAAGACATTTACTTTCCTCCAACTCACTTTTCATCAAGAGTTTCTTCAGATTCCAAGAATTTAACATCTTTGCCAATATTAAATTTATTTAAATAAATATAAATTATGCGAAAAAAAAAAAAAAAAATAGAATTAATTTAAAAAAAAATTATTAATAATAAAAAAATTAAAAAAAAAATGGTATAATTGGTTTAGATTATTTTTGTTAATGATTTTTTTTAAACGAAAAAAATATGTTGCCATTTGAAAAAGAAAAGTTGCCCCCTCTTCTGTTGTTTTCAAAAATAAAATTAACGTTTGATTATCTGATAGTAGTATTTTTCAAACCATTTAATTTGATATATTACTTATTAAAATCGGATAAGAAATAACAAAGCTACATCGTTGGCCGTTTTTTGTGCACCCCTCTGTATGTACCTACATGTTTGGTTTAATTCCAAACCAGAATTTTGGACGAATGGAAGAATTTTCTTGAAATTTTGAACCATTTGTTTAATACAGAAAACATAGTTGAATTTAAAAAAGTTTTAATTATTTAAATTATAACAAAAATACATAAAAATAAATTTGACTAAAACCTTGTAATAATAATTTACAACCAATAAAAATATTCCTACTAATAAATTTGCAGTTACATATTTAAATTCCCCCTCCTTAAAGTTTAATAATTAAATATTTGTAGTGAGGTATCATATTTAAGTTTAATAAACATCTAATCATGTGACATTAGACTAATTACGTTACTGCATTAAACTATCACCTATAGAACCCCAAAGTGATTCAATAATCTTATCACTGGCAATGTTAGAAAGAGAGGCACATAAAATAGATAACGTTTTACAATTTAACACACGGCTTTATCGAGGCTAATTTTGGCGGTGACATCATGCACTGGCTTATAGCAGTAACAGACAGAAAAAGTATTGATCAATATTATTAACACTAAAGCTTCCTCATTTTATTAAAAAAAAATTGCAAAAATTAGCACAATTTATACGAATTAGGAAATAAACCTTTTTATTTTTTATTATTTTATTAATTAAATTTTTGTTATGTAAAAAAATATTAGGTAATTTTAGCTTTTTCATCATGTTATTTTAATTTCAGTTTGAAGTTTTGATTTTAGAATAATTTATAAGACACCCATTTTTTATTTTTTATGTGTTAATGTGCAACACCCATCTAATTTAAAACAGACGTGCGAAATTGTTCTCGTGGTTTTTGGCAACCTCTAAAAATAGAAGTAAACACCAAGGCGCCGTATTAAATAAAACTTTCGCGATCGACCTAGAACTAGTTTAGATATCAATGATGTCATACTTTTTTGACTGGTAAATAAATAATTTGAAACGCATTGTTTAAAATTAATTGGCTTGATCTGTAATTATGTGAAAATGCTTCCAACTTTCAATGTTTTAATTGATGTTTAAAAAAAATCTTTTTTGGAAATGTTATCTTCGTTGCTCACCAAACTTTTGGATAAGAAAGTAGAGCCAATTTAATCGAAAAAAAACCTAAAAAGTTTTTAAATTTTGGAATTATACTGTTTTCGATTTAGTCACCAAATTTTGTCAAAAATTAGAAAATCGTTAATATAATAATTTAATCAATTTGCTCACAAAAAATTGAAAGATATTACAAGAAAGATTTCAATTGGTAATAACAAATAAAAATATGTTTTATCTTAGTTTTAGAAATTTTTTTCCAAGCTAAAGATAATGAAGGAAATGAGCAACGGTTTCAAAAGTTTCCCTAATTTATTAAAACACATCCTTGGTATTTGGGAAAAAATCAAAAACTAAAAAAACTATTTCTGAATTACCTACTAATACTACCAATTGAAAATGGATGGTTATAGCTTCATAATGATTATTTTTTAAGTCTCTACGCACTTTTATTAAATAATTATATTTTCCAATTTTTGACAAAATCTAAAAAAACTGTAGCCCGAAACCTAAAAATGAACCTTTTTAGTTTTTTGCTCTAAAAATTAACAATTGGACAATACGCTCATTAAAAAGCGAAGTGAAAAAGCATTAGCAATCCCAAATTTATACAAAGATTGTTTTTTTTTCGGTTTATTCTACGTGGCAGTCTTCTGCCTTTGGTGGCATAATAAACTGGGCGAGTTAGGTCACCGGATTTCCTTCCTCTTTGGAGGATTTCAGGATTTGTTGAACACTTGTATGATCAAATAAAAACCATTTCTAAGTCGTATAAAAATTTGCAATATCATAATTTTGAATTTTGTCTTTAATTTTTATTTAGCTTCTTGTAGTATAATAAATTAAAAAATATAATGAATATTAAAAGTTCATTAAAAAATCATCGCAATAATAACTTAGCAATTATTATGTATTAATTAGTAAGTGATTACGTAAAAGAGAGAAAAAACGATTTGTGTGGGCTACGCTTTCGTTTTCAGCGATTTCGTTAATTAACTCTTAACTAATGTAAATCTAATAGAGACATAAATCAAGTGAAGTTATCAAATCAATATTTATATTTGATAAATTAATCGAATGCAAATGATTCTTGTTTTTATTAGCGATGAGCAATCAATTTAAATGTGGACAGTAGCTGGAAGGACAAAACACGCAATGCGGCTTAAATATTTACGCAACTTGGTGTTTCCTACGACATTTTTATCAAAAGCAATAAAAATGTTTGTTTTTAACTAATTTTGTATCATTATTTTATCTTAAAATATTGGAAATTGTAAATTCCCTCCGACGTAATTTAAATAATTACCAATTAATTCTTAGTAAATAACAAAAATACTAAAATCCAAATTTTTTGAGTTTTTTAGAATGATTTTTAGATTTTTTTAGTTTATGAAAATTTTAATACGAAATAATTATGTTTTTTATATTTTCATATAAAAGCTTCCAAATTCATTGAAAAAATATGATTTAGACAAAAAGTTACAAAAAAAAACCAAATATCAAAACAAAAAATAGACAAAAAAATGAATTGTAAATTTTTTTGTTCTTCATATTTAAAAAAAAAATCTTTATATAAAACTGTGAAACTAAGTATGGTTTTAGGGGATTGCCCTAAATGCCGAATTGTATTAAAGGCCTACGCGGATAGAAGACCGAAAAAGAAATGGCCAAGAAGCTAATTAAAAAGGGTGAACGAGATAAGCCTGAATTGGACAAAAGGCCGAAGTCACCGTCAATGGTCTTAAAGAAAGAAAAAATACCGAACTAACCTAACCTAACTTGTTTATATCCAAAATTAAGCATTGTCTGAAAAGAATTTTCAATTATAAAGTGTACAGTTTCAAAGGGAAGACTGAATGTACATACTTATTGTATACAGGGTGGTGATAAAGTTTGGAACCAAGGTCATAACTTCCGTAAAAATTTTTTTTGTAAAAATCGCTCGGACAGGTCAATTTTTGTTTTAAAAATGCCATCTTTTGGAATGAAAAAAATATTCATGACGTCACTGATAACTTCACTAAGACGTCATCATCAATTTTTTTAAATGGAAACCCCTACTTTTTTTACACATTTTTCATAGACCTTTTTATCATATTAATGATCACATAAAAATATTTAAAAAAATTTCAACCATTTTTGAAAAAAAAAATAAATTTACTCAAAAAAAAAATTATTAATTCTCAATGAAAATATGACAAGAAAAATAAATTAAACTAATTTTTAGTTTAAAAATAACAAATTATTATTGAAAATATTCGAATTGTTCTTCTTTACACAATTGGAATTTTCTTAAAACTAATTTTAAATAACTTTTAATGAAAAAGGTAATTAAAATAAAATGTTTGAGTAATAATAAACTTTAAATAAAATTGTAATTTATTATAAATTTGAAAAAGCTTTTGATATTCAAAATTTATTGAAATAAAAATTGCCTTTATAAAAGTGCTTTAGTTGACGTTATTTTGTATGGCAAATAAAATTTTAAATCCATTTACCAATGCTTGAATAGCTTACTTCGTTTGTTTAATAATAATCAACAATTATTAAGTTTTGCGAAATTAAAAATGCCTCGTTTAAGCGAACGCGAAAGAATCGAAATTTTAATTATGGTAGGATACGGCGATAGAAAAAGAACCCATGGGGAAGCTTGTGCTTTGTTTAATGAGCAATATCCAAATAGACCGCAAATCTCAAGATCTACAGTAAGTAAGTTAGTTACCAAATTTGCAGAAACAGGATCTGTAGGAGATTTGCCTCGACAAGGACGGCCTCAAGTGAATGAAGAATCCAAATTAAATTTATTACTTGCGATTGAAGAAAATCCCAATATTTCAACAAGAGACATTTCAAGAAATAATAATGTGGATCATTCCTATGTCGCAAAATTATTAAAAAAGGAAAAGTATCACCCATACAAAATAAAACTCATACAAGAGTTAAATGAAGATGATCCCGATCGCCGACTGCAATTTTGTGAAGAAATGATGGCGCGATGTGATCAAAATCCAAATTTTTTAAGTAGTATAATTTTCTCCGATGAAGCTACCTTTCAATTGAAAGGATCAGTGAATCGACATAATTGTAGGTATTGGTCAGAGGAAAATCCTCATTGGGCCGTAGAATCCCATAGTCAAAGACAGGGAAAGTTAAATGTATGGGTGGGAATGATCGGCAGACGTTTTATAGGACCTTACTTTTTTAATGAAAACCTTACTGCCGAAATATACTTGAATTTTTTGCGGACTGATTTGCTACCAGTTTTACTTCGTATTTTCCCCAATTATGAAAATCGCAACATTCCTAACCAAAACATTTGGTTTCAACAAGATGGGGCTCCTCCACACTTTGGCAAGGCGGTGCGAGAATTCCTTAACACCACGTTTCCCAACAAATGGATAAGTCGGAGGGGACCAATTGAGTGGCCTCCGCGATCTCCCGACCTAACGCCCTTAGATTTTTTTTGTGGGGACATTTAAAATCAAAAGTTTATTTCAATAGACCTAATAATTTACAAGAATTGGAGCTTAGAATTAGGACGGAATTGCAACAAATTGACGAAGAAGCTATTAACAATAGTATTCAGAGTGTCTACACTCGAATGGGACAATGCCAAATGGTCAATGGGGAACAATTTGAACATTTTCGTTAAAATTTTTTACTTGTAAATTAAAAATTTACTTTTTTTTGTAATATTTTCATTGAGAATTAATAATTTTTTTAGAGTAAATTTATTTTTTTTTTTAAAATGGTTGAAATTTTTTTAAATATTTTTATGTGATCATTAATATGATAAAAAGGTCTACGAAAAATGTGTAAAAAAAGTAGGGGTTTCCATTTAAAAAAATTGATGATGACGTCATAGTGAAGTTACCAGTGACGTCATGAATATTTTTTTCATTCCAAAAGATGGCATTTTTAAAACAAAAATTGACCTGTCCGAGCGATTTTTACAAATAATTTTTTTACGCAAGTTATGACCTTGGTTCCAAACTTTATCACCACCCTGTATGTATAATTTAATCAATTTATTTAAACCAAATTTTCGGTTAATTTGTATCAGCATTTTATCATTACCTTTTGAAAACGTCGCGTCGGCCTTATGTCCAAGTAGGCATTTTATCGTTCGGCTTTTTTATTTGGCCATTTATCTTTCAGTTTCCTGCGTTGGACTTTTGTCCAATTCGGCTATTTAATATTATTACAAAAATTAGGCTATTTATTGTTCAGCCAATTTTCTTTCGGTGGCAACCTTTTGTCTATATCAGTCTGTTGTCCTGGTCCCATTTTTTTTAAATATTGGAGTTATTGGTTTAGTAATTTAGAAGTTACTTTGGATTTTTTGGGCCCCACTAACTTATTCCTAAAGAAACAATTTTTATCGTCCAAAACAGAAAATGTCGTCCAAAATAGAAACCCTACAATTTTAAAATGTTTTCAGTTGGATGCATATAATAAAAATGTTTGAAAAAAAATCATTTTTTCTTTATAAAAGAAAGATAAGGTTTCATTAAAAAATATAAATGTACTGTAGTTGGAAAAGTACAACAATCTGAGTCACCTTGTACATAATATTACAATATATATAATTAATATTTAAACATACATCATTATTTAATTACTTACATAAATAAATAGACAATAAAATCATTTCGTAGTTATTTATAAAATAACCTGTAATTTAGTTTTTTTTAATAATTCAAATGTTATTAAACACTCTTTATTGTATACAAGGTGACTTTAACCTAACCTAACCTAACCTAATATTTATTCAAGCGTAAAATAAATTTTATACAGGGTGCCCGTGCCATTTTTTTGTATGATAGAGGGATAAGAACTAAGCATTTTAAAATTATAAAGTATTATCCAGAAATGCTTCCCTAAAACGTTATACCACTCTGAAATTTTGAAAAAGCAAGTTACAGTAACAAGACGGTAATAACTTCGAACCGTTTTTGTAATAATGTGTTTAATATTCTTATAAGAAATAAAATCGTTAACACATTATATTGTACGCAATTAATACACGAAATTTTAAGAAAATCTACTTTGATGTTGTTTTTTTAATTTATTTTATCAGCTAAAAATTATATATCTACTTTTACTCCAAAACGAAGCACTGGAGTGACTTACAATTATAGTACCTTTTCTGCACTCATATCAAATATCTCTTGTAATATTTAATATATTTATAAAGAAATATTTTTTTTGAAAAATTTTAACATGGTATAACTTATGGAAGATGGAAGCATTTCCGGATAATACTTTATTTATCAAAAATTATTAGTTTCACTTCCTCTATCACCCCAAAATAATCGACACAGTTATTCAGGGACACCCTGTATATTATCATTCATTTACTTCTTGTTTTATAATGCTTTAAACATGGTATATCCGAATCTCTTATATATTGTAAACGAATCATAAATTATAGTTTTTTTAATCTCATAAATGTATCTATACTTTTTTTTACAAAATATCACTTTTATCATCGAAATTGGGTTTGTTTTTATCCTAACCCTAAGAAATCTCAGATATAATATCTATTTTTTTGATTATTTTATCATAAATTAGAATTAAAAAATAATTTTTAATTATTGTCAAAAATTTTATTACTACTTTTTATTTCCAAATAATTCTTTATTAGCATCGCTTCTTTATTGTTGGGCGAATTTTTACTGCCAAAATATTTATTACGAACACATTTTTTTACTATAAATTTGTTTGTATTTTAACTTAAAATTGTAGGTATGTATTTAATATTAGTTTTTTAGTATTATTCCTACAGATTTTTTCAAGGATTTTTTCACTGCCAACTTTTTTTGTTTACCATCGAAATTGTAAATGTAAAATACTTCATACTGACATATATACTAATAATTTTTTTATTACTAAATAATTGAGCTATTTTTAAAACAAAATTTGGGAAAATGTTAACTATAAAAACTACAAAAAATGGTTAGATATGTGCAGATCAGATGTTTTTATAAAAAAACGATAACAAATAAATTGATTTTTTTGAGAGATTCCTTTTGTGTCCAGAAAAAGCTTCGTTAAAATTTATAAAATTTGCAAGGGCGCAATATCGAATTTTTTTAATACAATATTAATTGTGACAATTTAAGTGAGTTTAAAAGATTTTTATAAATATCTGGTCTCTTCTTTTCCTAAGAATACCAGTTATTTTTTTCTTTTTGGAATAATTTAATAAATTTATAAATTCCAGAAAAATTTTCACATTGCATCTAGAGGGTGAAGGAAACACAAAATCCCGCCATAGATAAAAGGCCAAAGAGGACAAAGGGCAGAAAGAAAAAACAACGAATGACAAAAGGCCGAAGGAGAAAAGGCCGAACTATATAAGGCCGATATGGACATAAGGCCGAAGGAGAAAAGTCCAAATGGCAAAAGGCCAACGTGGACAAAAGGTCGAAAAAAAGCGGTATAAAAAATGTCGACGCGGATAATAGGCCGAAGAAGAAATGGGCAAAAAAGCCGAGCGTACTAAAGTCCGAACGATAAAAAGGTCGACCGGATAAAAAGGGGATGGAAATAAAAGGTGAAAAAATTGTTTAAATTTCAAAATTTGTTTATTTTTTTAAAATGTATAAAATATATGATGGCCTTATAAGGGTTAACGACTAAAATTTATTTAAAAAATGGATAGATATCATTAAATTAAATTTGTTCTTTCTGTTTCTCTTATGAAAACAAACACTTTATTTGAAACATTTTTTATACAATCCTTAGTTTCGGAAATGCTTTCATCTTTCAGGTTGGACCAGGTCAGGTCAGGTCAGGTTTGGGTTAGTTTAAGCATAAGCTCTTTCAGCCTTGTCTCTTCATCGGCCTTTTTTCTTTCGGCCTTTTATCCAGGTCAGCTTTTTATCGTGCGACCGATTTTTTTAATTCGGCCATTTTCATTCGGAAATTTCTCCTTCGGCTTTTTTCTGTCGACCTTCTGTTCACCTCGGCCTTTTCCCATTCAGCCATTTGTCCTTTTCGACATTTCCGGATTCAGCCTTTTGGGGTATCCCAATTTGAGAAAGAACGAATAGTTTTGTGTTTCGTTAAGGCGAATTTCAATATGATTTACAAAAAATATACCAAACGAAAAGAATATGATTTTAAATAAGTTTTTAATAATTTTGATATTACTTCTTATCAGTGGCGTAGCCAGAAAATATGTCTAACACTAAAAAGCTGTGAAATATGCAATATACGTAAGGTTCAATATTAAATTACTCCTTTTTTACCTTGATTTAATAACGAAATTATACAGGGTGTTCCGATCGTGTTTCACCAAACGTCGGGATTAGAAACTAGAGCTTTAATCAAATAATATAAAAAACGGGGATCTTTTGTACTTTTGAAGCTACAGCGTTCTGAATTCAAAGTCACCGATTTTTTTTCACAAATCACAAAATCGACAATTACATTTCAACCAATGTGCGTAGGGATTTATAAAAATATTATTAGAAAGCTAAAACATTCCTATTTCATTTGGCAACAACAGTAATACAAAAAAAATTGTCAAAATGTTGAAAAACATCGCAAAGAAAAAAAAAATAGAAAAATACTTTTTTTCAGTTTTTGAAAAATTTCTCCAAGATTAGACCCATTACTGTTTGGGTTTGTTTGGTTTTCTGAAACTTCTTCATATTCTCAACAGACTAGGGAAACTTTTGAAACCGTAACTATATTTCCTCACTTACTAAAGTCTTCTGAAGTTACATCTACGAGAAGTAGTCTAGGGGTGAGTAGTTTGTCGAGTAAGCAATTATAAGTGACTTATTCTTGTGTTGGCCGAGATCGTGTCGTCTACGACATTCATCATTCTGTCCTTTTCACTTACATGAAAAAATAAAGGTCTGTCCTTGTAGTCTCGTAGATGACACGATCTCGAACGGCCCAAGAATAAGCCACCTAATGGAATGCCAAGTATTTTATGACAGTTTTACGCATGTCCACCCACCGATGGTAATAAACTGTACTCAGAACGCTTCTTGTAGGACTCTACCTCTTTAAAAGGCTATAGTAGGTAAAGGAAACGACCTACAGTTTCAAATTTTCCCTGATTTGTTGAGAATGTGAAGAACTTTCAGAAAACTTGAAAAAATAACATTAATGCGACTTTTCTTAGAAAAAAATGGAACACCCTGTATGTATTTCTTCATAGCTGATTTAATTTCTACTCTCCCCTCGTGCCAGCGAACGAGGAAAGAGCGAGCACGAATGTTTATTGCGAATTCAAGCCATTTGCTCCCCTCTGGTGGCGAACAAGTGACCTTAACTGTGAGGTACTCGACGCCATTATTTCGCTTGATTACATTCGCACCAAGTGCATTTTCTGTATTTTAATCCAAATTAACTTAATAGTTTTTGTAAAAATGTATTATTATAAAGTGAAGTGATTATAATTGACAAGATTTGAAACATAAACACACTTGTTTTTGGCTGACACTACCTCACTTCCGCCATGTTTGTTTACATGTAGAGCGCCCTCCATTGGTAGCTGGAATTCTCTCTTCTGTGCTTTAATAAATATTTCCAAAAAGGCGCCTAAAAACAGACTGGGCGCCAATGACACCCTCCCCCCTCGACCTACCCTCCCCTGGCTTCGCCACTGCATCTTATGTTATTCTTATACATTATATATTGTTTTCAATTAAGGTACTTAACTTTAATAGGGTAGGTTCCACGAAAAAATTAAGACATACCTGTTTTACACTGACAAGAATTTCAGAAGTCAGTTTAAGATTGGTTCTGGCTAAATCAGAGTTTACCCTAACTTAACCCACCCTTGGATTTTTTGCCTTTTTTACTGATTCTTTTAATCAAAATTTTTTGAGATAAAAAAGGTTCATACAATCAAAGAAGTATATAAATTTCATCGACATAAAACAAAAGCAAAAATTATGGTTAATAATTTTTAAGGTTTTTTTTAAATTGTAGGTCACTGATTAGTAAATTTTTTTTGAAAATCACTAAAAAGCTTAAGTCACTCTCTATCAATTGCTAGTAACAATAAAGAAGAATCGTTAGTAAAATAATGAATGGGAATTGGATATTTTTAGAATTATTATTTGCATCGCTTTTTATTTTTCCAAAAAATATTCATAAAAATCATTCCTTTTAAAAATTTTTTCATAATTTGTACATCAAACGAAAATTAAACAAAAATAGATAGGTTAAAATCGGTGTTTTTAGAGTCTATTTTAATAAAAAAAAATTGAAACATTTTTTTTTTAAATAAGCAGCCGAATTTTCCCAAATTAGTATTGAAAGACATGAATTCTATTAAAATTTTAGCTTGGTTCTCTTATACTTTTCCAAGTAGCTGCTTTGGCTCGTCCAGCAATCGCTGCTTACTCACCACAAAAAGTTTCGCTTTTGCTCCAAATAAAACAATGTACTAATTTTTATATTTTGAAGATTGGTGTCTCAAATGAAATATCATTAAAAATAGATCAAAACTATTTCTTCTATACCACTGATATTTCAATAATTTACGAATGATTAAATTTCCAGATCATCATAATTAAATTATTAACTTTTCCCATTGTAATGCATGACAGGCGTCATTCGAAGTCCTTTTAATCATTTCTAAAACCACAAATATTGGTTTATATAGCACCTTTATTTCTTTAATAAAGCTTCTTAAATTTTAAAAACCTGTCCAAATATTTTGCTAGTCTCTCGAAACTCCAAAATTAAGACGAAAACACTCAAAAGGCTTACAATTGGCAAAATGTGAAGATATTTCACCAAATATTCTTTACACTCTTCTCAATTTAAGGGTACCTAAAAATTTCTTTAATCGTTTCTGAAGAAAATAATAAATAGGTTAAACCGAATGCAGAATCCTTCTTGATATGAAAAAGGTAGCAGGTAAAATACCTGAAAGCGACATAAATTTCTTATTTTTTTTCCTAACTTTGGGTGAAAAAAAAAAGACTAAAAGTGTTGTAGAATTGTATATTTAGAATATGTAAATTAAAATTCTGGAAATGACAAATGCATTATCGTTACGCCAAGATAAGTTATCTAAAATGTTTAAGCTTCATATCATTTTTGTTTACTTCCGTAAAATAATTTTAACTTCACTAATAAAAGTTATTATCAAAAACATCGCAGATGGCGTTGTAATAAATAGTAAACACTTCAATAGAAAAAATCTTTTAGATAAACTGGCAATAATAATTTAGATTTTTCGTAACGTGCAGATGACGGTTGTTTTTCGAGCGCTTTTATTGTTTTGGACTTAGGACTTACCTGGTAAATTTTCCGTTCAAAAAATTGGCACCCCTGAGGGTCCTGCCATCGGTCTTTAAATTCCGCTGGAGATGATTCTTGTGAATATTTGCCCGCGGTCGTAAATTCGAGTGTCGGCCATTTTTGGCGGTATTTTTCAAAACTGGCGTGTTTTTCTTTAAGCTCGAACGCATTCTCGATCGAAGATGCGTCCTGCTACTAGATGACGCCATCATCACACTATCCATCGCACCCTGAAGACCCCCAAATGAAAAAAATTAATGAAAAAAATCAATTCATTCATGAATTATTAAATTTAAAAATAGCTACGGAAGCGGGTTTTAAATTTAGCAGAGTTAAGTTTAAATTTAAACATATCTTAGAAAAATTCATGTCGTTGCTCGAAGCTTTCTTAGCTTTGGTTTACTTCATTTAGGGTTTTATGGTGCAAGGGGTCGTGGTCACTTCTTCCAGGGGAGGAAGTTGCGTGGCCATTATTTTTGTGATGATTTTTAGTTTTGACATACGCACGTCGGATTTTATTTTCAAAAAGCTCGCGCTTACACACGATCGTTCGTCGGAGACGACTGAAGTCGAAGGAAGCCTGGCCCGACGCAAAACCTGATCGACCCCACTTTTATCGCTTTTATTTTAATCTTTCCTCATGTAAATATACTTACTTGTTTATTTACACTTTTTTGCGGTGGTAACACTGTTGAATAGCTCGTTAAGTTGCAGGAGTATAGATTTAAATAGCCATCCTTTGTATTTTTCAAAAAAATTTATCGTGCAGATTAAATGAGGTGATGTCATTTTTTACGAAAATAAACCATTTTCATATTTATTTTAACGAATGATTAATTTATGGGAATGAGAAGAATTGACGTTTTTAGTAACAATCATTTAATTGTTGGGAGTTCAGATCTTGGTTATCTTATCACAACATGTTTAAAGATCTAAGTTTGTTCCATTTAATTTTTGATTTTTTTGAAAACCAAAATACAAAATTTCGGAAGAATAACACTGATTTTTTTTTCAAATTTAGAAATTTAAAACACATTTTTCGCCGTAATCAAAATTTCAGTATAGAGAAGATGCCCCTGCAATTTGTTTGTTAGTTGATATACAGGGTGTATCACACCACCTGTGCCACCCATTTATCTCGAGAACACCTTATCATACATGACTGAAATAAAAAAAAAATAATTTTCAAAGTGAACCTAAAGAATCCATTGGTGAATTTATATTTTTCCGGAACAACCCGGAACTATCCGGCACCGGAGGTAACTTTGATTTTTTAAATGGCAACATAGGTCGAGTTTGGTATTTTTTGATAGGTCTTTTAAAAACAAACAACTTTTATTAAAATATTTTTTTTAATATTTTCTATAGTGTAGAATTTGTTCGAAAAACAAAAAAATGTTAAAAAAAAGTAAATAAAAATTATTGCATATTTTGAAGAATTTTGTTGAAATATGGACAAGTACGATATTTAAAGTTGGTAAAACATTAGAATTTGTAGAAAGATTTTGTTTAAAAAGCCTTTTTTAGTTTTAGCTAAGAAAAACTTGAGATGAGAGTCTCGAAGCTAACCGAGTTGATTTCGTTAGTGAGTTGACTCGTTACTAATTTTCTGTTAGGTACTTGAGAGAATTACTTTATAACAGTTCACTCCGATCATCTTGGAATACCCTCACGTATCGTGAAAATAAAGTGTTAAATTTTTGTGAAAAAAAAAACAAAATTTTGAATACTTTAGGATTAAAAGTCCAAGAGAACACATTCTAGTAATGAAGATTTTCCAGAAATATGAGATTGGTTCAGTGATTTATCAAACTATCAGAACTGAGAAGAACAGATACTTTTAAAAGCATAAATTCAAAACGAAAAATGAGATCGAAACAAATCTTCTTTCGTGTTATAAACGATCTTCAAAATTCAAGGAATCCTACGTTACGGCCAGCTAAGTGGTTAGTAAAATACCTATAATATTTATTAATTTTTTTAACAAAGTTTCTGTCAGATACTGAGATTTTGAAGCTTATGACACATTTTAGACCATAACTCTGTAATGACAAGGAAATCAAAATCAAAGAGCTCTTAAGGAGCTTTTAATTAGTCCAAAAAGTTTTAACGTCATTAAAAGGCAAGATATGAAAATTTAAATAGTTTTTTTTTCCCAAAATTTTCATTATTTTATCGAATAATGAAAGGTGAGAATTTTTGATTTTTTACTCAAACTTTAACAAACTATTGGCGATATCTAAGATCAGATACGCCCTCTGGTGCGAATTTATGAACTAAAAGATACAGTAATCCTAACCAATCATAACCTGATAAAATTTGACAATTACTGTATCTTTTAGTTTAAAAACGAAGACCAAACAGCGCCATCTCTTGGTAATCGAATTTACCAATAGGGGTGCGTTCAAAAATTTAGAGAGATGGGTAAGATTTACCCTGGAGTTATATAAAACTGTTCGGGTAAATTCGCTTGCTTCTGCCTTACCTTTGCTTTACGAACGATTTTGGAGATACTCGCACCCCTACTCGGTAAGTAGGAGTGGAAAAATGTCAAAAATAAAATGTAAGATAAAGACAACACAATTTTGTCTGTCGAAAAAGTTAAGGCACAGTATAAATAACTACCAGTAGCGACACTCTCCCGTGTCTAACCTAGTACCATTTCTATGGTGCGTATCTGGTACCATTGAGTTTAGAACTGCAAATTACAAATGGTGACATTTCTCTATGATTAAAATAATTTTAAAGGCGTCGCCATTTGAATTTAAATACCGTAATTAATGTAATAATTGATGAAAACTGTATATTATTACATTTAAGCTTGTCAAAATCATTAAAAACTACAATTTTAATCAAAACTTTGCAAATGTATGTTACATTTTTATGGTTAGAAAAAGTGACGTAAATTTAAATTTGCCGCGTGCGTATCTGAGTATACATATATATATATCGTCAAGGTCACCTTCCCTTCAAATAACATGTAATTTGCATGAAGTGTCGCTACTGGTAGTTGCCTATACTGTGGTTAAGGTGCATTCCGCTATGGCGATGGAAATTCCGAAGATGCCGAACGGAATAATTTGGTAACTGAACAACTTTAGTTGACACGTTGCTAAGTTTACAGTTTACAGAATAGGTATCTCGGAGTGTGCCAAAGCTTTCATTCTCGATAACCGGGGAAAGTTACCCCGCATGCCTAGAAGATTTTACAATAAATTCTTTCCACATAATTTAATATCCCAATAGGTTTGTTGTTTGTTCCGTTCTTTTTTTACTTCATAATTTCCCTCCTTTACCAAAAATGGAGGAAATACACTGCCCTCCAAAATTAACGCATAATTCTAAATTATCGTTTTAAAGTAAGAAAAATATGTTTTCATTCTTCATTATTGCTTATTGTTGAAAATCCAAGGCATATGTTGTTTTTTTAAGACAAAGTTGTAGATCATAAATGTTACGTGAATTGGTGTAAATCTCATTGTCAAGAATTTGCATGTTATTTTGATTTTCATCACAATTTCGAATATCATAACGTATGTTTCGTCAAAATGAATCTTCAGCAGATACAAAATCGAAATTTATCTGAGGTAGATTGCATACGAATAGTACCTTTTCACGTAAAAGGCTTCACACAGCTTCAGCTTGCACAGCAGTTTAATGTAAACCAATCTACCATATCCAGAGTACTAAGGCGGTAGGCGGTTTGCGGAAACTAGACATAATACAAGAAGACTAGAACGTGGAAGAGTTAGAACCCCCAATCAAGAGCGTTTTTGGAGAATTCGCACATTATGGCAAAGATTCGTAACAAGTTATTTTTGCAAAATGAATTTTTGGACCGTTACAACTTCAGAATAAGCCAAAATACTAGGAGGAGAATTCTTGCAGACTATAATCTGAGATTTGCAAAGGCACCCACCGGTCCATTGATCATCAAGCAACACAGAAAGGAAAGATTATAGTTCGCTAGTGAACATATTGGTTGGAAAAATTAGAATTGGGCAACAGTTATGTTCTTAGATGAGTCCAGGTTTGGTCTTTACTCTGATGATAGGCGGAATAGAGTGTACACAAGACCAGATGAGAGATACGCGCTGTGTACTATCGTTGGAATGGTGGGTTATGGCGGCGGATCAGTTATGGTTTTAGCTTGAATTAATTGGAGGCTCGTACCGACTTAGTGATCAATGATGGAGGACGTCTAACAGCACATAGGTATATAACAGACATTCTTGAAGAGCATGTGGTCCCATTTGTTCCATTTATTGGACAGAATTTCCTACTAATGCAAGATAATGCTTGACCTCATGTAGCTAGAATTGTGCAACAGCATCGACAAAAGGTCGCAATTCCTGCTATGATTTGGCCCTCCAGGAGTCCAGATCTGAATCCCATTGAACATCTGTGGGACATTATGGGAACACGATTTAGTAATCTCACAAACACATTAAATGAGCTTTCCCGAAGGTTGTTAGAAATTTGGAATTAAATCGACCAAGACCAAATTAGAAGACTAATTTGTAGACGTTTTAAGCTACATTCACAACCTCCAAATTAGTACGTAAATTAATACATAAATTTTAACTTAACTTTTAGCGTAAATTACCGATTTTACATCATTCACAACTTCCAAATTAATACGTAAATTAATGGATATATTTATTAGCTCCATCTATTGCTTTTCTTATAAAGCTATTAAAACCATAGAAAAATACGAGATATGTGTTCTATTCCAAGTTATTTCTGTGCAATCTTAACTTACGATTCATTTTATTATTTCAAAATATTTGTATTTACGTTGTTTACAAACATTACAGGTTATATTCTGACATTTATAACTAAAAACCTCAAGGCGCAAGCGCAGATTTATAAATTAGTGCAAAATTAACGTAAGAGCTTGGACCTTGCAAGGTCTTGCGTTAAGTACCAAGTGGAAAACCTAATTGTAAACGCGCATGCGCAAACTGTTAATTTACGCTTACGTACTAATTTACGTACTAATTTGGAGGTTGTGAATGTAGCTTTAGGACGTAATTAATGCTAGAGTGGGAAATACTTGTTTTTAAGTTACGTTTTTCCACAGATTTAAGTTTTTATCTTTGATTCTTTTTTTTTCAATATCATTATTTTTTATAATGAATATATTGGTATATCTTCAAATAACGTAAAATATATAAAATAAAATTAGCTAGCAGGCTAAAAACAAATATGGTTAAATAACACATAATAATATAAAACAGAAATAAATACCTATAAAAATATAAAACTCTTATTATAAAGATGTTGTAAAGTGTAAAATAAAATATGACATTGAAATAAATTTGAGATCTACTGTTGTGATTAAAAAGTTAAATAAAAAGTTGTTATAAATTAATTTATAATATACCAATATATTTATTATATTATATACAAATAACTATCTAGGGATTTTTCTATTATTAATTCATTATTTTTTGCTTGGAAATAAAAATTATTAACAAACTGCATCCGTTTATCAAAAAGTTTGAAAAAAAGGTATGCAAATTTGAAAACGAAAAGTGAAAAGAAAGTTACACGCAAAAATGCAAATATGCGTTACTTTGGTACATACAAAGTTGCAAAAAATTTAACAGACAAACCCATACCAAGTTAAGAACTAAAGTACTTCTCTTTTTCTGGATTCTTAGTCCATTTCAATTTAAAATATTTTATAATTTGCATTTAAATTTAATTTTAATTGACCTTCCCATCATTCTACCATTAGTATCTGTCTTTTCGAACGCACTCTAGAGGCTAGAGGTGTTTCTTGGAGTTCTAAAAGGTCTTTAGATGCGCATTTAAGATCTTCGATTTATTTGTACTTCTACTCTTTGTAATCTCTAATTGATGGAGAACTATTCTGGAAGTCTGGAAGTCTGGAAGGATCAAATTGATTTTGTATGTAATAAGTTAAGTATGGTTGCTTGCATGTTACTTAATCTTAAAAAATAGCATGGCATATTCAGTAATGAGTTATAATATAATAGTCTGGGAAAAATGTTGTTGAAATTGAAAGAGTTACTCCAAAAAGATTAATAAAAATGTTGTTGAAATTGAAAGAGTTACTCCAAAAAGATTGATAAAAATGTTGTTGAAATTGAAAGAGTTACTCCAAAAAGATTGATAAAAATAACTGTTTAAACTAAAAAGTTATAGCTTCTATGCCCTACTTTTTTACACCCTGTATATCTTGCCATACTTTATCCAAATTCAAAAAATCCCCAAATTGTGCTGGCTCTTATTTTTTTAATACCTTTCCAGTAAAAATTGATTTTTGTTAAATTTTTGATTACCAATGCCCAAAAATCAATTTCTTCTTGCGAAGAGTACTCTTTTCAAACATTTTACCGACTAAAAGTATTATCTCAAAATTTAACGAAAAAGCAGCTGCTTTCATTCTGCAGCTAGGTCCTTAATTTAGTATAATAATAATAGTTTTTATAATATTAGGAAGTTCTTCAACTACACTGGTCAATACTATTTTTGTTACAAAATCTCTGCTATGTGATTTGACCACATTTAGGTCAAAATCAGTAACGCAAAACTTAAAGAAGGGATATTTATAGGTCCACAAATAAGAGAATTAACAGAGATTTGAGCAAAAATTGAATGAAATGAAAAAACTCGCCTGAATGAGTTTTGTAAATGTTAATTTTTTTTTGGTTAACCACTAACCACAGGGCAGAAAATTACAATGATTTAATAAATGAGCTATTGATAACTTATAAAACTTTGGGGTGCAACATGTCCTTGAAGATACATTTCTTGGACTCACATCTGGATCTTATTTCCAAAAACTTGTGCAGTCAATGACTAACATAGGAAAAGGTATCACCACGAAATTTGCCAAATGGAAAAACGATATCTGGTCAACACTGTTTTTGTCACAAGAACTCTGTTATGTGATTTGGCCACATTTAGATATTCTAATTATAAAATTACAAAAACTTTGGTCCTACCACCCTCAGATTTTGTTTGTCACATCATTTTACGATTAACAATAAAATATACAGGGTGTCTCAGACCACACGTCCGCCCCTTTTATTTTTAGAACGCCTTGTCGTACAAGGCTGAAATAAAAAAAATTATTACCAAAGCAAACCCGAAGAATCCATTGGTGCACTTATTTTTTTCCGGAACAATCCGGAAGTACCCGGAACCGGAAGTAACTTTCGATTTTTAAATGGCAACATACGTCGAGTATGGTATCGTTTGAAAGGAAAAAAAAATATGCAAACAAGTGACCATTGGTCTCTTAAATTATGGAAAAATTAAATCGTTACCATCATCCGCAAATGGGCAAGAGAGAGATTTTTTTAAATTGAAACTCTTTTTTGCGTTTATCGCTTTATTCGTTAAAAATAATCAACTTTTTTTTATTTTTTGAATTAAGGTAAATACAAAACCTAAAAAAGTTGATTATTTTTAACAAGCGAAGCAAAAAATACATGTTTCCATTTAAAAAATCATAATTGTCTCTACCCTTACCCATTGAGGATGATGGTAGTGTTTTAATTTTTCCATAATTTAAGAAACCATTTGTCACTTGTTTGCTTTTATTTTTCGTTTAATTTGTTAATTATGAAAGATATTAAAAAAATATTTAAATAAAAGTTGTTTCTTTTTAAAAGGCCTTTCAAACGATACTATACTCGACGTATGTTGCCATTTAAAAATCCGGTTCCGGGCACTTCCGGATTATTCCGGAAAAAAATAAGTGCACCAATACATTCTTCGGATTTGCTTTAGTAATATTTTTTTTATTTCAGCCATGTACGACAAGGCGTTCTCAAAATAAAAGGGGTGGACGGGTGGTCTGAGACACCCTGTATAATGGGGATATTTAAAAGCGAAAATATTTTTAAATAATACAGTTAATACAAATGTTTACTAAATGATATTAAAAAACACCCCTAGTAGTTTTTGAATAACAAGAGAGAAAATTATAAAGATTTAATAAAGAATTATTGACAACGTATAAACCATTGGGGTGCAACATGTCCTCGAAGATACACTTCCTGGACTAAAATTTGGATTTTTTCGGCGAAAATCTGGGTGCTGTCAGGGATGAACACGGAAAACGTTTCACTAGGATATTTGTCAAATGGAAAACGATAAAAAAAATTACACAAAAAGTGTATTATTGGCTATTTTGTGTAAATTATTAAATTTCTTGAAAACGTCAGGTGTTAATTTTTTTTATTATTCAGTTGTTGTTAGGAGTTCATACTATTATCAAAATATGTGATTAGATTTTGTGTAACAAAAAAAAGTTAAAATTTTGTAAATTATCAAACCCAACTCGAATCCAATTAGTACTCATAATCTGTCGTACTTTATCTCTTTCTTTATTTCTCTAATGTTTTCTCCTTTTCTCTTTCAGATTATAATGTATTTAAGTATACAGGGTGTCCCAAAATTCAGTTTACTGGCCATATCTCCATTAGATGAGATAAAAAATCAAATCAACAAAAGCTTTTAATGGCATCAAATTGACATTCCAATTCCATCCCGCATAGAGCGACACTTTGCGTTCAATTTCGGAGTGATAATTTCGAACAATTTTTAAAATTTTGTTTTGTTTTTTATGTTGTAAAGGGTCCATCTTGTTGAGTTAGAATAAGAGTACCTTTTTTTAATTAAATAAAGAAAATTATTTTGAAAATAAAAACATATGATATTCAACCCTTGCATAAGCTCAAAAAATTATAACAGTTCTAGAGTATCTAAGGATTTAAATCCTTGGGCTGTAACTCCCTTATAAAGAAAGTTTTACTAAGATGATTTTTTGTAAATTGATTTATTTTCACCTCTAGAATCGCCTCTTAGAAAGTTAGCCGGTGAACCGTAAACACCCTGTATAAATTTGATATTTTAGGAAATTCATACAAATGAATGTTTTATCATTTATTTGTCCGAACTAGGGGGTGTCATTTGAAAAGAAAAAGTTGATGATGGCGTCTTAAGGGTGGACAAAGCCAATAACATTTTAAGGAAAGAATAAGAATGGCAATTTGATTCTATTAAGGCTTTTGTTGATTAATATTTTAGAGCAGTTACTGTACTTAAAAAAGATTTTCAAATAGCTTTAGGATTTAGGTACTAGTTTTTCCTTTGTTACTGTTTAGATTGATTAATTCAAAAATAAGAAAAACGAACTATAAAATACAAGGTGTCCCGTTATTCGACCGACAACGTTTAACTGAAGATTCCTCACCTCAAAATAAGTCGATATGACCCTATTTATCTATTACCAAAAGTGAACCCCTGAGGAGTTATAAGCTTTTGAAGTTGAACTAAAAAATTACATTTTTCTCTATTGCGTCCAAACCAATGAAGATTTTATGACGAAATTTGGCGTACATGAGTTTTTATAAGAAAAGCGCACTTTGTAAAAAATTAGACAAAAGTCAACATCTGCAAAGGTTTTAAATTGAAGAGGATGGGCATAAACCTCCTTATAAGTTTTTAGTCTCTTAAGATATTAACATTAAAATTACCAATTCCCATTTAATCATTCAATTGTAAGATTTTTTGTCTCTTATGTCTTCCAAAAAAATTATGCCGTTCCTGCGAAAAATGTAAAAAAGAAATTCAGTGAAAGACTAATTTAATTAATAACTTCACATTATCTAAGTGAAGTTGAATAAACTTAAATTTTAATTTTTTGGAGAATATCTAACGTATTGTTAAAGTTTACCAGTTTAAACGGTATTAATTTAAAATAAAACAAATGAAGAAGAATTAATTTAACAGTTTTATTAAAAAAATTATTGTAATAAATTAAATGCATGTTCAACGTGAGTGCCCTCTGAACGAATACAAGAATTAATACGGCACAAAAATGAAAATCGAATAGATTCAAAGAAGTTTGGGATTTCACGTATCTCATTGGTTGCGTTGACGATTCGTACCCAAAGATCTTCTCTGCTGTTCTACTGGAGTACTGTAAACTGTATCTTTTAAACAACCCCAAAAAGAAAAATCTAGAGGATTTAGATCCGGTGATCGCGGTGGCCAAGTGACTGGAGCATAAGCACCCCGACCGATCCATCGGCAAGGAAATTTTTCATTTAAATAATTTCTCACATTTATTGAAAAATGAGGAGGGGGCTCCGTCTTGCATAAACCACATCTGTGCTCTGATGGCAAGGGGTACTTCTTCTAGTAGTCCAGTAAGATTATTTCTTAGAAAATCTAAATACGACACACCATTCACTCTTGGTGGTAATTCAAATGGCCCTATAATATGATTGTCGATTATACCTGCCCACAGGTTGATGGAAAACTGCCTTTGATCATTGGCTACAATTTTCTCATGGGGATTTTCATCCGACCAGCTATGCAAATTATGCAAATTAATCATTCCGCTTCTTGAGAAGCAAGATTCGTCAGTAAACAAAATTATTCTGGCCATATTTGGATTTTGGTCGTATTTGCGTTTGAACCATTGGCAAAATAACAATGAATGAAGTAACTACTCTTGAAGTGTTCTGTGTACAGCATTTTTTTGAATTTGTAATGCGTAGAAATCTCTCTTACACTTACTCTGCGATTCTCCTCCACACATCCCAATATTTGTTCTTCTGCCTCTACTGTTCTTATTGTTCGTGGGCGCCCTACATTTCTACGATCAGTTTCCAGTTTACCATATTCACGCAAACGACGATCTAAGTTAGCAAATATTGTATGATGAGGAGTTTGACGATTTGGATACTTCTCAGCATATCTTTTAGCAGCAGCTCTACCATTACTGTGACATTCACCGAATACAAGGTGCAGAGCCGGATTAAGGATGATGTTGACCTGAGGCTAATAAAAAGTAAAGACCGAAATGAATAATTCCAATTTTTCTTTTATTAATATCCCGAAAATCGGACAAGAGCTGTCTAGTACGTTATTGGATAACTTTGGATCAACTTTTGGAAATAGATAGTTTGATCTACGGTTAGTTACCAAATAGATGAGCTTTCGACTTGGTTCTTGTGATTGACTCTAATGCCAAGAGCGTCGTAGTTCCATCTTTTGCCACAGCTACAGTGCTTCCCTATCTTCACCACTATTTATTGTGAATGTTTTCTTACAAATCAATTTATTATTCCTAGATCAATTCTAAAAAATAAGCTTAATGGTACACAACCCAATAATTCTGGACGTGGCATGATCTTCACAGAAGAAGAAGAAAAGTCCCTTACTGAAACTTGAGTTTCAGTAAAAAGCTTATCCAGATAAAAAGGGGCAGTGGTGGAAAAAGTTTTTTTTTAAGGAGACATGAAAATTTGTCATTTCGAATGAGTAAAAATATAAAAATAGTAAGGGTAGCAGTGAATCCAGAAGTTATTGAAAAGTACATGGGCAGACTAAAAGACGTTTTACACTTTTACAGGGCATTCCAGCAACACATGTATATGGAATTATGACTAGACAAATTTGTCAGACGACCCTGAAAACCGAAATTAATCCATAAAAGAGCCACTGAATATGTTGAAAATATATGTAACTTTAGCAGGCTTCTACATGTCTAATGTTTTGTGGATAGTTTAGTGGTGATATTATTCCATCCTATGTTGTGTTTAGGGCTGAAAATGGCCCTGATGGTGCTCGCTACAACCGGTCAAAAAACGGATGGTTTCACACGTTTCGAAGATTTGTTAGATTCTCATTTTCTACGTTATGTAAGGAAACTTACGGGGCTAATTGTCCTAATAGGAGATAATATACCTTCCCACTGAGGTACCTACGATTTGGAGCTGTGTAAAATTCATAATAAAAAGTGTGTATCCCACCAAACAGCAGTCATATTAAACAACTATTGGATGTGACATTCTTTGGCCCAATCAAAAGAGCAAATACGCTTATTCCTAAAGATATGTTCCCAACATTGCAAATGCTCATGAATAAGTTTGAAAAATGTGGAATATCCTTCGAACAACAGCCATCAACGGAGAGAAAACGGAAATAAAATCAAGAAAACAAAGTAAAAAATTGTCTACTCTAGCTCATCAGAAGACGAAGTAGAAGTTGTATTAGAGTCTGATGAAGTTAATTTTTTCAAATGTTAATAAAGTACAGCCTTCTGTGATGCTTGACAGACTGTAACTAGTGTTCGTACATTTTCGGCGTAAATCGGTCACAATCGGGTAAACTTCGTACGTCTTAGGAGTAGAAATACAAATTCTACTATGTATTTTTTAAGAGTATAATATGAATTTCGACATTTTTAGGAAGTCTGAATTTTTGAAGGGCCGAATTTTGTAAGGGCCTGAGGCTATAGCCTCATTAGCCTTCATAGTAATCCGGCTCTGACAAGGTGCATGTCAGCATATTCATTAAATTAATTGATTGCATCCATTTTATAAGTAATTTTTATAAATTGAAAGTTACTGTATTATCTATTATGACATCAATGTTCTTACTATGGTTTTGGTTTCAAAGGGCGACTTAATATTGAAACAATAGGAAAAAGTACTTTGTGTTGCCTAACTTTGCTGTTTTGCACTAGTTTTATTTTTCTCATTTTCTGCAAGAACGGCATAATTTATTTGGAAGACATAAGAGACAAAAAATCTTACAATTGAATGATTAAATGGGAATTGGTAACTTTAATGTTAATATCTTAAGAGACTAAAAACTTATAAGGAGGTTTATGCCCATCCTCTTCAATTTAAACCCTTTGCAGATGTTGACTTTTGTCTAATTTTTTACAAAGTGCGCTTTTCTTATAAAAACTCATGTACGCCAAATTTCGTCATAAAATCTTCATTAGTTTGGACGCAATAAAGAAAAATGTATTTTTTTAGTTCAACTTCAAAAGCTTATAACTCCTCAGGGGTTCACTTTTGGTAATAGATAAGAAGGGTCATATCAACTTATTTTTAGGTGAGGAATCTTCAGTTAAACGTTGTCGGTCGAATAACGGGACACCTTGTATATTAATTCCAGTTTCCAGGCAGTTTGCCAGGATGAGGCGAAGAACTTTTATTATAGAAATTTGCATTTTTTATGAAGTTTCTTGTACATTTTTATTTTTGAAGAAAACTCATTTTGTACCTAAAATTTTTAACAATAAAAGGTTTAAAAAACAATTTCGCACATGTACTTTTTAATATTAAAAACAGGAATCAAATATAATATTTATGTTACATGGAATATTTAGATTATTTTATGCTAATAATTTAATAGGCGTTAATAATTTATAAAGTGTTAATGATTGACACAACTTAACTACATGATTTTGATAAATTATTCGGAAGGAAGTACATTAGAAGGTAACTTAAGCCAGATTTACGATTTAGGAGTGTGAATGTAATCTCATCCGGGAATAATAAAACGCAATGTCAGACATGTGTGGCTTTAAAAACTTGCAAGGACGATATCAACAATCAACAAGGACCTCTTGAACGCCCACTTAATACCCGACTATTTATGCAGACCATATTAATTAATCTAATAATTTGTAATTCCTTTGTTAAATAAATTTTCACAATTTTCAAAAAACAGTGATTGTAAGATTATATTAATTACACCTAACTGTGTAGCTAAATGTCAGATCATATATCATAGTTATTATTATTATTTATTAACGTGTATATATGAATAATGTTAATAATTTTATTTCTATTGTCAGGTGCACTATTAAAATTGACGTAATGTAAAAACAATCAGTAATTATTTGTTGTAAATGACCTGCTTGGTAACAATCTCACGGAAGTTTAACAAAAATTATAGACGCACTTTTTCAATTCTAAATATAAATATGAAGTCAAATCACATTCGTGTTAATTGGGAGAGTGTTTGGTGTTTAATAAATCATATATTGTAGTGTTCATCGCAAAATTAACACGACATTTCAGGTTTCGATTTTCATCCAAGCGATAATTAAATTTAATGAGAGCTTTCAGTTTTATAATATTGGATTATCTTCGTCATGTTTATTATTAAGCGGTGATTTAATGTATTTGTTAAGATAGATTTTTTCGACAGTTATTATGTTTATAATAAAACAATAAAATGATCGCTTCTTAATTTATAGGCTACAAATTTATTGTACAGTTGTAAAAAATAAAGACATAAATATTTTACAGTAATAAATTTTATTTTATGAATTATTTAATGGGATTAGATTCATGTAGAAAATTGTTTTTTTGTTAAAATAATTAAAAATAGACATGATAAAAGCTTGCGATTTGCAAATTTTTGCTGGAAGCTTTGCTTGAGGCTAAAAGGCTTTCATAATGCCACGCACCTATTTTTTATTACCAACACTTTTAAATATCGCAAAAGTTGCTTTTAGTAGTGACTCATTAATATTCATAAAATAAGAGATTTATTGTACTGTTAAGGACTATAAATTAGGTATTTACAGGCGCCTCGGCACATCCTCAAAGAAATTGATGGACGATGTTAGCAGATTGCGTATTTTTTCTTGTAGGTCAGGTGTTACGCAGCGTGAGGTTTTTTATGACTTTCATGATGATGTAGATTTACCATTTCATTAGATTTTATATTTCCTATATCAATTAAAGAGATTTTTGTTACATAAAATTATATCATAAAATAATATTTAAAAAAATAGCAATGATATCAAAAAATTTGGTCATCCTGTATAAGAAATCGTTTCATAGTAAAATGAATAAAAATAATCTTGATATCAGATTTAATTAATTTCAAGAATTTAAAATAATTTTTTGATTCTGAATAACCCCCTTTCATTATTGATGACTCGAGCTCTGACTCAAATAATCACTAGTTGTAGAAATGACTCAATTCTTGAATTAAAAAGAATGCATTCAATTTAATCATCCATTGCATTTCAAATAAACTTCCAGGTTCAAAATTAATTAAAAATTAAATTTTAAAGTATTCCTGAAAATGTGTGCTTTTAAATCGATTCTCAATATAACGTTAAAGCTCTTTTTGGATAAGTTTGGATAGTTAAAAAATATTAAACTGTATAAAAATCTTTCTATTTTTAGTAGAAAATTGAAAATTTATATAAAATTGTAGGAAAACTAGAAGAAAATAATTAAAACAATAAAAAGAACTAAAAATATACATAAAAAGCTGATTTATATACGGTCTAATAGTGCCCCAATCTCATCCCCCCCCCCCCCAAAAAATAGCTAAAATAAAACCTTCTAAGAAAATTTAAAAACAAGTGCTAATATAATTATATGACCAGTTTTGTTGTATCCCGGGGCCCCCACAGCAATTTTTGCCCCGTCCCTGAACAAAATTCTCAAATATACTTAAATCGACCGCATAATTAATTCTAGTGCACTTTATTATTTTTTATAGATTTTTAAAAATCACTTTACAGCTTCAAAAAGTAAAATGGTGCAATTTTTAATCTCAATTTTCTTAATGTTCTACTTGGAATTTTTCAACAAATCAGGGTTTATTTTTTGCAGAATTCTTTAATTTATTCAAATCGATAGCAAAATTAATTCTAGCTTACTTGGTTATTATTTTATGAATTTTTAAAAATCACCTTACTGTTTCAACAAGTAAAATATTACAATTTTTACAAAATCTCGTTTTTTTTTTAAATTTTCCCCTTGGACTTTTTCAACCGATTCAAATTTATCTTTTGCAGAATTCTCTAATTTACTCAAATCAACCACAAAATTAATTATACATAGCTGGCTTGGTTATTTTTTAATAAATTTTTAAAAAACATTTCATAGCTTCAACAAGTAAAATAGTGCAATTCTTACAAAATCCTAATTTTTTTTATGTTTTCCTTGGATTTTTTCATTTATCTCGGGTTAGTTGTTTACAGAATATCCGAATTTATTCAAACCGACCACAAAAATTATTATAGTTTGCTTAGTTATTTTTTCATAAATTTTTAAAAATCATCATACAGCTTCGACAAGTAAAATAGTACAATTCTTTCTCTCAGAATATCTTCAAAAAACTATGATATATTTTTTCTAGGAATTCTCTAATCTATTCAAATCAATCACAAAATTAATTCTAGCTTGCTTATTTATTTTTTTATAAATTAAAAAAAAAATATTTTGCAGCTTCAACAAGTTTTTATAAAATCTCATTTTTTTAATGTTCTTTTAGGAATTTTTTAACAATCTCGGGTTTATTTTTTGCAGAATTCTCTAGTTTATTCAAATAAACTGTAAAATTAATTCTAGGTCATTTGCTTATTATTTTATGCATTTTTTAAATCATTTACAGCTTCAGCAAGTAAAATAGTGCAATTTTATAAAGTTTCAGTTTTTTTAATGTTCTCCTTGGAATTTTTCGACAAATTCGAGTTTATCTTGTGTCGAATTCTCTAATTTACTCAAATCAACCACAAAATTAATTATACATAACTAGCTTGGTTATTTTTTAATAAATTTTTAAAAAATATTTCACAGCTTCAACAAGTAAAATAGTGCAATTCTTACAAAATCCTAATTTTTTATGTTTCCCTTGGATTTTTTCAACAAGCTTGGGTTATTTGTTTGCAGAATATCCGAGTTTATGCAAATCGACCACAAAAATTATTCTAGTTTGCTTGGTTATTTTTTTATAAATTTTTAAAAATCATCTTACAGCTTCAACAAGTAAAATAGTACAATTATTTCTCCCAAAAATTCTTCATAAAACTTTTTCCAGAATTCTATAATAGAATAGTCTATTCAAATCAATCACAAAATTAATTCTAGCTTGCTTATTAATTTTTTTATGAATTAAAAAAAATATTTTGCAGCTTCAACAAGTTTTTATAAAATCTCATTTTTTAATGTTCTTTTAGGAATTTTTCAACAAACTCGGGTATATTTTTTGCAGAATTCTCTACTTTATTCAAATAAACCGTAAAATTCATTTTAGGTCACTTGCTTGTTATTTTATGCATTTTTAAAATCATTTACAGCTTCAGCAAGTAAAATAGTGCAATTTTTATAAAGTTTCAGTTTTTTAATGTTCTCCTTGGAATTTTTCGACAAATTTGAGTTTATCTTGTGTCGAATTCACTAATTTACTCAAATCAACAACAAAATTATTTATAGCTATCTTGGTTATTTTTTAATAAATTTTTCAAAAACATTTCACGGTTTCAACAAGTAAATTTTTACAAAATCCTAATTTTTTAATGTTTATTTTTTGCCAAATTTTCTAATTTATTCAAATCAAACGAAAATTAATTCCAGCTTTCTTGGTTATTTCCTTATAATTTTTAAGAATCATTTAATAGCTTTAATAAGTAAAAATTGTGCAATTTTTATAAAATTTCATTTTTTTTTAAAAGTTCTCCTTTGACTTTTTCAACAAATTTGGATTATTTTTTTTTGCAGAATTTTCTGATTTATTTAAATCAACTGGAAAATAAATTCTAGCTTACGTGATTATTTTTTTATAAATTTTTAAAAATTACCTTGGAGCTTCAACAGGTTAAATAGTGCAATTTTTAGAAAATCTCATTTTTTTTTTAATGTTCCTCTTAGAATTTTTCAATTAACTCGGTTTCATTTTTGCAGAATTCTTTAATTTATTTAAATCAACCGCAAAATTAATTTTAGCTCACGTGGATATTTTTTTACAAATTTTTGAAAGTCATCTTACAATTTCAACAAATAAAACAGTGCAATTTTTACAATTTTTTTAATATTGCCCCCGGAATTTTTCAATTAACTTGAATTTATTTCTGGCAGAAGAGGGACGAAATTATATTCGGTCTAATAGGGCTACAGCCCCCTTTCTTGTTGGGGACCTCAAAATACTAAATTGCAACTTAAAAAAAAATAAAAAATAAGTGGTAATGTTTTGAGATGAGATCAAATTTGTAGTATACCGGGGCCCCATATAGTAATTTTTGCCCAGGCCCTCCCAAGTGCTAAATCCGCTGTTCCTGATAATTCAAAAACTTATTTGAAAAAATTAATTTATATAAAAATAAAAGAAATTTTACGCAAAAATTTTTAAAAACCATAAATGAAAGTAAAAACTATAAAAGAGTGTGGACTATACTCGATCAAAATTTAAAATTCACAAAAAATTGGTAATTTCTGATTCAAAATCTGTGCTTCTTATAATTATGTTAAAAAAGTATATGCCTAGGTATAGAGGGTTCGTGGTAGAAATACTTTGGACTTAGAAGACAGAACAAATTTCATTGTCAAAAAACCAAAAAGAAACCAATCATTTATAGTTTTAGTTACAGCGTTTTGAATAGAAGGTCACCTAGTACAAAGGTAATAACAATTTAAGAAATGTCTGGTAGATATTTAAAAATTTATCACTGGAAAGCAAAATCTATCTATATCTGACAAATATTTTTTTTCAGTTTTCAGACAATTTCTCAAAATAATGTAGATGAAGGAAAACTACTAGGAACTCAAAACTTTCATGATTTGTGGGTATAACTATGTAGTTTTAGAGCACAGGAAAAAACACTTCTAATTTAATTGATTTTATTTTCAGAAACTGCCAGAAAATTGAAAAAATAAATTTCTAAACGGAAATCCTTAAAGGATTGTTTTATTCACCCAGTTTTGGAAAAATAATTATTTTTCAATTTTTTTATCTGTGACCCTTGTATTTACTTGTCAACGATGTCTATTGTTTTGTTATTATTAATTGAAAAAGGGTTTTAACTTTTTAGTGACATATTTTTTGAATTTCTACATAAGTTGGTCTAATGCACTGATGTGTGGTAAAAATCAGTGACCCAAAATAAAAAACTATAAATCATGGACTCCCAGTTTATTCTGAATAGTAGGTACGTACTAACAAAAAAAGAAAAGCTTTATTATTGGAAATTACTTCTTTTTCTGAAGTTATAAAATATTACTAGGATTTCTATGTTACTTTTTAGTTTGAAATCTAGATGCAATTTTTGGTCAGATACTGAATATAAATGGTGCCCCGGAGAAAAGCAAAAAAGAAGTGGTCTTCCGAATGCAAATGGTACAAATAATCGTCAACATTTTATGAAAAATCGTGTTTTTACGAATCGTCCTATAAATTAACCATTCCTCAAAAAGGCCTTTGTTCACGTCGGCGAAAGACAAAAAGTCGAACGACAAATGACCGATTTGCACAAAAGACCAACTAGGACAAAATGGCGAATAGCAGATGGCCGACATAGACAAAAGGCCAACATGAACAAAAGGCAGAAAGAAATAAAGTCGAACGATAAAAGAAGATTGCACTTAAAAATGATTTTTCTTTTACAAAAAAATGTTAGTATATGATGACTTCGTACCTGATAAAAAGGTTAACGATAAGACAAGAAATGGAAACTTCAAAATTTATTTAAAATATGGTTATCATTAAATTAAGTTTATTCATTCTGTTTCTCCTTTAAAAGCAAGCCTTTTCTATTCGAAACATTTTTTAATACAATCCTTAGTTTGGAAAAAATATTTTCGTCTATCGAGTCAGGTCAGGTTACGTTATTTTGCACATTTTGTCCAGTTCGGCCTTTTATTGTACGGTCACATTTCTTTCAGTTCAGTTTGCGTCGCCCATTTGTGTAATTCATAATTTTTTCGTTCAGCCATTTCTGCTTTGGCTTTGTTCCGTGTCACCCTTCTATCCAAGTCGGCCTTTAATCATTCGGCTTTTTTCGGCCTTATGTTCACGTCGGCCCTTTGTCCATGTCGTTCTTTTACCATTCGGCTTGTTCTCCTTCGGAGTTTTGTCATAGTCGACCTTTGGTCCTACTCGACCTTTTGTCTATTGTCTATGTCGGCCATTTGTTACTTTTGTTCCATTCGGTCTATAGGGATTCGGCCTTTTGGGGTAGATCCTAAAGTTTCCAACTCAAATCCAAAATCCCTAATAAAATAACCATAAAAAAACTTTTAAAATTGGTCTTTCAATTTTTTGGTGTTTCAGAGAAGTAATTTACCAAATTGCCTCTTAATGTAGGCACACTTCCTTCTGCCTTGTTTTAGTTCTTTCAAAATCAAAAAATATTAAATTTTGGAAAAAAAATCATCAGAATAATCGGATATTTTCTGTTGAGTCGTGTGACGTGAAATTTTAATATATTAATGCGTTCTTTAGTTTTTTAATTTATTGGGATTTTGGTGCTTGTTGAAACGTTAAGCGATTTTGAAGATTATTTGTGCCTTCCGAGGAGTATTTCAACATATGCGTGGGCGTTTTAGAAAAAAGCATACTTTTTCTGTTTTGAACCCTTCTCCTAGAATTGCAAAATTATTACAGTGGATTCGGCTCCTCGTCTATAAGATTTTAAAAAGCAATTTAAAATATTCCGCAGCACAAGAAATTAAAAAACAAGAAGTATGAAAATCTGTGCTCCCCGTTTTTGAAAAAAAGGGTAGGTAAATTTGTACTTTTCACTTTCAAAAAAGTATTTGTTCAACTCAGCAAATCAACTGCAAAATTTAAACCCACCACCCAACCTTCGAAGCACTTACGACAAAAAATCACCTATAAAAACTCATGGCATTGTTAAATAAATATTTCTTTCGAAACGCTAAAACTTTTTTGTTTAAAATATTTTTAAGGAAATCATTTAGATTTTAATAATATACAGCTGGATCAATTAAAATGGGACACCCTATATAATACGGCATTCCTATTTATTTTTATTCTACTTTTCAAAAGTTTTTTTAAAAACTGTTTTGGTTCAAGCAATTTACATTTATTGCATCAAAGAAATAATAAATGATAGTGCTTGAAAAACTCTATATTATATGACTCAAATAACAATCAACAAAAAAAGTTGAATAATAAAAAAAAAGGTATTAGAATTGCTTATTACTAACTTCTATTTCTTTTTTTTTTCAATTTTCATTAGGGCAGGGGGGTCCATTTTACCACATTTTAATTTACCTATAATTTATTTTTTTAGTTTTTTTATTAATTTCTTTTTTTTTTAATTATTAAATAAAAAAAAAGAAAAAAAGAAATTAAAACCCATCGATTTAGAAAAGAACACTCTTCCAAAATACAAAGATCATACGTGCATTTAAAAAAAGACGATTACCATTTGACATAACTATTATCAGTATCAAAAAATTAACTTTAGATCCCGTGATTTTAAAGCTGTTAATTGTGTTTTTTATAAAACACCCTGTATATCTACTTCAGCCAAATCCTCATTTTCGGGAATAACTTATCCTGTAGGAAAATAATCTTATAGGAAAACAGGACATGTTCGGTCAAAATACTTGTAATTCATTGGTTGTTTTGGCAAATTTTCATAAAAGCGTAATGGGGAGGGGGTGCATGGGTGAATATGTACCCCCCTTCCTGGATCTGATTTTTCATCAGATTCACTGATCAAAGTGGTCATTTTTTCCAATTGCAGTATTGCTTTAAATAAAATAGTTGGTAAAGTGTTAGCTTACGTTTAGTTAAATATACGGGATTTTCTGTTTGTGAAATTAAGTAAAATTTTTTCGTCAAAAACAAAAAAATATGGAGTGTATCTTCTTTGGTTTCCCTTTTTCTCCTTTTAAAAATAACACTATTTATTAGGTACTTCGCAGAACTTGACTTGCGACTATTTTAATTTTACTTGGGACTTCCACGAATTTTCTCGGGACTTCCTCGGAGTTTCTCGGACTTCCTTTGGTCTTCCTTTAGACTTCCTAGGACTTCCTCGGACTTTTTGGATATCATTACAATTTCTTAGGACTTTCCTCTAACTTACTTGGATTTTCCAGAACTTCCTTAAGCGTATATAAGAACTTTCTCTGTTCTTGTAGTCTTCGCTCTTTGTTCATTGTGAAGATCCTCACTGATCGAATGGAATTTTATAAAAATGTTAATCTATCTTATTTGGTTTTGAAGTTACTTCGTTTTGAATTTTAGGTTACTGATTTGTGCAAAATTCTAGTACATCGCTAATAACAAATTTAACAAACGCGATAGTTTAAAAAATCTATCACTATGAGAGCTAAGTCTAGTTTTTTTTTTAATTAGTAATAAAAATATTACAGAAATTCTTACAAAATGTTTAAAAAAAATCGGCCAAAAAAACTGGAAATTTAGTTTGTTTTTAGTTTTTCGATTATAAATGCCAACTAAAGGGCTGTTTTTTTTTCGAATTCTGATATGTCATTATTTTCCTTATAAATCTAGAAAATTTTAAGTTCCTAGTTCTTTCCTTCATTTGGCTAAGGACGAAAATAAAATAAAACTAAATTATTGTTTTTTAACTTACAACCCATTGAAAAATCATTCAACAAAATGGCTTTTTTTAGAAATACATAATCAAAATAGCAAAAAAACCTATTGTGAGTTGTTTGTATTATTTAATATTAATGTTTTTGGTAAAAAATTAAAAGAAATATTTTGCAGGTCTATTTTCCTTCTTTTTTCTAGGCAATACAGGGAGTACCTCTAATACCTTTAATTTTTGATGTGATTCTTATTTAACGTAGGAATATGGATTTTGTTGATATAATCGAAAAACTTTTTTCTTAAAACGTCATTAAAGTACATCCTTATGTGACGCTTCACAGGCTTTAACAAGTCATTTTATGATTCTCTGGTAATGTTCGTGCATTTTCGAAGTAAATCGGTTACAATCGGGTATACTTTGCATTTACAAGAATTAGAAAGGCGGAGTAGAAATGCATTTTAGGCAACCCAATATACACTAATATTGTATTGTGTATTCTATGTAAATTAAATTTCAAATTTTAAAATTATTTTTTATATTACTATGTAAATTAAAAACTTCGACGTTTGAAGAAAAAAATAGGATGTTTTATTCGGAGTAAAAGAACATTTTGTGGCTCGCATGTATACGCGGGACTCACTGAGCTCGTCCCGCAAAAAGTACTTCCTTTACTCCTAATAAAACAATATACTATTATATTTTTGCACTTTTATAAAAATGCTAAGATATTTAAAAGTTCACTATAACAGAAAAATCCCTAATGAAGGGATAAGGGAAAATTATAAAAGATTTTTTAAAGATTCATAGTTTTTTAAACTTTAGAATTAAAAGGTATTTTACATTCAGGGTGATTAAGGTTCAACCGTTAACCTTTGAAGAAGTGATACTAGAGATGAAAATAAATCGATTGACAGAAAAACATCTTAGTAAACCTTTTCTATAATCTATAATGGTGTTACAGCCCGTTGAAAGAGGTGCCATAAAGTGAATCATAATCAGTTTTTCAAAACTTTCCAATATTTCTTAGAAAAACTGATAGTATATTTATATCGCGTAACTCGATCCGGATTGGATTGAATCGCTTGACTCGAATTTTTCCGAAATAAACATGTCGGATTGGATTCATCAAATTTATTTCGGAAAATAGCGGATTGAGTCAATCGCTATGCAATACAATCGATCGATCGAGTTATACGAGATAAACGCACTCTATTATTTTAAAATTTAAAAAAATATGAAAATAATATAATTTTTGAGTAATAAACTATATCATTCGTTGGAAGCATCTAAAGCTTAATTTATGGTAATAACTCATTTTGAGTAATAAAATCAAAGTTGTAATATTTTATCAGTGTTTTGATTAAGAATTTAATTTTATCTATTATTATTATTATTCTATCGCCTTGTTTAATTCTTAGAAAAAATAAGAATAAACCGCCAGTAGTGACTTAATACTTGATACCTTTTTTAAAGTAAACAAACTTCTTCGTTCTTCGTATTTCTTATCTAAGTACTTAAACTAAATTTAAAACAATATATAGAAACCTTTGTTTTTTTTTTCGATGTAAATATTAATGAATCATAGATTATTCAACCTCATTTTTTATTCTAGAATTTAATAATCTTCAAATCCTAAAAATAAATAAAACTTTTTCTAAAAATTAGTACTTTTTTTGGAAGATTATCCTTTCAGATTTAAAAAAAGTATAAGAATTTACTAATTCTACGTTATTAGTAATTTCAACCTGTGATTTGTATTTGTGTACAAATCTAATAATATAATTTCTTTTAAAGAAAGCTATTTTTTGGCATTAGGAAGGAAGTAAAATCAAATGTATTACATATTATTTTGGAGCAAAAAATACAAGAAAAAAATATTACTGCAGTTTGATTTTCTAAAACTTTTGTTACTTTCAAATATTTTATACTATCGTCTGCACGTTCTGATTATTGAATATGCACCTATATTATTATTATACTGAATTTTCACTGACCTTTCTAAATCCTGAGAAAACATAGCCAATAAATAAAAATCCTGCTAAATTTCCCGAAAACTCATTCAGTAACAAATTTGACCTTATTTTCAGCAACACCGTCCGAAAACCGTACGATCAAAACCAAAACATACCGCATAGCAGTACCATTGGTACTACAAACACAACAATTTCCACTTCTCAAACATTTAGCGTATACCATCACCTGCCAGTGCACTCCAGCGAAATGCTCGTTTCCGCGAATTAATACTGTTGTATTGGGGACCACACTACTTACTCACTACTCCAAACCTCTGCCCATGAGCTTTTCATGGTCGCCAACCGTTGAATCCACCGATTCAGTTGATCGTTGACATTTACCTCTTACCACCTGCGTAGCTCTTCTTTTAAGGAAAATTTTAATGAGTTATTATCGGTGATAAATCACTAACGTATGTTTGTTTGTTTATATACTCTTTTGTTTGGCAAAGTTTTATTTATAGCTTAGTTAACCTATGCCATCATTAACACACGACTTCCTATAGAAAACGAAAGGAAATTATTATTACTAATATTACAATGAGTAAGGTACTAAATCAAATCAGCTATCAGCTATTGTTTCGCTATCTTCCTTTGTTTTAAATGATTTTATTCAAATTGCTTCCATAAGGTGTGCTGTTTGTTTTATATATTTTTAAGAGGAGAATAATATTAGTACTTAAGCTACCAATGATGAAGAAATTGCTTAAGAAATATTTTTAAATGTCCCAGGATTTCCTCGACCAAGATATCATGTAGGAAGTAAACTCTAAACCTACATTGTGGTAGCAGTTTTTTTTACTTTCCTGGAATTGAAGCACCTTTTGGGGCATCTTATAGAATTCTTGTAAAGGTCCTGGAACATAACTCATATTCTTTTGTTATAAGTAAAATCACTCTATTCTCGAGGAGTTTTTCAGTAGCTACAAAGTTTTTTTTCTGAAATTTTTCGAAGCTTTTCCTATCTGGGGGAAAATATAAGGATACAACTCAAAAGAAGGATGGAGCATCATAAAACCATTTTCTTCAAGATTTTTCGAAACAGCTACCATTTTTCCCTAAAAGTTATTCAAAGGTTTTCCTAGGTTTACGAAAAAAGAAAGATTCAGCTCAATGGAAGGATGGAGTTTCTTACACCATAAAATAATATTCTTGAAAATTGTTCGAAAAAGTTATACAAAGGATTTTCTAGGTAGACGAGAAAACAAGGATTGACCCTTCAAATCTTGGTTAAAAAACAAAATAATAGAAAAAAACTAAAATTGAATGATTCTTAATTATTTTGATGCTAAAGGAGATATCAAGGTGTGTTTTTTTCCTTGCAAAAAGGTCAAAAATTTTCTCAAAACTAAAAAACTTCTCTTGTATTGTTAATACGATTAAGGCTAAAGATTAGCGTGTAATAAATAATAATTGCTGTAATTATAACTATTATCCGATTAAAACAACTTAATAAAAGCAATCAAAGTAAAAGGTATCATAACTTTATTGGCGTATTTAAATCTTTAATTAATCACGCTTTATTTCGAAGTATGATCTAAATGTTAAAAGTGGTTAGAGGTATTAAATATTAAACTGATGAAATGGTATTAGCATTTTCAAAGCTCATAAACTCATTGATGCACGTCTTGTTTAATTCAATTACAACATGATGATTGTTGGGAATGATCTTTTCAGTCCAGGTCATCCAGCTTTCAAAATTACATCACTTTCATGACCCAAGGAACACATTAAAAATATTTTTTTATAGATGAATAAGAACGTTTCTCATGGGAAACTACTGAAATCATTCAAAAAAATTAAACGGATTTCATTGCACACAGTATAAATTAATTTTTATTTTGCTCATGATTTTTAAATAGTTTCAGGTTTTTCATGTCATTTGATATTTATAAAGATTTACAATCCCCTTGTTGGCGATTTTAAAACGGATTTCGTTTACCGTCCTGATTCATCCATTAAATATAGAAACAATTTTCAGCAATTTCCATTCTTCACAGGAGCAATTTCTGCAAGCTGTTACTCTTCTTCATCTGGTTGTGAAGGTACAATTTGCTATTTGTAAGAATTATACTAAACTATTTATAGCTGATGAAAAATAAATTTAAGATTATTTAATGTGATTTTGATTATTTGCAATTTTTCGCCTACAAGTTTTCTCCAAACGCCTTAGGAAAGTAATCAATCAGTCGCCGAGATTTATTAAAGCCGCTAGCTTTTCTTTAAAAGGTTTCGCGCACGTTAATGTCGCTTTTGTTTGCCCACGTCGATGATATAAGAAATAATCATGACCAATTGTTTTCAACAATTGATCCAATTATAAAACAAAGGTTTAATTACTTTATTTATAAAATAAAATCATTTATGGAAATTGCTCGAAATAATCTAGATATACAGTTAGGGTGCGGTTGAGAAATTTTATCAATAGGGCGTGTGAGAAAAAGTAGTGAAGAGATGGGGTAGATCCTAAAAGAAACTGGTATAAATGGGAAGTTTCCCAAATATCCCAAAGTCATAAAAACGTTTTGGTGAAGAAAAAAATGCGGTTTCTGTCGATGTAGTATTTTAATTAAATGTCTTCCAAGTTGTTATGACCCTTTCCAAAAGAAACTGATAGATATTGGAGAAGTTTGTACTACTTATCTTAAAAAGTCATAAAAATGTTTTAGTCAAGAAAGTAGCGCAGATTCCATCGATGTAGTATTTTGATGAGGTTTCTTGTTTCTTTCAAGTCTTTTCCGGGAGCTTATTCTTGGACCGGTCGAGATCATGTCGTCGACGAGATTACAAGGACAGACTCTTATTTTTTCAGGTAAATGAAAAGGACAGAATGATAAAAGTCGTCGACGACATAATCTCGACCTCTAGGAGCAACCCGTGTGCGAGATATCTCGTCACGAATATTGTTCATCGGCCTTTCCAAAAGAAACCGCTAGTTGGGAAGCTTCAAAGTCATAAAATATTTTGGTCAAGGTTTCCCTCAAAATAACTTACAGGAAATATGGACAAAATCTGGAGAGCATGGTAATCACCTCGGTGGACTCGACAATAACCCCGCGTTACTTTCTTGACCAATAGATTTTTATGTCTGTGAAAGAGTTGAGGCACAAACTTCCCCACCACTGGTCTCCTTTGAAACCATCTATACTACTTTTTATCGCTTTACTCTACATAGAAGGTCTTTATCTCTTTCTATGAAATCGGTAAAAGGTCTCTAAAATTTAAATACAAAATTCTGGACTAGTAAACTAGTCAAAATATTAATATGATTAGAATAGATTAAAGATTCTTTTGAAACCCCAAATATAAAAAAGTTTAGATAAAACATATGCATCATCGTCACCTTTATTATCTAAAGTTTTGTTGGTCAAGTAGACAGTTCCTCAATTTTTGAAAATATTACAAATTTTTAAAAATATTTTAAAAAAGATAAGCAAATTTCTAAATTTTACGAAAAAAAATTGAAATATATAAAAAAATTCATTCTCATTTCATCAAAATTTTTAAGCTATTTTAATTATTCCTAAAAAATACTTTAAAAACTAATACTGCAGTAACTGGACTAAACAATCTTAAAAATCATCACCTTTATTTGTGAACGCTAAGTGAACAGTACCAATTTAATACCTACCAAATGTTTCTATAATATTGTAGGTTTATACGAAATATTTTTATAAATAAACTTTATTCAATTCTTTAAAGTAACGTATGAAAATCATAACCACCTTATTTTATGAAATTTTAAAAAATATTAAAAGACCTGTCGGAATGTTTTTGAAAAACTTTATTTTGAACTCAACAAAAAAAGTTTCTCGATTAACATGACGTCAATCTTAAAGGACCGCCGCGCCTGCTCAAAATACTTGATCTTTCGGCGGTTTTCTGATTACAATCATAATGTCCAGCGAATTTTCTGGTTTAAAAAATAATACCGCCGGCGGTAATTTAGCTTCAGCCTTTTAATAAATACTTTCTAAAATTCCTACAGCTAATTGTAAATTTGTTATGGTTAAAATAATGTTTCTGAATTGTGTTCTAAAATATGTCTAAAAGTCTAAAATATTTAATAAAAAATTAGATTTGGTATGAAAATCATAACCACCTTATTTTATGAAATTTTAAAAAATATTAAAAGACCTGTCGGAATGTTTTTGAAAAACTTTATTTTGAACTCAACAAAAAAAGTTTCTCGATTAACATGACGTCAATACGTCATAAAATTTTTTTAAACGGATTGATATGGTTTTTGTACCATAAAACAATACCTTATTAAGATTGTTTTACAATGGTACCAAAAATTTTATACTAGCGCCATCTAGATGTATTTAAAAAAAATTATAAATTTACAGATAAACGATAGTTTAGTTTAAAGTAACGTATAAATATCATAACCACTTTATTTTTTCGAATTTTCAAAACCACAAAAGACAAGTCGCATTGTTTTTAAAAATTTTTATTAAGAAATCAACCAAAAAATTTGTCGGTTGACAGGACGTTACTTTAAGCTTTAAACTATACTTTAAGGTGAAATTTAATAATCTTTTTAATGACATCTAGATGGCGCTACTATAAACTTTTTGGTACCATTGTAAAACACCCTTAAAAAGGTATTGTTATATGATATAAAAACCATATCATTCTATTTAAAAAAAAATTTATGACGTAATAGTGACCTCATGCCAACCGAAAAAATTTTTTTGCTGAGGTCAAAATAAAGTTTCTTAAAAACAATGCTACAAGTCTTTTGCCGTTTTTGAAAATACCAAAAAATGAGGTAGTTATGATTTTTATTTGTTACTTTAAACTCACCCTGCACATTATAGTTGTTTGTTTCATTTTCTTCTCAATTTCCTGCATTATATTCAAAAATATGTCAAAGGTTTATAAAAAATCATTTTGTACAAAATTTTGGCCTAAATTTTTGTATAAAAATTTTACATTTTGTATTCGATTATTCGAAAATAGAATTTTTACGGTTTTTTAAAGACGAAATCAGCAGAGCATCGAAAAGGCTGTTTTTTTTTAATTATGTTATTTTTACTAAATGTCTATACAGGGTGTGTTTCTGAACATGTGTCGGATAATCTATGAATGGATTTTTGGAACAATTTTATGAAAAAAGGTAGGAATAATTGTTTCCCATAAATTGCTCCATTTTGGAAATGCAGGGCATTAAAGTTTTCTAATTTTTTTAATTTTTTAGCATAAAATCTACATTGTTAATGATAATTGGCTCAAATTTTGCACATACCTTACTTTTGGCAGCCGCCTTGAGCTGAATTCGCAAATTTTCCACAAATAAGTTCGGGTGAAGTTTTTCGAGTGAATCAGTCCTTTGAACTTTTTCCCTTTTACCGAAAAATATTATTCTTACATTGGTCCAAAAATAAAATCCGTTCCTAGATTATCCGAAACTTGTTCAGAAACACCCTGTACAGTAATATTTTAAAACCTACCATCACATCTTCTTTTTTCCAGGTCCGTTCTTATTTTCTTTTCGTTTTATAATGGACTCTACCATTACAAAACGAAAAGAAAATAGGTAGAATTGCATGATATAAAAAACCAAAAAGAACAATCAAAACAATACATAAAAATTCTTAATCAATAATATTTTAAAATCCGAATTTTAGAAAATCCGAATTTTGTTTTCTAAAATTCAACATTTTAAAAACTGAGACAAAAAGCAGGAAATTTACAGAAACGCATGAATTTGATGAAAATTATAAAAAAAACTGCCAAATTCAGTTTTTAGGCCATAAAACTTAAATTCTTTTAAATATTACTATTTTTATTGTCAAAAATTGATTTTATAAAATACTTTTTTTCTTCAAACGTCATTAAAATACAGCCTTATGTGACGCTTGACAGGCTTGAACAACTTTTTTATGTTCCATGACTCTATGGTCACAATCGGGCATAATTTGTATTCACAAGGTTTAGAAATGCGGAGTAGAAATGCTTTTTAGGCAACCCAATATATACTGACATTGTATTGTGTATTGCATGTAAGTTAAATGTTAAATTTTAAAATAATTTTTTATATTACTATATTATAGATGAGTAAAAACGGAAGCACAGATGTGTTGAGTTAGTGTTAATTGGAAAAAGGAAGACCAAAAAACACAAGATCTCGATGTATCTTGGCTCAACTTTTATTAATGACAATAACCATCAAGAAGGGTTGTCAGGTCCAACTTGAGTGTTAAAATATTACCATAATTTGCAATCGATTTCGGGACATTGTCCCATCATCAGGCAAGAATAATGTACTAACTGGTCAAACGTTTACATGTTACTAAAATCTGCAAATCCAAGACTTATGGCAAACTCCTTCAATTTTAGGTTTTGGGTATGGTGTGACGTCCAATTTTGGGTTGTGGCTGTTAATTGGTTTTTGACTAGATTTTTAGACTAGATCTTTAAAACATGTTGTGTTCTATAATTTAAATAGGACAATAACATTAAAAATATCTCTAAAAAAGAAATCTTATGACAAAAAACGCAAATAACTGAATTTAATAAAGGTTCTTGCTATTAAATATAAAATTTGGAAAAGTGATCCAATTTTATGTTTTTTTTATATTTTTTTGAGATTTAAAAATATATAATAAAAATACAAGAAATTACCAAAATAAATATACAATAAAATATATTTGGGAAGATTAAAGGCCAGCACCACTTTCACTTCATTATTAAATAACCCTTAAATTATAAATTGACAGTAATACAATAAAAAATCGGCAATAAATTAGAAATGCAACCAGTCCTAAAACTTGAATTCTCCCATTTAAAATTGAGAAAACAGCAAAATATGGTGAAAAACCCGATAAAAATCTTTGATTAATGTAAAACATATATGAAAATTATTTCCTTCCTTTCATTAAAATCTTGCTTACATCCAAAAAATAAAAGTGATGAAATCCTTGATTATTTTTTGAGTAATAATAGCTGCATATTGCCAACATTGAAAGTGAAATTAACGACAACACCAAGAATGGCAATGCAAGGTAGTTTCCGCAAGTCATTTTTTACAAAAACTTGTTTTTGCTATTAGTGTCCAATTTAAGAACTTTAAACATAAATAAAAACATGAAATACCAACTTAAACATCACTAAAAGAGAATCGTAAAAAAATGAACATTTTTTAAATCCTATCATTAATTTAAGTTGTTTTTAAATTATTTTTAAAAGACTTTTACATGTAATTTTTTTGTCTTAAATTTTTTGTATCACTCTTTAAAATTATTCTTTTTCTCTGTTGAATATTTATAAATATAATCATCCAAATAATTCCTTTAAAAATTATTTAAAGATTTTCTTATTCATCTCATATTCAAATTTACTAAAATTTTGGAATTTTTTTTATTTTTTTTGGGAAATTATTTTGGTTAAATTTTAAAATTGTCAAAAAATGTTATAATAATTTATCTTAACTTAATAATTGTTGAAGAGGAAATTTTTCTCCTAAAGTTTGGTAATATTTATTTCTAATTTATTTTGAAATTAAGCTATAAAAGTCTTGTTTCCCACAGCGGTCAACTAAATAAGTGACCTTTTCATTCAATCAACTACTTAAAGCATCGCTAACTTAATTAGTCTTGATCACATCATCGCTTTTATGCGCTTCTTTCTTTTACAATTCACCGACGTCATCTCTTGTAACTACAACATTACAATAAAATAATTATTTTAATTTTTTAATTTATGGTAAATAAATTTTTATAGTTGCGGTTGTAAAGGGCGTTTAAATGATAAATAATACTCAAATGATCATCAAAAAATGTAATTCTAAAATATAAAGGCTGTAATAGATGGTCATATATCTTTCAACAAACCTTATGTAAGATTTTTTTCTTCAAACGGCATTAAAGTACAGTCTTATGTGATGTTTGACAGGCTTTAAAATGTCACTTTCTATGTGCGTTGATTCTATGGTTACTTTATACTACCTAGGAGTAAAAATTACTACTTTGCACTGACAAGGAGTAAAACGGTGGAGTAGAAATGGATTTTAGGCAACCCAATATACACTAACATTGTATTGTGTGTTGTATGTAAATTGAATGTCAAATTTTAACATTTTTTATTATATTACTATTTTAAAAATTTCGACGTTTGAAGAAAAAATAACATGTTTTATTCGGAGTAAAATAACTTTTTGTGGCTCGAATGTATCTGCTCGCAAAGCTCGTACCGCAAACCTACACGCTTGCCACAAAAAGTACTTCTTTTACTAGAAATTTATGTTATAATCAAAATATTTTAGAATTTTATTTGTTTTATCAACAATTGTCCCACTGGCTTGCGCTTCTTGTCATATTTATTAGTTGCTTGATTTTATATTTATATTTTGTATTTAACTTGACATTTTTTGTTTACTCATAAAACAGCAGAACTTCTTTTTAAATCTATCGTATGCAAAAGCGTATGCCCATAACACAACGGGGATGCTTTTTCTTTTCAGCATAATTTGTGACACAATTTGTGTTGTGTTAAAGTTTTCTGTTACACCGCCTTTTTTACTAAAAATCTTACTTAGCCCTTTATAGAAAAATTTTACACAGAATTAAAAAAAAAATTACTTACATAAAAATTAAGACATTAGTCCAGTCAACGAATGATTATTATAGAGTGAATGCAGGGCGCAGAATTTTTGACTTCAGGGCCATCCCCATGTTTGGGGTCGTTATGAGATAAAGATCCTAAATGTCCCCGCCTTTAGGAAGTGAGACAAGATCAGGATAGTTCCCGGAAGGTCTTAAATTTTGACTTTTTTTGGTTTTATGCTTATAACTCAAAAACTGTTGTTCCTACAGAATAAAATATCATCTTTTTGAAAGTTGACAATTTCCTACATTTTCCATTCCTACAAAAAATGTCTATCTTCAACTTTTTCCGAGTATCCGCTTCTGAAAATCGCCTATTTCCGGAAAACTCTGTTTCGGATCATATTTTTCGCAAAAATATGATCTCTTTACACGGTGGATTTCAAGATTTTTTGGTGTAATGTTATAGGTTTATACCTCGTAATAAGTACCTACATTTTATTACATCATTTGGTATTTTTTATCTATTCATTGTTTTTGTTCCATTTGGTACCAGGTCTTCAAAAATGGGTGATGTTGGAGATTTGCATGGTAGGAAACAGTAATTGGCCACAGTGAAATAAAAAATAAGTACTTCAGTAAATTAAAAAAGAAACAAATTGAAATGAATTTTAATATAAGTTTTTCTTATTGATTATACAGGGTGATTCAGACCACCCGTTCCACACATTTATCTGGAGAATGCTTTATTGTACATGACTGAAATAAAAAATTTCATGACCAAAGTGAATCTAAAGAATTTATTGGTGCTCTTTGCTCTTATTATTTTTTGGAACAGCCCGGAACAATCCGGAACCGGAAGTAACTTTGATTTTTTAAATGGCAACATAGGTCGAGTTTGGTATTGTTTGATAGGACCTTTAAAAAAAACAACTTTTACTAAAATATTTTTTTATTAATTTGCATATTTACAATTTTAGACAGAGTGATGATAAATTTCTGAAAAAAAAATCACTAGGACATGTCAATTTCAGTTTTTAAAATAACATCGTTTGGAATAAAAAAATATTGATGACGTCACTGGTGACATCCCAATGACATAATCATCGTTTTTTTAAATATACAGGGTGTCCCGGAATAACTGTGACAAATTTTTTAGGGTGATAGAGAAAGTGAAACTAAGCATTTTTGGCTTATAAAGTATTGTCCGGAAATGCTTCCTTAAAAAGTTATACCACTTTAAGAATTTTCAAAAAAAAATATTTTTTTGTAAATAAAATAAATATTATAAGAGATATTAATATGAAATTTTGGCCACAGTTTTTTCACATAAGTGACTTTAGATGTGGTGGGGGGGGGGGGTTACGTTTTTGATAATTTTAAAAGTACTAAAATAATCCTTGATCAATGTTCTACAGAAAAGGTACTCCTATTGTATGTCGCTCCGGTGCTTCATTTCGGAGTAAAAGTAGATTTTATAATTTTTAGCTATAGATAGGATGGAGTTTTCGACAAAAACAGGAATGCCAAGTCCACATCTTCGCCTATCACAGGCACTGAAGAAGAAATTAACTTTTCAATGGCTGGAAATATAACTTTTACATCTGCATAATTCTCTGCTTCGAGGGGATTGATAATATTTTCCTCCAGTTTTAGTATCAACAATTTCATTAGAAGGCTCTTGTTGTTGGGGTTCGAGAGGAAGATCTCCTGATTTCAGTTCAGAACTGTATATTCACGCACTTCTTCAGTCGATATCTACGGTTCTGTTTTGCAACTTTTGTTCATTTAGATATGTTGATGTAGTCATCAATAATCACATTAAAAGATCTTCCCTGATAGTGGTTCTGTAGGAATCGTATGTATTTATCACAAATATAGATAATATATATTTTGTCAAATAAACTTTTGAATAAGAAATTCCTCTTCAAATATAGGTTACTGAATTTTACCTCCTTATCGGTTGTTTTAAAGAATCTGTACATGGTCGCCTTATTACATTTCTTCATTCCACCATTCTTGAGAAAATCCAGAGTGTATCTGGGCAACTCGTGCCCCATTTAAATCTTGAGATCATCGTCTGATTTCTTTCTAATACAAATTCGCTGAAACACTAGATATGGATTGACTGTAACTTTGTTGTTTCCTATTGTGATTGATAATGATGAACTTATAGGAGAAAGACGAATTGTTGGTTTTTGCGTGATAGTTTTATATCAGAAAATCTAACATTCTTCATTTTTGGCATTGTGATTTTGCCAACTGTAAGAGTCTTGTTGCAATTGACATGACATCCGTATTCGTCAGAAAAGGAGGATGAGTTTCAAGTCATGAATTTTGTTGAGGTTTATTTTAAAATGAAGCATTACAATAACTTACAACAATAAATAGATAAAAAAAAGTCAAATGATGCTATAAAATGTAGATACTAATTTCGAGCAGTAAACCTATCACATTGAAGCAAAAAAGCTTGAAATCTTGAAGACCAAAGTTTGGTGAAAAATTGCGTTTGGCTCACCTTCTAGACTTTTCGTATGTTTTGCCTCCTAATGACCCCAAACTCAACCCTGATGTCAAAAATTCTGCCCGCGTCCATGTACTTTACACCCCATTTTAAGCATTCGTTGAATGGGCATAAAAATTAAATTTAATAAAATACGCACTCTAAAAAAGTTTAACAAAAAGTAAAATCGTTAAAATTTATAACCGTACAAAATCATCCTATTGTTTTAGGAGGACGTAGTACAAATCGCAATAATATTTCCTAAGATCCTAAGAGGGGATAAAGAATTTATCCCACTTTTGTGGAGCTTCCTTGAAAATGATCAGCGAATTACGGATAATTAATGTGGATCGCTAGAGGGCTCGCGAGTTCTCAAAGAAAAATCTTGATAATAGAACATTACGGGTACCATGAGATCTCTAGTTTGCCATGTTGGATTTTCAAAAGGTTTTCTAATTTATATACTATATTAATTAGGCTATTATTTGACAACATTTTGTGTGTTGATACTTTATACAGAAATAATTAAAAGTGCCCAAAGTTAAGGTAATTTAAGAATTATGATAAATTTTTTTTGTTAAATAGCGAATCTAGTGATTCTAGTGACTCTTAACAAGTTGAATGATTGTATTTCAATTTAATTAAACATAAATTCTAATAAATTATTTGTAATTGAATTTACTTGCATAAATAATTTTTAGTTCTTTTACCTTGTATTATTAATTTTTTCACATAACTAATTACTTGAATGCAATTATTGAAGTATGTGTATAAAATATAGCTGCGAATAAAAATTTAGCCCCATAATTCAATCTTGAATTGCAATAATATGTAAATAATACTCACATTAATCCACCATTGCACATAAAGTACATAAAATACTTCTATTTTTTTCTTTTAAAGTCGTAAGTAAAGGATGAATTAACGTAGTATAAATCGGCATGAAGTTGAGAATAATCGTTTTAATTTTATTTTAAAAAGGAAAAAAATATAGAAAAGATAATTCGAGTTAGTCACAGTGTATCATCATTTTCACGCAATTTCTTCACGTGTGTTATTGTATTTATTAATAATGTACTGTTACTCATAGTAAATTACAGCTGGTAGGATTTAATTACCTAGATATGTTATTAGTTTAATTTGGGGTCACTAATTGGAAATAATTAAGTGCCTACGATAGTGATCATAGAAAAAACCAATTACTCACAGATATTTATAGGAAGAATCAAAAATTTATACAATAAAACAAATTTTAATGATTTTAATTAAGCGCCTATATCATCTCTATTATTAGGTAAATTTAGGAAAAATATTTTTTTGTAATTTCACTTATTTTTGTAAAGTGTTTTAAAATAATACTTGAAGTTTATTTATGTAGATGAGTCATGTTTATATTTATTAGAATTTCCTTGTCGTAAAGCGATTTATTCTTCTAGCGCACTTGATACGTCAATAAGTACGTAATTATTTGTTTTTATAATTGCAATAAAAATGTTATTAAGTTAAATATTAAATACAGGCAATTTTGAAATCTCCAAGCGTGAGAATTAGTAATTAAAGGATAAAAACGTTGAGAAATTAAGGTAAAACGGTTAAAATGAGTCAATATTTATTATTTTATTGTTGATAATGTAAATTTATTCAGTCATTATGGGATAATATCATCATCAAACATCATAAATGTAGGTATAAAATAAATTTTAATATCTCGTGGTATTAAAAAAAATTCTCGTAATTAGTTGTATTTTTTATACATAAAACTATAAAAAAACTATTTTTTCACTTTCTTTTAAATTTTTAATAAAAATATTATTATAATGTATTTAAACATTTAAAATTATGTATTTTACAAATACCTGTTGTTTGAATTTTAAGTTTTTGTTGGAAGAATGAACCAGTATGCCATCTACTAACATTCTGAATAAGTTTTAACTTACAGTTGCCTGTAGAAATAGACAAATTTCACAAATATCTATTTTTAGCATAAATTATGAATGAAACTCCCATCAAAAATTGGATAGTTTTAAGGTATATTTATGCTTAAAGATTTAAGACTAAAGATTTAAGATTTATGGAAAATTATCGGATTTTATCCACCCGGTTTTAAGAAATGGTAAATCATAAAAAAATGAGTTCATTCTTCAAATAAAAACAGATCTGTCTACTCATATCTCGTATTTGCTAATTTTATTGGATTTATAGAAAAATAAAACTTAAAAAAATAAAATTTTATAACCTCTGTCCCAAATTATGGTATACATTTCTTCAAAATCCTTTTATTATTGAAATTTAAAGAAGTTAATGAGTTCCAATGATTTCATAATGAAAAAAAAATATATTCCTAATACTTTTATAGTTGGCTATGCTCAAAACAAATTTTTACATTTTGTTCCTGTTAGTTAGAAAAAAATACAAAAATAGTAGAAAATCAAAATCACACCTGTTTAAAAGAAAATATGAAAGGTAAAATTAACTTAAATAGTGGCCTGTGTAGTGTGTATAAGAAAAGACCGAAAAACTAATAAAAAATACTTATGACTTTCAGGGTAATGGAATTGTTCAGTTCTTACTGCAACATAAATTAGGGAACAAATTGTAGTGAAAAGGGTGTTGCCGTAGTCCACAATTTAGATTTAATGTATAAATCAATTTTAATTATAATTATTATCAAGTTAAAGTTGAGTTTCAATAAAATTTATCAAAGCAACATGAATTTCCTAGTTGTGTATACTATAATTTGGGACAAACTATAAACGGAAATATATACCATAATTTGGAACAGAGAATCATTTAAGGCTACCTAGTCAACATCTATGGTCACATGATTTCCTCACTTATAGCCATTTCTTCATAAGAAATAATTTTTTAAATACGTCTTTAACGTTAATGACGGCTCTAAATATTTTCATCATGGTCACTGATTATGGACTTCTGTTCTCTAGGTTCAATAATAGTCCTGCTTGTAGTACCAAAAAGGAAACCCAAGTAACAGATCATGGAAAATATCCCTGTAAAGTTTACCCAATTAAGGAAAATTTACGTAATATTGCCCAAAATAACGACTTTAAAGGCATTTCGTTGGGCATTAGTTAAGATATTTTTACCTGGTAGACATTTTTACCAATAAGGCGAATACTAGGAAAAATTTACCATTATTTAACCTAATTTATTACTAATTGGTCATATTTCATCAAAGTTGAAAATAAGGAAATTCTAAAGTAAAATTTACCTAATTATTTCACCTAAAGTCGCCTTTAAAGTAAAAATTTTCTGTTAGTCAAATTTATAGTAAAACTAACTTTAATTAGACTTGTACAATGACTATTAGGGAAAAAATACTTCATAGTAAAATTTTAGTAAATTTGGTAGTGTTTCCTATAATAGTAAAATTTACTTATTGGTCGAAATTAGGGTTAGTATAGTCAATAAATTTAAATTAATAACTTTGTGGTCAAACTTACTAGCTTGGAGGACTTTAAAGGCATAATTCTTTCCAGGCAATTTATGTAGTGGTTGATCAAGAAAATATTACATCATTTAGGACACTTTTTAATTCAAAGTTGTCCACAACTACTTGTTGATGTTTAATACAGGGTGTCCCATTTTAATTAATCCAGCTGAATATCTTGAAAACGAAGCGATTTCCTCAAAAATGTTTCGGACAAAAATTGTAGCGGCTCGAGGGAGACATTTAATAGTGCCATGGGTTTTTAATTGTTATGGGGTTTTATGGAAAAACATTTTTTTTCAAATGGGAAACCCCATTTTTTATTGTAGATTCGTAATCTATGGAAAATAATAAGAAAGTATTGAATGAAACTTTTTTTTCTAAAATTTCAATTTTTCGCTATATTCACCAAAGTGAACACAAATTTTGGGATTTTCGATACAGTTTTACTAGAAAACTAAAGCTTTATAAGAAAAATCGTAAGAAACAAAAAGTCTTAAATTAAGGCAAGGATTAATAAAAAATATTATTTTATTTTATTAAAAATAAATAAATTTAAAAAAAGTTTGTTTTATTTTTATATTTTTTAAGAAAAATGTAATTTTTTTTTTACTTATAAAATTTAAAATAACGTTAAAGGTTGGAAACAATAGGTGTCCAAACGGTTTTTCAATTTTATTAGCAATTTAATATGTTAAATAATATTTTTCAATTAAGGAAGAAGGCTTCTAAAAATAAAGGAATTTCATTTTCACCCTACTTTGTGTTTCGCACATAATTGTTATATTGTGACAGATTAGTTTTTTGTAGAAGCTCATTGTTATTGAAGCCACTATGATTATTTAAAATCAGTCTCTCATAAAATGGCTGATTATTCACCTAGAGAAATCATGAATATCGGCACGTAGCACGTCTTTATGCTGAGAGGTTTCCACAATTGCGTCATCCAAATCATACAAATATTAGGAGGCTCGTGAAAAGAGCGGAAAACGGTTCTCTTAGAAGAAAACGTAGTAAAACTGGTCCTAAGATGCTCCCCTCATTGATAGCATTAGCTTCCGTAAATGAAGATCCACATACATCTACAAGAAAAATTCAGCGTCTTCATGAACTTCCTAAATCTTCTGCCAACAGAATTTTAAATCACCATAAATCACACCCATATCATGTTCATTTAACCCAACAAATTAAAGAAGATGACTGCATCCGCCGACTTAATTTTTGCATATGGGCTACGAATCAAGTTAGAAGAGATCCCCTTTTTTTTAATCGCGTACTTTTTACTGATGAAGCAAAATTTGACAACATGGGTGGAGTAAATCTTCATAATGCTCATTATTATTCTGAAAGTAATCCACATTGGGAAAGAGATCATAGATTACAGTGGCGTTGGTCTATAAACGTTTGGACTGGAATAGTGGATGAGTATCTTGTGGGACCATTTTTTTATGAAGAAAATCTTAACCAACATGTTTATTTGAATATAATTCAAAACGAAATGCCTACTCTTTTAGAAGATGTAACTCTAGATTTAAGACAGCGAATGTTGTTTCAACAGGACGGAGCTAGACCCCACACGGCCAGAATTGTTAAAACATTTTTTTACATAACCAACCAACGAATGGCCAGCAAGATCTCCGGATCTTACAAAAATACATTATTTTTTATGGGGTTACATAAAAGATAAGGTTTATGAACGACCAACTACAACTAGAGAGGATATTATGATACGAATTACGGATGCTTTTCGAAGTATCACTCCAGAAATGTTGAGAAATGTATCATTAGTTTTTCGCACACGAGTAAACATGTGTATTGAACAAAATGGAGGAATATTCGAACATCTTATTTAGACCAGCTCTAGTAATTTAAGAACAGATCCAAATATCTTTAAGTGTATTAATTAATTACCTTTAACTTTATTTTAAATTTTATAAGTAAAAAAAAATAATATTTTTCTTAAAAAATAACAATAAAATAAACTTTTTTTTAAATTTATTTTTTTTTAATAAAGCAAAATAATATTTTTTATTAATCCTTGAATTAATTTGAGCACTTTTTGACTTCTGCGAGTTTTCTTATAGACCTTTAGTTTTTTAGTAAAATAACTAAATTTCCACCCATGAACCAACGAGGGGCGCATGCCAATTTTTTTAAGGGGGTTTTATGACACAAACTTTAATTCTTTTCATTGGCATGCAGTAAGAAAACGCGGAAAATCATATTTTTTTTATTACAAGATCGCATGACCGTTTGAGCCCTTTGCGACCGTGCGAATCGCATGCCTACGATTTTCAAGACTTAAATTTATTTTAACTATCTTTTGCTAAAAGGGCATGCAATATTAAATCAGAGAAAAACACCAATTTTTTGTGAAAATGGAAATGCAATTTCCGCTTTTCTTCGTTCTTGTAGGGTAAATATTCTCTCCTCCAAAAGGCATGCTGTATGAAATCGGAGACCAAAAATGTCGCGAGCTCCCGGTTTATAGTAAATTGTACGTCCGCATTAGGTAAATTTAACGTAATTAACTTATAGGTCGATAATTAGGGAAATATTACGTCCAAACTACAGTCAATTTTCCCCCTTTACGTAAAATTTACGTAAAGTTTAAGTAATAATGACGTAATTCGTATAGGGCACGACGACTTGATATACCTAAATTACATAAATTTTACTTAATTTTGACCAAAATTATTACTTGAGACAGGTCTCGTTCATATTAATAATTCAATCGATACGAGTTATTTAATTAATAGACCGAGGAAAAAGCTTCCATTGCATTTTTCAGAAGCGTATTCAGAAATTTTGGCCCGCGATTAGCCCTCCTAAGAAAAAAGAGAAAGAAATCATCTTAGTTTTGGCGCCTATGGAGGGCAATAACATTTGGTACCTAAATACGGTCCTGTAGAATGTGACGTTGACATAACTTTGTTTTCAGTCACTCGAGTCGCTCTATCTTGAAACTGAATGGAGTATAGTGTATAGTTGCCCACATTAGTATCCTAAGGAATTGAAAAATCTGCTAAAACGAAAAAAGGAAGCGCATATAATATATCTAATAAGGTCACTCAAAAAGTTTTTGGTATTTTGTAAATAACATGATGAAGAATTATGGGATCCCAATTGCTTCGGTCTACAGCCCGGATCAGCACCCATCCCCAAGTATGGATTCATACTACAACAAAATCAATCGCCGATCTGATCTATATCCCTTGATGATGGTATCAAGAACCTTATACTCCCATATTTAAAAGTGGCCATAAAACGATGTGCGCAATTATGGACCTATTAGTCTCCTGAATACAAGTCCCTACCTCTTTGATGAAAAATAACATCATTAATCCAAAGCCTAATTTTTAAGGTACAGCATGGGTTTCGTAGTGGTAGATCTACTCTTATCAATTTTACAGAAAGCCTCAGGGAGTCTGAGTCTGGTTGATACTGTTGTGATCCTGAAAACTGTATACGGAAAAACAGGGAAACACAGGACACAACTTAAACTGTATTTATTAATTATGTATTCAAGAACACTTGTAATGACTTCTACGCGTCAGTTCGCTTCTACGCACACTGCGTTTTCACATTACAGGTTGGAACATCTCTCCCTGTTTTTTTTTTTAAATAAACACATACATAATACAGGAAATGCGGAAAGATAAATGACAGTCAATAAGAACACTTTGCTTTTTCCGCTGAATACTGCACCGTACGCACATAATCCCTCAGATTAGCCGGTGGAATACCGGCTGGAATCTGCATTGGGGCTTTATAATTGTCAAAATTATCATTATCTTGTTCTGGAACGGACGCGTCGTCGGACCCGTTGTCAGATTCATTGTCGGACTCTGGAGTGATCTCTGGTTCTACATCTTCGTGCACGGGTTGGAAAAGATTGAATGTGCCCAGCAATATATTGTTTCCACCGTTGAGATATGTGAATCGTCTCTTCAATTGATTTGCATAAGCTTTAATAATTCGATCATTTGTTTGCACAACATAGTTGACGATTCCGTACCTGTGCAAGATTTCTCCTTCCACCCATTTCCACTTGTTGATTGTTGAAAAACATTTGACAAAAACCTTGTCGCCAATTTCATAGCTTTTTGCCTTGACCCCATGATGGTCATTAAACTATTATTCTATTTTTGTATTGCGTTGGATGGTGCCGTTGAAAGTTGGCTTCAGCAAATCGAGTTTCGATTTCATTTGTCGATTGGGATTCATGAGGAGATTTCATTTCGAGGTTATAGCTTGGAGTTGAGCGATGCGTCTGCAGGAATTTGCGGAGGACTTCATTGGCGTCCCCTTCTTTGCCAAGCTTGATTAGTCCCTGTTTTAGTGTCTGGACGAATCGCTCTGCTTGGCCGTTGGACTGCGGATGATACGGCGCTATCGTAATGTGCTCTATTCCGTTCTTTTTACAAAACTGAACTGAACTGGAGGCCGTTGTCCGAGACGATTGTGTTGCACAACCCGTGCCGAGAGAAAACTTCCTCTAGTCGCTCGATAGTTTGCTTGGCCGTCCTGTTCGTCATCTTAAAGACTTCTGGCCATTTCGTGAAAGCATCGATGATCACAAAGTACCAGAAGTTATTTACCGTCATGGTCGACATGGATACGCTGCCACGGTCCTCCTGGCATGGGCCAGAGGTGAAAGTTTGTAACTCTAACGAGTTGATCTCGGTTCACTCGATATTTTATGTCTCTCTCTTACGCACAAAAACGTTCATAATGTGGAAACGAGACAGAAACTGTAACCATAGTAATGCAGTAAACAATCCACCGTTCTCGGCACGTTAGGAGTTATAAACTTCCACCTCAGAGGTGGAAGTCTGTAACAGCTAACGTCTCGACTTTACACGTTAGCACGTCATTCTTTGTTTGTTTTGACGTCATTAGTTTCGTTCCTAACCAAGATTGACAAAAATGGTAGTCTGTAAGCATAAATCTCGTTACTAACGTGTTTTTGATAACGAGTTTCAGTCGTTTGGGGGGAGGCAACCGTGTTTGAAGCGTTGTTAACGTAAATGAAAATAAATAATAATAAAAATTACTAAAAAAAAATTATAAACTTCTAGAAAGGCATATAAATGCCATGGAAAAATTAGTAAATTTATTTACAAAAAAATCATGATGAAATTACGATGTAGTATTTAATCTAGGTATACAAATGAAGATTGCAGCTTAATCACATTGTAGATAGAATACAATTTTACCATGCAGCCAAAAGGACTTATCTGTACTTTCATGTCTTCTTCTTAATTCTTTTTTACGCGGTTTCGCCGTTTTTTTCTGGAGCAAATCGGTAAAAATTCGAACTCTTTGGGCCTTGTTATTGTATGAACAAGCTTGTGCGGGAAAATCCGGTTAATTTCCACATCTTGCCGAATTTACAGAGATAAAATGATTGATATTTAAGTTCTCAGCCAGTGTTCTAGAGGTGCAACGTTTGTCCTCCTCCATAACCGCTAGAAGGACGTAGATAGCAAAATCCGAAGATCGACCTTTCTGACTTATATCGTTCCTTCGCCGAAAAAATCGTTGAAATCGAGAAATTACTTTCCACCCTATCTCAAAGTGCTACAGCATAACCGAAGCATATAGATATGTGGTTTTGAATGCGCATTTCTATTTCCTAACCATATTGAAGAATTATAGGTACTATGAAAAATGTCAATTTAAGCTACAAATTCAAATAACAGAACGCTTAAAACTGGAACAAGGCATTTACAAAGACTATACACTAGTTTATTGTTTTTATTAAAAAGACCACTTTAAACTTTGTTATTTTTTTACGTCAATTAATTACCTGCCAAAACCAGTTTGTGTGTTTTATTCAAAATGCGTTCAAAAACTGCTAAACCATAGACAAATTTCGTAAAATAATGTCGGCAAAGTTGTAAGCCTTGTCGGTTGTAATTTCGTCCCATTTCGTAAGTCGTTAGGTGTTATAGACTACCAAAAACTAGTAACTTACGACTCAGCTAACGTGAAAATTTGACAACCGAGATCAACTCGTTAGGGTTACAGACTTCCACCTCAGGACCTGAGTGTCGTTGTAATCGGCGTTGAGCTGTTTGTCGCGCAATCGGAGCAGGCATGCACCGATCGTTCGATGTCGTCGTCTATCGCTGACCATGAAACCTTCTGCCACGCCAAAAGCTTCATTCTTTCGACGCCTGGGTGCCCTTGATGAAGTTCCTTCAGGATCTCCTTCCGATAACGCCGTGGAACAACGATTCTGTCACCGAAAAAGATACATTCGCGGATAACGATGAGCGAGTCTCGCCGCAGGAAATAGTCTCAGCATCTTGAATTTGTTCGCGCTTGTGAGGCCACCCATTCTGGATGTACTCGACAATTTTACTTAGTGATTCGTCTGCTCTGGTTTCTTCCTGGATCGCTTCAAAAGTAATTGGGAGCGTACCTGCAGTGTCTATTGCAAAACATCCTGTGATGCTCTCGGAGATGATTTTCTCAATTGAAATCCTTCCATCCGACGCAGATATTTGAGCATCTTCCTTGCTTACACTCCCAACAATTCCGATAATAACTTCTTCGTCAGGTAATTCATGCTGGCTAATGAGACGCGAGACAAAATCAGCGTACGCAAAACTCTTCGTGTTTACGTATTTTATATCGAAATCGTACGCAAGCAGAATCGACGCATATCTCTGGAGGCGGCTTTCTGTATGGACCGGAATGCCTTTTTTTCCTCCGAAGATAGCAAGCAGCGGTTGGTGATCAGTCTGGAGTTCAAATTTTCGACAGTGACAGTGACAATTTTGCTACATCTAGTTTACTTAACATCTAAGAGCCTACTACTACTGCGATCCACACAAAAAAACATAAGAATTATACGAAGTATTTGTATAATATTCAGTAATTTATACATCTTTTGTGAATTTTTCTCGATAATAATTATTTCTATTGTCTAAAAATACAAAAAAATAAAATATTTAATTTTCTTTTAATTTGATTTTCGTGATTGTTTGTGATAATACACCTTATTTATAATACACCACCGACCGTAATCACAAAAAAGTAGCTTTGCAATGATAAGCATCACGACCTATGTTGTCATTTAAAAAAATTGTATGTGGCGCTACTACTCGAAAACTCCTGTATACACCTTTTCAAAAATACTCTCAAAATATGGCCAAGTTGATTATATTGACGCATGTTAAGTTTAATTTCTTAAATCCAACCCGTTTGAATAATAATTTCCTTTGGCGCGAGACTTTTGGCCCACCCTGTATTTCCAATGTCTGCCTATTTATGTTGTTTATCAATGACATAGCCTCTTGTTTTGTAGCCTCCAAATTTTTATTGTTTGCTGACGATTAAAAGATTTTCTTTACTATTGAAACCTTTCTTGATGTTCTTACACCTTCCACCACAAGAAGATCTAAATGCAAAAATTCACCTCTTCCCAATTATCTGTATTACGTATTACTGTTTACTGTATACTTGGTACATGTTTGGAATCGTTTAAGAAGATAGTCGGCAAAATGTTTGAAAAGCGTACTTTTCGCAAGTAAAAATTGATTTTTGGGCATTTGTAATCAAAAATTGCGTAACAAAAACTGGTAAAAAAATGATAACAACGTATGATAAAACCACCCTCTGTCAACTAGTAATAACAAAACAACATAAATTGTTTAGAGAATGTTAAACTATAATTCACAAAAAGAAAAGAATTTGAAAAAAAAAATTTTCGTTTTTTTATAATTTTTTAAAATAAAGCTAAGTAAGGGGGTGTTTTTTCCTAACATCTAAAACTGCATTATTATCCCTACACATCGTGGAAATTTTGAGTTCCTATGTATTTAAAAAAAATTAGCTTTCTAGTGATAATTTTTGTAGATTTTTACACACATCTTTTAAGTTGTTATTACTGATGTAGTGATGTGTGGAAAAAATCGGTAACTTAAAATTAAAAACGCTGTAACTCCAAAACTATGACAAATAGACCCTCACTTTTTTGGTTTTTTACGATGAAATTTCTTCTACTTTCTAACCCCGAAGTTTTATCTACCACGAACGAGACACCCTGTATTTCAAACAAACTACATAAAATGTTGGGCTTCATTAAAAGAATTTCAGCAGAGTTTGAAAAATCTGAGCTCCCTCGAAATAATAATATTTTCTTTCTGTAGTACTATTTTGAAGTACCTTTGTCCAGTATGGTCGTCTTAGTTCTTAGTATAACGTCCACACCCAAATATTGGAGTCAATTGAAAATAAATGTATGCCTTGTGCCCTGTGTATCTTCCAAACTTAATTACAATGGTAACCAAATTAAGAACTAAGTTGAACATATACATTCTTGAGATCCGTAGATCTACAGCTGATTTGATATTCCTATATTAAATGTTATCATTTCCAATAATTGACTGTCCCAACGTTGCGTTTTGCTAGCGACGGAACTTTTCCGTCGCAGACGACGAAATTGCCTTTAGTAATTTCAACCTACGATTTGTATTTGATTAGAGCATTTCACGCATTTGTTCTGTCATGCGTCCTTATTAGTCGATTTTCCATTAGATTATCGTGATTATTTTGGTCCTACCTAAATGATCAAGTCGAACGTTTTAACGCTTACATGACATTTGTTTAAATTTTAAATTTGATATTTGAAATAAAGACTAACGTTAAAATATACAATCAATTTTTGTACTTTGTGAAAATAAGACATGAAATAATCTAACAAATTTTTTTCTGGGGATCCTTGAAGAGTTCCCAACAAATGTACTGGAGACTTTATTTGTTTGGATACCCTGTACGTATTTTTTATGGTTCACTAGTATTTTAGAAAAAATGGTATAGGAAATATGATAATAGTAAGAAAAACAATTGTTGTTTTATAATTTATTTTTTTAAACAAATTTATGACCTAATAATAAACATTTACATGTGCAAAATTTACAACTTGCTCCTTACAATCAACACCTATTCAACATTTACAATAAGGTACTTTCCAAAAATACAACACTACAAATAAACTGTACATATCTTACATTTCATAAAAATTCATTTACCTCTTCAACTTAAAATAAACAACTTACGTTATGTAATAATCACAAATTTCAAAAAAATATTTCGTGCGTTTATAGTTGGCACCCGTGCACATACGTCACATTGTGAAAAATGGCCGCCGCTGCTGACGTAAGAAACGTGCACGGCGACTGCGCACCGTATCGCGGAAGTCCTGTTTGCGGGCAGCAAGGACCTTCGTTTGAATTTCGAATCGAATTCGCTGTTAGCAGCTCTTTTTCCATTGAAGCTTGATGTCTCAGTTGCTCCAAACGCAGTTGATTTTGACGTTTCCATTTCGTACTAAAAATATCATTATTAACTTTAAAAATCATGTGGTCCAAAAATATGTAAAATGAATTTACCGGTTTTTAAGTTTTTTACGAAATACCCTGTACATAGGTTGAATTTAATTTAAGGTTTGTTTAATAATTGTGTAGGTAGGTACATTTTGAGTAAATATATGGAAAAGTTTCAAGTTTTCGTATTTTTAGTAAACGAAGCTTATGAACGTCATACTTTGGCTTTATAGTATTTATACAGGGTGTCCCAGTGCTGCGAAGAAGTAACGTTTTCGATAGATTATACAAAACCTTTAAGCGCATACTCTAAAAATATTTAATAATGTCTTTCAAAAATTGTTTAATTTTTGTGGGACACCCTGTATAAATTTCATTACATTTTAATTTTTTTTATTTAAATCAAGTATGCTTTGGATTTCGTATATTTTTAAGCCTATAAGATGCTAAATTTTACCGAGGGAAATATAACCTCGTCGTTCACTTATTTTAAATACAGCCATAAAAACCAATTTGGCAAAGAAAAAATCCAAATAATACTTGATTAAATATAATAAGAAAGAATATTGTACAGGATGTTCCACAAAAATCATGAAAATTTATCAATTTTAAAATTGCTGTAGCTTTTTAATGAGTCGAAAAAACATAATAATTCATAAAAACATTTTTGTTCAAAATGACATTTACTATCTAAAAAAGTTTTTGCTGGAAAAAAAGTGAGACACCCTGTATACCAGCTGTCCATTTTAAGATGGCGGACTCTTTTTAAATGGAATATTCAGTATATTACGACATTTTTGGATTCCTTATCAAAAAATAAACATAGTTTGTGTAACCTTTTGTGGGTCCATTTTCACTCGTTTTGCTGATATTTGCCATTTAAGCGGAAAAATTATCCATTTTTGAAATATCACTGCTATAAAACAAATAATAATTTTGGCACGAAATTTTAACAAAAAAATAGCTATCAGGGTACCTCTTGAACAGAAAATTGACCAATTTAACGAAATTTTCAAATGAAACACTCTGTATACATATTAAGTTGAATCGGTGACATTTTTTACAAGCTTTCTAACAATATAATTTTTGTATAGTCGCATGTTGATGGTTTAGGATATATTAATATCCAAACACAGAAAAATAGACAAAATAATGCTTCTGATGACTTTTGTTAAGTATATTTTTTTCAAATTTACCTAATATTTATAGGTATTTTTTTAATGAATATAAATAATAATTAACAAAATAAAATTATTTCAAAATTATATTGTTGACACTGTATCACTATTTCTGTAGTAAAGTAAGTAGGGAACACAGTTACTATGTGGTTTAAGCACTTGTTCCTCTTGTATGCTTTATACATAAAAATCATCAAACCGAAGCCAACTGAAGCATCCAATATGGTAAACATCGGTTAAATAGTAACCCTTAGAAGCTTCTTTTCCATCATGATAAACTACAGCAAACAGTTTATAATGTTTCTCTTTTGTTTGATAATTATTTTTCAAAGATAATAATTGCGAATCAATTTTAAGGTCAATTGGAAATTCTACTTGTTTGATAATCTTTGTACATCCATCAAGTTGAAAACTGAAACATTTTATATGAAAAATAAGGACAACCGGCAATTCTTCAATAACAAATTGCTGCCATGTTTCAACCTTTTCATTTGTTTTCGAACTTATGACACCTTTCAACTGATTTTTGCGAAACAATACATCAAATACTTCTTTGACTGTATTTACTTTCTCAATATCAAGTTGCAAAGTAAAAAATGGTTGAATATTATCAGTATTTTGATCATCAGCTTTATGCAATCTCAAACGAAAATGTCCTCCAAATGAATCACTAATAATAGGAGTGCGAATAATTTCAGTTCGTCTAGATACGTATCCCTTATTATTATCAGATTTTTCACTTCATTAACAAGCTTTACTAATCCTAACATTTCATCATTTAATCCATTTAAAAGACATCCCAAAAATTCTTCAGCATCTTCTTGCTGACCTTCCACGATAAACGAATCACTACGAATTCCATTTAACATTTTATAAATCCAGTATTGTTCAAAGGACCTATCGCAATTAACCGATATAGTCAAATCCTGTTTCTTTGTATCAGTATGCCAATTAACCCTCTCACGTGATGGAAGAAAATGAAATTCCTTAACAAACATAACCATATTATCAATTATTTTTGTATGCTTCCTATTATCCTTAAGAGTGATATTTTCGCCTAAAGTCATCATTAAATTATAGAAAGGAGGACAAGCAATAAGAGCTTGAAGAATCGAGTTTATGTAGCAGAAATTACCTCGATTAAATGAACATCTTGGTTGTAAGATTGTTATTTTGTGATCAATTGTATAATTGGCAATGATTTTACCCATCCTATAATAATCGGTATGCTCGAAACTATCCCTTCTTCCTTTATTGAGAAGTAAATTTTCAGTCCTAGTAGTTTGTACGCTTTGATTTATTGTTTTTTTTTTGTTAAAATTATTAGCCAGTGACTTTGTTTCAGTTTTTACTTCAATTTCTTCTAGTAAAGTAGGTAAAACAGTGGAGTTTACTGGAATTATTAGTGGGTTCACTGGATTCCTTGTTGTGTCATGAACCAAACAATAAAAATCCTAAACTTTGGACTTATTGGAAAAGCTTTTGCCTATATTGGATCCACTAACATTTAAAATGTAACATATTTCATCCAAACCTCTATCTTTGGGAAAGGTATTAAGAATTGCAGCAGCATTGCCCATTTGAATTTGTTTGTGTCTTTCTCTATTTTGCTTTTTTAGTAATGCTATTATATCACAATAGAAGTTTTTTTTTGTTTTACAACACAATTAAACTTATGGCATGTTATTCAAACCCCTGACAATCAAAATTGAAGCATTGAGAAAATTAAAGATTGAAAGAGGGTTTTGAAAACTCGACCAGTGTATTGTAGAATACAAATCTATTGACTGATCAAAGTATTAACCCCAATTCTGTTCTGGATGTTTTACTGATGGTTGAAGAAAAACCGTCGATTAGTACAAGATATGTATCCGCTCAAAATCTTCAATCAACCACATTTATAAAAAGAGACTGGTTTCATCCATATAAAATTGATATGACACTCTATTGTAATGACTTCGAGAAGAAAGTGCAATTTTCTGTTTTGATACAAAACATGATTAACACATTTTATAAATATTTTTTTTTAGTGACGAAGCTTCGTACGAAAACGATGGACCTGTCAACAGGCATACTATGCAGTATTATGTATCAGAAAATACGCACTGGGTACGCAATATTGATCATCAAAATAAATGGTCCTTTATAGGGAATCATGTTATTGGCCTTTACTTTTTTTATGGAGCCATAACTGGGGAGATATACCTTGATTTTTTAAGAGAATCATTACCATTTCCACACGGTAGTTCCTTAACGATTGGTGATCCATACTGAATACTATTCACTCATTACCATTACCTATTGTTGGAAAATTTTGACTTGGTGATAAGAAGAAATATGTGGTTTCTGTATGTACACTGAATTGGCAGAAATGGGCCTGTAAATTGGTCGGCAAGATCTCCTGACTTAACCCAGATAGATTCTTTCTTTGGGATCATGTGAAATTCAGACTCAACCCACAATATAATATGATGACATGAAAGACCGAATAAGACGAGGACTTCAATCCATCACACCAAATATTCTGAATAATGTCAGACGTCATTTGCACATAGACTAAATGGACAATTTTCGAACATCTATTATAATTTTTATGTTAAATCCAATAATTTTGATCATTGAATCCTAACTTCATTTTAGCACCGTATCTTTTAAAATATTTCGTTATTTATCAAGCATTATGGTTAATATTCGCTAATTCTTCGAATGATAATGATTCTTTATGATTTATGATAAAAGAAACAAAAGACAAACCAGAAGTTGACAGATTTGCAGATTATACAAACGTTATATCAATAAAGTACCATTGATTGATGTCAAAGTATACAGGGTGTTCCATTTAAAAATTTCGTTTAATTGGTGAATTTGTATTTCATGAGGCACCCTGATAAAAGCTTATTAAGCATTTAAATTTAACATGATAGCTGTAAACAGGACGATATTGAAATTTTATTGCCAAAATTAAAACCCAAAATTCTCGGTTGTTTTAGGCATTGATTTTTCTAAAATGGATCATTTTTCGCTTAAATAGTAAATATCACCAAAACAAGTGAAGACACATCCATAAAATTTTTACGAAGGAATCCAAAAAATGTGATAATATACTGGGTGTTGCATTTAAAAAAACTTAACATTGCTCCGCCATCTGAGAATGGCATCCGGTATATTATTACAATATTTCATATGTCCATATACAGGGTGATCATTTGAAAACGATCCACCTTAAATAAATTCAGTTTACAATTTACAAAAAATCTGCAAATCAGGTCAATTTTAGTTGTTAGGGGGAAACTAAATGACGTATAAAATATCACCCCAAATGTCACCCCATTTGCCCACAGCCACCAAAACTTAAAATTTTTAAATAGCACTCCCCAAGTTGTGACACCTAATTTTAATGGGTAGAAAGAGCACAATATGCTGGTATGTTTAATTTTAAAATCCGATCACCCTATCACAAATTATAACAAAAAATCGCAATTAGCGATCCACCCTAAATAACTTCGGTTTGATGAGATGTATTAAAATTTCGACAAAATACGTACGGGGAAACTTTTTGACGTATAAAAGTTTACGTCAAATGTCATCCCTCCTGCCCCAGCCAGGGTGACTTTAATATTTTAAAATGCACCCCCATACTTGTAACCCCTCATTTTAAAAGATTTTAAAAGAACATTATGCCGGTATGATTAATTTTAAAATCTAATCACCTGCTGACAATACAAATAGTACTAGTTATTTAGACGTCCAAATTATTAATATCGGTCGAAATGAGAAATTAACAACAATTTAGCTTCTAATCTTTCCGAAAAGGATAATAATAATTGTAATTCTAAAATTTACAGAGTTTATTTTAAATAAATTGACCCAGTACGTTGTTTTTAACGTAATAAAATGAAAAGTATCAAAATGCAAAATTACAAACTATTTAAAAAAATATACAATAATTTTAGGAAACAATATTATTATAATATGATTCAACAAATTAATTAGTATTTATATTAAAAGTTCAAAATGTGCACCATTTTGTTCCATACAATAATACAATCTATTTTCGAACTCATTTCTTACATTTGCAAATGTTTCTCGGGATATAGCTCTACAACTATCATTTATCCTATTTCTCAGGTCTTGAATACTTTGGGGTGCTTTTATGAATACAATTGTTTTTAAGTGTCCCCAAAGAAAAAAATCCAATGGTGAGAGATCGGGTGACCGTGCATCTTCCAGGAAATCGGTCATTTAACTATTCTCTTACCGGTAAAACATAATGTGGTGGTGCTCCGTCTTGTTGAAAGTATACATTTTCGTTAAGAAACAAGTTTCCTTCCTCATCTTCCTGATTTTCTAAATGTTCTGTTATAAGAGGATCAATAATATTCTCCAGGATGTCTAAATATCGTTCTCCAGTTAAATTTTCGTCCATAAAAATTGGTCCTATTATAGCATCTCCTAAAACCCCGGCCCAAACATTGATTTTTTGAGGATACTGCGTGTGAATTTCAGTAATTAGATACGGATTTTCATTATCACAATAACGAAAATTATGTCTGTTTACAAAACCGTTTAAATATAATGTACATTCATCACTAAAGCAAATATTGCGAACAAATATCGGAGATTGAGCAATTATTTCAGTCATTCGTTCACAAAATTCCAGCCTTCTATCGAAATCATCTTCATTAAGTTCATGAACCAGATGCATCTTATAGGGATGAAATTTGTTTAGTTTTAGTACTTTTCGAACTGAACCATATGAAATATTTAGTAACTTTGATACTTTTCGAATAGAGGTATTAGGATCCATTCCAAAATGCCCTAGAACTTTAAGTTGCGTGACTTCATTCAATACCTTTACACCCCGTCCCTTTTCATTTAAAACAGAACCAATCCTCAAGAATTTTTGCAATAGTTCTATTACATATTTATGGCTTACATGCTTGTCTGGATGTCTTTCGTTGAACACAGCAGCAGTTCTTCGAGCACATTCGTTCTGTCGCCCGTAAAGAATAAAAATTTCAGTTCTTTCCTCCCTAGTGTAAACCATTTTAAAGAATAATTGCTTAAATTTTAATGAAGTTTGGAAACATACTATAACACACAGTAACACAAGAAAAATAATAAATTCGCGATTTAAAAATATTTTTAATATTTTCCATCACAATGAGGCAATTTAAATAAGAATACCTTTGTTATAATGTTGTCATCTGTTTTTAAATTATAACATATCATAGTACCCTTTTTAAAATTATAAAATTACATTTAAGAAATCGAAAAGATTAGAAGCTAAAATGTTGTTAATTTCTCATTACGAGCGATATTAATAATTTTGACGTCTAATAACTAGTACTTTTTGTTTTGTCCGCAGGTGTGGGGGTGCATTTTAAAATATTAAAGTCAGGGTGGCTGGGGCAGAAGGGATGACATTTAACGTAAACTTTTATACGTCAATAAGTTTCACCGTATGAACGTGTTTTGTCGAATTTTTAATATATCTCATCAAACTGAAGTTATTTATGGTGAATCGCTAATTGCGATTTTTTTTTATAATTTCTCAATTTCTGGTAGGGTGATCGGATTTTAAAATTAAACATACCAGCATATTGTGCTCTTTCTACCCATTAAAATCAGGTGTCACAACTTGGGGGGTGCTATTAAAAATTTTTAAGTCAGGGTGGCTGTGGCAAATGCGGTGACATTTGGGGTGAGATTTTATACGTCATAAAGTTTCCCCCTCTCAACTAAAATTGACCTGATTCGCAAATTTTTGTAAATTTTATCAAACTGAAGTTATTTAAGCTGGATCGTTTTCAAATGATATACAGGGTGATGATAAAGTTTGGAACATAATTCATAACTCCCGTATTAATTTTTTTTTTGAGAAAATCGCTCAGACAGGTCAATTTTAGTTTTTAATATGTCATTTCTTAGTATAATAAAAATATTAATGACGTCACTGGTGATTTGGCAATGACGTCATCATCGATTTTTTAAATGGAAACCCAAACTTTTTTTACTCGAGTTTGATAGACATTAATGTCACTTAAACGATGATATAAAAAAATTATTGCATTTGTAAACTAATTTTCGTATAAAAATTTTTCAATGTAAACTTGAAATTAATTTGTACAAATTTGAAAGTTGTATAAGATTTATTTTGGTTGATTTCAATAAATGGTAAATTTAAAATTTTATTTTTTGTAAATTTCCTTACATTTAAATGGAATCAAAAAATTAGTTTTTCAAGACTATTTATTAAATTTTGTTAAATACATTTAACATTTTACATTTGCATTAGAATGCGCATTATTTAAACATTTACTTTTTTCTGTTATTATTGGTAACTTCAAATTCATTTTAATTTATTTGTATAAAACCTTTTTCGTTAAAATACAAACTTCCTTTTTTGAATTAAAAAGATTTTTTATACAAAAATTTGTTTAAAAATTTAATTTTTTTTTATGTCATTGTTTAAGTGACATGAATTTCTATCGATAATGAGTAAAAAAAGTGGGGGCTTCTATTTAAAAAAATCGCTGATGACGTCATTGTTAAAGCACCAGTGACGTCATTAATATTTTTTTATATCAAGAGATGGCATTTTAAAAACTAAAATTGACCTGTCCGAACGATTTTCTCAAATGAATAAGGTTCCAAACTTTCATCACCCTGTATATTTTTTCATTTAAACATTATGTCCTCGCAGCACTGGATCACCCTGTATACAATTTTGCAAAATTTTCAAAATTCAGCAAAACGGAAAAATAAAAGAAATTCTAGTAGTTTTAAGATTTAGTACTTTAAGCATTTTTTTTTTGTTTTTAAGGATATTTCACAAAATTGGTCTAAACATCAATAATTTCAAAAAATTGGGACTCGTTGAAAATGAGGATAGGTTTTTGTTTGTTGTTAAAAAAAATGTAAAAATGCTTTATCTAAAAATAGATTCGTTTGAGGTTTGGTTTTTGTTGTGTTTAAAAAAGGTGTAAAGAGCATAATTAAAAATAATTTACCGTCTATTTTGATACCACGTTTTGACTTGAGTCTCGGACAAATTAAGAGCGTCAGCGACGTCGCTCCTGTCGGCTACGGAGAGGTACTTTTGGCATCTAAATTTTCGCTCGAGGTAAGCGAGCTGCGCGTGGGTGAACGCTGTGCGTCTACGTCGCGGCTTGCGCCCCTTGACTGCGTCTGCCGCCGCCTCCGTTCCGCCTCCGACTCCGTAATACCTCTCGGCGTCCGATTCGCTGCACTCTCCTCCATGTCCGGGGGTGCCTCCGTCCTCGTCCTCCAACTCCTCTGCAATAAATATCATCCTTAATTGCACATAAACACAACTCAGAAATTTAATCTGCAAATAAATGATGCGTTTTAATTTTCATTCCTTTCCTCTTTTTTTTTGCATTACTCGACTCTCCTATAATTAATCGCATTAACGCATATTAAATATAATATCATTTTATATCACAATTTAATCTACGTTTAAATTAATCGGAAATAAATTATTCACTTCACCATTTCTAGTATTTAACTCCAAAGAAATTCAAAAGAATAAAAATAGTCTTTTTTCCAATCATTAACCACATTAATCTCTAGAAAATACAACAGGATTACTCAAGCAGCTTCAACTTCTACCCGGATTAATCAAGTCGATTTTCTCAAATCGAATTTAAACTACATACTACTAGATTCAGCTCGATTTTAAGAAGGATTATTCAAGCTAGCTCAAAATCAAGCCGGTTTAATCAAGTCGGCTCGAATTCAAGTAGCTTAAACCAGTGACTAAATTTAGTTCGATTCCAAGAGGTATTACTCAAGCTACTCTAATACCCAGATTCTGGTCAAATCATTTAAGTTTAAAGGCCTGTAAATTTAAATTTGTTATATGGGTTGTAATGGACGATTTCCATGGTTACCTTAAATGTTTCTAATTAAAGCCCTTTAACTTTGACCAGAATCTGCCTATTAAAGCCTTTAATTTTGACCAGAATCTGCGTATAAAATCGAAGGGAGGCGATTTAAGTGAGTCGTCTCGAATTCAAGCTTTTCTGAAGTTGACTCGATTTTAGAATAAACTAGTTTATCCGAAGCGTCCTAGGACGAACTAGTTTAGTCTAGTCCAATCTAGTTTATCCGAAATGCTTTAGAACGAACAAGTTCGGCCCAGTCCATTCTAGTTTATCCTTATATTGCTACTTTCAGGACACACTGATTTATTCTATCGAATGTCGAATCCTCACCCGCGGCCATCGAATTCACGAGGCTTCCTTCAGTATACATGGTTTGCTTAGGTTATACAGGGTGAGTTTAAAGTAAGGAATAAAAATCATAACTACGTTATCTTTTGGAATTTTTAAAAACCGTAAAAGAGGTGTCGCATTGTTTTTGAAAACCTTTATTTTGAACCCAACAAATTTTTTTCTCAGTTGACATGACGTCACTATGACGTCATAATTTTTTTTTTAAATAAATTGATATGGTTTTTATACCATAAAATAATATCTTATTAAGACTGTTTTACAACGCTACCAAAAAGATTATACCAGCGCCATCTTTCGGTTTTTTAAAAAATTATTAAATTTCCCCTTAAACATTAGTTTAAAGTAAGGCATAAAAATCAAAACTACGTTATCTTTTGTTCAAAATAAAGTTTTTCAAAAACAATGTGATGTCTTTTACGGTTTTTAAAAATTCCAATAGATAACGTACTTAGTTATGATTTTCAATCCTTACTTTAAACAAATGTTTAAGCGGAAATGTGATAATTTTTTAAAAAACCAGAAGATAGCCCTGGTATAATCTTTTTGGTACCGTTGTAAAGCAATCTTAATAAGGTATTATTTTATGGTGTAAAAACCATATCAATCCATTTAAAAAAAAATATGACGTCATAGTGACGTCATGTCGACTGAGAAAAAAATATTGTTGGGTTCTAAATAAAGGTTTTCAAAAACAATGCGACACGTCTTTTACGGTTTTTAAAAATTCCAAAAGATAACGTAGTTATGATTTTTATTCCTTACTTTAAACTAATGTTTAAGGGGAAATTTGATAATTTTTTTAAAAACTGGAAGATGGCGCTGGTATAATATTTTTGGTACCGTTGTAAAATAGTCTTAATAAGGTATTATTTTATGGTATAGAAACCATATCAATCCATTAAAAAAAATCTTGTGACATCATAGTGACGTCATGTCAACTGAGAAAAAAATATTGTTGGGTTCAAAATAAAGGTTTTCAAAAACAATGCGACACGCCTTCTACGGTTTTTAAAAATTTCAAAAGGTAACGTAGTTATGATTTTTATTCCTTACTTTAAACTAATGTTTAAGGGGAAATTTGATAATTTTTTTAAAAACCGGAAGATGGCGCTGGTATAATATTTTTGGTACCGTTGTAAAACAGTCTTAATAAGATATTATTTTATGGTATAAAAACCATTTCAATCTATTTAAAAAAAAAAATGATGACGTCATAGTGACGTCATGTCAACTGAGAAAAAATATTTTTGGGTTCAAAATAAAGGTTTTCAAAAACAATGCGACACGCCTTCTACGGTTTTTAAAAATTCCAAAAGATAACGTAGTTATGATTTTTATTCCTTACTTTAAACTCACCCTGTATAGTTAAATATAATTGAGAGTTTTATTATTTTATTCATTTCTTTTTGGTTTTGTTATAGATGTGGCTTCAACAAGTGGATATAAGCAGTGGAGAGAGAGAGAGAGAGAGAGAGAGAGAGAGAGATTTCTGAACGAAATTTTGCAAAATGAAAATCGTCCCATTTCAACGTGTTAACAAAGAACAAATACCAAGAGCTTATTCTAGAGGAGGGAGAAGCTAAAAAACTGAAAAGAAAATGACAGTACAACAAAAAAGACTAAAACGATTTGGTATTCTGGACATATTATAACCAACTTTTGGTTTTTAGGTTTATGCGCTATTTACACTATGCAACTCAAAAAAAAATGGGTTGGCGCGACTTCGCATGCAACCCAAGGTTGCTGTTCTGTTCACACGGGGTTTTTAATTTTTGGTTGCCCTAAAAAACCGTATGTAAACAAAGTCGTGAATAGTGAATCCAGTAGAAGAAGAAATAAAAGTCATCCAGAGGCAACTGGCAACTGGTTATCAACTGATTACAGCCTTATGTTACATTACTTTTGGGCTGCTCAGACTTTTATCGGCAGGGTCGCGAATTGAAGATGTTAAAATTAGGCCTCAGCAAGAATTTGTTATTAAAAGAAACACATAAACCTTTGATATGCCAATCTCCCAAATCCTGACCATCAAAATCACCCAATTTATAAACTAGGAAGAACAAACTTTAGTAACGATGCAAGAAACATATAAATAAAAAAGGAGCTTATTTTTTGGACAAATTATTCGTTGCGTTTAACAGAACATAATCCTTCTTCTTCCATACTCTGTCATGTAAAACTTGGAAATAAGTTTACGATTACGAAGATTGTACTAAGAGGAGTAGTGCTGATAGGTTGCAAAAAGATTTTTCCGAACATCGACAAAAATTTTAGCAAGTTCCTCCACAGATTCTTAATTTTACCATGAAAATCACAAGAAACGGGAAAATTACCACCAAAAGTTTATAATGATAAGATAAATTGGTAGGATAAGATAATAATCGGTATAATTAAACCGATGGTTATGGATTTCCTAGATCAAGGTAAAGATTTACCCCAGATGTATACCCGGATTCTGGTCAAATCATTTAAGCGTAAAGGCCTTCAAATTTAAATTATTTATATGGGTTGTAATGGACGATTTCCATGGTTACCTTAAATGTGTCTAATTAAAGGCCTTTAACTTTGACCAGAATCTGCCTAGTAACTACCATAATGAATTCTATTAACTAAAAAATAGATTGATTAAACTATGATTAATAAAATCAGGAAAATATCACCAAACGTCCGTGGACGTCCATCCTGTATAAAAGGGCAGCCCAAAGTGTCGTATCATCAAGCGACAGGATTGCCAATTTAAAACCGACCACAGAGTTACGGATACCAAATGTCCAAACTCACAAAATTGATATACAGTGATTATATTTTACAAACTTAACAGTGACAAAATTAATTTTGTTACGACATTGGGGGAGTGAAAAAACTTATTGCACAGAATAAAGAGAACACAAAACATGATTTGTCAATTTATGAATTGTATGATCTGATTCATTCGGCTCATCCATGGTGGTCCTGATAGCTGAGACATCCAAAAAACATGCCAATGTTACAAAAGAAATACAAAAATGAATGATACTGTGGACATTCATTGCATGGTGGATGGTGGATACTTAATTTTCCCACATTTGGCTATACTGAAATGAGTTCGATGTTCTCCGGTGAAAAACCTATCTCGAATATTTTAACTGCACTAATTTTAGTGTTGAAAAAAACTGATTTTTGTAAAATTTGCAACATACTGAGAAATTACTAGAAAAGATACTACTTTCAAAGCCAATTTTGCACTCAGGAATGAACAGTAGGTGCCAAGTCAACTTTATTGACTCTCAGACTCAACCAGATTGTAAATTCAAATTTATTGTGATTTACCAAACCTATTTTACAAAATTTATTTTACTCCGTGCAATTGAATCAAAGAAAACGTTCGAAGTGATCTTCCATTTAAGGATTTAAGTGACATATTTTTAACTATAGGGTCCTCATCAATCCTACAATCCGACAACGGAAGAGAATTTGTCAATCATGTAGTAAATGGACTAACTACTATTTGGCTCGAATTTAAAATTGTACGCGAAAAAGCCAGATATAGCCAGAGCCAACGTTCAGTCGAAGAAGATAATCAAGACACTGAGAATAAAATCAGTTCTGGTTAAAGGATAACGAATAAACTAAATGGTCGCCTTACAAAGCCATGTTTGGGATAGAGCCTAGTCTTTCTACCACATTATTGCCTTTAGAATTATTAAATGCCTGAATATGACCTTCACAATTTTTACAAATGACAATATTTTAAATGAATTATTATTGAAGGATGATGAAGATTCTTTAGATGCAAATGATATTCAGAATTCTAAAAAAATAGTTATAAAAACTCTTTCAAAATATAACAAGATAAAAGGATGAAAGCGAGTTCTAATAAATTACATTAGAATGGAGAAATTGGAAACAACGTAACCATACATATTTCCGACGTGGACAAAACCAAAAAAGATCTCAGAAATATCATCGGAATTTTTCTACAGATTAATTATGAAGGAACCCAAAATTGGAATTAAGCCTAGTGTTCTAAAAAAACTTTACTGCTGTTATATATTTATTTTGTAATAAACACAACTAGTTTTAAATTGTAATAGCTATTTCCCCATTACTGGTCTTTCCCATAATTTACTTTATTGGAACTGGAAACAGGACGATTCTCGTTTGGTTTGCCAAACCGAGTAGTCGCATTTAGTTAAGTTTTCTATCCACGTTTAATTTAACCCTTAACGAACGATAGCATTTTTCTAGAACAATTAAGTGCTTTATTTTAATATCTGTATGGCGACATTCGATTTTTTTAGAATATTTTAATGTCGTGAGTATGGCGGCATTCTTTCGCTAAAGGTTAAGTCTTAACATGGTAATAACTAAAATTCATCGTACTATTACATTTAATAAGTTGAGTCAACTGATCCATTTTATTTGGATTTGGTAGAATCCTTAAATCTACCTGGTGCCTGGTGGCAGCAAATATTACGCATTAAAAGAAGTCAAGTTAGTTGAGTTAAAATAACCATAACAAATAAGAAATAAGAACACAAAAACACTTTAAATCTTACTTAGATTTTATTTTAATGCTAGAGCGAGTATAACATCTTTGCTTAACTAGAAGAAGAAGTCAATCAAGATATAATTATTTTACTAAAATTTCAGCCACTGCAGTCACTAGATTCAGTTGGGACATGGTAAGGTTTCGTAAGATACAGTAGTACTAAAAGCTGTTTCACAAATTGATGCTAGTATAAGAAAAAAAATATACTTTTCGATTCAAAATGTAATCTTATAAAAACAAATAATTTTCCTGTCTTTTATATAAAGTGTACTAGATTAAACTTTAATTGTAATTGCTTATATTTTACTGTAATTTTAAGACGTATGCCGCTAGAATACCAGTATAGCATAAAATTGTCCTAATCTCTTTGACTAGGATAAATAAGTTTATCCTGAAAGTTGCACTTTTAATTTCGGATCAACTGGAATGGACTAGACTAAACAAGTTGGTTTTAGCGGGCTTTGGTTAAACTAGTTCGGCCTAGATAAAACTAGTTTATCCTGAAATAGGGTTTGGTTGGTAATTTGTAAAATATAGAAACTATAATTAAATTATAAGGTAATAAATAATACTAGAACAAAACTTCGCACAATTAATTACAGACAGAGTTGCTTCAAACCGGCTGTACACTTTGGCCAAACGATATGGCAAGGATCACATGGCCAAGGTGTGGATGGGGCACTTGGAGCTTGTGAAAGCACTGATTGACGTTTGCATTTGCATTGGTCACTTGGCACAGGGCTTTCGTTTTTTTTTGTCGATCTTCAAAGGAACTTGTAAATGCTCCCATACTCTACATCCACACATTGACTAGATCATGTACAATCATCAAATCATCCAGATAGTAGATAGTTTCTGATTTTATCAGTGTTGTTTTCTTCTATTTATAACTAAACAATCATGATTTAGAGGTTAACATTTTTAAAGACTTTATCACGCAGAAGTTGTAATATGGAAGTCTAATCGTCTATACAAAAACAGAAACACTTTAACTGATGCTTGACGGAGTTTCCTCTGACTTACTAAGTTTTTTTTATAATTATCACATCAGTTGCTACACAGAACACATAAACTGCCAGTTGCCGGTCATCAGGCGAAGATAGTAACATTGGCTTTGTAACTTGAGTAATTACTATGTGACAAGTGAATAGCCAATATGTGGATACCCACTTGTGATGTGTGAAAAAATAGCAAATGTTGGCATGGTTATGTGAGCCAATGTGTGAACCCGATTAGAACTGGTTCAAATTTTTATAAGCTAAATTTTAAAGTTGTGGATAAATTAAAATATTATGTTCTATGTTTTGCAATTCTTCACCATATGAAAAAAAAAGAGATCTATCAAAGAAACCTCAATATTTCATACCTGTAACGACCAACTGAAGTAAGTAATCTATTCAGGCTTTTCCAAATTACCCAATCTTCGTTAGCAGATATTCTTTAAGACTTAAAACTAAGTTCCTGTCTTTATCATTTAGTGATTGTAACCATAGGGCTAGTTCCACCTTAAATCCTTAAATGAAATTTAAATTCTTTAAATAGCAGATTTTATTTTCTATTTCTGTGAATTTTTGAATTTAGGTAGGAGTTTATGAGTTATTTGTGAAAACGTTAAGAGGTAACATTTGAACGAACACTTAACCCAGGTCAACACACAACGAACAGGATTTTTTGTATATTGTTTTTAAGGCCCCTACCACGTTTCTAAAATTTGCAGCTACACGATTTATTTCCCCTATATTTCTTTCGTTGATTGGACTACTACACATCTTATACTTATGTAAGTATTTGGAGGAGCAATCCCATAAAGTTTGTCTAAATGCTCTATGCTCTTAACACATGGATTAATTATTCTACAACTTTGATGTAAAATAGTATCTAATTTTCTGTGTAAATAGATCTTTCCCAAATTGGTGGTGTAAATTCTGCTGCCGAATAACATAAAGAAAGTGCAGTAGTTGTTAAGGTATGAAGACAAGCACTTATTTCTAGTTATAACTTTTCCTTTAATTTTCTCTATGTTCTATGTGTTTGTTAAAAGATCATGTTTTATCTTCAAGTCGTTGATATGTACAGGGTATCCCAAAAAGAAGTGATCAGAAGAAAGTCGGAACAAGTATATGAGATTTCATCGACAAAAAATCCAATAGTTGGGGTGCGGATGGGAATAGCCCAGTTTTTTTTTGACGGGCTTTTGAATTTTATGCCCAGAGAAAATGTCGCTAATTCAAAATTGAGGTTGATGAAAAAAATGAAAAGCAAAGCAAATTAATGCAACTTTGGATTAAAGTAATAAGGTCACCATCAATAAATTATTTTGATGGAAAAAAGATTTAGTGTTCTATTTCTTTTATATTAGGAGCAGTACCTACTGGTAAGAAAAATGTCATGTGTCATGCACAAGTGACTTCGTGTAGTAGATCAAGTAAAAACTCAGCAGATAAGTGCTTAAAGACAATGAAATGAAAATTAGTATACTTTCAATGAGTTTCTTCTGATCACTTCTTTTTGGGATACTATAATAATAAAAAAGAAACGCTGATATTAAAATTCACCTCACTGTGTTTTTTTAACGTCACTGCCAAATTTGAGTTTTCTACCATGCAAATCATCAGTAACAACCTTTTTTGAAATTCTAAAAAGTATAATATAGGAGTTAGAAGACTACCCTGAGGAAGCCCATTTTTATGACTTCTCCATCTGCCTATTTTCCTATAATTCAAAAAATATTTGTGTTCAGCTGGAATTGGAACTGGTTTGACTAGGTTTTGGATTGAACTGGAACCGATTTGAATGAAACTTTAGGTAAAAAATGAGGAAATTTTTGATTTGTTGTCTTCTTGGTGCAATTGTTTCAATGGGTTTAAGTAATTTGAGAAGATTGTGATGAAATTGTGAAAGTTATTTATCGAAGAATAGAATTGAAAAGAAATGGGATTGAGTGAGTGGAATTAAAATATGTTGTAGTATGTTTTTGTTTATGAAGTATATGGCTGTAGGTCAGAAGGTAGAAGACAATAAGAAGAGTAAAACGGAATTTCCTCCACTTTCATCTTCTATTATACCTTAAGCATTCTTTGAAAATCGTATTTGTTTTATTTCTATTCATGCGACACTCCATCAAAAGGTAGGCGCGCCTTGTTAAAACAACAACAGAAGCTTGTTATATTTTAACGCTGTTTTCTTTATTTTTTTAATTAAAAGTTCATTGCTTGCCGTCGAGAATTTTTTTTATTGCCGTGAATCTTTTTATAAAGAGGACGCCCGCGAGGTTAACTTGATGCAAAATAAACAGGAGAAAATCGCATCGCCCACGAAGATTTGCTTAATTGGAGGGTCTCGTTTAAAAATATGTGGATAAAGCAGAGGTACTAGCATGCCTAGCCAGCACTCAAACCGCGAACAAAGCGTAATTAATGCCAGGAGCATCGCGCGACCACTTCACCAGCGAATGCTACCCCCAGCGCCACCTACTGGGCGCTACTTGTTCGTCTCACCTAACGCTCCACTCTTAAGTGTAAGTCACGTACGGGACGCACCGTTGCATCCTAATGGCGTTTCCTTTTTCGAACTTAACCCGTCCCTCCTTCAGCCCTAATGAAAAAGCAGACATTATCTTTTATGAACATTTATTTTATGAGATGAGCGATGAGCGCACTAAACACCAACGAAATCATTAAAAATAATTTAAATTTACTTCATAAAAAGTACAAATTTAATTAAAACATATTCACCTTTTTACATCTAAATTATACTCCTATGTAATTATTACATTTACACCAACCATTTTAATATCATCATTCCAAATATCACACAAATATTCCAGCCCTTATTTAATGAAAATATAACTAATGAATGACCCCTAAAGACATCTGGAGTACAACTTAACAAAAAATACTATTTTCCAGGACCCCTGTGGTGGTTTTGTTTGGGGCTTTGTATTATTTAGAGTGTTGGCTTTCTCCCTTCAAATTATTGCTTCTCCCATCACCCCCTGCAGAAATAATCTACTTCAAAATAAAAATCACGTGGTTTAAATATACTAAATATTGGTGAATTCGTAGGTTCAAACAGATTCAAAGAGGACGAGAAGGAAAATAAACAGGAAGATACCTTATTTAACCGAAAATAGGTTGACTGAATTGAGATATTGAGAGTTTCCTATATCGGAAAAATACTTGTTGAAATTTTAAGTTTAAACCGTTTGAATTTTTAGTTAAAGTTTAAATTAATTTGAAAACGTGTAGTTCAACAGTTAGAGTTCAGAAAATTGAAACTGTATGCGAAGTTAGTCTTCCGAGTTTTTAGAAAAATACTTTAATTCAGAAGAAGTAAAATGTATAAAATATTTCGAAGAAGTAAAATGTCTAAAATATTTCGAAATATTAGTAAATGATAAAATATTTACATCTTTAAGAAGTTTCAATATAAATAGTTTAACTCTCCAATTATAAAAGTCCTATTTTGAATTTTTTAATTTTTCGTTTATAATTCGAAAACTATCGGTTCTACAGAGAAAAAATAATCGTACCGTTTTGAAAGATGAAATTTAAAATTTCCTACATTCTCTATCGTCATAAAAAGTTTCTATCTTTAACCTTTCTCGAGTTATACGATTCTGAAAATCGCCAATGTGCGTTTCTGCAACCGCATCTTCTATAGTCGCAATATTGTTGACACTAGCAAAATATAGTTTGGAGAATTTCGTCGAGGAAAACATTTATATCAGGTTGGGCACCAGCTCTCCATTTTTCTCCTCCCAATCAGGTATTCCTAAGCCCCACACCTCTGAATCTGAAGGTACTACCGTTCCCATCCACTGCTGGATCTGGAAGTACATTCTAGAAGACTGTTTAGAGGAGCATGATACCACCTGATAGTGCAATTATTTCCAGCTTTTTCGACATCAGATTATGTTATTGAAGAGCTATTAAACACGTCAGCTCCTTCTTTTATGGATCTGTCCTTTTCGTACAATTTGGCAAACTTGACTTTACTCCTCCTGACTCCTGAAGTCCACATCTTCGCCTCTCAAAGCCACTGAGGATGAAACTGGCTTTTTAATGACTGTGGATATAATTTTCACATCTGCAAAATCCTCTACTTAGAGGGGATTTATATTATTTTCCTTCACTTTTTGCATAAACAGCTTGATTAGAAATCTCTTGTTTTTGGAGGTCGAGAGGAAGATCTTCTGTTTGACTATGATTTCAGTTTCCATGGTGAGTCGATATCTACAACTTTTGCACTTTTGTTGTTGGTGTAGCCATGATAAACCACAATTTAACTTTTTCCCTGATAGCGGTTTTTTGGGAATCCTACGTGTCTATCACAATTATGTTTGTTGAATTTTTGTTGAGATTTATTGTATAATGAAATATTACAATAACTTACAATAACAAATAGATTAAAAATGCCAAAAGAATATAATAAAATGTAGGTACCGATTTCAAGCAAAAAACTTGAAATCCAGTATGATAACAGCACGGTTTCCCGAAAAAAATCATCCGAAACAGCATTTTCCGAAAACGGGTGATTTTCAGAAGCGGGTAACTCAAAAGACCGGTTGAAGTTGAAAACTTTTTGTGGAAATGGAAAACTTAAGAAATTTTGTCGGTTTTTGAAAAGAAGAGTATTTTTCGAGTTAAAGGCGAGAAACCAAAATAGTCAATTTTTAAGACTTTTCAGGAGCCCCCCTGTGTATGGCTCACCTTTTAAAATCGGAGACTTTTAGTATGCTTGCTTCCTAACGACCCCAAACCTACCTCTGAAGTCAAAAACTCTTCCCTACTCCAAGTACTCAACACTCTATTTTGAACATTCGTTAACTCGCCTAATTAATAGCATTTCCTCAAATATATGTTGGGGAAAGTCCGAAAGTAAGGAAATGAAGTTTATAGACTGATTTACAGATGAATTAAAACAAATATAGAGAAACCCTTAATTTTATCAAGGAAATTGCTAAAAATACAGACGATCCAGAACTGAAAGAAATAGTAATAGTAACATCCTATCAAATGAAATATAAATATAAAGACTAATATAGCTTTTGGCAAATGAATCATTTGAAAAATGTCCTTGGCCAGGATGAATCTGAAGATTCTGGCCAAGGACATTTTTTAGAAATATAAAGCAAGAAAAAGGTAAATAAAACTAAAATCGAATGACAATTATATTACACAAAATCATACTTCTCCTAAAGCTATTTGGGATATTATCAATAAATAATATTATAATAAAATAAGAGGAAAGATTCTAAAATGAGATAACTCAAAAATATGTGATATACATCCAAATGATTTTATTAACTATCTTACAAATATTGCTAGTGAAATGTATAGCGAGTATTACCAAAATCTGTGATAAAATCCATAAATGTTACTTGTTTTTCCATTAAGAATTTCAAGGAAATTTTTAGATTTAAGTATTACCTGCTCATATTCAGGATAGTCTCTCAAGTTCTTAAGAATGGATTTAATTAAATCTGTTAGGGGGCTTTACTAGAACCGCTTACTTTGCTGATAAATGACAGCATTAAAGAAAATGTTTTTCCAAATGTTCTTAAGCTGTCAAAAGTTACTTTTTAAAAGTAATAATAGTAAGTGTCCAAATTGTAGAATTCTTGAATCAATTTGGTTTCAGGAAAAAGTGTTCAACTGACGCTTTACTAAATTTGATAGATAAAAACAACGTAACATATGAAGAAGGAAATTTTGTAGATGTAACCTTTTTGGATTGTTATTAGAAAACCTATATACTTATAATTTCCACCCAAACAGTAACAGAATAATTTTATCATATTTGTCCAACAGGCAGCTGTTAATTGTAATGATTTATGCACTGAGTGTCTAGATGTAAAATATGGGGTAAGCTCACTCCTGGGACTGCTTTTATTTATCATTTTTTGGAAAAGGATTTCCAGCATATTTAGAAGAACACTCGAGTGTTACTTTCTACGCAGATGATACAACACTAATTAATAGAGGTGAAAATTAAAACAATGTACACACATTAAATTAATCTTCTATATTGAAAGCTACACAGGGGTTCACAACGAATGACCTTACAGTAAATTCAGAAAAGACAGTTACTCTTTGTTTCAACCTTAATCTTAAACAAGGAATCGAGGAAATTATGCAGCAAAAATGTTCCTATATTTGTAAATCTTCTAAGAAATATTCAGCATTCTGTGAGTCGGAATTCTTGCTGCTTTTTTTTTAATTAATCAGCTATCATATTTAATAGAATTATTATCGTGGGGTTATTCAGTTATTAGACATAGACTCTCTAGTTTAGAAAGAAGAATAATTGCGAACTTAACTTATATGTAGATAAGAATGGGATTCGTTTATGTAAATCTAAAAGTTTTAACCTTATCTGGCATTTTTATTTTAGAAAGAAGAATCCTGAAATTGTTTTAACTTATAAATCTGCATAAATATGGTACATGATTATCCAGAATTTCTTATAATGAAAAAATCGTGCAATTCATTTTACTATTGTATTAAATTTTATAACGTTCTACCTCAGAATATCATTTCGGAATGTAAAATGTATTATAAAAAATTAAAAATTTAAATTTTTAAATTTTAATTATACAGGGTGATTCAGACCACCCGTCCCACCCATTTATCTCGAGAACGCGTTATCGTAGATGATTGAAATAAAAAATTTCATTACCAAAGCGAACTTAAAGAATCTATTGGTGAACTTATTTTTTTCCGGAACAACCCGGAATAATCCGGAACCGGAAGTAACTTTGTCTTTTTAAATGGCAACATAGGTCAAGTTTGGTATTGTTTGAAAGGTCTTTTAAAAAGAAGTAACTTTTACATAAATGTTTTTTTAATAATTTGCATATTTACAATTTTATAAGAAAAAAACAAAAAAAAAATTAAAATTCAAATTTTGTTAAAAAATTCAAATACGAAATAAAATATGATACTTGAAGTAATTAAATAATGTTTAATTCGTTATTTTGTTCCAATAATTTAGAAATTTGCAGTTTATATCCGCTTTATTAACTGTCCGGAACTTTGTTTTTTAAGTGGCAACATAGGTCGATGTTGGGATTATTTGGAAGGTCTTTTAAAAATAAATAGCTTTTACTGAAATATTTTTTTAGTAATTTACTTATTTACAATTTTATATGAAAAAAACAAAAGAAAAGGATGAAATTTAAATTTTGTTAAGTAATCCAAATACGAAATAAAATATGATAATTTTAATAATGAAAAAACATATTCGTTATTTTATTTTATTTATTTAAAAATAAATCTGCTTGCACATGTTGACCAAAATTTAAAAAGAAATGAATAACACAAACATTTGAGTTAAAATAAATCGTAGTGTCCAAGTATCAAAATGGTTTTTACGAATCTCGAAGGTTTTGATATGTTGATGATTTTGGGTGAATGCCATCAAAATTATCATGCTGCTGAGCGGCTCTATGCCGAACGATACCCTCAACGAACTTTCCAGTGAAGGAAAGTCTTTAAGCGGCTTGCAGACCGAGTTAAGCAAAATGGTCAACTTCAACCAAGCCACAACAAAAATCGTCATATTATGAGACATGTGCAAGATGAAAGAGCACCTGATATTCTTGCTGCGGTTGTTGTTGAACCACAAATTTCAACAAGAAGACTGGCGATTGATGCAGGAATTGCCCAATCGACTATTTGGAGGGTTATAAATGAAAATAAATTTCATCCTTACCACATCCATCTACATCAGGAACTTACAGGGGAAGATTTTCAAAACAGGTTGGATTTTTGTGAATGGCTTATGGGTAAGGACCCGTATTTTCATCATACAATACTTTGGACAGATGAGGCCTCTTTCAAGAGTAATGGAGATTTAAATATTCACAACGCACATTATTGGTCTGTTGAGAATCCTCACTGGCTTCGTGAAGTGGATAATCAGCATCGTTGGAACCTTAATGTTTGGTGTGGAATTTTGGGAGGCCAAATCATTGGTCCGTATTTTTTTGATGGGTCGTTAACTGGTGTGATGTACGCTGATTTTTTAGAGAACATTTTAATCGATCTCATTGATGACATCCCATTGGCAACACGTTTGGTCATGTTTCTGCAACAAGACGGTTGTCCAGCACATTTTTCAAGAGTAGCCCGCCAAACTCTTGATCGTATCTTTCCTCACCGCTGGATCGGAAGAGGAGGTCTAGTTTCATGGCCAGCTCGTTCGCCAGACCTGACACCGCTAGATTTCTTCTTGTGGGGACGTATTAAAGATGTGGTATATCAACAACGTCCAACAACAAGGGACGATATGAAAGACAGGATCCGGAACGCCTGTCGCTCATTATCCGAAAACGAAATACTAAGGGCAGTAAATAGTGTACGAATTCGTCTGCAAAAATGCAGAGATGAAGGTGGAAGGCATTTCGAACATTTAAAATAAAAGCTAATGAACTTTTGTTTACATTTTTTAAGTTTGTTGTTGCATTTATAATAACAGTTCAGATTTATCTATCTCCGCTTTATTCGCTTTATTTAAGACTGCAAATATCTAAATTATTTCAAGAAAGTAACGAATTAAACATTATCTGATTACTTAGTATCAAATTTTATTTTGTATTTGTATTACTTAACAAAATTTAAATTTCATCCTTTTCTTTTGTTTTTTTCATATAAAATTGTAATTAAGTAAATTATTAAAAAAATATTTCAGTAAAAGTTATTTATTTTTAAAAGACCTTCCAAATAATCCCAACATCGACCTATGTTGCCACTTAAAAAACAAAGTTCCGGACAGTTCCGGGATGTTTAGGAAAATAATAAAGCGGATATAAACTGCAAATTTCTAAATTATTGGAACAAAATAATGAATTAAACATTATTTAATTACTTCAAGTATCATATTTCGTATTTGAATTCTTTAACAAAATTTGAATTTTAATTTATTTTTGTTTTTTTCGTATAAAATTGTAAATATGCAAATTATTAAAAAAACATTTATGTAAAAGTTATTTCTTTTTAAAAGACCTTTCAAACAATACCAAACTTGACCTATGTTGCCATTTAAAAAAACAAAGTTACTTCCGGTTCCGGATTGTTCCGGGTTGTTCCGGAAAAAAATAAGTTCACCAATAGATTCTTTAAGTTCGCTTTGGTAATGAAATTTTTTATTTCAATCGTCTACGATAACGCGTTCTCGAGATAAATGGGTGGGACGGGTGGTCTGAATCACCCTGTATATAGCCATCCAAAGATATGGAATAAACTCATTAACTCCCAATTTTTACACTAGTAAATATTAAACCAAAATGTATTATCTATTTTTGATTTGGTGCTTTTTGCTTGCTAGCCCACAATATTAATATTTTTCTTGAGTGTTTTTTTAATATTGCAAAATCCAATATATTGCAGGGAACTAGAAAAAATGTATTACAATCCTTCTCTTCCCATTTAAAATTTCATTCAATACACGAGTGACGTCATAAATCTCAAATATACTTATATCACAAATCTCAAAGATTCATCACAAACTGCGGATTAAAAAAATTAAGTTAATTATGACCTGTCTCGGAATTTTCTTATTTGGGAATTATTGAATTTAATTTATACCTTTGGATGACTTTGCTTTTAAAAATTTGTAAAAAGAATACTGAAGGCAAAAGAGTTCAAGTTTGAAAAATTCAAACGACAAAATTGAAACTTTAGGAAACTGAAGATATTTGAAGGTGATTTAGTTCGACGAAAGTTCAAACTTTAGAAGGTTTAAACATCAGAAACGTCGAAGTTGAGAAAGATCAAACTTTTTTAAAAGCTCGAACCATGTCAGAATTATTCATATTTTTTGAAATTCAGAGTCGGGATTTTGTTTTTACGACGGATTCTAAAACTCCCAAGAACGTCATCGTTTTCCGCAAATTGTCATTATTTACATTGTTCTTTTCGCCCAAATAATGACTTTTTGGTAAGTTTTAGAATCCGTCGCAGAAATAAAATCCCACTTCAACACTCAACTAAAATTTACCCTTCCGATTGTAGGTCCAAATCAATCATTTGTTAGCTACATATGTAAAATAATATTAAGAACTCCAAGTTTTTTAAATTATAACTTTTTTGATTTAGAGTTTTGATACTATAAATTTTTTTTTCTTTATATTAAGAAATAATTCTTTATTGAATCATGGAAAAAAATTATAGTTCCATTTGAGAAAACAAGTTGACGTATGACGTTCATCTATAAACGTATTACAAGCTTATTTTGTTTCACAACAATCGGACAAGGAATAACAATGTTATCGTTTGCTCCTCTATTTGGATATTAGATACATCCTAATGTACATGTATCTATGTATTTTTTTTGTTTCTTTAAGATAAAAATCATATCAAATTTAATAATGAAAAACAACATTTTTTTAGTTGTATTTCAAAAAATATTAATTCAATTTCAAAAATCATCAATTGTATTTCAGAATGCATAAATTGTATTTCAAAAAGAATAAATTTTTTTTCAGGAAAATCAATTTTATTTTAGAAAGTATCAATTGTATCAATCATCAATTGTATCATTTATGAAAATAAGAATTTGTCAATTTAATTTCCGAAAATATGATTTGTATTTCAAACGTAGTCAATTGGATTTCAGAAAGAGACGTTTTATTCAAAGTAAAATCAACAAATGCCATATCTTCCACTGCTGAAGTAGCTACATGATCGATTGTAGTATATTGTGCTGCACGAGTACAATCACCACCATCAATTATATTTTTGCCTTCATCAATAATTATTTCTAAGTAAACCAACATTTACTCCATGAGACTAGGAGCCATAACAGGAGAAATACGAAGTTGTCTTTTAATAAATACGTTTTCATTTTAAACATTGGCGAATAAGGACCTAAGCTTAATGCTGTTATTGGTGTAATGTTAAAATGTCAAAGTAAATTTTTGATGAAATATATGTATCTATTGTTGTTCATGGGCATAATCACCGCCAAAAACTCTTTTCTGGTTTTCACAATTTTTACAATTGGCTCTTTCTGAAAAGAAAATGATTTTTCTGAAATACAATTGATGATTTTGAAATTAACTTAATTTGGCAATCCGATTTTATTTACAGAACTCTTTGTCGAATATTATACAAAGAATTTATTGGTATTCTTTAATGTTTATTGTCCGGAACGAATTGGAAGTATCCAAAACCGGAAATAACTTTCAAACTTCAAATTGAAATATGGGTTGAGGTTGGTATTTTTGGAAAGGTATTTTAAAAACAATAACTTTTATTAGAATATTTACTTTTTTTTTTATTTAATATTTTGAATATATACAAAAATAACCAACAAGGTCTTACAGGCAGAAAGTATGTATGTACATAATCCATAAATTATTCATTTACATACTACTTATCAGATACTTAGGTTTTGATTTGGTATAAAACTACTACAATATCAAAAAGAATTTTGAAATCAAGCAAATTCCGTTCCTACAATATCTTTCTACAAAAAGAACTTCAACATTTTGAAAGTACGTTGAATTTTTGTGAATGGCGCTCTAATAGAAACATACTACCACAAAATTAATAGACAAAAATTCGATATTTATAGCAATTATTAATTTGCATAACACTTATTACTGATTTTATTAAAAAATGCAAGTCCATAAAAATGATGAGCCAATTTGCCAAAAATAAGTAGAGAATGGATAATTTTGAATTTATGATAATATATTTTTTGTAAGTATTTAAAATATTAAAAAAAGATTTCATTAAAAGTTGTTTCTTTTTAAAAGACCTTTTCAGCAAAATCACATTTGATCCATGTGGTCATATAAAATTTCAAAGTAACTTCCATTTATGGATACCTATTACTTCCGCTTCATTCATATAAATTATACAAGTAAGTAGATCCTTTGTATTCTTTTTACCAAAAAAAATTATTGCAGTCACATTCGACAAAGCTTTCTCAAAATAAAGGGTGGAGCGGGAGGTTTGAGACATCCTGTATAATAAAATAAAGAAAGTTAAAGTTTTTGTATCTTTAATCCGAGAATAGCCCTAAAGGAAAAAACAATGTCATATGTATGTTTTTATATTATTTTTTGGAAATTCCATGTAATGATTGATAAATAACCTAAATAAGTCTTCTTCCAAGAAAGTAGAAGTAAATGTTTCTTCCTATTTTGAAAATAATAAAAATTCTTACTAACATCAGGTTAAAATAAAAAAAGCGGCTCTTAGGTCCCTTTTTGAATTGCATTATTTATAGATTCTCAAAATCAAATAAAAAACTCAAAATTTTTGTTTTTGAATTTTATAATTTGTTTTAGAAATATCATAACTACTTCAATAGAAAATTATAAGCGTTACAGTAGTTTCACTTTTTAAAAAAATAATAATTTCTAAATTACTCTTGGTTCTAAAAGGGCCATATGTTATGCACTAAAATTTTTTACATATTTTTTTTTCTTATCAAATATAATTTTTGGCTATTAATAATACATTTGAAGTTTAAAAATGTACAAAGACCTAAATTCCAAAAATTTTACATTGGCCGTTTTAGAACTAAGTCCCAGACAAAATATGAATATTCAATGTATTTTTCAGGCAAGGTTTTTAATTAACATTATTATCACTGATGGGTAACCTATGGTAACTTTTTGAAAAAATATGTTTTTTTATTTTAAATTTAAAAAAATTTCTTTGGTTGAAGGCAGATGAAAAATACAAAAATTTTGTAATTATGTCAAACCATATTTATAATTCAGTTTTATGGAAGAAATTTTAAAATTAGTTTTTTTTAATAGGTACCATTGAATCTTAAAATTAAAAAATTTAAAAAAAATTGTTGATAAAATTAAAAAAATACCTTGGTTGTGTCGATTATTAATAACATCTCCTAGGAGATCCCTAATTAAAAAGGACTTGTGCTGATCCTGCATAACTCCAAACATGAGGTGGAGCACGTGTGAGACGCACGTTTTATCACATCCGGACCTAAGTCGAAAAGAGGCGCGCGACTTGTGTTTTTGAGGTTGCGAGCGTCGCGACGTTTTTGAGAGACTTTTTGAGGGAAATGTCGCGAGGACGACGCTTTCCCTAATTCCCTGTCGGTTCTGGAGTGGCCGAAGCAACGCCCTTTAGGGAAGAAAAGCTCCGCCCAGGAGCCCCGGAGCCAGGGGATGTTTGCACTGCAAACATAAAACCGCCAACGATAATGCGCATTTTCTAATGCGACTATCCGGATAATTATCCTATTACGCGCTTTCCGTACGACTTGATTCGGTTTTGAGCAGAGTTTATCTGCCGAGTTTTTTAATTTTCTTTAAGGGTCGTTAGCTCCCACTAATCAATACGATTTATTCAAGGAATTTAATATAATTGCATTTACTTTTATTTTTATCTTCATTTTCATACTTTACATTTTAAAAACTCCTATACACACATATATTTTTGGAATCGCCTTGGTTCGTGTTTGGTTCCCAGATTGGTCTTTCAATTTTCGACCAACCGTATTCGAAAGACCAATTTTTGATATCAAAGATCATTTGCTTTAAGCCAATTCAAATTTGGTTAACCGACATTTGAAGGGTTTCGAATGACTTTTTTTGATTGGTTGGTGGTTATCCAAAAATTTGACTATACTTCAATAAGTTCTACGATTTTTACTTCTTGATTCGAACTGTTCATATTTCAGTTACCAAGCTTGAATTAGGTTGAACCAAAGAATCTCTGATGTCAAAAATTACTCATTCGAATACAATTCAAATATGACAAACCAATCTATGAATTAAACACCAGCAAACCTATTCGAAATATCTTATCAAAAATTATCGCGAGCAGCATGCGTATTTCTTTGGTTATTCAAGTGTGGAGAAAAAGCTGCACAAATAAAAATGAACCGATGTCAAATTCTTGGTTGACAACTAACAAACCAAAGAAGCCATCCATCCAATATCGCTTTATGTCTGTACAAAGTGCACCAAAGCAAAGGAGGACACGTTAGCCATTTCAAAAAATGAAGATGTCTTTTGGTATTCGTTTTTACCTGAAAAATAAAAAATAACAGTTGAAATATTATAGTTGTTTCCTGAATGTAAATTTTATGATGTGCCACATTTTAGTTTTTGCTATTTAATGGTTACATTAATTCAAAACTCGTTGGTCATATCCACTATCAAATTACTACTAACTTGGAAGTGGTTATGGCCATTAAATCGCACCTCCAACCTCCAAATTACTATTAGCTTAGAGGTGGATAATATGACCATATATTTAAAGTTTGCCTAAAATACAGGTTTGTCTATCAGCAACTTTGACAGTCATTCTTTACATGAACCACAACAGACACATAGAATTCATCAAAAAATAGGCTTTGGCAATTTATCAATATATTATCTGTAACAATAATACGCTTGGGTCCTTATTCGCCAATTTTAAGCCCAATTGAAATATCTGTTCTAAGTTTACTAAAAGACAACTTCGGATTTTTCCTGTTCTGGCTCCTTTGATATCATGGAGCAAATATTGGTTTACTTAAGGCCGTACGACACTTGCGAGTTTAGTTTATAAAATCTTCACATGTTTTCTCGTGAGTTCTCTATGGTAAAAACTCGCAAGTATCATACACGATTTTTTAATAGAGTTTTCTCGCGAGTTTTTTCGCGAGGTTTTGATTTTTTTTTTACAAACAAGTAACTTCAAAATGTAAATACATTTTAATTTAAAAAAGAGCAAGTTCGATTTTTCTCTAATAAAAAATGACGAGTGTCGTACAGCAAATTTTATGCACTAAACTCGCGAGAAAAATCTAATAAAAAATCGTGTATGATACTTGGGAGTTTTTACCATAGAAAACTCACGAGAAAACATGTGAAGATTTTATACAGTAAACTCGCAAGTGTCATACGGCCTTTAGAAACAATTATTGATGAAACCAAAAAAATCATTGTTATAGGTGCTTGTACTTGTGCATCATAACTTCCTCACAATGTTCCATATCTAATTTCTTCAGAATTTTAAAAATGTATGCTTCCTGATTAATAAAAATTCCATCCTTTGTTCTATTAATTTTAATTCCCACATAATTCCATAATTCCATCCTTTTTATTTTCAACACTTTCTCTAAACTTTATACCTTATAATAAACAATCAATTTCATTTTGGCTTCTTGAAAATATCAATCCATCATCCACATAAATAATTACTAATAATATATTTTCACCATTTCTAAAAAATACACATGTATCATTTTCTAAAGACTTTAATCCAAACATTTTAAATATATTACTGAAGTTTTTGATTCCAACATCGTGCAGACTGTTTCAACCCATAACTACTTTTCTTTAATAAGTATCAGTATTATCTTCATACCCAGATAAAGGGTTTCCATGGCCTTGGGAACTACACCAACCAATTCGCAGGAAGAAACTCTGGCTTTGGAATTGTGTGCCCAGAAGTGCTTACGACGGAGACTCAAAGGAGCGCAAATATACATATTGACCGACAGTCAGGCAACGATTCGGACTTTAAATGTCAACACCCTTGAGTCCAAATTGGCCTGGGAAGGTCGATAATCCCTGAAACAACTGGCAAATGGAAACAAGCTTGTCCTAATATCCTAATATCCTAATTCCTGACGAGTTAGCGAGATCGGCCTCAAACCTTACACTGAGTGGTCCAGAACCGTTCTGTGGGCTGAACAAGATACATCTACGGGAGGAGACCATACGGTGGGAAAGGGATAGTATAATGTCTCACTGGAGTCATACTCCGGGTTCTAAACAGGCGAAGAAATTCATTGAATACTCGCCCAAGAAAGCCACAAAGTTTCTCGACCTAAGCAGGAACGAACTAGATTCTGATAAATAGGAAAGGCTGCTTCGTACCGCTGCGAAACTTAAAAAAAAGATAGGGAGATGTCATTGAAACAGTGTATGAGAGCGACAGCATCATTTCGTTTCTTGATTTCTATTTATCAGAATCCGGGGGCTGGCCTTTTAACTGGACGCTGCCCATTGAGGTATCATCTCAACAAAATGGGCAAGTCAAAAATTTAAACTTGCAGATTCTGTGGCCTAGAAGATGAAACTTCGGAGCACATCATTTGCGAATGCGACGCATTTGCTCGCACTGGATTTGATCACTTCGGCTGGACAACTCTAATTCCAGACGAAGTAAAGGCTATGCCTCCTAAGGATCTAATCAGCTTTATTAAGCATTTAGATATCCCAGGACTCCACTAGAGTAAGAGTTGAACAAAAGATCAAAATGGTCGCAGTTCGGCAAGGCTCATTTGCAGCCAATCGCCCTCTTATATAATCTAATCTAATTATCTTCATAACCTGGTGGTTGATCCGTTTCCTCCTTAAAATCTTCATTAAGAATAGCAGTTTTTACATCAAACCATTAGATTTTATAGTAACTATCCACTGATTTTTAACTGATTTTCTGTTCATCTGTAACATCACGAAATGTTCCAATTCTGCCCTCTTTTGGAAAATAAACTATATCCTTTTAGGTCGTTTCCATATCCAACAAATAAACGTTTTTCACTTTTTTCATCCCATTTTTTACGTTTTTGTTTCGGAATATGTACATACACTTCGTATGGTGATTTATGTCTTACTGAACTATTTCGCTTGTATTAGTTACATAAACTGTAGTATTGATTACTTCTGCCCAGTACTTTTTATGTAATTTCTTGTTATGTAACATTGTCCGTGCTGCTTCCACTATTATTCTATTTTCTCTTTCAATCTTTCCATTTTGCACTCAAGTGTAGTATAGGTACTGTAAACTGGTATATGATTCCATATCGTTTTGTAGTCCCAGAAAGTTTTGAATTATTAAATTCCAATCCATTATCTAATCTAATTATTTTCATCAATTTTCCTGTTTCGTCCTTAAATATTTCAATGAATTCTGCCAATTTTTCATGTACTTCAGTTTATGAGAAAAAATGCTTTCCGATAATGTGAAATATCATATTTTAAAAATAAGAAATATTTTGATTCACCAAAAGTTTTAACTTTCATTGGTCCACAAACATCTACATGAATAGTTTCGCTTACTTATACGACTGTTGTATATATTTGATTTCGTAAGCGCTTCTCGATGTTCTCTTTCAAAAATGCAACCTTCACATTGGAATTGTTTTCTTTCTTTTTAGGAAAATTTAATATTAAAACTATCTAAAATTTTAGAACATTGTACTGTATTTTGATGAACTAGTTTTTCATGCTATTCACGCAAGGCATCCAACTTTCCAAAATTTGCATTCTGATCTCTTAACTCTATCCTTAATTTTAATTCATGGTTTATTTCAGTAAAAATTGTTTTTCCATTATTGTTGATCTTGTTTAATTGTCAGAATATAAAGATCTTTATCAATCACAGAAGAAGCAGAGAATAAATATCTGCTGTATTCCATCCAAATTCCTCTGAGCAAGTATTTACAGGTACATTACCACTTCCTAGAACATAAATCTTGGTTCCATCTCCTATTGGTACTTCTTTTTGATCTTTGAATTTTTCATAAGATGAAAAATATGATAAAAAGCATATATGTTGACTTGCTCAACTGTCTAATACCATTCTGTCCCACTGTCAACATTTGTTTCAATTAGTAATACTTGATGATAACCCTTACTTTCTTCCTAAACCAACATTTATTTTTCCAATGACCAGGTTTATGACAGTGATGATATACAGGGTGTCCCACTTTTTTTCTAGCAAAAATTTTTAATATTAAATGTCATTCTGGACAAAAATTTTCCTATGAACTATTATGTTTTATCGACTCCTTAAAAAGTTACAGCAATTTTAAAATTGGTAAATTTTCATCATTTTTGTGGAACATCCTGTATAATATTCTTTGTTATTATATTTTTTTATTTAAATCTATTATTATTTTGATTTATTCTTTGCCAAATTGTTTTTTTTACATTGTTGTCTGTATTTAAAATACAAACTTCCCTCGATTAAATTTAGCATCTTATTGGTTTAAAGATGTACAAAATCCAAAGCATACTTGATTTTAAAAAAAATTAAAATAAAATGAAATACAGAGTATCCCACAAAAATCATTGAAAATTTAAAATTCCTGTAACATTTTAAGGAATCAAAAAAATATAATTGTTCATAGGAAAATTTTTGTTCAGAATGACATTTACCAAATAAAAAAAAATTGCTGTAAAAAAGTGGGAGACCCCGTATATTATTGTTATGTGATTTCATTTTAAAATGTGTATTCCCAAGTTCATTTCATTTATTTGCTGTAAAAGCTTCTATGTATTTCTTGATTGGATTCTTAAAAGTTTATTTTTCTTCATCGATTAGAAGTCTTAAAGTCAAATTATAGAACGTTTTATCTGAAGCACAATCCCAAGCCACACCACAATTCTTAAAATTTTGTGAATAATTTTCAAGTTGTGAAATATGATATGAGATTCCTTTATTTTCGTATTTATAAGCATAAAATTGTTGCTAAATTGTATGTATACTAGCATTATGAGTCTGCGTAAAAAGCTTGTAAACGTTCCCACATTTCTTTTGCTGATTGACATATTTTACCAAATGCATAATGACTTTTTCATCAACTGAAGATGTAAGTAACTCTTGAACTCCAAAATCATTTACGTTTAACTTTATTTTTTCTTGATCTTTATTTGTTATTCGCAAACCGTAAATAATGTAACTTGATGTTTTAACAATAATTGTTTTCAAGTTTAATAAATTTAAATACCCTAGGCTACACACATTTTGGTGCTTGGTGCCCAGAATTTTTGACCTGAGTTTAAGAATGTTTTATATGGTGATATCACAAATGCTACTGTTTTTTTTGTATTAGTTCTTCACCTTTTACAATTGTATTTCAAAAAAGATCAATTCGATTTCAGAATAGTCAATTGTATTTCAGAAAAGATCAATTCTATTTCAGAATAATCAATTCAATTTCAGAAAATATCAATTGTATTTCAGAATAGTCAATTGCAATTCAGAAAAGATCTATTGTTTTTCATTAAACATCAATTGTATTTCAGAAAGGACCAATTATTAAAAAATGTCAAGAGTTTTTGGCGGTGATAGCACACACATTTCATTAAAAATGTGCTTTCGAAATTTAACATTACACCATACACCAGTAACACCAGGCTTAGGTCCTTATTCAGTAATGTTAAACCCAATTAAAATAATCTGCCAAAAACTCTTTTATTTCTCAATATTTTACAAAAGGTCTTTTCTAAAATTAAATTAATTTGTATGAAATACAATTGATGCTTTCTGAAATACAATTGATCTTTTCTGAATTACAATTGATAATTTCTGAAATTGAATTGAGTATTCTGAAATACAATTGATACTTTATGAAATTAAATTGATAATACAGCCTAGATTTCAGAATCTAAACAACATTTCCTCAACTAATTCTGTATAGTTGTTAGCCTTGTGATTTCTGAGGAATTTTTGTGCAACGATTACAAAAGATTTCCAAGCAAGTCGTTCTATTTCAGTCATAGAAGCCTCAAAATTAATAGAATCTTTAATTAATTAACGTATTTGAGGTCAATCAAATATGCCTGCTTTTAATTTCTCAGTACTTAATCCAGGAAATTTCTGAGAAATAAACTGACATATTGTCTCGAGCTTTAGAAATTGCTTCATTAGCCCTAACTTTATGTGCAAGGTCGGAAGAATGATTTTATCTCGGGGAACCAAAGGCTAATTTATTACATTTCTTTCACCAACAAGACCATTTTTCATAGGCCAATTTTATTGAGTTGAATGAATTGATTTGGCTCGACTATACCAGAGAAAAATAAAACAAGGGTAATTTGTATAACCACTTGGTGATCCACAAAATATTAACCATTTTCAAGTGGATACAGATTACCCAATTATGTTCAACTATTTTATTTTCTATAAAAGAACTGAAATTACATCATACTCTTTTTTATACTTCTAGAGTGAGCAATTGGAATAGGAGTATGTTTATTGCCATTATGTAAAAGGACTGCTTTGAGACTTATTTAACTGCTGTCAATAAAGATACGCCAATCACTTGCATGATGAGTCTTCAAGCCCATATCAGTCAGCAGCTCACATCAGTACAATATACAAAAATTCAGCAGAAAAAAAATTCAATATATTTCGTTCTCTCCTGCGATGTAAAGTAATTTGTACACCAGAGGAAAGGCTATTTTTCTTTTAATCTCGATGAAAGCCACTCAGCACGCTCTTTTGATAGATCTAAGTCTCTGATGAGATCATTAAACTCGTTTTGTCAAAATGTTTTAGGGATTTGATGTTTCTCCACATTATTCAAAGTCATCACCTTCTTGAGAAACACTAGATACTTCAGTATCATCCTCCTGAGATTGGTGTATTGCCTGATGAAAAACTGGTATTGGAACATATTATGAATGAGGAAGAGGTCTTTTTGCTGAGGAAATATTGGGATATTACTTTTTCAGGAAAAGAATATAGCCGGAATTCGGAAAATATCTTTATTGCCTAATTCGTTATCGGAAGCTATTTATTTTGATTGGGATATTACATTTGTGGCGATTGTTTTTGTTAATACCCACTATATTGGTCATACAAAAATATCAGTCGTCATGATGATTTTTTCTCGCCAAGTCATAGGTACTCCAAACGTCAAAGACTTTCGTGTTCCTTTCTCCTATCGTCGCAAATTTTCAATGCACATTTTTCATACATTATGAGGCACCCACGCTTTATTTTGTATCAGTAGCTAGTACTATTGGTATAACCCACATATATTAAAGCCAAAAATCTGGAATTATTCATTAGAATTTACAAATTTGATATGTTAGCTTTGTATAGAGTATGTAGTTGTGTATAGAATTTAATTATAGGGATATTATGAATTATTGAATAGAAGTAACTTTTAAAATTGATGATGGGGTGTATGGAGTTGTGCAGTGCTCATCTTTTGTTAGCAAAATAATTTAATAAAAATAAATTGAATAGTCGCGAGTTAAGAGCATTGCGTATAGAAAACAAAACCATTTAACATCTCACTCAATAAAAGCACAAAAGAAAAGCTGTAGTAATTAAATCCCTGCCGATGATGTGGGTTTTAATTCTTCATCGGCGAAGCCTCGAATGAAAGGATCCAGAATTAAAAGAGGGGGGCGGGCGCGTTTATTCGCAATGCCTCGCCGCTATTCATTTCATCCCGGATCCAGAGTGTAAACCCAGGGATGAATGCGCAAGATGGGAAAAATAAGCGCAGGAAAAACTGTAACAATTTCACCCGTCGATGCTTTGAATACCGGCGCGCTCGGGGTTAGCTACTTCAAGTGCCGTAAATAACGTAAATAATCCCCCGCTTCGCGTACGCTAAATAAAATGAAATAAAATAAAAAGACTCGGACTGCAAAAAATTTATAAACCGTAATGATGCCGGGGATAAACTCCCATTTAGATACATCCAGGCTTTTCAGCGTTCGATTGTGCTTGTGCGATTGTTGGATGGTTTTAATGAGATTTTTATTTTTAAATGCGCTCGTGTTTCCGCTTTAAATAATTAAAGACAAAACATTTTCCTCTCAATTTTAGTTTCAATAAGAAATACTGCTTTACAACCCTTCACAGATATTTTTTGATTCACAAAATAATTGCTAACGAAATGCACAAAACCACATTCTTCCAAACAAAATACATAGAAATATCCACCACGTTTTTGTGAAATACCGAAAGGATTAACCCTAGAGCTTAAAGGACTCGCTCACGGGTCTTCTTTACCCAGAAAATCACGTTTATTGTTATAATTTTTTGGGAGTGGGGGTCACCACCCTTTGTCCTAGGTACCTCTTCCTTTAAGAGTTTAGTACCTTTTAGTACTTATAAAGTTTATTATAATAAAATAATTTGAATCAGCGCTGGGTCAATTTTACCCTGGCGCGTGTACTTTCGTCACACAAAAGAAAATAATTTATATTTTTAAATAAGTAAAACTCGAGTTAAATTGTTAGAATTGTTTGTTTATTTTATTCATTTTTGCGTACATTTTATTCATTTTTATAGTTTTTATTGTAATAAAATATCTGAAAAGAATTTATTTACACGAACATAAATACTTTTATATTTTAAATTCACAATTTTTCATAGCAATGAAGAGAAGGTTTGATTTCGAAAAAATAAATGATAAAGAAAGATTTAAAATGTTTGATAGTATCGAGGAAGATGAAAATATATCTGAATAGGAAGATGAGTTAGATAGTGACCACATTGAAGAGAGTGAACATGAAACTGATAGTGGCAAGAAGGAAATATTAGCAACGCTAATGATAACAGTGATGATGATAATGTCCCATTGTCTGTGATAGCGAATCAAAGAGATTATAAAGGTCGTGATGGCGTGACAGTTTGGAATAAAAATAAATACCCATCGAATGTAAGAACTATAATAGATCACATAACATTATTAGATTCAGGAGTGGTGTCACAGGTTGTGCAAAAAATTTAAAAAATCCATTAGAAATATGGAACTGCATGTTTAGTAACGAAATGCTGGAGAATGTTGTAAAGTTTACCAACATATACATTGTTGAAAAAATGACGCCAAAATATTCACGTGAAAGAGATGCAAATCCTACAAATACGGAAGAAATATTAGCCCTACTTGGTTTACTGTATACAGGGTGGGCCAACGAAAACGAAACAGACGAGTTTTGAAATAGTTAATAAAAAAATTTGAAAAAATGCTCGGACAGATCAACTTTAGTTTCGAGGGGGACATATTTTGCAATAGAGCTGATTCAAAAATCCATTCATCCTTGCGCCCTATGGACACAACCCCTTAAATTCTAATAGGGATGGTGGGGTAAGTAATACCTCGTTGGAAAGATCTTTTTATCCAGAGTAACATACAAAAAAAAAGTTAAATCGATCGATTCGTTTTAAAGATATTCAAAATTTAGCAAGTAGAGATTTCATGCCTTTTAAAATTGTGCCATGAACACCACACCTTCAATTTTAAGTCTTTTGATAGGGTAAGTAATACCTCCTTGGAAAGTTCTTTTTACCACAAGTAACATACAAAAAAACAAAAGTGAAATCGATTGGTTTGTTTTAAAGAATTCAAAATAAAACAGAATTGCACATTATTTTTTATTTAACCAAACTAAACTTAACTAATCTTTTTGAAGAAAACTTAACACTTTAAAGAATCCCATCGATCCCGACACTTTCAAGGATGTTTTTATTATTTTATTAAATGTTCGAATTGAGTTCCACCAACCTCCATGCAAACGTACAAATTTTGCTCAAAGCGAATTCTTACATTTTGTAACATTTCAGCAGTAATTTCTCGGCATTCATTAATAATTCTCTGTCGTAACTCTGCTAGAGATCCTGGTTCCGTTGCGTAAATATTACTTTTTAAATGCGCCCAAAGGAAAAAAATCAAGGGGAGTAAGATCGGGAGATCGCGGCGGCCACTCCAAAGGTCCTCTACGCCCAATCCATTGCCCAGGAAACGTCGTATCCAAGAATTCCCTAACAGGCCGTGTGTAATGAGGAGGGGCTCCGTCTTGTTGGTAAATCAGATGGTCTTCTAAATAACGATCGTAATTTTCGATAATATCGTCAAGAAATGGATGATCAAAGTTTTGAAGTAGATCCAAGTACATATCCCCTTTTAGATTGCCATCTAGAAAATAAGGACCAATAAGACGGTCTCCAAAAATTCCAACCCACACATTCAATTTTTGAGGAGTTTGAGTGTGAACTTCATGAAATAAACTAGGATTCTCATCTGACCAATATCGACAATTATGATATTTGTGACCTTTCAATATTCGGCGAATGGTTGTTCTGCTGATGTTAGTCACAGTCTCCAGTTTTCTTGTGCTTAAAGTTGGATCTGCAGCAACTTGTCCCAAAACACCTATTTCAACGACCTCATTTCTTATTGGACGAACATTACCAGGATCGCGTTTCTTATTACCAACAGAACCAGTATTTTTAAATTTTGCAACCAACTCCAGAACGTATTTTCGGTTACAATGTTTGTTTGGATGTTGTTCATTAAATAAATTAGCTGCACGATGAGCATTCTCATCGTTTTTAAAATAAAAAGTGATTAATTCAACCCTTTCTGGAATTGTATAAACCATTGCTAGCAGAAGCTTTTAAAGAAGTTCACAAAATTTTAAATGTTGATTTCTAATAATTAGTCATAAACAGTTTTAACACGATGAAAATCACCACTAATACAATATACAACTGATAAAAAGAATCTCAATGTGGTTATAAATCGTTTTATGTTTTGCATTGTTTTGTTCCAGATGTTACAAAATTTTAAACAATTCCTCGAATAAATTTAAATTTGTTTTTTAAAATCTCTCTTTTGTAGAAAATGAAAATAAATTGCGTTTTACATGTTTTTGTATGTTACTTTGGGTTAAAAGATCTTTCCCAGGAGGTATTACTTACCCTATCAAAACACTTAAAAATGAAGCCGTGGTGTTCATAGCACAATTTTAAAGGCATGAAAACTCTACATGTTAAATTTTGAATATCTTCAAATCGAATCGAAAGATTTAACTTTTTTTTTGGCATAAAAAGATCTTTCTAACGAGGTATTACTTACCCCACCATCCCTATTAAATTTTTAGGGGTTGTGTCCAAAGGGCGAGGGATGAATGGATTTTTGAATCAGGTCTATTGCAAAATATGTCCCCCTTGAAACGATATTACTTACCCTATAAAAACACTTAAAATTGAAGGCGTGGTGTTCATAGCACAATTTTAAAAGACATGAAATCTCTACTTGCTAAATTTTGAATATCTTTAAAACGAATCGATCGATTTAACTTTTTTGTTGTATGTTACTCTGAGTAAAAAGATCTTTCTAACAAGGTATTACTTACCCCACCATCCCTATTAAAATTTTAGGGGTTGTGTCCATAGGGCACAGGGGTGAATGGATTTTTGAATCACTTCTATTGCAAAATATGTCCCCCTCGAAACCAAAGTTAACCTGTCCGAGCGTTTTTTCAAAATTTTTTATTAACTATTTTAAAACTCGTCTGTTTCGTTTTCTTTGGCCCACCCTGTATAGCTGGAGTATTAAACTAAATCCTAAAGAACTTTGGGACAACACAGGCTTAGGAATAGATATATTCCCAGCTGTTATGTCAAGAAACAGATTTCAATTTTTGTTGAGAAGTCTGCGATTTGATGACATCAATACAAGAGCTGCTAGAAAAGTTGAAGATAAACTAAGTCCAGTAAGAGATATTTTCTAAAGTTTTATTAAAAAGTGTCAAAGATTCTATGTGCCTGGAGAATATCTTACCATTGACGACAAACTTGAATCATTTAGAGGAAGCTGTTCATTTAGGCAAGAACAAACCAGCTAGATATGGTATTAAGATTTTTGCTCTAGTTGATGCCAATAATTTCTATTCCGACGACCATATGAGAAAATCGTATACATATGTCATTCATATTAGTAGTTTAGAAAATCTTTTATTTCAACACTAGTGACTTTGACTTTCTGTTTTGTAACTCTGAAATAGTTCTTGTAATTTTCGATAGAGGCGCTGCGAAGGATTTCCGAAAGCCCTCTCTCGGATTTTTTTGAACTTGCAAAAAAAGGATAGTTCAAATAAAATGTATATTTAACCCCGCCAATATTACTAATTTTATTATTAAAATCATTGTATAATTCACTTTTCTGTAAATTTTAAATAAAATAGGAACATTTTTTATTGGTTTCGATAAGTTGCTTCCGTCAAAATAGCGCCACCTACAATTATTTACATTTAACTAAAAATAATCGATAACTTCAATTTCAGCTGCTGTTAACATAGGTTATGTTATGTTGTTACTACAAAATATTAATAATGGTCGCAAAATCTCCGTGGTCGTCGGAAAAATAGCGTACACAACTCGCAGGAAGTGAATTTCGTTGCTCGTGTAATATCCTCACTCGGCTAGCACCTCGTTCGGCTATTTTCACACTCGCATAAAATTCGTCACCCTCTAGCTCGTTGCGTAATATACTATTACGTATAAATTAGAGATATACGTAGGAACACAGCCAGATGGTCCATATGTTCTTAGTAAATCCCCATCCGATGTTGTGAAGCGATTGGTGGAATCAGTCAAAAACTCAAATCGTAATTTGACAATGGACAATTGGTTTATGAGCATACCTTTAGCCAAGGACTTATTTAGTAACTATAAAATAACAGCTGTGGGCACCTTGAGAAAATATAAAAGAAAGTTGCCTTTAGAATTTATCAATACCAAACAACGTCAAATATCGTCATCAATGTTTGCATTTCACGACTGGTAGCCTTAACTTCTTATGTTCCAAAAGAGGTAGATGACACTACAAATAAGCCGGAAATGATTCTATTCTATAATAGTACTAAAGGTGGTGTAGACACTGTGGACCAAATGTGTGCATCCTATTCCGTCGCAAGAAAAACGAACAGATGGCCATTAGTGGTATTTTTTAGTATGCTAAACGTAGCTTGTATAAATTCCCAGATATTTCCTCCAGTACCATAAGAAGAACATTTTTGAAAGAATTATATAGCCATGGTACAGCCACATTTATGATATAGGCAAACTGTACAAAGCTTGTCAAGAGAATTAAAGCTCAAGATCAGACGTTTTACTGGAACTACTGGTCCTGAAAAAACTGAAAGTTTGTTCAAAAGTAGGGGAAGATGTAACATTTTCCCAATAAAAAAGATAGGAAAACCGAAACAAAATGTAATTGTCAAATATTTATTTGTAGAGAACATAATATGAATATTTGTGAAGATTGTTTGGAAAATAATTCATAACTTCAAAACTTGTTAAATACAGGGTGTCCAGAAATTAAGCGGCCAAACTTTAGGAGGCGATTCTACAACTAATTTTAAGAAAAAAACTTCCTATAAACATGTGTCCAATTTAGCTTCCTAAGGGAGCTACAGCCCTTTAACTATTGTGACTAAAACTAGGATTTTGTCATTTATTTGAATATGATATAATTTCTCAATTTCTCAGTCGTATCTTTTTTAAATGCTATTCGTCTATTGTTTCAAAGAAGCCTTTAAATGATAATGCTAAAACCTATTTTTTATCACCATCTTTATTGGACTGTAGCTCCCTTAGGAAGCGAAATCGGACTTAGTTCATAGGAAGTTTTTTTTGTCTAGAATTGAATATGGAATATTAGTATAAAAACAAAAATGTTTTTATGTTAACCATAAAAAAGTTGCCGCTGTTTATAACCCCAATCCTCCTTAAAAATACCCTTCCAGACCTTTCAAAAAATCTGAAAAAAATTGAGAAATTATATCTTAAACGTATTAGTCTTTACACCAAATTTTAAATCTTTATTACAAACCGTTTTCAAATAAATGACAAAAAACCTAGTTTAAGTTACAATAGTTAAAGGGCTGTACCTCCCTTTAGGAAGCGAAATCGGACACATGTTTATAGGAAGTTTTTTTTCTTAAAATTAGTTGTAGAATCGCCTCCTAAAGTTTGGCCGCTTAATTTCTGGACACCCTGTATATTAGATAGTAATAAATTAAATTGAAAATATAAAATAGTCTTTTATTACCTTTTAAAGTTGGTAATAAATTTCGATAAATACACTAAAAATATGAGGTTGTTATTATGGGTAATATTTACCCAGCGCGAGTACTTGTTCCAAATATTTTCGCGCGGGTACTAGAGGGTTAAATACGGTGACGCAACTGACCAAAGAATGCACTACACAATAAAACGAAAATATCAATGTATTATAATAATAACATCTACTGATAAAATAAACACCCATTGATTAGATCTAATCGATTAGCCATAGCCAATTAGCTTCATTTGAGGGATTTGTAAGCGATGAAAGCAACAAATCTGTTATTGTAATATTGTGAGTTTGAATCAACGCTCAAATCAGAGGGTGTATTTTGTGTTTATAAGTAGGGTGCACTGTAGGCAATTAATGCCCAATTTACCAATCCCTCAACACGTTCAATAATTACACTTTAGACTTTAGCAGGGGGAAAGAGGACACATGTCTTTCTCCCGACCGCTCATTATTTCATTTAGCTCGATTAGAATCTTCTAATTGGCGCTTATTCATCAACTATTTCTGAATAACTGATACTAATTAATTACTAATTAAAGTATAAAATTAATTAATAAGTATAGAAAGTCTCATTTAATTTACATAAAGGAATTTATTATCAAAGTATTCATTTACTTACATTTAATGCAAATATTTACAAAATTATTCAGTAGGTATTAATTAAAAATTAAATCAATAAATTTTGTCTACACTCATTTTTAATAAATAAACTTTAAATATTAAGATCTACTACGAGTACTTGATGTTCTATAGAAATTTGTTGAACTCCAAGTTTTCCTTCAATCTCCGATGAAAAAAATGTTTAATATAAGTCTTGCGGTGAACCTCTGAATTTTAAACCAGGGCAACTGCTGCTGAGTTACCAACTTGAATTATGGTAACATCCTTCAGTCTTATCCCTCTAAAAAGTCTGCTTAGCCAAATTGCCTTTTGGGTTCCCTCATTTGCTGCAATAATCTCTGCGGTTGTTAAGGTTGCCGCTGAATTGACCAGAAAATTGCTCCTCCTGAATATTTTATAATGACTGCAGAGGTTGAGCGACCTGTCATTGTGCATTCCCCGAAATCTGCATAACTGTAAACCTCCAAAAAAACTACATTATTTCGATAGACTTTTCCCTATGTACCTGAGGAGTCTCTTAATAACTCTTTTGACTTTCTCCAGAATTGGATATTCGAGTATTCTCTAGATTTAAATGAAAATATGCTAAGTCTGGTCTTCCACCAAGCATCAAATACATTAGAGCTCAAACAGACTGTCAGTGATAAAATTTTTATGTATTGTCTTCTTTCCCTGGAGTTACAATCGATTTGCATTCTGAAAAATTAAAGCGTTCTAGAATTTTCATCTTCTGATTTATTTTAATATTTTTTTCTTTTTGTTCAATTTAAATTCCTAAAAAATAATCTACTTTTCGAGACAACCGTGAACTCAGATTTGAACTATCAATTAAAAATTTCCAAATTATGTGGATCTGTAACTGCACGATGACCATCGTCCATAAAAATCACAAGTAAGTAAACATTTTTGACCATTATTCCTTTCTCAAATGTATAAGCTTAAGCATCACTGGCCTTGAAACCATGTTATTGAAGAAAAACTCCTAGCCATTCTGGATCTGGGTACTTGTTTGAGACCAAATAGACTCTTTTTAAGTTGGCAGACCTTGCTGATTCCATCTTTTTATCATTATGACTGTTTCCTGAAAACTGCTTCTTAAAGTTTTCATACAGAAAACCCGTTGATTGCTTTGAATTGTCAATTGTCCATTCTTTTTCTTGCCCTTTTTTTACATAGAACCATACAAAATCTATTCTCGGCAGGGGTATTCTCATAATGTCTGCTACTTGATGTTCTGTTTAAACTCAAAGTTTTCCTTCTGTCACTTTCCTTGGGATCAGAAAATGTTTAATGAAAATATACTTGGTCTGCATTTAAACTCAGAATTTTAGATAGCGTAACTGCTGCTAAGTTATCAACTTGAATTATGAGAACATCCTTGAGTCTAATGATCCCTCTAAAAAGTATGCTTAGCCAAATTACCTCTTTAATTCCTTCATTCGCTACTATTATATCTACTTCGGTGGCTGAGGTTGCCGCTAACTTGGCCAGGAAATTGCTCCACCGAATACTCTATGATGGCTTGATCGAGTTGTCATTTTGCATCACCCAAAAAATCTGCATCGATGTAAAGCTCCAAAAATCCTACATTACTTTGGTAGACTATTCCCAGGTCCAGAGTCATATGTACCTGAAAACTCTTTTGACATCCTCCAGAATTGAATTTTCAAGTATTCTGTATATAAATCCACATATGCCAACTCTGGTCTTGTACCATTTATATTCTGAAAACATTTATATTCTGAAAAATTAAAGCGTTCCAGAATTTTATTTGCATCTTCTGAGTAATTTTAATAAACTTTCCTTCTTGTTTAATCTCAATGTCTAAGAAAATATTTTACGTTTTTCGAAACAATCTTGATCTCAGATTTCAACTCTCTTACAAAAATTTCCATACTTTTTATTGCTGCAAGGAGACCATCATCTACGTAAATTACAAGTATGAGTTTTTCACCATTTCCTTCTCGAATGTGTACAGGGTGATTCACATTTATGTTAAAATCTCTCGGGTGGTGATTCCTTAGATAAAAATAAGAAAAAAAGTTCGCATAAACCTATAAACATATATCCGATTCCGCTTCCTAAGAGAGTTACAGCTCTTCAAAGGTGTTGACAGAAAAGAGGATTTTGGCCATTTATTTCAGAATAGATACTAGTAAAGCATTCAAATTTGGCATAACTCTTAATATGCATTGGACTCACATCCATGACTTTTTTTTAATATTTTTTATTGTTTCTAAGTGGTATTTTAAGAGATCGTTGGTGGTAAAAACAATGGAAACTTTTTTAGTACTGCATTTTTATGAGATTTTTTTTCCGAATATCATTCTGTAATCAAACTTACACAAAAGTCGTGCTCTTATACAAATTCTATAGATTGAGTCGTTTAAGAGAAAAGTGCGTCTAAAGACGTGCTTGCCGGGATTGTTGTCATGGTTACCTTACAAAATTTTTTTGTAGACCTATTGTCTCGCCTATTGTTTTACAAAAATTAATCCCAACGTTACATAGGAACCTTTTTTCATAAATTATGGAATAATTTTGGTAAAATAATAGGCCTACAAAAATGTTAAGTATGGTAACCATGACAACACATCTTTAGATGCACTTTTCTCTTAAACGGCTCATTCTATCGAATTTGTATAAGGGCACCATTTTTGTGTAAATTTGAATACAGAATTATATTTTGAAAAAAAATCTCATAAAAATGCAGTACTCAAAAAAGTTGCCATTGTTTTTACTACCAATGAACGCTTAAAATACCACTTTTAAAAGTCACGGACGTGTGTCCAATGCATATTAAGAGTTATGCCAAATTTGAATGCTTTACTAGTATCCATTCTGAAGTAAATGGCCAAAAACCTCTTCTCTGTCAGCACCTTTGAAGAGCTTTAACTCTTTTAAGAAGCTGAATGGGACATATGTTTATATGAATTTTTTTTCTTATTTTTATCTAAGGAATCACCACCCGAGAGATTTTAACATAAATGTGAATCACCCTGTATACATTGTAGGTATGTATATGTATAAGCAAAGATCAGCATCACTGGCCTTGATACCATATTATTGAAGAAATACTCGTAGACGTTTATTCCAGCATCTGAGTGATTATTTGAGTTCGTAAAAACTCTGTTTGAGTTGGCAGAGCTTGGTGGTTCCGTCTTCATATCCTTGTGGCTGTGTCATGAACACTATTTCTTCAAGCTCTTCATACAAAAAAGACGTTTATTGCTGTAAATTGCCCATTGTCTTTCTTTTTCTTTTTACATAGCCCCCATGTTCACACACAAAATCTTCAGACGTGTTACCGGCAAGGGTTTTGTCAAAATGTCTGCTACTTGATGTTCTGTAGAAACTTGTTGAATTTCAAGTTTCATTCTGCCACTTTCTTTCGGATGAAAAAATGTTTATTTAAAATATGCTTCGTCCAACGCTTAAACTCTGAATTTTGAGCCAGTCTTATTGCTGCTAAGTTTCAACTTGAATTATGAGAATATTCTTGAGTCTTATGATTTCTGTAAAAGTCTGCTTAGCCGAATTTCCTCTTTGGTTCCCTCACTCACTGCTTCGGTTATTGAGGTCGCTACAACTCCTTCTTGATGACTTGGGTAGAAAATTTCTTCTCCCGAAGATTTTACGATAATTCCAGAAATTAAGAGACCGGTCGTTATACACCCAACGAAATACGAAATCTGGATAGCTGTAGATCTACAAACAACCTACATCCACCTTGCCTCGACAGACTATTCGCAGGTCCAGAATCCCTACTATATACCTGAAAACCCTCTAAACTCTTTTGACATCTTCCAGAATTGGATTTTTAAGTGTTCTGGAGATAAATCTAAATATGCCTAGTCTAGTCTCACACATCAAAGCCTATCTCCCTTAGGAAAATTTCAATGTATCTTTCCCTTTTGTGGAAACTTCTGCACCCTGGAGCATTAGAATTGAAACCGATGAATATAAATGTATCAAGGAGTACTAAGTACTAATATATGTGAATGTTTTGGCATTACCTATTATAAAACCTGACATTTCGTAACGTTTGGCACATAACTTATAAACGTTATTAAACATTAACCCTTCATCAAAGAGAATACCCAAGTCTGTATACTCGTTAACTCTAGAATTGTGTGGATCAAGGGCAACTACGAAATACTTTTCTGATTTAAATTGAAGACTGTTTTCTTTACACCATTTACCAAGTCTTTTGCAGATCCTCTTGCAGTTTCAAGCAATCATTTACATTTTGTACAGCACGATATATTGTTAAGTCACCTGCGTATAACAGATAATCACATTCGATAACATCACATACATTATTAAAATATATTATAAATAATAGTGGACCTAAATTGAAGCCCGATGGCGAATAAAATTTGTAGCGGTATTCTTTATACTCAACACATTGTTGACGATAAGTAAGGTACGAGCTCAAAATACTTATCAAGTTGTGGTTAATCCCAACTTCCATCGGGCGTTTGATAATATGTTCAAGAAATTCTAATTGTTGATCTGTCACGAATGAAACCATGTTGAAACGATACTTATTGACTATACTTCTTGATGCTGTTCTTGTGTACTGATTTTTGTCTATAGGCTAAATACTAACAAATTTCCATTCTTTTAGAGAACTTCCTTTTTGATATATTAGATTAAAAACATGGTAGCGGTTCAGCCAACAGATCCACAGAATCTTATAGTAAGAAATATGGTATCATATCCAATCCAGTGGTTGAATTGTCTTTCATTTTATGAAGTTAAGTTTTTACAGAATTTACGAAAAATTTAAAGTCAACCAAATGAGTGATATTTTTTCCATAGTAGAAACAAATAGCTTTATTGGAAGAATTTGCACTAGAAAAGTATTCAGAAAAAGAGTAAACGATATTTTTTGACTTACTTAATTTAAAACTTGCTAGTGAAAATCCATGGTTTCAGGAGTTCCAGGAGTTTTATTTTATTGAGGAAACGTATGCCCAAAATGATCCCTATTTTGGTCAGTTTCTTCAAATTTACGATCATCGTCAGGTCTCTTAAGAATTCCATCTTATATGGATATGTTGCTGGACGGTTTCACCATGATCCACGTAAATTACAAGTATGAGCTTTTAGCTTTTCACCATTTCTTTCTCGAATCTCGAATGTATAAGCATGGATCAGCACCATTGGCCTTGAAACCATGTTGTTGAAGAAAAACTCCAAAACGTTTATTTCTGTCTTTAGGTGCTTATTTGAGATCGTAAAGATTCATGAAAACTGTTTCTTCAAGCTCTCTATACAGAAAAGCCGTCGATACATCAAATTATATCAGGTAAAGTTGCTCCCAGCTGGAAGTACTTCCAGCTGGGACCAACTGTACATATTTCGAACCTCCAACGCCTCATGCGCTATTTGTTAATTCATTATCTTTTGATTAACCGCCTCTGTCACTGAACCTTACCAAAAGAATCACTTGTTTCCTTGTGCTGCTTGATTAGTTCTTTCTACGCATCATTTGCCAAAACCTCAGGTTTCACTAACCTCCCATCAATGACATTCAGAGCACCTTCATAGTAATCCAACAAGTCTTGCAATTTCCTTTTCCAAATTGGCGAATCTATTTCATAAGCAAGGGGACACAACATTACATAATAAATAAATTGAGATTTTAACATGTTATTCCTCAATACCCAATAAAAATACATACTAAATATAAAAAATTATACATACATGATACATGAATTAATAAAGTGACTTATTATAGTACTGAAGAACTGTAGTTACAAGTAGAATACGACAAATAAAGCAGTAAGAAAGTATAAACAAAAAGTAAATAAATAAACTTTTGAAGAAGAAATCGTGGAAATTATAGAACTTAGCAGTGTTATAAGCCAATCGTCGGTCTAATGCAGAACTATCAATATTTAAAAAAAATCGAATAAAACCCAATTACAGTTCAAAATATGACGCTTTTGATGCAGAAACCTCTTAACTTTTTAATTCAATAAAAAAACCAATCTGGGTAATGTCTTTAGAAATCCCAATTTTAACATATTACTATATTTTAACATACAAATACCTTCGTAACGCTGAAATCCTCAAATTGCCTTGTCATAATGAAATATTGTTGAATGGAAAGGTAAAGTCTTTAAATGAAGCCAAAAAATTCAAAAATTTATATTTTTTGAAGACTTTACCTTTCAATTCAACATTTCATTAAACATACCTTGTCCTGAAAATTTTTTGACTTAGGATAGTTTTGCTTTAGACCTACGAAATGTCCGTTTGTAAATTTTCAGATAATATTTGGGAATGTTTAGTTTGTATTTTCTCCAAATATTAGTGCTGTGAACAGCCGTACGAAACAATAATTTTGAAGTAGAACCAAGCAGTATGAAAAATTCTTCAGTTAGACATGTTCAACTATTTCAGTTCATTGATTTTTTGTGAGATACTTTTAAATTTTCGGGTTCCAAAAAATTAGCCTAGCACAAATGAGTTTTGTATTCTATTTGTTGTGAACTTTATCAGTCAATGAATAATACATAGAATTAGAATAGGCAAAGTTACTGAAAACCATTACTTCGCAGAGAAGCACTTTGTTGGACTTGTTAAACACGATTCATAAAGATGTTTTTTTAGATTAATAAATGTTTTTTCGAGAAGATGTGTGCGATTATCTATGAAACGCGTGTTATAGTCAAAATACGCCCAAGGTTCTTTAAAACAACCACATCTTATCAAATTGTATTTCAGAATAGTTAATTGTATTTCAGAAAAGATTAATTATATTATAGAAAAGTCAATTGTATTTCAGAAATCATCTATTGTATTTTAGAATAATCAGTTCAATTTCAGAAAGTATCAATTGTATTTCAGAATAGTCAATTGTATTTCAGAAAAGATCAATTGTATTTCAGAAACATCAATTGTATTTCAGAAAAATCAATTTAATTTCAGAAAGGACCAATTATAAAAAAATGTCAAGTGTTTTTGACGGTGATTGCGCACGTGAACCACAATAACACACACATTTTTATCAAAAATCTGCTTTCAAAATTTAACATTACAACAGTAATATCAGGCTTAGGCCATTCACCAATGTTAAACTCAATTAAAATAATCAGCCAAAAACTTTTGGCTCAATTCTCAATATTTTTCATAAGGTATTTTCTAAAATTAAATTAATTTTTATGAAATACAATTGATGCTTTATGAAATACAATTGATCTATTCTGAATTACAATTGATGATTTCAAAAATAGAATTGAGTATTTTGAAATATCAATTGTTACTTTCTGAAATTAAATTGATTATTCTGAAATACAATTGATGCTTTCTGAAATAAAATTGACTATTCTGAATTACAATTGATGATTTCTGAAATTGAAACGATCATTTCTGAAAAGGTGTAGTGAACTTTAAAACTAAATTTTTAGTTGAGTCTGAACCTCACTTCTCCCATATACGAGTATTTCGTTTTGGTATTGTTCTTCTTCAAGGATTGTGTTTTGGAAATAACAACCAGTTTCCGCAAATACGAATTAATTTTGTTTCCATCGTGATTTAATTGAAGGCAGGAGCAATGGTCAATTACTTTATCCATATAAGTTGCTTGTGCAAATTGAAAATAATACAGGACCAAAAATTGAACCTTGGGGTTCACCGGATGGAATATGATTAGCACTTGAATTAGTTTTTATGTGTTTCGTTATCTTCTGATATAAATAAACCACTTTTACTTCAAAAGTTTCCTCCATACTACGAAAGTTGGAGGTTTGTTGTATCAAATTACTAATAAAAATCCACATTGTAAGTGAAAAGAATATAGTATAATCCATATAAAGATTGGAGCTAATTTTACAAAGGCAAAATTGATGTCAATTTTTGGATAGAACTATGGATTGGCTGCAGTAGTGTAATGGCCAGTCAGTTCACCTGATTTGTCTTGTAGAGGTATTTAGGTAATATAGTATTTTTAAAATAAATAAATATTTGTAATTGAAGTACTTTACAAGATTTAATTTGGAAAGCAAGCAATTAAATTGAAAAAGCAGTTTGTGGCTTTAATTTTGTGTGAGAATGAAGAGGTTTTTTCTCCTTGCTCTTGGACGTGCGAGTCTTTGATAGTTGTGAGATAAAATCGATGATAAATAATGGAGATTTAAATGAATGCGAGGGCACGATGGGGTGTCGAGTGGTGGATGGACAATTGCAGGACCGCGAAGTCAAGTGTCCGCACGAGCCCATTATAAGAAGCAGCAACGCCGGGATCACACATAATGGCCCCGTTGGAGGGCCATTACCGGCAATACAATAAGAACGGAGTTACCGTTCATTGGACTTCAATAGAAATTGGTTTTGTTACTGCCGTTGCGGGAAAGCGTACAAATAATTTGTAACTTCTCTCTATGATTGTGAAGCAACCGTATGAATCTTTTTTTAAACATCACTCTTTTCTACTTTTTTCATCATGGAAATGTTTCAAATAAAAGAATACATCTTTTTTTCTCATTATACAGAAACTCTACAATTACATTAATTATTCAACGCTTACTCTTTAACAACCAATCACAGCGTTAATCCTGCATCGACTTAACGCAATAAGCAGAACATACTTAAGTACAACTCTTCAACCTAACTTCTTCTTACTTATTAAAAATATCAATTGCCAATTAAAAATCTAATAATATGCTATCAAAATAATGTAATATATCACCAGATAAGGGTATAACAGTCTAATAAAATACCATTCGCAATTTTTTTTAACTATGTTGCTTTTTGGGCAACCGAAATAACTATGCCTAAAACTAAAAACTACGGTTACACGCAAGAGTTCATTTTTGGCACTATTGACATTAGTGGAATAACACTAATATTAAAAAATACGTCAATTTTTTAAAAATTCACATTACATTCGATATTTTTGAAATTGAAAATTATTGGCCATCAGAAGACATTATCAATAAAAGATAATTAAATTTTAAATTATGCAAGTCTTATTATATTTTTAAATCAAACATTTCTGGTTTTATTAGTTAAAGTTGATAATAAGTTGTGAGGGGCAATTCTCTTGAGCATAAAAATATGAATTAAGAGCATCTTCCTAGACACCCGCTATAAATTTTCCGTTGGAGATAATAACAAAGAATGGATAATCCATCCCACTTTTTTGAAGCTTCTTTGCAAATTATGATCAAATAACTGATAATTTATGCGAATCCCAAGAGGGCGCGTTTGGAAGAAAAAATTGTGAAAAATCATGAAATCGAGCATTAGTTCTGCAGTCATAACTCAAGTTTCCCTCGTTAGATTTTCAATTTTTTTTCAGATTTGGAATCTAAATTGATCCTGCCAGAGAGTTACCTTCTGTAACCTAGCAAAAAATTAATTAGAGGGGTCCAAAGTTAAGGTACTTTTAGATCATTATATTTTTTTTTGTACATTCTCCATTTTCTTTCCTTCTGGTAAAAATTAAAGAAATGACTTCTAAATCATCTACAAAAAAAATTATACAAAAATGTTGTTTGTACTACCTTTTATGACTGCAGAACTAAACCACTATATTTTACGTTTAGGAAATTGCCCTATTAATGTGATAGAAAAGATGAATGATGGTCAACGTGATAAATGGCAAAAGAGCCTAATAATAAAAAAATAGACATGGACTGCGTTTTACTCGAGCAAATCAAGCCAGCTTGAATGCAGGCTTGATTTGACCTTTTACATGTAGTTTAAATGGCCGAGGTCAGTCCAGCCGAATTCAAGCTGGGTTGAGTTGCTCGAGATAAACGTAGTCATGGATGGAAGCGGAGATGGAATAAAAGTACCGACCCGAATATATTGCATCAAATTTTGAAATGTGAATACATTTTCTGCTTTTACCTGTTCATTCAGTAAATTTTCTTTTCCTTTCGCCTTTCTGATTGAAGTTAGTAATTTTTATCCAGCTATTTTCATTCGACCTCTTTTCATCTATTATACATTCTACTACATTCTAAAACATATAACTAGTCGTTGTGCATTATATTACATAATTAATTGCCAATAAAGGACTCATATAATATGTAAAACTTTTCGATTTTTTGGTGAAAATCTTGTTTGCAAAAATTAGTTTTAGTAAGATAAATTTGTGATTTAAGGGCCATTTCCTAAACGGTAAATATAGTGGTTTAGTTCTGCACTCATAAAAGCTAGTACGAACAACATTTTTGTATAATTTTTTTTGTAGTTGATTTAGAAGTCATTTCTTTAATTTTTGCAAGAAGGAAAAAAATGGAAAATGTACAAAAAAAATATAATAATTTAAAAGTACCTTAAATTTGGACTCCTCTAATTAATTTTGTGCTAGGTTGTGACAGGATGTAGCCTAATCAATTTAGATTATAAATCTGAAAAAAAATTGAAAATATAAGGAGGGAAACTTGAGTTATGACTGCAGAACTAATGCTCGATTTCATAATTTTTCACAATTTTTCATCCCAAACTCGCGCGCCCTCTAGGGATTCGCATTAATTATCAGTTATTTGGTTATAATTTGCAAAGAAGCTCCAGAAAAGTGGGATGAATTTTCTATACCTTGTTATTATCTCCAACGGAAAATTTATCGCGGGTGTCTAGGAAGATGCTCTTAAAGATTAAATTGGTGAATTTCCTGAAAATTGTGTAAAAATTTTATTACGCACTTGAAAATAAGTAAAGAAAATTAATTTCGTACAAAAATAAATCGACTGATCTTAAAATTTTGCCTCTCAAATAAATTATATACCGGGTGTTACTTAAATACACATCAAAAATTCAATAGGTGATTCCTTGTTCATTGTATTAAAAATTTTTCCTTTTGTAGATTTTTCGAAAATCCCTTTATTTTAATCGTAACGTCAATAAAATTTTCAAGAAATACAATAGGCAAATTCGCGTGGCAGTAATATGAGGTATGGAATGTTATTTTGACGTCAAATTTTAAAACTGTATGAATAGCGGTATGTCAAATATGAAACTATACTCGAACGATGGTTTCATGGAGGGCCAAAATCAATTTTTTTAATTGCATATGAAAGAACGGATTGTATGCTAGGTTTGTACAGAAGCCATTTTTCTTTATTTTGTGCCAAAGTATTAAAAAAAAATTCCTAAAATATCCAAAAATATGCTCTACTTTAGACCGTATTTTCGGTGTTAAAATTTTTTCTTTGTAATTTCTGTTTCTGTACGTGCCTAGATTTATGTATTATTTAAACAATTTATTTTGAAATTTATAAATATATTTAAAGATACGCCCAAGGGATGGTTATTTGTAAGACGAGTTTTAGTAATTTTTAATGTAAAGATTGCTGATATTCGTCTCAAAGTTTAGGGGAGTTGTTCATTAATTATAAATCTTTTTTCGTTATTCTAATGTGTCTTCTAAATATTTCATCAAACATCAAACATAACAATTAAATTTGTCAAAAGTGGTTTTTGTTTTCGTGTGTTGCATGTGTGTGGTTAGTAAATTTGAATGTGACATGTCCTAAAAGACATACTACTCCCTTAACTGACGTACCAAATTCTCATAATATTATGATGACGCGAATTCGCCTCATGTTTTTAATACAGGGTGTCTCGTTATTCGAACGATAACCGTTAACTGGGGATTCTGCAACTCAAAATAAGTCAATATAACCACATTTATCTATATCCAAAAGTACACCGTTGAGGAGTTATAGGCGTCTGAAGTTGATTGAAAAAAAATACATTTTATTTAATTTCTCCGACACTAATAGAGATTTTGTTATACAAATTTGTGTACCTAAGTTTTTTAAACATAAGCTCATTTTGTGAAAATTTTGATACCTGGAAAGTGCTTAAGACGAAGATGGTATGCATAAATTAGCTCAGAACTTTTTAGTCAATTGCTAAGTTAAGTTTAAAACTATCTCTTGTCGTGCAAAATTTCAATTGTAAGATTTTTTGTCTCTTAGTTTTTTCTTCTAGGTTGTACCGGTTTTGAGTAAAATTTGAAAATCTAAATCAAAGCATAAAAGGTAAGTTTGCAAAGGCTGTAGCCGGGTAAGCATTGGCAATGTACCAATGCACCGATTTTGCTAACTTTTTTTTCAGAGATGTCTTATTAACTAACATTAAGTTTTCTCAAATTTTGGCTTCGAAATGTACATGGTCTTCTTTAAAAAAAATAACATTAATTTTTGTACATTTTCTTTTTATTTAAAACCGTAAGCATGGTAACGCTTATAATCTGACGTTACTTCAAGTTTTTACTTATTTGTAATTCATTTGGTATTTTTCTAAAAAGTCTTAAAATGGACCAAAGTTATTCTTTTAATGAATACACCGATATGCTATTGGTATTTGGTGAATGTGGAAGTAATGGTAGAGCTGCTTCTAGGAGAATGAAAAGTTTCCAAATCGACGAAAACCTCACCATTCGACGTTCGCCTCTGTGGAGAGACGTTTACGAGAAACAGGAAAGCTGGAAAATGACCGAAGAAATGCAGGACGACCAAGGTCTGCTCGAAATGTGGAAGCAGAAGAAGAAGTTTTGGAAACTGTAGAGATAAATCCTCAAATCAGCGTAAGAGAACTTTCTTCGCAATTAGATGTAAATAAAGATGCTGTGTTTAGAACTCCAAAGGAGCAATTACTGCATCCATTTCACATCCTTGGAGTTCAAGAGTTATTGCCAATTGACAGAAACAGAAGATTTACTTTTTGTCGATGGGTTAGAGGCAAACGAAACATTTTAAGGAACATCTTATTTACTGATGAATCTTGTTTCACCAGGCACGGATTGATCAATACACATAACATGCACCAATGGTCGCAAGACAATCCACATGGATTACTTGTAAAAAGCCACCAAAGGCAGTTTTCAATTAATGTGTGGTGTGGCATTATTGATAATTTTGTTATCGGGCCATTTGAATTGCCTCAAAGGCTTAATGGCTAATCTTATTTACAATTTTTAAAAACAGATCTTCCTACATTACTTGAAGATGTACCTCTGGCCATAAGGAAGAAAATGTGGTTTCAACAAGACGGAGCACCACCTCATTTTGCTAGAGACGTCAGAAATTATTTAAACCAAAATTTTCCAAGGCGATGGATTGGTCGCGGTCCGGATGCTCCAGTTGTCTGGCCGCCACGATCACCGGATCTGAATCCTCTTGATTTCTTTTTTTGGGGATGTTTAAAGGAAAAGGTTTATAGCACCCCCATTGAAAACCGAGAAGATTTTTGGAGACGGATAGTAAATGCAGCCGATGAGGTTCGTCAAATGCCACACATCTTTGATTCTGTGCGGTTTTCATTAATGTTATTATTATTTTTAAGTTGTTTTAAAATAAATTTGTTAGAATGTTCCATTTAAATAAAAAGACTTTAATTTTAGTTAATTTATAACTGTTTTCTAAACGCAAACCTAAATTACTCTGGTTTAGGGTTTTAATAAACGATTAAAAATTAAATAAATAGAAATTTGTACGTTGAGTTGATTTGGATACTTTTTGCTATAACTTTTAGAAGCAGCTCTTCAATTACTTCCACATTTTAAGACTTTTTAGGAAAATACCAAATGAATTACTAATAAGTAAAAATTTCAAGTAACGTCAGATTATAAGCGTTACCATGTTTACGGTTTTAAATAAAAAGAAAATGTACTGCAAACTTACCTTTTATGCTTTGATTTAGATTTTCAAATTTTACTCAAAACCGGTACAACTTAGAAGAAAAAACTAAGAGACAAAAAATCTTAGAATTGAATTTTTGCACAACAAAAGATAGTTTTAAACTTAACTTATCAATTGGCTAAAAAGTTCTGAGCTAATTTATGCATACCATCTTCGTCTTAAGCACTTTCCAGGTATCAAACTTTGGTAAGATTTTCACAAAATGAGCTTATGTTTAAAAAACTTACGTACACAAATTTGTATAACAAAATCTCTATTAGTGTCGGAGAAATTAAATAAAATGTATTTTTTTTTAATCAACTTCAGACGCCTATAACTCCTCAGCGGTGTACTTTTGGAAACGAGACACCCTGTGTATGAAAATTCAGGTGTTACCATGGATATGATTCAATGGATGTAATGGATATAATTCAATAGGATAGAATATTCATGGTATCTTCCAACGAATGCAATATTTGAGGAGAATATTAGATTCATGTCTCCTAGGTTATGTTTGACATTTTAAACAATTAAAAATTCTTATAAATTAGATCCCTAGATTAATAATTAATTAAAATTTTGTACTTCTTAAAATCTACATCCCCCTGTATCTTTGAAACGGAACAATTTTCGAAAAATAACCGACGGTATAAATTTTCATAAAATAACCCTGTATCTACAATCTACAATAACAACTAAAACGAATTTTTGAATAGAGGGGAACTAACAAAGTAAAGGTAAAGATATCAAAATTGATAGTGGTATTAAATTATAAAAATTTATATCACACAGTTCCATTTTTACCATATTTTTTGATAAATTCTATCTCACTAAATCCTCAATTCTTTTTGAATTTATATTTTGTACTTACGTTGATGTACGGGAAGTAAAAAAAGTTAAAAAATTTTAAATATTTTTTTTTTCAGTTTAGAGTAATTTTACTTCCTCGCAGCGCTGGGACACCCTGCAAGTTAAAATGGTTCATTTTGCGATTTAGTTTTTTTATTATAATTCAAAATACATAAATCAAAATTTTTTAAGTTTCTTTCTTTCACCGAATGCATAAAAATCTTAAATTTTTAAAATCGCTTAGTGAATCTTCTTAAATTGTACTAAAAACATATAATTTAATATCTTAAATTTTGAAGCATGTTTTGATTTTTTAGTGGAAATATAATTATTTCGAATGATTTTTCAAAACGTGCGTAAATCTTTATATATTTTTTTTATATTTTTTTGAAAATGTTGCCTCAGTTATCTGTTAAGACCACAGGAACAATTATTTACAAAATTGAAAATTAAAATTAACATCGCATTATATTAGTTGCTCTTGACTTTTCTATTAGTACTTGTAAAACTTATTTTTGAACTGGCCACAAATCTTTAATTTTAATACATGATAATTGGTTTTAGTCCTTTTTAAGTCAAAAAGAGAACTGTTTTAGATATTTTGGTTTTCCCTGTATTTTAAAAATTAGTTAGTTTATAGTATTTAAATATCATTCAAAGTAAACAAAATCCAGAGGCGTAACTGGTAGATTTTTGCCCTTAAAAAGGTTTCAAAATGGGGTACCAGATTTATAGAATTCGGTACAAAAATTAGGAACAAACGTTCAAAATTCAAACTTTTTCTGAAAAAATCACCTAAATAACTAATAAAAAGTCGATGTAATTTCTGGACTTTTGTCCTTTGGAAAAAGGTGCAGACTATCGTTTTGAATTGTTAATTAATCTTTTGTTTTGTTTGTCAACTTTAAAAGGCTCAAGTTCTTGAAAGCCTTTTCCTAGACGATTTTCGTAATTAAAATGTGTGTATATTGTTGAACAAGGCAAAATAGCAAATTAGTTTTTGGTGGTGCTAAACTATTTTGTCATCTAATGTATTTAGATTTTTTGAACACGGAGTAGTTACACTTGCTTAATTTGTTTGATTGTTTGCTCAGTAAAATTCCTAAACCTTCAATGTAAATACTATCTACTCAGTAAAAATACTAATTGCTGAGTAAAATTATAAAATGCTCATTAAAACTACTAACTGCTTATTAAAATTACTAAGCGCTCAGTAAAATTACTAACTGCTTAGTTAACGTACTAAGTAAATTCTTAAACTACATTCATAACCTCCAAATTGGTGTTAATTTCTTACGTTCGCACATTTTCAGAATGATTCGTATCCACGAATTTAAATTGTTCCTGGGATTTTAAATAGGAAAGCTCCGTGACCAACACAATGAATTTTTCTGTACTGTTTCCATTAACCATTTTGTTGGTTTAAAGGTAAAATTCATTAATTACTAGTAGTAATTTTTAATTTGGTAAAAAGCAAGGATTTTATTAATCTCTGAAACAAAAATCTGTACATTGTCAGAATCAATAATATTTTAGTTTACCGAAAAGTTCTAAAAATTTTCCTTGATTTGAGAGATTTAAAGCTATTTAATTTCCAAAAAGTTTAAAAGTCTCGCGAGTGTGTCCGGTATTAAAAAAAGGTGACAACGGTGATCCGGCTAATTACCGTCCGATTTCGGTCACAAGTGTTATATCCAAATTATTTGAAGTTATCATCTGCGAAAAAATCAGCAACTATCTAAAGAAGTACAACATCTTCAGTGATTGTCAACACGGTTACCGAAAGCAAAGGTCCACTGAATCTGCTACATCAAAATTTTTAACATATATTAATGAACAATTAGACAAAAATAAACTTGTAGCAGCTGTTTTTACGATCTCTCCAAAGCCTTCGATATGGTTGATGGAGAGATCGTGAAAGGGAAGCTATATGCCATGGGTATTCGAGGCAATTATCTTAATGTTATACAGTCCTTTATGGAAGGTAGGAAACTATTTGTAAAAATTAATAATGAAAATTCAGATGTATATAATATTAACTTATGTGTTCCACTGGGATCTGTGTTGGGGCCCTTATTGTTTTTATGTTATATTAATGACCTTACAAATAATGTTACACACGGTTACTTAATAAATTTTGCTGATGACACATCTATTGCGGTTGAAGCATCTAATATAGTAGAGCTTCAAGATACAGTTAATCTCTGCAGTGTGATGCTAAAATTTATTCCTGCAAATAAAACAACAAATGTAACGTAGTTACAACGATATTCCCGATGAGGTAGGTGGTCGGCTCCAGTAATCCAGTGAAGAAGGGGTGGGAAATACAAAATCTGAAATGTACCGCGAAGGATACCCAAGGGCGCCACGTGATCTAACAACCACCAAACCCGAAATCAATCACGAAACTTCAAACCTCACAGGAATACCAAAATTAACAAAGCTTTAATTAAAATCGTGAGAGAAAAAAAAAATATAATGACTTGATGCAAATATGACTTTAAGGTAAATTCAATTTATCTGAGTTACTAATAACACGCACTTATACTTATGTACTTATAGGAACTGTTGCAATCAATAATCAACTGTTTACCACAAAAATATATTTATAAAAATTAAACACAGCTTCGCCTCATTAAGGCTACACAAAAGTAAAAATAAATCCATAAATCATTCAGAACTATTACTAATGTGCCATCTATCATCAAGGGAACAGAAGTGCAAAATATTTACAAAATCAGTAGCAGTGTTCCAAATGTAATCAAGGGAACAGAAACAAACACAAAAAAAAAATATATAAACAAAATTATTAATAACGTTCCAAATATGATCAAGGGAACAGAAAGACAAATGCAACCCCAAATATGTTTTACATTTAGGCGTACGAAAAATAACGTTATTAGTCGCTGACAATTATTCTCTTATTTTTGAATATAAAATGGCGTGACACGCCAACTAACAAATATAAATTTACAATACTGATCCTCAATGAGAGGAGAATAAATATTTTGGTGCACAGATGTTCACAAATTCGCACCGACGCACAGTGGGGTATTTGAGGCAAAAATCCGGTCATAATTACATAAGGTCCTATACCATCTCAATTCACAATAAAAGACAATATCTGATCAAAATTTAGGTTTTATTAATAAAAATACGTAAAAAAATAAACATTAACATAAAAAACCATAAGGAAAATCATAAAAAATATAGATGGGTATAAAGTTCTTAATAATTTCATTCGGAATCGCTACTTCCGGATTCACTGAATACATCCTCGTCATCTTCGACAGTCTTTTCTTCGTAGTTCGGTGTTGCCGCAATTAAAATGGTCTTTGCCTCATCGGAAAACGGTAAGCTTTTATTTTTATTTTTTGGACGACTACAACTAATTAGAGGATCTGATGTTAGAAGCAATCTATTTAATATATCTCTGTTACAATCAATTCTTGAAAATTTTCTTGCGAAGTCCACCCGATATTTTCTAAAATGTTTATTGCGTGCCTCAGAGGCCTCCTCAGACAATTGTCCAATTGGCAGAATTGCCTCTGCTATTACCTGCGCACCGTGCATCAGTATTTTGTGCACCGTAGGCGACATAGGATGCCAGCCGTATAATTTTACATACAGCTTGGCAGTGTCTTGGGCATAATCAGCGAATTTTTGGTGATCAACCTCATGTGATTCTTGAGGTGATATCACCTCAAGAATCACTTTGAATCTCTTTATCAAGTCGATGTCGATGCCGGTAATACGCGCAGAGCATTCAGCATTCTGAAAAAATCTCCTGGACGTATTACCATCATTACTATTTCCGTAGCCAACTTTAGGAACATCAACAAGCAGGCCCATTTCTTCTCTGAAACATTTTTGTATTTTCTCTTTTGTTTCCTTAACTATTTTTTTCTCTTCTGGCGTACGGGCTTGCCACTTTTTCAGTGGTTCTTTATATGCCAAATGCAACAGTGACTCAAAAAACCGTATTCTGGCATGGAGAACTGAGAGTCCAAACTTTAGGGCTTCACTTTTAACCGCACTTTTTTTTAATAAGTTAAATTCTTTTGATGTCTGTCCGCATATATAGCATCGCATAGTTGATGCAGTGTCTGTCGCTGAATTGCAGACCTTTCCGTCTACCATTGTAAGTAAGAGATTGTGACTGATTTTCACTGATATTTCGCTCTCTTCAGTTTCTTTCAAATTTTTTGCCTGATTTTCGTTGTATCCGATTTCTTCCTTAGTGACGTCTTTCGTTTCGTGAATGAATCGAGCTCTAATAGGTCTACAAAACCTCACCGAAGAAGGAACTGGGTTCTGCCATACGATTTTTGTTGTATGACTATCAACCGAAACAACCAACCTCACGGGAACAAGCGAGCTCACAAATATATTGGCATCATTATCTGTGGTATTTTCAAATTTTTGTTTAAATGGAGTTTGGTGGGAACCATCACATCCCCATTTCGATATCAAAAGCAGGTGTTGCTTTTCGAATTGAGTCAACGTATCTACCACTTCCTTCAAATACTCTACGAGACGCAAAGCCGTATGATCCAACAAAGCTTGAAGTTCCACATTAAAACGGGTCTTGGTAACAGTTATGTTTTCTTCATTTGGGTAGCACTCCTTTTTTACTTTTTGTAAGAGAGAATAACAAGGGTAAATTTCTTTACGTCCGCCTTGTATTAATGTCCACTGGCTTCTTGTAAAGTTGCCTTCCACAAATAATGACAGCGCTTCTCGTGGTGTATATTTCTTCGCTACAGGTTCACTTTTAGAAAAAAGTATTTTTCGGAACTTCTTAGCCCTTGTTGGCGTTGACGTCATTTCTTTTATCATCTTCGAAGTGTCCTTATTCCCGGAAGTGTCCTGACTCACACGTGCAGCGAAGGTCAATTGTTCGACAGATACCTGACCCCGTAATTCTTCTGTTCTCCGTCGCTTGCTCCTTTCACTTAATTCAGAAAATTGTTTAACTGGGCGACCGGGCTTGTGGAACCATGAAGGGAGGTCCAGTGAAGTTTTAAGCCATTCTTCATTGTTTTTTAAAAATCGTTCATCAGTATAACGAGCTGCCATCCATTTTTGCTTAAAAGAAGTCTTAAAATGCCTCAATGAACGAGACAAAACACCCCTGTCTTCAGTTGGACACGCAGTCAGTTGAGCTAGCCTATCTTCCAGTAACTTAAATTTTTCATCCATTTTCTTTCCTTTGAACTCCATCAGAATATCGTATAATTCCAGCCTGGTGATAGTTTTCACTTTTTCGGAAGTACCTACGCAAAAAGTAACAAAAATTATTTTTTGAAAAAGTATATCCATAAACTTTAAATTTCAATAAAACAAGGGGGGGGGGGATGTTAGGGGATGATTTTATTTACATTTAAAATGTAGGGCGACAAAGCGCGACACATAAACAAAACACTAATGTTATAAAAGTTTATTAACAAAAACAGGTCCTTAAAAAGAGGAATTTAAAACATAAGCCTAACAACTGAAACTTAAGGAAAAATGAATTTTATTATGTTTTTTACAAAGTACATACCTTCAGCTTCCATATGCAACAACTGATTTTCTGGTAAATCACCACACGAAGACATGTTAGCGCAGAGAAATATGTAAAATAAACGAGAGGACCAAAAACAAAGCACGCGTAACACACAATGACTGGGTTCTGAATGACTGTGCGGCCAGATCGCAGGTAATTAGCTAATTTGGGGGCTGTCCCTTGATTACCTAGATATTGTATTACCTGGAACATGCATTGTTTGCGTCATTTAGTCAATTTTATTATATCCACTTATGACCGGTTTTTTGGTTCAAATACCCCTTAGTCCGACGCCCGTTAGCTGCGTCTTAAATTTTGTAAGATTGAAATTACAAATATAGAATGTGAACAATTGATCTGATCCAGGTGATGTGTGACTGCAGATGTTCTAAGTTTTATATTTGGCAAGCAAACCAGATGACTCAAATTTGATTTTAAGTTAACAATAAAAATTTAAGCCAAGTTTTCCATTAACAGAAATAATTATTTGATCTTACTTTATTGCAAAAAAAAACTGTCTTTGTTAATTTCGGCCGAATCACGTGTGCCGTGTGCTGCCAACTTATGCGCGTCAGGAAAACCCAAAAGAATTTCACAATACCTGGTCGTCAATTCAATTTATCTCCTTAAAAAAAAATAACAGATTTCAGCTCCAGCACTGCTCCCAAAACTAAATCTGCCGATCTGCTTCCGACCCAATGGTCTCCAAAATAACAAAAAAAACCAATTCCAATTGTCGAAACACCATATGCCGATGTAACTCCACCAACAAGGATCAAAAATTTTAAATTCCCAGAATCAACCAGAACAAAAAGGCCTAAACAACAGAAACGCAAAAATAAATCACCGAGTTGCACGAATTATTAGGACATACCTTAGATCTTAGCGGCCTTAAAATCGTAGAAACATGTGGCTTTCTCGAAACAACAAAAAGAAAATGACGAAACCTCGTGCTCCAAATCCGACAATGTCGTTTGCTACCAATCTAAGCAATTCTATCTTGTAAAATTTGAATCCGGCCACCAAAATGCCGATACGATTTATAACAAGCAATTGTTTAATTCTCCAAATTCGACAACTAGAGGGCAGCACCTATCCGTTAAATAAACAAAATATTACCGACCGGTAGATCGCTATAACCAACAACGATGACTCAAAAAAAAACGAACATCCACAGGATAAAACGGGGACTATTATCCAACTAAAAATCGGCTAAATATTTCTAACGCTAAAACTTTTGTAGAAATAAAAATTAGAACACAAGGTCAAAACGACCAATTTGAAAGGAACTAGGCAACTAACCACGCTTTTAATAAACCATGTATGCCAGAGATAATGAATAAATCTTCTAAAAATAAAAATTTGGTGAACTTGAATTTTAAAATGTTACAGCAGTCATGAGTTTAGAGTCTGGTGTGCAAAAACAAGTTAATTTTAAACGAACATAAGACTATTACTATGCAATTTCATAAAAATAAAAAACCGGATTTATTCAATTCAGGATCTAATACTACAAAATTTCTTGGAATATAATTGACTCTAGACTTTTACGTAGGCGCCAAACTAAATTCCACCTACTATGCGATTCTTAAATTAAAAACTTCTCTACCAACTAAATGCTTGTTGGATGTTTACTATAGCCTAGCATATTCTTGCATGAGTTATAATGTTATTATAGGGGGACAATCTCCCCATATTAATAAAATCTTCTTAGCACAAAAGAAATTATTAGGCTAATTTATAACTTGGGATACACTGATACTTGTAGAAATGCTTTTGTGACAAACAATATTTTAACTTTTGTGTCAATTTATATTCTTAAATGTGCTGTATTTTGTTTGTTTGTTTGTTTGAAGAATTTGCAATAAACGCTGATACACATAATTACCCTATAAGAAGTAGAACTCTACTGACTATACCCAAACACAAGACCAGTCAGTATGAAAATCACCGCAATTAAAATATTTAACAAAATTCCAGCTGGTATTAGGGAAAACAAAAATGTGTACCAATTTAAGAAAAAACTTAAGGACTTTTTAATTAATAAGTGTTATTATAACCTGAGTGAATTTTATAATGAATTGGATGTATGTATGTATCGTTTGTAAATCTAAGTATACAACTATTTTGACTAAACTTATATCATGTTTATTGTGATCAACTGGTTTAATAAATTTTATCTTATCTTATGGTTTAAGGATTTTGGAAAATTATTTGATATATGCACCAGGTTTTAAAATATGGTAAATCTTAACTTTGAGCATAAATAGTACGCTAGTTTCTTAATACCTTATTATATTTCGATCCGCAGTTTATGACATATTGATTGGTACTTACCAGAGTTTGTTAGTAGTCTCGTTGCGTAGATATAATATGTTGATGTTTCTGATGATGGCCTTATGAAGGCGAAACTAGTGGCACTAGATAAATAAAGATAAAGAATGTTCTCGTTAATACAATTGGGGATCCAATCATTCATTCACCTTTACGCATATAAATGATGCTCCCAAATAATAGTCAAGATTTCATCTCAGGAATATTTCTATTTTAAACATACTTTAGGAAAATTAATCACCTTGAAAATTAAGAAATGACTGTGACATTTTTTCGGAAAGCACTATCATAATAGACAATAAATCATAAATCAACTTCGGTAAAATACCATATGTGCCGTTTTTATGTGTTTTGTGTTGGAGATTCGAGTTACGGAAAGTTAAGGCTCGTACACATCTGAGCAACGCTTTTTCTTCTACATGAATTCAAATAAGATTTATACAGCAACTCTGCAACCATACATACTCTGTAGTGATTTTAGACTTCTATGATGGTGTACTTGCTAATTTTCATTCAAATTTAAATCTGAGCTGTCACTTTAACCAAAGCGTCTTTCGGCATTTTTTCTTGAGTTATTTTTTCAGGTTATTTCTCAGTATGTTGCAAAATTTATAAAAAACATTTTTTTTCAAAACTAACATTTGTGCAGTTACAAGATTCGAGATAGTAGCGTCAACGTATTCAATTAAGTGTAGCCAACTGTGGGAAACTTAGGATTCCTACCATGCAATTTCAACAGTATCAATCATTTTTGAAGACCGTGTATCTGTTTCGTGCGACGCGTACGTGCTCAGATGTGTACGCGCCTTTAAGATATCTTTACAGTTGGTGCTCGAGGGGAAAGGAAAACGAAAATCTGAGCATCGAGCGTCAAAATCATCGTAACAAATTTAGAAGATCCGGAGGAGCTCCGATGCTGTTACAAAGAATAAAGAAGAACGCCAATTATAATATATCATTTTTTGTTTTTTTTCCATTTGACTAAAAGATCTGTTTTAGTAATCTTTCGACCTTAATACTTTGAAAAGTTTTCGAATTTTGTTACTGATTATTTACACTTCCCTTTAAGCATGCATAAAGCTTTTTAAATCAAGCCAATTCAATCATGAGACATTAATTAACCAGTTGATTTCATGAATTACAATTTCATCAAAACTTGCTTTTCATCGATAGTCTTTATTGAAAAATTTTAACAATACAAGTAATGTTTCATCGACAGTACGTTTCTTCAACTAACGTTCATTAGGATATTACCTGTTCAATGATTTTTTTATCGACAATTAAGTGTTTCAATGAAAAGATCATTAGACACTCCTCTCTTCTCTTTTATTAATAAAATCAGACTTCAAATATCTATAGCTAAATACGATATTTATGACGTTGACATAGATTCTAACTATCAACCAAGTATAATGGTTGATACTTTTTGGGCCACATCCATTCTCCATTTCTGGAAGATTTTATAATCGGGATAATCCTTTAGTTCTCACTAACGCAATGGCTTCCAATTAATTAATTGAAGGAGGAAAATAATGAAGTTTTGTATTTGTTCACTAAAGCTATGTAGCTATATAAAATAGTTTCATAAATTAATGTAAGGGAAAGCTACTTTATGATACAAAGTATAAAATGTTGGTTTGTGATAATTTAGAAAAGTGTTTTTATAGGATTAGAGTAGAGAGTAGAGGATGAAGTTGGTGAATGGAGTTGAAATTATATTGACATGTTTACACAACGATGCAGATGAAATAAATGAAAGCAGTTATTACTGTCATTAGAGGAAGAAGAGCACAATGGGACGATCCATGATCATAAAGCCAGATGAAAACTGTACAAATTGTGCATTAATGTAACTTCCGTAATTTAGCATCTATTACGTCCAATTGAAACAAATCAGGCCCGAGTGAAATAAACGTAATTGAAAAGTTTCCCCGGCTTTAGGTGCGCACACAAACACAACCATGCAGTTTTGTGCCCCAATCAAGATCCATTATGCGCTGCTGCCGGCATTGGGAGGCCGCCGACTGTAAATAACGAATACAAACACTCAAATGATATGTTAATTGCTGTATAACTAGAGGGTAAACTTCCCTGGATTAGGGGATGCATAACCGGGCTTGTTAGTCGCCTGGAAAGGCACGTTCTCGAAACGAATATGAATAACAAATATCTCCATTTGCATCACATAATGGACCTCTCTGTCTTCCTCCGTCTGGCACTTGGAAAACATCACCAGATATACACTGAACTCCTGATACTCAGATCCCTTTCCAGATTTAATGACTTCTACCATTCTCATGTTTTATTTAAATATCCTCTAAGAGATGATCTTTTCTTTAAAAATACTTGCGCATAACTTTTACATCTTTTTGTTCTTTTTTACTAAAAACACCAATTATTTTAATTATCAACATTTCTGCTTTTAATAAAAATATATGCCTAATTACAACAATAACATTTATACCGATTATTTACAAAATACAAAGGCCTCATAATTATTATTATTACAAATAAATTTAACCAACATAATCGGTTTAAACCGTGTTAACTAGCATTTGTTGCTCTTAAATCATTTGTATTACATGATGCAATTATAAACCAACGCATTTTCAAGAAAAATTGTATAAATATTCGGGAGCAAAAATTTTAGTTCAGTTGGTAACGCAGTGATTTTATTGTTATAAAATGGTTGCTGTTACTTTATTTTTTGTGTTGGTTGCATCCGCTTCTTATTCAGTAAGTTTTATAAAATAAAAAAATTAAAAATTTTTAAAAGTAAAGTGTTTGATGGTAATCGAAAATATGTGAATAACAATCATAATGTTTCTTTACTCAACTTTAATTTTCAATTTTATTTTTGAATTATGGTTAAAATATCATACATTCATTTTATGTGGCTCCCTTTAAAATGAACACTCTGTATAGTGTTTAATAAAAAATAATAATTCTTGCTGATAATGGCGTTATAAAAAGAAATATAAAATATTTCTACAAATTTTCGTATTTTTTATTAAATTAATGGTAAATTTTTGTTTATGTAATTTGAGTTAATTTTTAATTTTTTGTTTTTTTGCTTTGAGTGAATTCTTAGAGAATTCACAAGTTTTTATATTAAAAAAATGCAGTTTATTACCTTAACTAGATCAGATTATTTCAGAAGTTTGTTTTAGTGACTTCATAAAATTATAAAAAGAAACCGTCTGTTTAAATTTATGTTTTTTTTTCATTTTTAACCATAATTTCATTAGCTTAAAATGAACGAATTTGTGTGGTATCAAACTTTTATCATCTTTCAATGAATTTTTATGATTAAAATTGAGTTTGGTGTTTGGTTAAATTTTTAAAGAATTTGAATGTTACTTTTTGGGATAAAAATTTGAATGTAGTTATCCAATTTTTAGATTTATACAGAATGATGAAAACATAAAATAACATTCTTTTAATACACTATTTTTGAAAAATAATTGAAAACTGAAAAACTATATTTTTTGTGATTTTCTTTCAATTTTTTTTAATGATTTTTGTATTTCTATTTTTACCAATTGAAGGAACATGGTTTTAGCTTTCTATTGATCATTTTTAAAGTCTTTATGTACATTTGGTTAAAGGATATACCGATCTTTCACAAAAATCGGTAACCTTAAATTCAAAACGCTGTCAACTCCAAAACTAAAGAAGATCGACTCCTATTTTTTTGGGATTGAACAAAACAATATACTCTACTTTCTTTCGCTGAAGTTTAATCCATTATTATGATCCCTCAAGTAGCTAAGTTTTTGTTTTCTAAAAAAATATTAGTTTTGTTGCTAAAAAGTTTTGTTTCTAAAAATTCATCCAAAAGCTGAAATATTTTAAAATGTTATTTATTTATCTCTGAAAGTCATGTTTGTATCAAAATAATATAAACGTAACTATAAAAGTAGGTAATTTTGGTCGAATTTTTTAGTAGGGTACCTACTAATGTAAAAAAAACAGAATTTTTAGATTTCAAAGAAAGGATTTTTGGAGTTTGAATAACCCAAAACTGCATATAGGTACAAACTAATGAATTTCAAGAAAAATTGTACAATTTTTCTAAAAAAATTTTTGGTTCTGTTAGTAACATATTAAATTTATTTTTATAAAATGGTTGCTGTTACAATTATAAATTAAAAGAGAATACAACATTTTCAATTTTTTTAGTATCTATTGTTAAAATATCATAGTATTTAAAATTAAAAGTAATTATGGCAGATTTTAAGATATTTCTAAAATGTTAGGTAATTTTCATTATTTATAGGCAATTTTCATGTTAGAAATTAATTATAATATTTTTTATAGTAATCTTTGTGAAACAAAATTTAATTTTATTTATTTATTTACAATTTTTTACATAAGTCATTTTTATATGAATTTTTAAAAATATTTTTCAAGCCTGATGATGATCTAAGGATCGAAAATGCATTAGCTATTTTTAATAAAAAAATTGTATTTCAAATAAAGACTATAATTGAAAAGAAATTGATTTGATTTATATAAAAGAAATACATATACCAGGGACAATTATATTATTGATAAATTAATTCGAATCTTATTTTTAGTTTTTTTCTTGATTTTGTGTTAATTTTCGTCAAATTTTAAGGAATTTCAAAGGATTAGCTAATTTTTATGTTAAAATTATTTCCTCATTTTTTATTGAAAATTATGAAAAATCTTCCAATAAAAATATTCAATTTTTTGAGAAATAATCGAAAGACTGACGAAGTGTAATAGTTTTGTGATTTTGTCAACATTTTTCATTGATTTCTATATTTCTATTTTAACCAATTGAAAGAGGATTGTTTTAGTTTTCTAGTGATCATTTTCTTAAATCTTTATTTAGATTGGTTAAGATTATATTACCGATTAACTTATGTTTCGCAAGAATCGGTGATCAATTCAATTCAAAACACTCCAAAACTAAAATATCTAGTTTTGGACAATAAAATCATAAAATTTGATGTACTTTCATACGCTGAATTTTGATCCATCAGGAATGGACACCCAGTTTTAGCAAAGTTATACATTTTCTACAAAATATAATTAAATTAGATGCAAAAAGTTAAAAATATAAAATGCGAAATGCGAAATGGTCAAACAAACTTACACTCTCCAAAACCCAAAAATAATATAATTAATATAATTATTATTTTATCTCTTAAAGAATTTTTCTAGAGCACTTCGATTTTAATATTTTTTTTTCAAATTATGGGTAAAATATTATACATAATAACTGATTAAAATAATAATAGCAGATGACAGTGGCGTATCCGAGGGAATTTTATGATATTTCTATAATTTTAGGTGTTTATTGCTTAAGTAAAAAAAAATTTCATGTCTCCATTCTCAATTTATTTTGAGTTTTTTCTACAGAATTTCTTTTTTTATGTTCAAAATTTTTAGTTTTTAGATTTTAAGGCTGTTTTCATCAAATTTTGAGAAACTACAAAGCTTTTAGCTAATTCGAATGAGTTTCTAGTAAAGTCAAAGGTTTTTATTTTTTAAAGTGCCATTTATTTCTTCATTTTTTTTTTAATTTATAAAATTATGATAAATCTGCATGATTCGATTTAAAGTAAATTTCCAATAATCATGTATTTTTAAACTTTAAGTAGAAAAATTAGAAAATTTCTTTTTGCTTTTAAATAAATTTTTATCTGAAATTAAACTTTTTTACAAAGATAATTAAAAATGTCAATAATGTGAAATTTTAGAAAGTTTCCTAATTTGTAAACGACATATTTCTTTTAGATTTTTTTTAATTTTTCATTGAATTTTTACCAAATTTTGAACGTATTTCAGCGTTTTTAAGTTAAAATCCAGGAACTCAAATAAAATTAAAGTAAATTTTTATCAAATTTTTCTATTAAAGAGGAAAGCCGGTATATTCGGTAGAGTCTTGAGTTTTTGATCATAGAAAGTTTTCTTCTAAAGATTTTTTTTTAATTTTCTCTTTGGGATGCAATATGGAATCCTCAGGCTGTAAATTTTCCAATTTTTGTCTTTGGGATGATAAAATTACGCGTATTTTACTTATTTTTTAAAACAAACCCCACGAAATCTACAATATATTTTCGAGTTTTTCAAAGTTAATTTAGAAAAGGATATACCAAGGCATGCTTTGTATTAAATTTATAACATAAATAGTGCAGTATAACATCGTTATAGGCTTTTGAAATTTAGAAATTTTATGCACTTTTAAAAATTACCCCAAATAAATATAAAACAAAAATATACGAAAAAAAAGGGAATCTTGACATTCTCTTAAGTGTCCAGAAGTGATATGTGAAAACCGATTTTGCTTTTCTGTACTTCCTCTTTGAAATCGACAAATATTTACATTGAAATCGCCTATACCCAAATTACACCAGATAGACTCCTAAGGCTGGTTTTGGTCGAATTTTTAGATAATTTTGGATTTTTTAGATAAAAATGCAAGGGTATTCACATCTTTTTAGTTATTTGTCTGATTTAAAGGGAGATCAAAATTATAGGGCTTTAATTAGAAATACTTAAGAGAATAGTCTTACCGAATTTACCATTCAACTGATCAAATTTGAAATTCGGTTGAATTTTGCGTTTTTGATCATAACTGAAGCTTTTTTTGGCTAATTTTGGTCTTTGTTAGAAAAAAAAGGTATGTACAAAAAAGTAACTATCAACGGAACTTTAAATTCAATTGCTTGAATTTACAGACTACCCACTCAAGGTAATCATGGAAATTGTCCATGGCAACCCATATAGGTAACAAATTTATTTCTAAATAGTCCAACTGGCAGTTTTATCTGGACAGTATTCCGAAATTAATTTTGTTATTTCGTTTGTGGTTAGTCTGAGTTATTGATAACGAGGGGGGGGGGGCTGTGGTAACTTGGAGGAAGCTGAAATTCCTCGAAATTTTCAGACTTTTTTCAGTTTTTCGTTTGTAACTTCTAAAGCGTTTTTAGCGTAATATATCTACTTACAAAGTTGAAGAGCTTTAAATTTCCGAAAGTATTTTTTAGCTCAATAGTTACCGAGATACTGTGGTTCAAAGATACAACATATTTATGAAATTATCAAAAATAAGTACGTGGGCATTGGGTGGTAAATGAAGTTAAAAGAAGAAGAGTTGATTGCATTGGATACACTCATAGATTCTTCTTACCAATCCATTGTAGATTCTGAGGATTCAGCATTGCATCCTGTGAAAGTTAAATTCTTGAAAGTGCTGAAGAAAATTAAAGATAGAGGCCCTACTGCTGCGATGTGGATCCAATACTTCCCTATGTGTACTCTAATGAAAAGTTTCATCAGAGCTCAACGTATGAGTAGCTGGAACCTCCACTTTGTTTCGGTCAGAGAAATTATCCTCTACTTCCATGGAGCTGGCCATTTAAACTACGCCACACTCATACTACCAGGATATGGTCACCTTAAAAGACAAAATGGATTCTCAAGAATATGAAAAGTTTACTACTAACGGCTATTAGAAGAACTGACAAATTATCTTCAGGCATCTGGTCATGTAAGACCATACAGCAGGTTCTTATGCAAGTCATGAAAAGTTGTAGCGGGCTGACTCATCAGTGCTCATAGTGTCAGTGATTGTGTGTTATCTTGATGGATTGTGGTTATGCTATGTTTCCAATGTGTCATTGAGCAGATAGAAGGGTTCACTGGAGTACTCTCAAAGAAAACTCATCAGCAGCACATGGATATGAGACCTTCCCTTATTGACAGGGATAATTTTTTCATCAGCACTTTCGAGAATTTAATTTTCATAGGATGCATTGCTGGATCCTCCGAATCTATCTTGGATTGTTAAGAAGAATATACTGTATCCACTGCAATTAACTCTTCTCATTTCAACGAAATCCAAAAGAAATTTAATGCTCATCAACTTTGTTGATGTATTTCGCTAAAAACGCATGATATAAAAGTTATAAGTGAAAAATTTTTAAAAGTCCGAAAAGAGACAAGGACTCTTTAATATTAATTAAATCACATTTTTCGCAAATTTTTAATATTTTAAAAAGTGCAATAAATTCTACAAAACTTCATATTCAAACACGGGAAACTGATTTATAACAAACCTAACGTTAATTTCTTTTTCAGGAATGTTATGTACCTTATTACTACACACCTTATTATCATATAATTGAACCTCTATATCAAGCTGAGCCTGAACCTATAGCGCTGAGACGTAAAAAGAAAATTTATTTGATTGTTAATAATAAATAATTTTATTTATAATTTGCAGGTGATGCAGGAATTAAGGAAAATGTTATAGATGCAGGTAGGATTTTTATTGTTTCATAAAACATAGCTTTGAAAGATATTTTGGTAGTGTTATAATCTATTGAGAATTAAAAAGAAGAGTTTCTAGAATAAAATGTAGAAAATAATTTCTTAAAAACAATATTTTTATTTTTATAATAGTGTTTTAGATAATAAATTGAAAATCCGTAAAGTAGGTAAATTAATAGTATTCTTTTGAATCAAAATTTTAATTTTTAGGATTACAATATATTTTATTGAAAATATAATTATTTATTATATTTACGTAATAAATTCATCTTGTATTAAAACTAAATATTCCAATATGTTAGTTATTTTTGTTAATATTTTGGCATTTTTACAAAACCAAATTCCAATAAACAATAAATTTAGCAGGATTACATAAAGTTAAAAAAATACAATTTTATAGATTTTTAAATTATTTTTCGAAGTGGAAACATCTATAATGCTTTAAAAACAAGGAGTTTCTCCGCTCCAGGGTCCTTATTCTTGAACCGTTCGATATGACATCGTTTACGACACTACAAGGACAGAATCTCTTATTTACTCATGTAATCAAAAAAGACAAAATTATGAATTTCTAATGCAACATCGTGCCGAGTGGTTCAAGAATAAGACTTCAGACAGAGTATGTACAGCGAGCAAAGAACTCTAATTTTAATTCTATAGAATATAGATTAGAAAATCTTTGAGAGTGAGTCACTGCAGCAACATTAACAATTCTTATTTGAAATAATAGATTTAACTTAATTTTTGTCTAATGCTAAAATTAGGAGTAAGTGACAAGTCCAAGGTTTTCTGTTTTTCGTCGATTAGGATCCTACATTAATGAGGGAAACGAACAACAGTTTATCCTTACCTTTTTTTTATTAAAATTGATAGTTTAATGTTGATAGTATAGATACAGCAACTATCCCGACGTTTTTACTTTTTACAAGAAAAGTCTGTCAAAAAGAAAATCCTACTTTAAGATATTAGTAAATTTAAGTGGTTAAATATGAAATTTGGTTTGTATTTACGTTTTTGGTCATTCAAATTTTTCTACCAAAGTTTTTTTAGATTTTGAATGGAGATGAACTTTTTCCGTGGAAATTGAATAAAAAAACAACTTTTTTTAGATTTTATTCAATGTTTATACTCAAAAATCTTGTGGCCATCACTTACTGAAATTTTGGTCTTTGCCGTGTAATTGTGCTCTTTTTACTATTTTAATGAATTACCTATTTTTGGTATTTTTTGAATCATTAAAATAGCATAAAATGCGCAATATTTTTACATTTCTATTTTTTTGCTATCATATATTTGTTTCCATAAATACAAAAAATGCAATAAACAAGAGAAATATTCGTATAACAAAAAAATACTAAAAAAAACTTTGGTAGAAAAATTTCCAGAAGAACTAATCACATAAGGAGAAAACTCCCCAGTTTTGGGGGCAGGGGGGTGAAATTTGACATGTGGTTGGAACTCGGAAAACAAAATTGAAGGTCGTCGATTCGTTTTTCGATCAGAGGCTCCGTTTAAAAGTTACCAAAATGTTAAACCGGTACATTTTTTGGAAAAAAACCGCTCGGCGCTAAATTTCAGTATGTCGTATAGAATCTAAAACTTGATTTTCCAAGTCCAACTTGTCCACCTCGATCTTTTGAAACGGCCAAGAGTTATCGCCAAAATTCGGTTTAAAATGTCAAATCGGCCCAAGTTTATTATCGTTCTGACGATGGGTATTGTTTTGACCAATCTTCAAAATTCTAATGTCTTTTTATGCAAATGGACCAAATTTAAATTTTTTTGGATGACGGAAACACTTTCAAAAACGTCTTCGAAAAAGTTGATTTTTTGACGCCAACTTTGGAAAATTGTAGTGACGCCGGATTTTAAATCGAAACCGCCATTTGAGCTCTTTTTTCTGATCCTTATTAATAATAAGCATTTTCAAAATTCTAAAAAAATGAAGATTTCAACACCACCTTAAACTTTCGATACATTTTTAACCCTCTTTTGCAAAACCAATTTTAATATGGCGTCTCTTATTTTAAAGTTCCTGTCGGGTGGTTTATTATAAAAAGGATTCGTTTCGTTCTTGCTTCACAGTGTTTTGAGTCTCTACGGTCAAACCAGAGGCATCGGCATTTTTTTCTTCGGAAACGTCAAAACGACGCGTTTCTCAGGTGAAGAACCCAAACAGATAATTTACATTAGCTGAAGACCTTAGAAAAAAAATTCACGCAATATTTTCGTAAATTGGAAACAAGTATCCGCATATGGAATAAGTAGGTATTTCTCAAAAGTTGCTTTTCAACTTTTTTTTTGATCTAAATTTGCGGTATCGTTTTTTCCACATTTTCTAAAGAAATTTGAATATTCACAACTACCTCAGGACTTGACCTTTGATGCCCGAACGGGTTCCCGTTGTATTTCAGGGTATCCTTAATGTACAGAAAAATATTTGAATTTGGTTATACTTCCAGTGTCATCGGAATTTTTTCTTGAAAAGCATAAAAAAGATTTTTCAAGAATCCTTGCATTCGGTCCAAAATAAAAAATCGCTGCACGAGACGTTTACTAAGAATGTTTTAACCATCCCTTAGTAAGATTCTAAAACTTCCACCACTTCACAGCGACGTTAAATTCTAAGAAAAAAATGAAGACTTCAACACCACCGTAAACTTTGTAAAAAATACGATTTCGATATATTTTTTACCCCCTTTTTTCCAAAACCAATTTTAATATGGCGCCTCTTATTTTAAAGCTCCTGTCGTGTGGTTTAATCCAAAAAAATTTCGATATCTCGTTGCTTCACGGTGTTACGACCCAAAAAACACTGAAAATTTGAAAAATTTCTCCTTTCCACGAAAAAGATTGCTGTGAAATTTTGAGTCATTCGAAAACTAGTAAGTTTTGGGAAAATCACTAATCCGATTAAAACGCAAAAAATTTGTAGAATTCTTTGTTTTAAAAATGAACTCTCCTGGGCCGAAATTGTACTCAATTTCTTTTTGTGAGACAAAATTAATCAATCAATTTTTAAAATACTTGACTTTTGGTAAAATTTTCAACCTGCTGGACCTAATATTACTTTTTCAGAAATAAAAATTAAATTCCAAAAAAATCAAATACAACCTTCGAAAATTATAAAACAATCGAATTCTTGCAAAAATGGCTTCTCAAATGAAATTAAAATTGATCAGCAAGACAACCGCTAGAATTTTGAATTCTAGGACCGGATTATCCAAATAAAAACTAATTAACCGTTTTTCGTCAATCAAAAATTAAGATACTCCTATTCTGGATATTTATCTTCATTTAAATTTTTAATTGGTTTCCATTAACACTTTTTGAAAAATTTAATATTAATCAAATTCCGATTAAAATTTGAAATATATATGACTCTACTATGACCAAATTTCAGATCAAACCGCTTAGATTTACGGACTTAAGAGGTATTTCCCCTAGAAACTGAAAAACTCTATTTTCAAAATATTCTCAAAGGTTGAAATCAATTAAAAATGTATTTTAGTTAGCATATTGAAATATAGTTGTGTAAGGCTTCCAAAAAAATTTTATGGAAAATTTGTCAATTTTTTGGGAGATAATTAAAAACATATAAGTAGCTGATAAAAAAGCAGTTAGAATATTCCTTATAATTATATCTTTTGTTCACAAATTTTCATGTCGATATTTTCAATAGTGTTGGCCAAAAACGTTACTGAAATTTGAATTTTCTTTTCGGCAAGTTATCATAGGCGTAACTAGGTGGGGGGTCAAGTTCTCCGCTCGTTCCAACGATATAGTCAGTCAAAAATTGAAAAATTATCCATTTTCGTTTCAAATATGAAGATGAACGAGGGCGTTTGGCGATTTTATGTAATATCACATTTTGAATTTAATGAAATTGTGCACATAGTTCTTTTCAAATTGCTTGCTTAAAATTGTGGGTTTCCAGTTAAAAAAACATGCGATGACATCACGTGACCGTTGTACGATGATGTCTCATATATTTTAAATGACGCAAAATGTCCAAAATTAAAAACATAATTTGATATGTCAAGCCTGACTTTCTTTACAAACTCAGGGTAAGTTTGTAAAAAAGTATGCAGTAAATTTGTTTCAAAATTTTCTTATCTGGTTCCCTTTTTGGAAAGTGGTCTTGGGGCCGACCCCCCCTAGAACATTATTCTAGTTACTCCAATGCAAATTACATTGTGAAATATCCTCTTAACTCTTATCGAAATCTTCAGGGATTTTAACGATCTAAAAAAATCAACAACAATTTTTTTTTATCGGAATGAGGTTTTTAATCAAGTCTAAATTGACGCAGTGACTCTTTCATCATTTTATTTTAAGCCGCTTTATTCATCTTAAGAATGTGAAAATATTGTTATATTTTTATTTTTTATTTTACGATTGGACTCGCTCAAAGTATCCTGGTTTTCAGCGAAAATTCATACTTTACTTAAATTGCCAAAAGTTATGAATTATATTGCCAATTTTTGAAAGTTTCATAAAAATGCTGAAAAATCGGTTAACTTCTACTGTTTCTATGTACAACACAAATTATTTTTACTCTATTTCTATTTTTTTATTTTAGAAGTAGAAATAGAGTCTCTGGAAGCTCATCCACGAAAGAATTTCCAAACTTATGATCCCAACTTTCCACAATAGCTATTTTCATTAGTTTAAATAATTTTTAGATCTATAATTTCAGTATTATAAATTATTTAATTTTAATTTATTTTAAAAATTTTCATATTTTAATATTTTTAATTCTGTTAAAATGAGATGATAATTCATATGAGTATTATTTTAAATAATTTAATAATATTTTTTGTTTTTAAACCGTCCAGGTAAACTCGTCGAAGGAAATGGAGGTAATGGAGGTAATACATTTTATTATTCTTTTATTCATTATTGAACTTTTAGTTATGAACAAAGTTCCAATAAAAATAAACTAAATTGAAATTAAAAACTACATAAAAGAAAATTAACTAAAAAATACATTTTTTTAAATGTTTCATAAAGTGAAAGTGTAGTAAAAAAATTATTGCACCAATTTTAAATCAATCAATCAAATATGTGATTGTGGTGTTCTTTAGGAAACACCTTAAGTCGTTCCCAAAAAATTAAACATGAAAAGCAACATAATATTCTAAATTTCCACTTCTAGCCAGCAAGTAAAAATAAAATATTTTTAAAAAAGTGAAAATTCTATTAATCAACTGAATTCGTTCTAAATTAAATTCTACATTTTTAAAACAAGATAGTATTTTAATTTACAAAATTTTGCAGAAACAAGAATTTTAGATTTGGTAAATAAGGAGGGTGACCTGATTATGGGAAGTATCTTCGGTTCATGTAAGTGCATAAAAAATCACTTTTACAACTTAAAATAATTAATAATAAATTACGGTGAATAATTTTATTTTTATTTCACAGATCTTTATGGAGTAAGGAGTGCAGTATCTCCCAAAAATAAGAATCACCAACTACTTTATGATTTGGGTAAGGATTTTTAAAAGAATATGGAAATTATACAGGGTGGATAAAGAGCTGGAAGCAACATTCATTTATTTTCGAAACATAGAGTTTTTGAGAATAATTATTCAAATAAAAGTTGTACGCCCATTTGTTCTTAAAATAAACATGTTTTAAAGAGGTTCTAGTATTCGTAGTGACTAGTGACATTTTATGTAGCAATAATACTATGACCTTCAATGACAGATGAAGGTCAGACGAAGGTCCCTTTATATTTTTAAACTTCAACTTTTTGAATTGTAACTTCCAAACTGTAAACTTTTGAAAGTAAGATACAATTATATGCAATTAAAATTGCTCAAAAAAACATGCATTTCAAGGCAGTGGCGTAGCGTCAAATTTCTCCCCACCCCCCGCAATCTATAATAAAATGGGCCCTTTTGTATTTGGAAATCGCAAATTGGTAGCGGGGTCTGCGTGGCCATAGCTACGCCCCTGTTTCAAGGTCATGATAATATTTCCAAATAATTTTTTCTAAAAACTCTTCGTTTCGAAAATAAATTGATGTTACCGAAATTTCCATCCATGCATACTTATTTTTACACGCTCTGACAATTTTAAGAAATTAGTGAGTAAATTAAATAATTAAAAAAGCTGGAAATTATTCAATATTTTTGAGACTTTCTAAATTTCTTGAAAATTCTATGAAAAATCTCCCGTAATTAGCTGAAAACGTAAAAATAGCTCAAATAAAATTAATGAAGTTTTAATATGAAAAGTTGGCAAAAATTTACTCAAAATTAAGCAAACAATCTCTAAAAATTCCAACTAAACCATCTCTAAGTTAAAAACCTTCAAAAGTAATTAATTATATTTATTTTAACTTCATGAAAATTATTGAATTTTTATTTTAAAAACCTTGAAATTCTTTCAAAATTTGTTGAATATTCACTTTTGATAATGGAAGAAAATTTATGTTTTATTCACTAAAAATTAAAGAAATTAACAAAAATATAAACTTAACCTGAATCTTAAAACATGGCAATTCCCTTTATGAAAATTCATAATTAATTAATTTAACTGTACCAAAAAAATCAAATCTTCAAAAAGTTGATGTATTTTTATCAACAAACGCAAATATTAATAACATATCAAAATCAAGCAGAATAATGATTCAAAAAAATGTTTTCAGAGTATGAAATTCGTGAAAAAACAGAACTTTCGTTGATGGATTTGGGTGAATTTTCAGGTAACTGCTAAAATGAATACTAATTTTATTTATTAATTAATGAAATAAATTTTTTAGATAACCGAAAAGCACATTTGATAAATATTGCAGTTAGAGTGGGTAAGTACATAAAATTTTTTACTATTTTACTTATTTTTTTATTACGAAAAAGATACAGGGTGGTCTAATTAACTCGCTAATTGAAACTACGACTTGTTTTGGAAAAAAAACAACCAAAAATTGTGTAATTTGAAAAGTCCCCACTTCTTGGTTATTCTTACCACAACTCAGATTTTTTAGATGGAAACCCATATTTATAAATAGAATATGAATCTTACACAATAAAATTTTGTTTTAACTGATTTAAAAAAAAAATTGATTTTAATTTATGTTGTCAATAATTTCATTGATATGTAAAAATGAGAAATGTCTCTTTTTTCGCTAGATTCAGAATCTATTAAAGAAATATGGGTTTCCAATTGAAAAGGTTAGAATGACCATGAAGAAGTTATATGAATAATAAATATTTTAAAATAAATTATTTTCAGTCGACATGTTTGTAAAAGTTTTACTTCTGGAGATATTTCCTATATTCAGGTTAAATGGACCACCATGTATATGACATTTCTTAATTATTTTTTTTTAGTTACAATCACGTAATACAGGTTTTAAAATGTTTAATTTCTTTTTTAGGTGAACGAATAGTAAAAGAATCTTATAAACAGGAAAAACGTCGTGGTAATTATCTCTTGATTAAACTAACCTAATATAATCTAACCTACCTGTACAGGGTGATCAAAATTAGTTACTCTAGTAAAACCAAAACCACGAAAAAAAATTTTATCTTGAAATCATGTGAGAATTTAGTGGTTAATTTGAACTTTTACATCTTAAAAAAATAAGAAAATTATTATCAAACAAAAATTTACAATTTCCCAGCATTGATTCGCTGGTTGAGATCCTGAAATTGCTTGATTTCGTGATTTAACTATATCTACTAGCAAACTGTTTAATTATTTTTTTTTTATTTTAGGAGCACCCATGGATGTATTTACCGCTGTTTGTAAAATAGGTTTAATTCAAGCCAGTAAGTAAAAAAGAATGTGTTTTACATTATTGATAAAATATAAAATCCTTATAAATAAAAATAATATGTTGCTTTATTTGGAGAAAGGGAAGTTCGTTTACTCCAAATAAATTTTTCTTCAAACGCCAAAAAATTAAACGTTGAAATTTCTTGAGGTACCGAAAAGCTACCCATTTTTTCGTCTAGGCATTAAAAAGTGTGGCTGATCAACGTCGGAAATGTACGAAGTCATAAAGCACCACATGAGATTGTTCTTTATTGGCGTTTGAAAATAAAAAAACATTTGTGGGTTTTATAAATTTTGTCATATTTAATATTTTATAAAGTTTGGAAATATAGTGTATTGTTTTGTAAGCAGTAAAGGAAGTATTTTTTGTATCGAGCATAGAAGCCACAAAAAGTTCTTTTACTCCGAATAAAACATACAATTTCTTCCTTAACCATCGATATTTGTAAATTAATAATGTAAGAAAATAGTTTTAAAATTTAATTAACATACATCCTAGGACGAATAAATTATATCCGCTTTTGACTGATTTGTGTCGGAAATATACGAACATGACCTCAACGAACAGAAAAATGACTTGTTAAAGCCTTTGAAGCGCCCCAGAACGCTTAGCTTTATTGACGCTTGAAGAAAAAATATTTTTTTTTTATAAAAATTATCTTAAAAATTATCAATTTATTTATGCATTATTGTACTAATACATATACAAAAAAATTTAATTTACAGTTAATGAAGTTCAATATCGTTCAGAGAAATCATTAAGGGAATTGTCAAGACGTCCTGATCCAAACCACGCAGGTATTTTTTTAAACTACCAATAATATTACTAAAATAAAATTTTTTGTAAATCATCTCATTTAAAAAAATCATGTAATAATAGTTATTTAACCACCAAGTGAGGTAATAAGGGCGATTAAGGGCGAATGCGTTAATATTGTCCAGCTTTATAATCGCCCATTACCTCATGAGTTGGTTACAATACATTTCCGTTGACCGCATCTCGCTAAAACCAAGAAAAACTAATTTGATTTCCTAAAAAACTTTAATTTTAACCTATAATTTTTAAAGTTTTGACATTGACATTTATCATTTATATTTTTAATTCTGTTAAAAATATTTTCGTCGGGGAATGCAACTAAAATCGTGTTGTCTTTTGAAGGAGAGAATATTTACCCTATAATATCAAAGAAAAGCGGGTACTAAACCCCTGCACGCTTTCCGATCATACGGAAAATTGCATTTCCATTTTCACAAAAATTTTGTGTTTTTCTCTGATTTAATATTGTTTGCCGTTTAAGCAAAAGTTAAAATGAATTTAAGTTTTGAAAATTTTAGGCATGTGATTCGCACGTGACCGTTTGAGCCCTTTGGGGCCGTTTTTATTATCCTCTCGTCATTGGTGAAGGGAATGTAACGGATATCTATAACCCATCGTCACTAGTTAGATACGTTACAAAAAATGAACTCACCACGGGTTAATTTCTTCTCCCTTATGTTTTTCCAAATTTTCCCTACAATCAAATTAATTTTCGTAGAATCGGCACCTATCCTTGAAGAAAACTTACCTCATTGCTCATAATTTCTGGAGTTTCTATTAAACATACCTGAATCCTGAACCCCTACAATAGGAGTAAAATTAAAATGTACATTTTGTTCCCCTTAATGTCTTTCCAATTTTTCACTATCATCACTGACTATCCGCAGAACGGTAGCCATCCGTGAATAAATCTTTCCAAATTGGTCATAATTTTAATTTAGTTCAAACATTAGTCGCATTGCTCAATGGTGGTCTCTGGAGTTTTGGACCCTTCTTTGGTTACATGTATGTAACCAAAAAAGATCGGTTCTCTTCTGACTGTAGACTCACTTATGCTGATTCTAGGAACTTCTTCCGGTATATTTTTTGAACTGCAGTTTAAAGCATGTTTTGAAATGCTTATAATTCTATAAATCAATACTTTTTGAGGTTCGAACTTAAAGAAAATAAAAAGTTCGAACTGTTCGAACCCAGTCGACATAATAAAAGTTCGAACTCGATAAAGTTTGAACTCTATGAAGTTCGAACTCTATAAAGTTCGAACTTTCATAAGTTCGAACTGGATTAAGTTCGAACTCGATAATATCCAAACCTACATGTTGAGTATCACTGTAATCGGAAAAAATCCTCTATCTAAATAGGGGGTGGCCTCATGCCATTTGAAAAATTAAAGATATTTGCAAAAAAAAACGCATTTTAAAAATTATAGAAGCTAGTTTCTCAAAAACGGCTGAACGAATTTCATAATTTACAATTTATTTCACGCATTTAAATTATTTAAGAGTAGTTTTAATAATTTTATTAAAAAAATTACCCAAAAAAATCCAAAATTTTTTTTTAAGTTCAGAATTTTTTTTTTGTCACAATCATGCTTACAACCTACCAATGTTTAACAACAACTACAAAAAATAGGGTATTTTCTTATGTAATATACCATGGTAAAATTTCAAATTTTTATAAATAAAGAAATTACAGGGGTGGCCCTTGTTTCCTGTACACCCGGTATATGTTGTACTCAATTGCCGATTTCGACCAACAGCTAAAACTTAATATTATCGAACTTTTTCCGAATTGTTTTTTAATTCTTTCGAACTCGAACTATTTCCAAACTCGAACTTTTTTCGAAACCGAACTTTTTCCGAGCTCCAACTATTTTCGATCCTGAACTTTTTGCGAACTCGAACTTTCTCCGAACTCGAACTTTTTCCCAATCCGAACTTTTTTCGAACACGAACATTTTTCGAAATTTTGCATAATGTTCGAACCGTTCGAACTATTTCAAAGTTCGAAGTTTTGAATGAAAAGTTCGAACTTTAGCAGTAGTATGTTCTGCCTTGTCCCCGTGTTCTTAAATACTCTTTACTTTGTCTCCAAAATCTAAAAGAAAACTGTATGGATCTTCAATTTCACTTAATCGAACATTTGCTGAACTTCACTACAAGTTCTATCATTTTCGGCATTTTGACATACGTAGCGATTTCAAATTCTACGTTTTGCCAGATGTTTCACAAAAAATGACATAGTTAAGGTGCTCAAAACATTTGATAGCAAAATATGTTAGCAGCAAGTCGCATGTTATTTAATTTATCAACATTGTTTCTGACACAAATATTTATTTTCATAGTCTTAATAAATGTTAACAACATGTTCGTTACTAACATGTTTTGCTATCAACATGTTATTTCAACCTATACCACATCACAAATCTTTGCTACGTGCCTCCACTTTCCACACATCGGCTTATTATAAAAACATGTTGTAGCAAGAAATAACTTTTTGTTATTCAAAATCCTTTGATTCGGACTGCTTCCAGAGCGATTGCAAAATTTGTGCTACCAACAATGTTGACAACATTATTTTCATCAACATATTATTGAAAATAATAACAGATACTGAAAAAAACTTATTAACATTTATTTATAGAACATTTTGTTAGAAAATGTTACCAACAAATTTTGATAACAAATTCTATCAACATTTCTGCTTCCTAAATTTTAAATTTCTAAATTAATTTATCTCTTTTCCTTTAAATTTGCCATTTTCCATTTTCCCGTTTGTATAGTTTTGTAAAGATAAGTAAACTATGATTATTAATTATTTTTTTCGTGAAGTCTTCAACCATAAATTATCTGATTCTCTGATTGATTGTTTTTATTTCCTTACAAAATACTGGTCATTCATTTTATTTTATTTTGGTGATTAATTTTCAACATTTTTTTATATTTAATGTTTCATTTGATTTTTCAGATGCACTACGGATACTCGAAAAGATAGGAATAATAAAAGAAATTGAAGAAATACGTGGTAATGATTCTGGTAAATTACTAGTCGCGTTTAAAAAATGATAAATATAAAATCTATGTAAATTGATATATTTAGTACAAGTGAGCAAAGCAACTTACTTATTCCGTCTCGGAATGCCGAACTCATATTCATGATTAAATAACCCAGTAAACAATGTTTTCTGGAAACATGCAATGTTACCATGTATTGATACAATTGCGTTGTAGTAACGTTTCATAAACGGTTACATGTTGCAGCGCAACAACGTTGTCACGGAAACGTTTCAAATTAAACATTTCATAAATATTACAATGGAACTGTAAATACAATTATTGCGATTAACAATAAAACAATTATTAATTACCTTATTTTGTGAACTGTTTCCAGATGACCCAGATGCAGGTGTTCTATCCAGTTCCAATTTAAAAAATTTTGTGTGCAAAACATTTCCTACACATCACAAAAAATCATTACATTAAATTTATTTAGAAACGTCTAAAATATATTACAAACATCTTATGTTTAACTATTTATTCAATGTTTCATTGCAACGTTGCATTAATGTTTCAATGAAACGTTTAAAATACGTAACGTAATATTACATGTTTACTGAATAACATTTTTTCAATGTTTCATTGTCACGTTGCATTAATGTTGCAATGAGACGTTTAAAATACGTAACGAAACATAACATGTTTACTGGGAAGTAACTTTACTCACATGTGCTAAACCGTATTTTTGTGATTACAGATCATTGGGCCATGTGAATGAAAAATAAGCAATTGCTTTTGTTCAAAATTTAATAATAAATTTGATTTCTTTCTTAAAATCAAAACTATAAATATGTAAAACCTAGCAATTTGTAAAGGTAAAACATTTTCTGAAACTTATGTTTTTACCTTATTATTTATCTAAATCTTAACAATTAATAATAATCTTTAAGTAAAAGCAAATGGTCATTTTTTATTCTCCTGGTGGTCCATTTAACTTGAAGAGTGGATAGATAAAGAATTCAACTAATTTTAGTCAATATTTTTGATAATTTTTGTACTTTATAGTTTATTTCTAAAAATATTTTTACTTCCAGAAAACAAAAGGAGCGGTTACGTACTTTTGGGAGCCACCATTGGTGCACGTAAGTATAGAGCACCAAATCGCCATATTTTTAACTGTGTAGTTTATTAAATGTTAATGAAATTTATGGTGCAATTCTGTGCAAATTTGTAAGTCCTTGCAGGAAAAATCCATAAGGTATTATATGGGCTGTAAAGGACGGTTTCCATGGTTACCATACAGATATTTCCTGTAAGGACTTCCAGTATTGTACAGAATTGCACCATTAGTTAATTTTTTACAGTTGTTCATGGAATGGGTGTTGGAACGATTCTTAAATCCTTTGAAAAAACAGAGATAAAAGCTTCAGCTGATAAATGGAGTAAGTGATTTAATAGTACTTTTTCTTTCTATATAATATTTTATTAATTTTACAGATACTACTGCACTTAAACAAGTGGGAGATCAGCTAACTAAACTTTCAAGTAAGAAAATATCAAAACACTTTTTTCAGCGTTCCTTGAGAGAAAGTTTTAAAATTTTTAAAATTGAATAATATTTTTGATTATTTTTTTGTATTTCAAATTCATCTGAAAAACATGACCGGCCTCTCATTGTTTATCATAAGTAGTCCAACAATTTTTTTCTGAAAAATATTAGAAATCATCAAAAAACACTAAAAATCATACTTCTAATATTTTTTGCAAAGTAACCTTTTTACCTAAAAAGGTAAAAAGTGATCCTATATTAAAATAGAGATATATGGTATCCTGACTTAACCAAATTATTAGTACCATTGTAAGAAAATTCAAATGGTGAATGCACCAGGCAGTTGATTATGCTTTCGAAAATGTATACAGTGTGTCCCTGAATAAATGTGCCATTTTTAGAAAGAGTAAAACTACGCATTTTTGAAATATAAAGTATTTTCTTAAAATTCTTCCTTAAAAAGTTATACCACTTTAAAAATTTTCAAAAATACAAATATAACTGTCGTCATAACTTCAAATACTTTTTGTAAAAATGAGTTTAATATTCTTATAACAGATATTAAATTAAATCATTAACATATTTCAGTCTCTCATCTGTCAATCCAAAAAAAAATGGGACAGTTATTCAGGAACACCCTGTAGATATAAAAATACTGACTACAGTTTACTAACTGTACTAAACATTTTCGCAGAAATTACTTAATATTTTTACTTTTTAGCTAACAAAATACAGCAGTTAATGACAATTGCAGAACTTGAAGGTGAGATATTTTTATTTATTTTATTATATATTTTTAATAAACTAATTTCTGCTTGTAGGCCAGAAAAATGCTCTAAACGAAGATATTAATGGTAATTTATTTGATTTATTTTCGAAAATTTATAAGAAAAATACTTTATCTATTAATTATTTTTTTCAGCTCAAAATTTTATGAAAAAATTTAATTTTACTGAAATAGCTCGTAAGTTTTATTTAAATTTTTAACATTAATAAATAAAAAATTGCATGCCTCTTGTTTTTTAAGAACTTAGCTTAAATTCAGACTTGAGCACTGCCGTTTTTTTTAAAATACAAGTTAGTTAGTGCTTTTTAGTGCAAAAATTAGCAACATTGACGGCTAATTAAGTTATGCATATCGACAAATCGTTTTATTGCTGTCTTTAAATTTTCTTTTCAATTTCATTAGCGCTTGCTTTTTATTTTATTTATTATTTTTTAAATTTTCTACTGAATTTCAGTAGTTCTTCGATAGTACTTGATAGTGCATCAAAAAAATACCGTATATTTGAAAAAATAAGAAAGATAAAGATCTTTTACTTTTTTCGGCCCAGTGACATTTATTTTATTTATCTTTTTTTCAAATTTTGCACTAACAATGCACTAACGAGTGTATTTTATAATTTTTCTAATTTGAATACATTTTTAGATCATTTAGAAGAAAATCAACTTGAAAATCCTGAACAAGGTAAGGGTGTAAGAAAAATAACTAAACCTTTTATAAAAATGATTTTTTTTAAATTATAGGTTTTAACTCTAAATTTAGTAGTATCAAGTATAGTTTGAAGTATTTTGATAATATACAGGGTGTCTCAGACCACACGTCCACCCCTTCTATTTTGAGAACGCCTTGTCGTACATGGCTAAAATAAAAAAAATTATTACCAAAGCAAATCCTAAGAATGTATTGGTGCACTTCTTCTTTTCCGGAATAATCCGGAATAAGTGCCCGGAACCGGAAGTAACTTACGAATTTTAAATGGAAACATAGGTCGAGTATGGTATCGTTTGAAAGGCCTTTTAAAAAGAAACAACTTTTATTAAAATATTTTTTTAATATATTTCATAATTAACAAATTAAACGAAAAACAAAAGCAAACAAGTGACAAATGGTTTCTTAAATTATGGTAAAATTAAAACACTACCATCATCCTCAATGGGTAAGGGTAGAGGCAATTATGATTTTTTAAATGGAAACATGTATTTTTTGCTTCACTTGTTAGAAATAATCAACTTTTTTAGGTTATGTATTTACCTTAATTCAAAAAATAAAAAAAAGTTGATTATTTTTAACGAATAAAGCGATAAACGCAAAAACGAGTTTCAATTTAAAAAAATCTCTCTCTTGCCCATTTGCGGATGATGGTAACGATTTAATTTTTCCATAATTTAAGAGACCAATGGTCACTTGTTTGCATATTTTTTTTTTCTTTTAATTTGTTAATTATGCAAGATATTACAAAAATATTTTAATAAAAGTTGTTTCTTTTTAAAAGACCTTTCAAACGATACCATACTCGACGTATGTTGCCTTTTAAAAATCAAAAGTTACTTCCGGTTCCGGGTACTTCCGGATTGTTCCGGAAAAAAATAATTGCACCAATGGATTCTTCTGGCTTGCTTTGGTAATAATTTTTTTTATTTCAGCCTTGTACGACAAGGCGTTCTCAAAATAAAAGGGGTGGACGGGTGGTCTGAGACACCCTGTATAAACATAACTAAAATTTTTCAAATTCAGGAACAAAATAATTTCTGACGAAACACTCGAGAGGTGTGTGAAGGTTTGGGTAAATTATAGCCCAAAATAAGACAGATTTTGAAATTTATTATTAGAAATAAAATAAGCTCATGTCCGAATGAAGAATCAAAATTTAAAATAGTATTAAAACATTTACTACGTTTAGCTCGAGCAGGTCAAGTCAGCTTGAATTCGGGCTTGATTTAACCTTTTACATGTACTTCAAATGGTAGAGGTTAAACCAAAACGAATTCAAGCTGGCTTGACCTGCTCTACCTAAACGTAGTCATATTTTATTAGAAATATTATTATTTTTACATATTATATAAATTCGTCTTGTATTAAAACCATTTATTTCTAGGTGAAACAAAAGAGGTTAGACGTGTATTAAGTTTCGGTGAGTAATATAATCTTCTACAAAAACTACTTTGTTATTATTTTAGCATTTTTACTAAATCAAATTCCAATAAATAATAAATCTAATATAATCACATAAAGTTAAAAAAAATATTTTTTCAAATTTTTAAATTATTTTTCGAACTGGAAAAATCTCTATAATGCTTTAAAAACTAGAAGTTTATCCGGTCCAGGGGCCTTATTCTTGAACACGTCACTTCAAGGATAGAATCTCTTATTTTCCTCATGTAATCAAAAAAGACAAAATGATGAAATTCGAATGCAACATCGTGTCGAGTGGTTCAAAAATAAAGACTAGAAAATCTTTGAGTGCGATTCAGTGCAGAAATATTAACAATTTAAAATAACTTCATTCAACGTTTTCTGTTTTTCGTAAATTGATATATTATAATATTATTGATGTAAATATTATAGCACAAGAAAAGTCTTTCAAATAGAAAATCCTATAAAGATCTGGCTAAATGTAAGTGGTTACATTTGAAATTCGATTAGTATTTAGTTTTTTGACCATACAAATTTTTCTACCAAAGCTTTTTTACAATTTCTTTTTTTTTGTATACTCAAAAGTCTTGTGGCTATCACTTACTGCAATTTTGATCTTTGCGGGGTAAATTGTGTTCTTTTTACTACTTTTGTCCGTACTTGGTAGAAAAGATTTAAAATAATAGGTTGTTCTTTCGATTCTCGTTTATTTAAGTACTTTAATTTTTTTATGTTTCGGAAGTATGTAAAATTTTTGGGAATTTTTAAACTCCGAAGTGTTCAACTGGTATATTTAAAAAAAAAAACCTGTTTGGCGCATAATTTCAGTATGTCGTATTGAATCGAAAATTAGATCATCTAGAGCCCAACTTTTCCACTTCGATCTATTGAAACGTCAGTTATCGCCAAAAATTTTTATTGACCAATCTTCAAAATCTCATCTTAACGGGGAATGTATGCAAATGAACCAAATTTTAGTTTTTTTGTATAACGAGAACACTTTCAGAAACGTCTTCAAAAGAATTGCCCGCTTTCTTTTTGGGATTAAAGTGTTTCTGGTGTAATCTATCCTGGGGGGGGGGCTATTTTTGAACCATTCGACACGATGTCGTATACGACTTTCATCATTCTATCCTTGTCATTCAAATGCAAAAATTGTAATGTCGTATACGACATCTGTCGAGTGATTCAAAAATAACTCCCCTGAACTATTTTGAACAATTTTCACTCTGACTTAAAGAAGAACACGCCGATGACAGCGAGGGCGAGGGTATTCCTTTGCTAACCTAACCTACAAACAAGCAAAAATCAATTTTATATAGGATTGTTTTTACTTCTTTCTTCCCCCTCTCTATAAGTGCAACTTGTTCCAGATTTTAGGTAGGTGCAACAAGGGCACGGGGGGGTAACAAAATAGAGCAGCTCTGGAATAAATAAGGTGGTCAAAAAGAACATGCGCGTTATGTTTTGGAACTGTTCATAGTTCATAGCAGTTCACACCCATATAAAATACGCGCGATATTTTCGTAAAGTTGCTTTTTAACTTTTTCGGAGATCTAAATTTGCCGTATTGTTTTTCAAAAATTTCTTGACAAATTTCAAAACTCACAACTACCACAAGACTTAACCTATGATGACCGAATGTACCGAATGTAGTTCGCACATTGTAGCTCCGGGTACCGTTAATATACAGAAAAATATTGGAATGGATTTCCGTTATGCTTTCAGTGGCATCGGGATTTCTTTCCAAAAAGCGTAAAAAAATATGCAAGGATCAGTCCAAAACTAAAAATTGCTACACCAGACGTTTACTAACAATTGCCATCCTTTATTTAGACTCTAAAACGTCCAACATTTTATTTGGAGTCGAAATTTGGTTTCAAATTCAAAATAGTATCTTTTCGAACCCGCAAGACTGTGTAATGTAAGTGTAAAATATTGTCACTAATATTGAGATCGTCAATTGAAAATATGGTTTGGAAAGAGCTTTTAAGAGCAATTTCCTAAACGGTAAATATAGTGATTTAGTTCTGCAGTCATAGAAGCTAGTACGAACAACATTTTTATATAATTTTTTTTGTAGTTGACTTAGAAGTCATTTCTTTATTTTTTGCCAGAAAGAAAAAAAATGGAGAATATACAAAAAAATATAATGTTCTAAAAGTACCTTAACTTTAGACCCCTCTAATTAATTTTGTGTTAGGTTGCAGAAGGTAGCTCTATGGCAAGATGTAGCCTAATCAATTTAGATTATAAATCTGAAAAAAAATTGAAAATCTAACAAGGCAAACTTAAGTTATGACTGTAGTACTAATACTCGAGTTCATGATTTTTCACAATTTTTTCTCCCAAACTCGCGTCCTCTAAGGATTTGCATTAATTATCAGTTATTTGGTCATAATTTGGAAAGATGCTCCAGAAAAGTGGGATGGATTTTCTATACCTTGTTATTATCTCCAACGGAAAATTTATCGCGGATGTCTGTGGATTCTTTCAAAATTCTAAAAAAAAATAATGAATTTTTGCATAAGAGGCTTCTCAACTGAAAGAATGAATGAGTTTTAAAATTTTTTGAATTTTTTTTTTCGAAAAAACTAATTACCCGCTATTCGTCAAACAAAACTTGGTTGCCTAAAAATTAAAGAGAAACTTATTAATTTTTTTTCGGTCGCAAATTATGTTATCTTACTTCTTAGATGTTTAACGTTGGTTTTTGTTTGTATTTTAATCTTATATTTTTTTATATTTATATTTATAAAAGTTATGAATTATTCCTAATTTTTGAAAATTTTCAAAGTTTCATAAAAATGCTAAAAAATCAATTAACTTCTACTGGTCCTATTATCAAATTGTTTTTATTTTATGTCTGTTTTCTAATTTTAGAAGATGATTTACTAATAAATGATCTGATGTTGAAGGAGGAAACCCAGCAACGTAAGAATTATTTAATCATCCTAAACTAAAATTATAATCCCAACTTTCCAAATTTGTATTAGTTTTAAATAATTTTTAGATCTGTAATTTCAGTATTATATATAAGTTAACCAATATTAAGTTGCTTTAAAAATTTTCAAATTTTTAAATTTTTAATTCTGTTAAAATGAGTTAATAATTTATGAGTCAATATAAAATGCTCAATACAAAAACTATTTTTAAATAACTTGATAATTCTTTTTTCATTTTAACTTTAGGTAAAGCCAGACTAAATGGAGGCATTGGAGGTAACGCATTTTATTATTTTTTTTATTCATTCTTGAACTTTTAGTTATTAACAAAATTCTAATAAATAGTATATTGTTTTATTGGGAGTAAAAGAATTACATTTTGTGGCGAGGATGTAGATTTGGGGGACGAGCGGATACATGCGAGCCACAAAAAGTTCTTTTACTCCAAATAAACATGCTATTTTTTCTTCAAACGTCGAAAGTTATAATATAGTAATTAAGAAAATAATTTTAAAATTTTACATTTATTTTACATGCAATACACAATACATGTCGGTGTACTTATATTGGGTTGCCCAAAATTCATTTCTACCCTGCCTTTCTAATCCTTGTCATTGCAAGGAATACCCGATTGTAGCCAATTTACTTCGGAAATATATAAATATGAACATAGAGTCAAGGAACATAAAAATAACTTGTTAAAACCTGTCAACCGTCACATAAGACTGTACTTTAATGACGTTTGAAGAAAAAAGATATATATTTGAATAAAAAAATCTTGCAGTAATTTGAAAGCTTTTTAAAATCTATCAATAAATCATGTGTTTGTGGTTTGTGGTGTTTTTTAGGAAACACCCTGAGTCGTTCCCAAAAATTTAAACATAAAAAGGCAACATAATATTCAAAAATTCTACTTCTCGCCAGGAAGTTATATTATTCAACCGAATTCGTTCTTTTAGAAGCCAGTTCTAAATTAAGTTCTACATTTTTAAAACTAGAGTATTTAAATTCCTTTTTTTATATAAATTTATTTTAAATTACAACATTTTGAAGAAAAAAAAATATTTTTTAGATTCAGTAAGAAAGGAAGCTCACATGATTTTGGGAAGCGTCTTCGGTTCATGTAAGTGCATAAAAAATTACTTTAAATACTTAAAATAATAACTAATAAATTACAATGAATAATTTTATTTTTATTGCACAGATCTTTTTGGAGCAAGTTGTGCAGTAGCTAACAGAAAAAAGAATCACACGGTACTTGATGATTTGGGTAAGGATTTTTAACATAATAGGGTAAATATACAGGGGGATAAAAAGTTAGAGGCAACAATCATTTATTTTTAAAACAGAGTTTTTGAGAAAAATTATTCAAATAAAAGTTGTACGCCCATTGTGTTTAAAATAAACATTTTTGAAAGATGTTCTACTATTCGTAATAACCATGCCCTTATAATAGGTCATATCTTGGAGAAAATCTTAAAAAACTGCTAAAAAAACAATTTTTTTATCTGGATTTTTTTTTCTTTTCGATTTTTTTTAATAATTGATAAACGATTTGTGTTTTATCAACAACCAATAGAAAGAGGATACTTTCAGCTTTAAAATTATATTTTTTAAATGTTTTTACTAAGTTTTTAATCATTTACTGATTTCTGGCAAAAATGGGCGATGCTAAATTCAAACCCCTGTAACTTTTAAACCATAAAAGATAGATCCCTACTTTTTTGGTTTTTTCGTGATAGAATTTGCACTACTTTCTAACCTTGACGTTTGGTGAACCACGAACGGGACACCCTGTATATTTTTAAACTTCAACTTTTTGAATTGTAACATCCAAACTGTAAACCTCTGAAAGTAATTATATGCAATTAAAATGAGAGATTTTCACGTGACCTTCAACCTGCTTTTGAAGGTCATGGTAATATTTCTAAATAATATTTTTTTTAAAAAACTCTTAATTTTAAAATAAATTGATGTTGCCGACATTTCCACCCTGATTAATAATGAGTCTGCAAATTAAATAATTAAGGAAAACAAGTGCAAATCATTCAATATTTTTGAGACTTCCTTTTAAATTTAATGAAAAATTTCCCAAAATTAGCTGAAACCATAAAAATAGCTCATTTAAAATTAATGAAAGTCTAAAAATTCCACCAATATCATTTCTAAGAATAAAAATTAATTAATTACATATATTTTAACTTTATGTAAATTATTGTATGTTTATTTTAAAAACGCTGAAATTTTTTCAAAATCAAAAAATTAACCATTTATTAAAATTTTATAAAAAACTCAAAAAATTTTAAGTACAAAGAAATGGAAATTTTCTTAAATTAAAAAACGTATAAATTCTTTAAAATTCAAATAAAATCAAAATAATTAACTATAATTTTTAATGTACCATAAAAAGAAAAAAAAAACTAAAATATAATAGCCACAAGGTATTTTTTTTCCAAATATGAAATCTTCAAAAAGTTCTTATTTTTTTACAAAAAAAACGTAAATTATCAATAACATTTCAAAATCAAGCGCATAAAATATTAAATTTAAAATATTGTTTTCAGAAAATGAAATTTATCTACTAACGGGACTTTGGTTTAAAGACTTGGGTAAATTTTCAGGTAACTACTAAAATGAATACTAATTTTATTAATTATTCAATGAAATTATATTTTTAGATGACCAAAAAGCACATTTAATAAATACTGCTATAAGTGTGGGTAAGTAGAAGCTTTCTCTATTTTACTTATTCTTTTATTACTAAAAACATACAGAGTGATCCATTTAACCCGAAGCTTAAAAAGACGAGTTTTTGAAAAAATAAATGTGTAATTTGAAAAGAGGTACATAATAGGTAAAGTATTTTTCACGCGGAGGACCTCTGCACGGTTATTTTTACCCCAACTTAGGATTTTTTAAATGGAAACCCATATTTTTAAATAACTTTGAATCTAACAAAATAATAAAATTTTGTCTGAAGCATTTTTATTTTTAGCGTTTGGTTTTTACAGATTTTATTTTAAAATAGTTGGGATTTTAATTTATGTTGTCAATAATTTTATTGGTATGTAAAAATAATAATGTTTCTTTTTTTGCTAAATTCTGAATCTTTTAAAAAACTATGGGTTTCCAATTGAAAAGGTTAGAATAACCATGAAGAAGTCCTCCAGATGAAAAATAAATATGCCATTTTAAACTAAATAATTTCTATACGTCATTTGTTTTTCTAAAAGTTTTACTTTTGGAGTTATTTCCACTATTCATATTAAATGGAACCTTGTAAAGTTTCTCCCAGCTGGAAGTAGGACAAAGAATACGCGATCGTGATTTCTTTTGTCCTACTTCCAGCTGGGATCAACTGTACATGACATAAAATTACTTACTTGTTTTTAGTTAAAATCACGTTATTCAAGTTTTAAAATGTCTGATTTATTTTTTAGGTGAAAAAATGGTGAGAAACTCATATTCTTTGGGAAAACGTACTGGTAATTATCTCTTGATTAAACTAACCTAATATAATCTAACCTACCTATACAGGGTGATCAAAATTAGTTACTGTAGTAAAATCACGAAAAGAAGTTTTTTCTTGAAATCATGATTATTTGGTGATTTCTTTATTAATTTGAATAAAACAATTATTATTGACCAAAAATTTACTATTGCAAGTTGCTTGGATTCGTGATTTAACTTTAACTGTATTTACTAACAGATTGTTTAATTATTTTTTTAATTTTAGGAACACGCACAGATAAATTGACCGCATTTATTAAAATAGGTTTAATTAAAACCCGTAAGTAAAAATTTTGTGTTTATAATTTTTGAAAAAATATATAATCCTTATAAATAATAATAACGGAGTTGAGTAAAAAATCCAAATACAACATGTTTTCTTCAAACGCCAAATAAATGAAAAGTTGAAATTTCTTGAGGTGTCGAAAAACTTTTCGTCTGGGCATTAAAAAGTGTAGCTGATCTACGTCGGAAATGTACGAACTTTCTGTGACGAACATATAGGTTTGCGCATATGTGAGCCACAAAAAGCAAAAAGTTCTTTTACTCCGAATAAAAATAATTGTAAAATTTAATTTACATACGTCATGATGTCATGTTACTAATGTATATTGGGTTGGCAAATAAGCGGAATAGAATTTGCATTTCGACTGCCAGGAGGCTAATTCTTCGACCCGACCATATCGTGTTGTCGACGAGACTAGAAAAACAGACTCTTATTTTTTTCATGTAAATGAAAAAGACAGAATGATGAATGTAGTCAACCACACGACTCAACCGGCCCAAGAATAAGGCTCCAAGAAGCTTATTCTTGGACCGGGCGAGATAGTGTCGTCGACGACTTTCATCAGTTTGTGCTTTTCATTCACATGTAAAAATAAGAGTCTGTCTTTCTACTCTCGTCAACGACACGATCTCGCCCGGTCCAAGAATAAGACTGCCGGACGTCGATCCTTGAAATCTCACACAGTGAATATTAATCTCACCTTCCTCGAGCGCATGCGCAAAATCTCACCCGTAAATCTTGATTCGCCTGGTTCAGACGAAGTGAATTTGAATTCGCCGGTGAATTTTTAACGCATGCGCTTCAAGGAAGAAGGAAGGTGAGATTGAGATTCACTGTGCGAGATTTCAGGAATTTACGTCCAGCGGACTTATTCTTGGAACGGTGGAGATCGTGTCGTCGACGACTTTCATCATTCTGTCCTTTACATTCACAAGAAAAAATAAGAGTCGTTCCTTCTAGTCTCGTCGACGACACGATCTCGACCGTTCCAAGAATATGCCTCCAGGACGTACAGAGTATACCCGATTGTTACAGATTTACGTCGGAAATGTACCAACATGACTCAACGAATTCTAAAGCCTGTCAAGCGTTACAGAAGGCTGTACTTTATTGACGTTTGAAGAAAATATATTTTTTAATAAAAATTATCTTACAATTATATCAATTTATTTATGAATTATTGTACAGATACATATATATTTTTTTTTAATTTACAGTTAATGAAGTTCAACGCTATTCAGCAAAAACATTAAGACATTTGATGAAATACTTTAGTGGTCAACATTCAGGTATTTTTTTAATATTTTACAAAAAAATCACTAAAATAAAATCTTATCTAAATCATCTCATTTAAAAAAATGAAGTGATGAAAATTGGTAATACACAGACCGGCAAATGTAAAGAAACTGAGATATATTTTATTTTATTTTTCAAAATTGAAATATACTTTTTGTATTATTTTAACTGAATCTTATATTAAGAAATTAAACTAACAAACTGCTATTATTTTCCAAAGAATTTAGCCATTTTTAAGCCTCTAAAAAATAAATTTAAAAATAAGTTGTTTCTACAAAATCACTGAACACTTTTAACATTTAATTAACAAGAGAAATTGCACAAATTAAATTTTTCAATAATGTATGTTCTCCCCACAAGCCCTTATGATTGTAGTCATCCGTTTTCTCATATTTCTAATGACTTCGTCGATCGTTTCTTGGAGTAAACGCTTTCATTCATTAATTAAAGCAATTTCTAGTCTTCTTAGTACCAGATAGTAGGAATTCTTAACCTTTGAGGTATGGTTAACATGTCCCAAACTTGATCAACTTTGAGGTCTGGAGAAAATGCAGACCAACTCATTTTCCTCATACCTACTCATTTTAATAAGTCAATTACACAGCGAGCGAAGTGTGGGCATGCATTATTTTGCAACAGGAAGAAGTCATCCCCGATTTATGGTATGAATGGTATATGGTACAACAAGGGGTTGTAAAACATCCTTAATATACCATTCAACATTTAAAGCATCGCCATCAATTACAACCAACTCTGTACATAACCCTGAACAAATCTTGTTCCACACCATATTTGAATCACTACTAAATGAGACAATAGAAGTAATCCGTAACTGGTGAGGTTGGGTGTCAGATACCGAGAGAAATATTTGACATTCCAGCACTACTATATTCTTGTTGTATCGAGATTAACTACTTCAGTAACTTTAAGTCAGTTTAGTGTTTGTCGATCTCGAGTGCATACGTCACGATAACAATAGGTGTTTTCGAGTTATTTGAAATTTCATAGATTCTCGGGTATTTTTTCGTTTTTCTCATTAAATTAATATGGCATCTAAAAAAAATTCATGAAGTCAGATGAGCCGGGTTTTGTAGCGTCGGCAATATCTTTACTTGAAGACAGTAAAAGTGAATGTAGTGATGATGAATTAGAAGACCAGGGTTTTATAGTGATCACGACATTGAACCAGAACAAGAAGTATTAGATTAAGATGAAGAACTAAGCTGTATACCTTCTTTGGTAACCTCTTTTGAATCGGTATTACCTTCATCATCAGATGATGACGTACCACTTGCTAAGCTTGCAAAGAAGGAAAATAATGAATCAATGGAAAACAACTAATATGGTAAGAATCTTTCGTATGGGGCAATCAACCTTTAGCTTCAGATGTACGCTCAAGGCAATCTTCCTGGGAGAATTGGCCCTGCTGAATATCTTGGTTATCAGCCCGAATCTGCTTGCGAACTTCTTTTCAATGATTGTAAATGAAATTATAGTCCGAACGAATGAAAAATTGTCGCTAATGAGGGAAAAACTGAATCATTAATGACGGCCTAACAACGATCTCTCATATTTCAAATTATTCTTCTAATTTGGTCTTGGTCGATTTCCCTCCAAATTTCTAACAACTTTCGGGAAAGATCATCTAATGTAAGATATTTGTAGGGTTAGTAAGTCGTCTTAATCGTGTTCCCATAATGTCCTACAGATGTTCAATGGGATTTGAACCATATAAGGAAAAGTACATTTATTTCCACACCTATACATTTATCTTTATAATGGATCACTCAAATCTTCTACTGAAATCTTTACTCCTCGGTGGCCAAATCATGGCAGGACAAAAGTCGATGCTGTTGCACAATTCTAGCTACATGAGGTCAAGGAATACATTGCACCAGTAGAAAATTCTGTCCAATAAAGGAGAAAAATGGGACCACGTGCTCTTCAAGAATATTTGTTATTTACCTATGAGCTGTTAGACGTCCTATATTATTGATCTCTAAGTCAGTAAGTTCCAACGACATTTCACTGCGCGTATCTGTCATCTGGTCTTCTGTACACTCTATTGCGCCTATCATCAGAGTAAAGACAAAACCTGGACTCATCCGAGAATAAAACTCTTGCCCGATCCTCATTTTTCCAACCAACATGTTCACGAGCGAACTGTAATCTCTGCCTTCTGTGTTGCCTGGTGATCAATGGATCGGTGGCTGCCCTTGCATATTTTAGATTATGTTCTGCAATTCTTCTCCTCTTAGTATGTTGGCTTATTCTGAAGTTGTTTCGCCTCAATGTGCGATTTTTCCAAAAACGATCTTGAATGGGAGTTGTATCATTTCCACGACCCTGTTCTAGTCTTCTTGTGTTATGTCTACTTTCCGGAAACTGCCTTAGAACTTGTAGAAGTTGTAATTTCAAACCAATCTTTTGAGCCTTCTGACGGTAGACTCATTTATGCTGATTCTAGAAACTTCGTCCACTATATTTTTTGTTTGAACTTTAGTTTAAAACCTGTTTTGAAGTGTTTACAATGCTATAAATAAATCATATCTGGATGGATCGTCAATTCCATTTTATCAAACATTTGCTCTACTTCATAACAAGTTCTACCATTTTCGGCATTGAGACATACCTAGCAATTTCAAATTCTACGTGTTGCCTGATGTTTCAAATAATGATATAGTTACGGTGCTCACATACTAATATTTATTTATATAGTCTTAATGAATGTTGAAAACACTGCTGGAAACACATTTTATCGGTAAAGTTACCTCCAGTGGTCAGTGCGCAGAGGTCTTTAGAAACTACAGAAAATAATTCAATTTCGCTTGGAAAATAATTCACATTTATGTCCGTTCCTTTAAATTTGCCATTTTCCATTTTCCCGTTCGTATAGTTTTATAGAGTTAAGTAAACTATGATCATTATTTTTTTTTTATTTGTTTTTCATGCAATCTTCAACTATATGAGCCATTCATTTTATTTTATTTTGGTGATTAATTAATTATCAAAATTTCTTATATTTAATATTCGATTCGATTTTTTCAGATGCACTAAAGATACTCCAAAAGATAGGAATAATAAGTAATACTTTTGAAGAATCTGGTAAATATCAACACACGTATAAAAAATGATAAATATAAAATTTATGTAAATTAATTATTTTAGTACAAGTTACAAGTGAGCATAAAAGGCCCAATACACTATCAAACAATTTGCGCAACAGAGGGTGTTGTGCAAACATGTTGACATTGTATGGCGTTGTTTGAGTTGTTGCACAAAGGGCGCGTTCCAGTAATGAACAATGAAGCCCACGACGACCGCAAAATCGTTCTACATAAGACCGCGATTTTTTCTTTCGTCCATCGATGGCGACCGCAAGAAGCTCACAACGACCGTATTTATTCGTGGGTTTCCGTGGTTGTTTGTTGAATGGAGACCTTTTGAGCTGGTGGAACGGGAAAATCTTGCGGTCGTGGTCGTGGGCTTTAGTGTTCATTACTGGAACGCGCCCAAACTGAGGTGTAAATTCCAACATGTTTGAAATAATTTGTGCAAGATGTTGCGCAAACATGTTTGTGCAAAGTGTATGATAGTGTATGGGGCCTTTAAAGCAAGGAACTTATTTCGGTTCAGATGCCGAATTCAAATTCATGATTAAATAAGTAACTTTACTCACATGTACTAAAGCGTATTTTTTGTGATCATATACAAGGTGGACCATTTATCTTGAGGAGTGGAAATATCTCAAAAAACCAGACTGGTAAAGTTAGTTTTTACCTGGAAAGACTTCTTCACATTTATTCGAACCCCAACTCAGTTTTTTTCAAATTGAAACCCATATATGTTAAAAGAATTTAACAAATAACAATGAATATTCCCCATTTTTCTTTTCGATTAGTTTTTACAGATTTTATTTTAAAAAGTTTTAATTTATTTTATGAATATTTTATTCGCTAGATTTAGAATCCTTTAAAAAATATTGGTGAAAAATAACTGTGCCTATTCTCTAGATCCTTTCAAATTAATTTTTACTAGAACTCTTACTTTTAGAGTTATTTCCACCATTCAGGTTAAATGAACCACCCTGTATATGCACATTTTGTGTTTTAGTGGTTTGGTATACTTTTAATCGATAGTGATAAAAATTGGTACTTAGTTAAAAAATAATTTTTAAACGCTAAATTGAATTGTTGCGAATTTCTAATCATTTGGATAAAAAATTACATTACTAATTACTAATTTTAGTCATTATTTATTATAATTTTATAGTTTAATACTAAAAATATTTTTACTTCCAGAAAACAAAAGGAACGGTTACTTACTTTTTGGAAGCACCGTTGGGGCACGTAAGTATAAAGCACCAAATCGCCATCTTTTTTAACTGTGTAACTTATTATGTGTTAATGTAATTTGCTATTTTTTACAGTTGTTCATGGAATGAGTAGTGCAAAGGCTCTTATGTCGTCTCCACCACCAGAGGTAAAAACTCTAGCTGAAAGTTGGAGTAAGTGATTTAATATTACTGCCTTTTCGTTCCTACATAAAAATTTTTATTAATTTTTTACAGGTTCTTCTCTAGTTAAAAAAGCGGGAAAGATAGCTGAATTTTCACGTAAGAAAATATTATGATAACTTTTTTAGTGTTTCTTGAGAGAAAGTTTTAAAAATTTTTAAAATGGATGCAAACTTAGTGTTTAATATTTTTGATTATTTTTTTGTATTTTAAATTCGTTTGAAAAAATGACGAGCTGGTCCCAATTTCACTAAATATGGTATAGGTAATTTTTTTCTATTTAAAATTACAAAAAAATACAAAATGATCTTATAAAATCTTTATGTTGAACCAGCTAAACTAGCGATAGATTTTTTTCTAGTTTAAAAAGGATCAAATGATGCAAAATCTTTATTTTTCAGAAAGTTGAAAGAATTTTTTTGGTATTTTTAAGGCTCAAATTCTAAACGATACCAAAACCCAAAAACTTGCCATAACTTCATTTTTTATCCCAATGTTGAACCAATAGAAAAACTACAAAAACCTGCATATTTTACAATTTTTTTATACTTACTGAGTTCTAAAACATTAAAAAGTCGTTTAATCTAATTAATTGAAATATTTAAAAGTTTAAAAAATCTAAAGACTTATAGAAACTGATTTGTAATTATAAAGAACCCCAAAAAGGTATAAAAACTATTTATTGCAATATTTTGACAAGACTTTTCAATATTATAAATTAAACTATTATAATTAGACTAAGAAAATTCTAATGTTGAATGTTCCAGACAGTTGATTATGCTTTTGAAAAATCTATACAGGGTGTCCCTGAATGACTATGCTATTTTTAGAAAGAGTAAAACTACGCATTTTTGAAATATAAAGTATTTTTCGAAAATGCTTCCTTAAAAAGTTATATCATTTTAAAATTTAAAAAAAATGGAAATAAAACTGTCGTTATAACTTCACGTACTTTTTGTAATAATGAAAAATTAGGACAGTTATTCAGGAATATCCAGTTTACTAACTCCAGTTAAAATTTTAGCAGTGACTACGTTTATCTCATGAAACTCGATCCAGATTGGATTCAATAGCAATTGACTGTATCGACATTTTTTTCCGAAATAAACACGTCGGATTGGATTGAGTTTTAGAATTTAGTTCAATCAAAAAAGTGAATCTAATCTGACAAGATTATTTCGAAAAAATGTGGACCGAGATAATCGCTATTCAATTCAATCCAATCCGTATCAGTAATTACTTAATATTTTCATTTTCTAGCTGATAAAATATACCACATACTGGTTGCTGCAGAACTTGAAGGTGAGAAGTTTTTATTTATTTTATTATATTTTCTAACACATCAATTCTGCTTATAGGAAGGAAACTTGCTCGCTCCGGAAAACTTCATGGTAATTTATTTGATTTCTTTAAATTTATAAAAAAAAAATACTTTACCTACTAATTATTTTTTTCAGGTGGAATGAATTTACCTAACATAACTGGTAAGTTTATTTATAATGTTTAACATTAATAAATAAAAAAATGCATGGCTCTTGTTTTTCAAGAATTTAGCTTAAATTCAGACTTAAAGCACTAATGTTTTTTTCTTAAATACATTCGTTATTAGCGCATCGTTACAGATTTTTACTGCAAAAATTAGTACAAATTGGTGGCTAAGTATTAAATGAGTAAATGTTTATTTAAATTTTGTAGTTAATTTTATCACGCTTCATCTTCTTAATTATCATTTTTTTAATATGATGCTTGTTCAAGAAATAACATTATACCTATTTTTAAAAAATAAGAAAGATCTTTCAGATCTTTTACTCCTACCTTTTTCGACCCAGCAACAATTATTTTATTTATCATTTTTTGTTAATTTTGTACCGAATTTCTTTAGTGCTTGTTAGTGCATCTGAAATAACACCGTATTTTGAAAACATAAGAAAGTTCTTTCACCATCGACATTTTTTTTATTTGCCATTTTTTTTTAATGTAAAGTTGCTCCCAGCTGGAAGTAGGACAAAGAATACGCGATCGTGATTACTTTTGTCCTACTTCCAGCTGGGACCAACTGTACTAACGATGCACTAACGAATGTATTTAAATAAAGTTAGTGTTTCAAGTATGTCGCTAACTTAACGCACCTACAGAATTTTATAACTATTTTTTTATTTCAGAGCAAATAATGAATATCTCTCAAGGACAACGGAAAAGTGATACATTAGGTAAAGTGTGAATCCAAAACTATTTAATTTAATCAAATTTTATTTATTATCAATAAAACTGTATTAAGATGATTGGGAATCTAAGTAGAACTGCGCTCCGATAGTAAACGTATATTTTGAGCTTCTTCTTAAATTTGGGGAAGAAATCTTGACCCACAGTACATCCCACATAATTAGGCTGAAAGTACCAATAAAAATCTTGCTTCTAAAGGAAATTTGGCAGAAGATAAAGATAAAAATTGTCTAAACTTTGCAAAGGTTAAATCTCAAAGCTTTTTACTTTCAAAATAATATTCTTTATTTAAATTTTAAACAAAAAAGATACGTATTCAATAAGATACACAATAAAAGACAAAACGAAATTGTAAAAATTGTTCAGCCATTCACCGACGTATCTTTAAAGTCATAGGCCTAGATTTATACCATATTCGAATAGTATAATGTAAACTGTTTGGAAGTAAAGGCGTAAAACCTCACTTTTTAGCAGCACCTTCAAAAGTCTATAACTCCCTTTAAGCATATAGTTGTACCTAACATGATTTTTGTCAATCACCTGTTAAAAACTTTACAGGTGAATACTTCCTGTATATTTTAAAATAAAATCGTGTGGGAAGGGAATATTAAAAGAATAGTATCCACGACGTATTGTTGGAGTTTCACTATGTTCTTGGGGCTAACATTGCTGATGTGGTTAACACACTGGGAAAAACAAAATGGAGCCTTTCTTAGGAATTTAGCAGTAACTGCTTTCCAAGTCAATATTAACTACTCTGTAGTGAGTTACTATAAACTACTCAAAATAAAAACGCACTGGAGTCTGGTATGTAAACATAACCATACAAACCGAATTATAACCAATGAAGAACGCGAATCTGAACCCCCACTCCACTGGAGTAGTTCACGCTAAAAATTAGGTAGGTACTCTAGGGGGCGGGGACGAGGATGAGGAAAAATGTAGTGCTTCGAAGTAGTTCACTCCGATCCGGCTGGAACACACTCGAGTAATTTGGAGCTACTCTGGACCGCTCTGGATTACCTGGAAAGCACCTAGTGACATCTGGTTCTGTGCTACCTAATACTAATCCTGCGTATTAAACAGATCCTATAGCTCTACCAGTTACGTCAAATTTAACTAAATGCCTAGCTGCATTCAGAACAAGTCAGTGGAGCTTCAGAAGAAAAACAATCTGAGAAATCCTCATCTTCAGCACTACAATTGAATATACTTCCTCCTGAGCTACTCTCAGACTCGGGTATTTCTCCATCGGAAGAAGATGATGAAAATAGCTCTTTCGGCAGGTTCTATCTTTTTTCAGAGATTGGCTTTTCTACTTTTTTCATCTTCAATTTTATGTTTTTTTCCGGAGAATCATTAGCAATCATGCACCTTCCTGGTCTTCTTCCTATACCCGAAGTTTTTCTAGGTGACCCTCTAGGAAATTGGCGGATTTTTGGTTCCATTGCACCGCTTTTGTGAATGGTCTTACTTCCGTTTCTTCTGTGATATTTTGCTTCTCTTTGGGTCCATCTGTTATTTGAAGTGATTGCCAAAGGAAACGCTTTATTGCCAACCAATTCTGATATATTATATATAGAAATAGGCTTTCCGGGATGGTTTTGACTATCCAATCCATGGCAGGTTTATTATAATAGGTATTGAAGGGTTAAAAAACAGATCTATCCAATAGCTACAGCTTTTGGCTGGTGTGTGGAAGGAACGTGATGCCGTTTTCAATCACACGTGGCGGTCTGTAAACTGTGGAGCAACCACTTTCAACAAGTAGAGAGTACCTTGAAAAAATTTCTCGAAGCTTACAAAAAACAAGTCAACTTTTGGTTTGTTAAAAGAGACCATTCGGCTTAGGCTAGTTGACTCAAGTTTTCTAAGTGAAATTATTTTTATACACCATCCTAAAGTTTATGTAACTTTGCCTTCCTGCTGTTTCATTATCGTCCCTTTTACCTGAATACTTGAGGTTGTTTGCTTTATTATACTGGAAGGCTAATTTCTTCATTTCTTCCACAATCAGGCCAAAGTTTCATTGGGCGGCCTTTAAAATATATAATTGTTCAGTAGTGAAGACCTTTTGCATTGGTAGCATTATATTTAAAATCAGTTTAACCAGATCTTTTATGTTTTAGAATATGTATTGGTTGATTCTGCATCTGGTTTTGTCCTCTTCCCAGTAAATACAAACATGTGACTGTTGCGTAGAATTTATTAAAATTTATTATATCACATATGACGTACATGTACTGTACCTGAACTACAAAATGTCCTGTAAATGTTGTAATAAATGATAGGAGTACATAATATTTACAGAACATGTTCATTTCTGGGATTAGTAACCCTGATATAATAAATATGTAACAAAAGTATAGAATGGTTTTGTAATACTTTCAAATTGGTAATTATTTATAACTTATAATAGAAAAATTATTTAATCCTGTGGATTTATGTGAGAACAAAATGAATTTGTTTCATTCATCCATCGTCTCAAACGGCAAAATTCCGGAAGGACTAAAATTCCTGTTCTACCTTTATTAGAGTAGCTGGCAACAAACCATGAGTTGCAGAGACAAGTACACGTGTTTCGTCCTTATCAATCCTCATCAGCTTGTCAAACTACTAACTCTTAATTGTAACCCGGATTAAGCGGAAGTAACAACTTGAGTTGTTGCAATCTAATCAACTCCTATTATCTAGTAGAGCTTGTCATATCTAGTGTTCATTTTGGAACTACTCTCGTTTCACAGATTCTCCAATATTTATGTATCATTTATGTATCATTGGTTAATTTGGATATGTAGCAGTATATTGATTGTGACAGTTACAAAACTTTTGTTCATGAGTTCATTAGTTGTGACAAAACAGTTACGTACATGATCGTTTTGTGTTTACTCGGTTTCTTACCAAAGCATTTCTACCCATCTGAAAAACAACACAAATATAATTCAAATTGGATATCTGTTAGTACCTTGGGACTTATCCATAAATCCATTTTTACAAAATTATTTAATTAATAATTATAAATGCTTTTATTTTTTTTTAGAACTAAGACCAGATTATGTAAAAGTCACTTTGGGCAAACCTAAAAAACGAGTAGTTGAAGGTAATTCACTTAATTTATTACGCTTAAAATTAATATATTTTTTTACATTATGTTTTTTTTTGTTTTTGAATTTATCATAAAATTTCAAAAAACTCAAACGTAATGAATTCAATTGTCGTCTAAAGAATAAGTAATTGCAATAAAAGTAATCAAATATGTAGGGTATTCCACTTTTCTTTCAAGCAAAAATTTTTTTAGATAGTGAATGTCATTCTGAACAAAAATTTTCCTATGATGTTTTTTCGACTCATTAAAAAGTTACAGCAATTTTAAATTTTATGATTTTTGTGGAACACCCTGTATAATATTCGTTCTTATTATGTTTTTTTTAATTTAAGTCAATTGGTTTATTTGGATTTTTTCTTTGCCAAATTGATTTTTTGAACATTATTGGCTTTATTTAAAATAAGTGAACGACGAGGTTAAATTTCCCCCGGCAAAATTTAGCATCTTATTGGCTTAAAGATGTACAAAATCCAAAGCATACTTGATTTAAATAAAAAATATGGAATAAAAGGAAATTTATATAGGGTGTTCCATAAAAACCATTAAATTTTTGAAATTTTAAAATTGTTGTAATTCTTTAAGGAGTCGAAAAAACATAATAGTTCATAGAAACATTTTTGTTCAGAATGACATTTACTACATAAAAAAAATATTTGCTGGAAAAAAGTGGGACACCCTGTATAATAGTAAATTAGTTTTTTAGTTTTTTAGTTGTTTATTGTTTTTATAATTTATATAATCAAAATGTTTTTTTAGATTCTTCGGAAGAAGGTCTATTTGAATATCTTCTACAAGGTAAGGACGTAAATCTAAAAAATAGTAGCTTTTTCTCTAAATTTGGTACTTACTTTCACATCTAATTTGAAGTTCTTTCCATAAATTTTTAAAATTAAAACTAACCTTTTTAAAGTTCCGTTATTTTTATAAGGGATTTATCCAATTGAGGAAAATAATTTAATAACAACATAACACTTTATTTTTTATTATTTTTAGAACAAAAACCACATTGTACCTAAGTGGTAAAAATTTCAATAAAAATCATGAAATTTAAATAAATAAACTAATTTGTCTTGCTATAAATTATTTAATTAAAAACTTTTTTTAGATTTCATATTCAGTCGCATATTCAGATTATTATTAAGATGGTAAGGAACAATTTATTTTGCATATACAGGGTGTCCCGTAATAAGGTGGACAGACATAGTAGAACGGGTTTATCACCTAGAATTAAGATGACAAGTTCCTCTATAACGATTTTCCAGAAAATGCTTTTCTGCAAAGTTACAAAACCAGTTTAAGTTCACTTTTCAAAAAATAAAAACCCACATTACTTTTCTTTCTAGGAAATTTACTCGATACCTACTTGATTTAATATATGCAAATTTTTATATTTATTGCAAAATTTAAATTGACATTAAGTATCTCGAAAACGATAGGATCTAGCAAATTTAAATTTTTTTCATAGTTGTGTGAGATTTTATTTTTTGAAAAGTGAACTGGTTGTAACTTTGCAAGGAAGCATGTAATTTGGGCAAAGTGTTACAGGAACATCTCATCTTAATTTGAGGTGATAGACTCATTCTACTATGTCTGCCCGCGTTATTACGGGACACTCTGTAATAACTGTAATAGTCCAAAAATCGACAAGTCCTCTCTGAAATATTGGTATTTTTATAAATTTCGAGAACATGTTAAAGCAAGTAAATTTCAAAGTAGAGAAATTATTTCGAAATATTCAAAAACACCGATATTTTAGAGAACACAAGTTTTAGTTATTAGGACACCTTGTATAATCATTAAACAAAATAGTAAAGTTTTCAAAAACATCATAAATTTCTTGGTTATCCCATATTTTTTTTTACCGGGATTTACTCTTTTTACGACTTTATATTGTATTTTTTTTTATAAAGTCTACTAGGTATTTTTTTGTTTCAGATTGAAATTATAAAAGGGGAAATACATGCTATAAATTATCTTATCACACTTATATTATATTCATTTACCTGAATAAATGATTAAGTCTTGAAGAAAAGTATATATTTTTATTAAATAAATTAAGTACCTACATTAAATTTTCTAAAGTTTTTATCACAGATAAAATATTAGGGCGATTAACTACATCACTTGCCCAGCAAGATTTATACAATTTACTAAAATCATCCTCAAATTCATCACTATTTTCGCATTTTGGACGGTACCCATATTTAACAACCTAAAAATTAAATTTTAAAAATCAAGTAATAAAAAATGTTAAAAAAATTGTACATAATTTCAAAAAAATATAATGAAATTACAATATTTTAAAGGCTTTACTATAATAAAAAATTTAGTATATATTTATATTATCATGTAACGGTCATCCAAAACATTTCTAAAATAGAAATATATATGTTACAGTGAAAGTAGATCATAAGTGATTGTTAACAATTACTATTGAATGTAAACATTCACTAAATAGTCATTGAAACAGCCATAAACCATGTTTTAATCACTTTCACTAGTAAATGTAAATCACTGAATGTAGTTAGTGAAAGTAAGAACTATATTTATAATTTAAAAATTCCAGGGACATTTTAATGATTTTCAAAATATATCTGCAAAATATTATGAAAAAAAAATAAAAAATTCTGTAACTCGATATGCTACAATTCATGTAATATTGTTATTTATTTTTAATATAAGGTTCAACAATTTATTAAAAATATTTATTTTCAACAAACTTCCTTTTAAAACAATTTTATGAATAAAACTTTATTTAATACGTACAATTTCTTATTGGCCACATTCACTATTATTTTATAGTCAATGTTAACAATTCCTAGTAACAGTTGATATTCTCTAGTAATAGTAGCATCTACATACTTAAAATGGTTTTATTTTAAACTTTCACTGATTTGAATGTTTACACTCACTAGTAATTGTAAACAATCACTGCATATTCTACTTGCACTGTAATATATACAACTTTTTAAAATATTTTGGAAATAAAGCACTTCTAACGTGTGCTTTTTAGTTCGATTCAATATTTGTAAATAATTTTTAAAAATTAAAAATTATGAACTGGTAATTTTTTTCTTAAAACATCCATTTGCTTAATTTGTTTAGAAATTTTGAAAATCGGTTTAAATAAATAATACTACTAATATAAAAAAGTAATTAATAAATAAGTACCTTATAAATAATGACATGTTTATGTTTTAAAAATTTGTAAGGTACTTCCCGGTACCTCATCTGCCAAAAAATGATACCAAGAGAATAAACATCACTTGCAAAGCTGGGAATTTTTCCTAGCAGAATTTCAGGTGCTGTATAAGCTACTGTGCCCTAAAGCAACAAAAATTAAAAAAAATTATATAAATTAATTTAACAGAACCTCATGTTTGTAAACAGTAGTTTCTTCGCCAACAATACAAGAACTTCCAAAATCACAAATTTTACAAACCGAATCATCACATAAAATCACATTGCTCGGCTTTAAATCCAAATGGAGTACTTTATTTTCATGGCAATAAGCAACACCTTCAATAAAAATTTTAAAATTTACTTTTAAAAAATTATAACTTACCATTAGATATATCCAAAGAGAATTTTTTCAATTTTTCAAAATTTAATTTGTAGCTTTCATCGTTAAGAATGCTTAGCAATTCTCGACTTTTACCTAAATGTTCAAGGATTATAATTGTGTGTTCTTCATTTTTCATTATTATATCGATTGTTTTTACAACATTTTCATGGTTTAATTTCAAAGAGTTGTATTCTTTATTTATTGGTTTGGTTTTTATTACTTTTACTGCCACATCTCTTCCTATTATTCAATCAGAAATTATTAAAAAAAAATTATATTACATAAAATAATTATTGTATAAGAAAAGTCAGGAGAGAAATATTGGTTTTTCTCAAAATTAGTAAAATAAATTGTTGCGGTAGATGAAAAATTAGTATCAATAAATGCAAATGAATCAAAATTTGATTGTCAATGAAAAGGGAGAAAGGAAGATAGAAGTTGGATAGAGATAATGGAGGCGATGGAGGATGATGGACGATGAACGATGGAGAGGATGGACGATGGAAACGTTCTACGATGGAGACGATGGACGATGGAGACGTTGGACGATGGAGACGTTGGACGAAGGAGACAATGAAGATGGAGACGATGGACGATGGAGACGATGGACGATGAAGACGATGGGCGATGAAGACGATGGGCGATGAAGACGATGGGCGATGAAGACGATGGGCGATGAAGACGATGGGCGATGAAGACGATGGGCGATGAAGACGATGGATGATGGAAACGATGGACGATGAAAACGATGGACGATGGAAACGATGGACGATGGAAACGATGGAAACGATGGAAACGATGGACGATGAAAACGATGGACGATAGAAACGATGGTCGATGGAAACGATGAAAACGATAGACGATGGACGATGAAAACGATGGACGATGGAAACGATGGACGATGGAAACGATGGATGATGGAAACGATGGGCGATGGAAACGATGGACGATGGAGACAATGGAGGATGGAGACGAGGGTCGATGAAGACGACGGATGATGGGGACGATGGAAACTATGGACGATGGAAACGATGGACGATGGAAACGATGGAAATGATGGACGATGGAGAAAATGGAAGATGGAGACGATGGACGATGGAGACGATGGGCGATGGAAACGATGAACGATGGAAACGATGGGCGATGGAAACGATGGACGATGGAGACAATGGAGGATGGAGACGATGGTTGATGAAGACGATGGACGATGAAGACGACGGATGATGGGGACGATGGAAACGATGGACGATGGGGGCGATGGAAACGATGGACGATGGAAACGATAGAAACGATGGAAACGATGGAAACGATGGAAACGATGGAAACGATGGAAACGATGGAAACGATGGAAACGATGGAAACGATGGAAACGATGGAAACGATGGAAACGATGGAAACGATGGAAACGATGGAAACGATGGAAACGATGGAGACGATGGAGACGATAAACAAATAAATAAAAAAAAAAAAAAAAAAAAAAAAAAAAAAAAAAAAATAAATAAATAATGGACGATGAAGACGACGGACGATGGAGACGATGGACGATGGGGGCGATGAAAACGATCGGCGATGGAAACGATGGACGATAGAAACGATGGAAACGATGGAAACAATGGAAACGATTGACGATGGGAACGACGGAAACGATGGAAACGATGGAAACGACTGAAACGATGGATGATAGACGATGGAAACGATAGACGATGTACGATGGAAACGATGGACGATGGAAACGATGGAAGATGAAAACGACGGAAACGATGGACGATGGAAACGATGTACGATGGAAACGATGGGCGATGGAAACGATGGGCGATGGAAACGATGGACGATAGAACCGATGGACGATGGAAATGATGGACGCTGGAAACTATGGACGATGGACGATGGACGATGGACGATGGACGATGGACGATGGACGATGGACGATGGACGATGGACGATGGACGATGGACGATGGACGATGGACGATGGACGATGGACGATGGACGATGGACGATGGACGATGGACGATGGACGATGGACGATGGACGATGGAAACGATGGAAACGATGGAAACGACGGAAACGACGGAAACGACGGAAACGACGGAAACGACGGAAACGACGGAAACGACGGAAACGACGGAAACGACGGAAACGACGGAAACGACGGAAACGACGGAAACGACGGAAACGACGGAAACGACGGAAACGACGGAAACGACGGAAACGACGGAAACGACGGAAACGACGGAAACGACGGAAACGACGGAAACGACGGAAACGACGGAAACGACGGAAACGACGGAAACGACGGAAACGACGGAAACGACGGAAACGACGGAAACGACGGAAACGACGGAAACGATGGAAACGATGGAAACGACTGAAACGATGGATGATAGACGATGGAAACTATGGAAACGATGGACGATGTACGATGGACGATGGAAACGATGGAATCGATGGAAACGATGGAAACGATGGGAACGTTGGAAACGATGGAAACGATGGAAACGATGGAAACGATGGATGATGGAAACGATGGACGATGGAAACGATGGACGATGGAAACGATGGACGATGGACGATGGAAACGATGGGCGATGAAAACGATGGACGATGGAAACGATGGACCATAGGAGTTAAACAACGGATGTATAAATTTCAATAAAAAATCTCAATTTTAATCCCGAATAAGCTTTAAACTTTATGTACAAAAATATTAAATAAACAACAAAATTTTCAAAATATTTAAAAAAAATTATTTGCATCTCTTTACCTTTATATTTTCCTTTGACTACAACACCAAAACCTCCTCTTCCCAAAATATTCAAATCTCCATAACTCTTAAGCCCATTTTTAAGCACTTCCATTTTATTGGGTGTATTTACCAAAAGCGAGTTTTCGATTTTAGTAATATTATCACAACCAATGACATTTATCCTAATATTATGTTGGGAACTTGTTGATGGCCCAGAACAAGCAGCAAAATCCAATCGTTTTGCCACACAACCATTTTTGAAACTTAAACACATCAAAAATACAAAAAAGTTTATAGTTTTATTTTTTTCAAAAACAATAGAAAAATTCTAATTATGAATTTTGTAAAAAATTGATAATTTGTATATATTTTTTATTTATTTAATTTTCATAATCGAAATCGGTTAAATACAACAATTTTAAAAATATTTGAGCACTTTACTAAAAAAATTAAAGGTCTAAGAAGATACTAAATAATTACAATTAATTTTCTAATTTCTTTTGGAAAAGTATTAAAAATAAGGAGGTAAAATTTTTACTGAATTTCGTTGCCAAAATCTTTACGAAAATTGTCATTTTTGAGCAAGAATTTGTGTTGTGATTTTTGGTTTTCTCCTTTGAAGGAGGCAATCCTGTGAATTTTTGAATTTTCTAAAATATGCAAATAAATAATTACAGTTTACCTTAATTATGATGTAAGTAATATAGAAACCAAAAATAAGAACAAAACCAAAAATATAAGAAATACATCTTTTGTAAATCGGTATATTTAAGAAGCCAAAGGCCAAAATTGTTATGCAAATTCAATAAAATCTAAGAAAATAACCTCCAACTTAAATATGTAAACAAATATAATTAAATAAATTGAAGACACCAAATAAAACTTACCGTTTTGGGGTGGTATTCCAAACGTTTGGAGGTGAAACTCTTGGAGAAATTACCTTTGGGCTTAACAAAAAACGAAGAGGTTTTAATGGTGTTCCCATTACTTTGCTAAATTTTTCCAGTAAACATATGAATTAACAAAAAAATAATTTAAAATTACACTTATCAGTAAATTTATGTTAAAAAATGGGCCTAAAAATCACTAAAAATCAATTATTTTAGTATGATTCTTTACCTACTGTATAAATTGATTTGTTTATTTATTTAAATTTTGCCAGAAATGTCTATTTTAAATAAAAAAAATTGTAATAATTTTAAAACTTATAAATTGCTATAGGCAACTTGATATACAATGGTATGTGCATTGGGTTGTATAAAAATTGTTCATTAAGTTATCTAACAGTTTAATACTTGTATACAGTGCCCAATTTATTTAATAATTTACTATAATGCTCTGTATAACAAATAATTCTAATTATTATAAAAATTTTTAAAATTTAGTCAAAAATTTTTATTAGGCATTTAACAAACTATAAATTTTAGGCGTTATAAAGTTTATTAATTTACGCCAATTTTTTTGATAAAAATAATTAAAAAATTCAAATTTTTCTACATTTTCACAGTATATTTATCGAAAATATTTTACTTAAGTTAGTAATTTTTAATTACTCAAATAGAAGCCCGGGTAGCTCAGTCGGTAGAGCATTGGACTTTTAATCCAAGGGTCCAGGGTTCAAGTCCCTGCTCGGGCGAACTTTTTTTTATAAAAAATTCCTATAAATTATTTACAAAACAATCCTAATTATACCTGAACTATCGAATGAATTATTTATCTAATTTTATTAAGATTTTTATGGGAAATTATTCATCGATTTTTTGTTTAAAAAATGTCGCCTACTGACATTGACAACAAAAGCTGTACGATTTAAAAATCAAAAAACGTACTTTTAGTGGTTTCAATTTATTTTTTAATCAGTTTTAGTTCTGAATGTATTTAATTACAACACGAATAGTTCATAACATCTTCACCAAACCTCGCCTAAAATCCTCCTTTTGGGTGTACAGGTAAAAAATAAGTGAGGTTATGTTTTAAAATTTTCTAAAAATCTCAATTTATAGTTCGATTGGATTTTTTTCGAAATTACAAACTGATAAGATGTCTTCTGGCAATATGGTAATTAAACGGGTTGATAATATTGTTAAATCAGTTGAGGATAAAAGGTCTTATCGTGGTTTGGAATTAAAAAATCGTATGAAAGTTCTCTTGGTCAGCGATCCAACTACTGATAAATCAGCTGCTGCTTTATCTGTTAATGTTGGTAAGAAATTAATTTTTCTACTTCTTAAAAATTTTATGTCAATAAAATAGGGGCAGTTTAATTCCTACGTTCAGACAAGTGTCTAAGACCCTTCAAATGCTAGTTTTATTTTAGTCTTCAAAACAGTTGTAACAACCCACTAATTTTGAAACAGGCCTTAAATCACCCTGATACGACCCTGCCCTAAAATAATAATAATCATCGTATTTGTTTTTTAGTCTATTAGGTAATTATATTAATTAATTATTGTGCTTTAGGTTATTTGTGCGATCCGGATAATGTTCCTGGTTTGGCTCACTTTTGCGAGCACATGTTATTCTTGGGTACTGAAAAATATCCAAATGAAAATGATTACAATAAATTTTTAAGCGAACATGGAGGAACTAGTAATGCTGCTACGTACCCCGATCACACGAATTATTATTTCGATGTTCTGGCCGAACAATTAAAACCTGCACTTGATAGGTAAAATAATTGTCGGTTTTACTATGAAATATTAATTAATTTTTTAGGTTTTCCCAATTTTTTTTGTCCCCGCTATTTACTGAGGATGCGACTGATCGAGAATTGAATGCAGTTAATTCTGAACATGATAAGAATATTTCTAGTGATAGTTGGAGGATGGATCAGTTGGATAGGCATACTGCAAAGCACGATCATCCTTATCATAAGTTTGGAACGGGGAATAAAACGACTTTAGCAATCGAAACCAAGCAGAATGGATTAAACGTTCGGGATGAACTTTTAAAGTTTCATAATGCATGGTATTCCGCTAATATTATGACTCTAGCAGTATTAGGAAAAGGTTCGTATGTAAAAAGAAGCTAATATTTATTTCTTCAAAGAAAATGTTTTAAGTGGGAGTACAATTTTTAATAGATTTAATGCCCCGTGACCTTGGACGTGTCATTCAAGGTCAAGGTTTGTGGCATTATAGTGGTGACCTTGAATGACACGTTCAAGGTCACGGGGCATTAAATCTATTAAAAATTGTACTTCCGCTTTGAACATTTTCTTTGTAGAAACATTCTTATGACTTTAAAACTTTTTACTTTAGAAAAATAAAAAAATATGTTCCAAAAACCTCTGAAAGCAAGCTATAATAATTTGCAATAAAAATGGTTGCTATTTATAATAATAAGCCAAGCCACGAAAAGGGCAGTTTTTTTAGTCGGATTTTAAAAATTCCGGTCGCATCGTGAAGAGGGATGCGGATTCTAAGTGGGGTTGGAACTTAAAATTTTTCCAAGCACGCTAATACTCTGAAAAAAATTCTCGAAAATGGTCGATTTTTCTTGCCTTTTTTCCTATTTTCGTCGGCGTCAACTTTGAAAAATCGTACCCCAGTCCGGTTTTAAAGGGAAGCGACGAAATTTGGCCCCTTTTATTCTCACATCCGTAGAAATAATCGGAACAATTTTTAAGTCTCCGGGCGCATCCGTGTGGCGTCGCGGCGCAGGGACGCCAAGTGTACAAATTTGGCGTTTTTTCGGGCGACAAAAGTGCTCAAATTGTGTCCCAAATAGTTCGAGATCGAAAGATGGAAAAAATCGAGGTTTCTATATTCCTAATCCCAATACCACCTGTTGCCTTAATTCGGAAGCTTTTTTTGATATCTCAATTTTTTCTCTGTTTTTGGCACCCTCAAATTCGCGGTTTGATTTTCGCGTATTTTCGACGCGGAATTTGAAAATTCGTAACTTTTGATCGGTGCCGGCTATGTCAGTCGAATATTTTTTATTTTCCTCTTTACATTAATACTTATAAGTAAAAAAATCAGCACTCTTAAATTTTCACCTCGAGCTTCAGAAAAAAATCGAACGTGAAATGTTCAAAAATCGCGCCCGACGCGGTCGGAATTTGGAACCTCTGCCGCCCACAGTTTTTAATTTCTTTTATATTTTACATCAATTCCCTTAACAGGAATAATTTCTGCACTTGATCGGGTATCTTTTGTTTTTAAATTCGAAGGGGTTGGAAAGTTATGCGCAAATTGAGTCAAAACTTTAATTTTAGGGGTTAGTGGCTCCCGTTTGGCTATTTTTTAACCCATTTTCTATTTTAAAAGCGCAATCGAATGTCCTCCTCAAACCAAAACCGCCCACGCATAGGGTTTTTCAAATTTCGAAAAAATAACAAAATAATAATTTTTTTAAGATCCCATTTAAAAAAGTCGCAATTTTTTACGCTATTTGGTCTAATCAACCCCTCAAATTTTATTTCACCCCCATGTAATACACCTTTTCTGAAAGCTTTCAAGGTCCCCTTTACGACAAAAAAAAGTATCACGTCGCTATCTCTTTTCGCTATCGAGTTATGACTGAAAATGTAGCAAAATTATCCGTTTGGAGGCAAAATTTCGGTCTGAAATTTTTCAGTTTTCTCAAAATAATTAATATCTTCAAAACTTTTAGCACCACCGTGACGTTTAATATCTTAAAATTTGCACCGTCACCACCCTCACCAAATTCCGTGACAATTATAATTTTCGGTTGAAAATTGCGCAGTCCAGGGCTGTATTTGTACCAAAATTTTGCTAAAAGTTTGCGAATTTTTTCGAAAAAACTAAATAATCGATTTTCACTAAAAGTATTTCAAAATGCGTGTATCCACGGTGTTTACCTTCGGTGAAAATTTGAAATTGCTAGCTTTTACAGTTTTCAAGAAAAACAATAAAAACCGATATTTAAGATATCGTAAACATTTTTTTATCGAATTTTTTTAAAACCGACCCTGTAAATGAAAGATAATAGAAAATTGATGAAATGTAGGGTGTGACTTGCCCTCTACCTCTACCCCCCCCCCCCCCTTAAAAAATTTTACACCCCAAAAACTCAAAAAAATCAATTTTTTTTAGGTAATGTACCTTAAAAAATAATTTAATTAGATAATATCGATAATTTTTACAAACTTATCTGTACGAATTTTTATTTTTTAATTGTAGTTATTAAGCTAAATATGAATTTTTCAAAATACACATTTACTCTTTTATCAGAATGCCATATTTTATATTAAAATTCATAACTTTTGAACAAAAAGTCGCAGACCCTTGATTTTTTTTTCATTTTTTCCTTATTTCTTTATAATGCAACCCAAAATAATTAACTTTCAAATTTTTAATTTGAAACGCTGCACCCTTGTCTATTTTCCTATTTACATTTCTATTTTCGTTTTTATGTGTTTAATAACATTCCTTCTAAAAGCCATACTGTCCTTACTTTCTTTGATTTCCTTTGGCAATTGGTGATATATATCAAAACCTTTAAAAAATAAGCTATTTTGCTTGCCTGATGTATTCACCTTTTTTATATAGAAATTTTCACATGCTCTAGTATTATATCCATGCACATCTTTAACATATTGCACTTTTTTACATAGGTATTCAGGTACCAGCTCATTTACAATCTTATAAATAAAAAGCATGTTATTTAGAAACAGTTGTTGTTTAATTGACATAAATTGTAAGCACTCCAACATATTTTTAATCGGTGTGTAACGATCTACTTTTAAGATGCATCGCATTGCTCTATTTTGTAGTTTTTGTAACTCTTGTTTATGTTTCAAGTTCATATAATCAATAATGTAGGACAGTATTCGAAATGGGGTGCAATAATAGTTTTATACACTGTTAATTTTGAACTTATTGATAAGTTGGGACTTGTTCGATTAAAGTAATTTATTTTTTTACTTATCTTTTTTACTATACAGGGTGTTTACGGTTCACCCGTTAATCTTTGAAGAGGTGATACTAGAGGTGAATATAAGTAGAATGACAAAAAATCATCTTAGTAAAACTTTCTTTATAAGAAAGTTACAGACAGCTCTTTGAAGATGCTGCCAAAAAGTATATTTTTACGCTACTATTTCCAAACGGTTTTCATTACACTATTCAAATTTGGTACAGATCTTTATAAAGTTTAGATCTATTATTATCATTTTTTTGAAATTTTTTGGTAGCCTCTAAAGGGTTATTTTTTTTGTATTAAATACAGTAAAAAATATTATTTTAAAAGAATAAAGCTTTGATATTTAACCCTTGCAAAGTTTAGACAATGTTTATCTTCATCCCTATTGAAAATTACCCATTAGAGGCTACCAGAAAATCTCAAAAAAATGATAATAATAGATCTGAAGTTTATAAAGATCTGCACCAAATATGAAAAGTGTAATGTAAACCGTGTGGAAATAGTATCGTAAAAACACACTTTTTGGCAGCATCTTCATAGGGATGCAACTCTCTTATAAAGAAAGTTGTACTAAGATGATTTTTTGTCAATCTACTTATTTTTTTGGACATTACTTGTATCTTTCTTGAAGATGATCGCTTTAGTTTTACTTATATTTACAAACAAATTGTTCATTTTTAACCATGTAGCTAACTTTTCAAGTTCACTTTGCTTTCCTGTCACTACTTCTTGCACAGTATCCCCCAATACTGTAATTGTCGTATCGTCTGCGAATAAGTTAATTAATGTTTCCGCACTTACACAATTCACTAAATCATTTATATATATATGATGAACAGCAACGGCCCCAACAGTGACCCCTGGGGAACACCTGTCTCATTTCTGAGATTTCATCCCCTATTTTTGTTCTCTGATATCTATTGTATAAATAACTCTCAAACCATGACCATGCATTTTCAGTTATACCATATTTTTTCATTTTATTTAAGAGTACTTCTTTGTCTACAGTTTCAAAAGCCCTCTTGAAATCTACGTAAACTGATAATACTACTTTATTTTTCCGTTTTGATATCATCAATTGTAACACCGTTTCACATGAGTGTTCCTCATGGAATCCTGATTGTTGCTCGATGAGAATGGAATTTTTACTTAAGTGCCCCATTAGCTGGTTTTTTATAAATATTTCCATTATTTTCTCAGCAATTGGGAGCATGTTTATTAGTTGGAATTCTTCAGCTTTTCTTGTATTTTTAACTTTCGGGACTGGTATAACTGTTGAGGTTTTCCATTCTTCTGGTACCTGACATTCTTCTATACTTTGATTGAATAACTCCATTAACTTCCTTTTGATAATTTTTGAACCTTTTATTATATTTAAATCTATCTCATCCGTTGAATTTTCTTTTTTAATTTCGTTTATTATCTCATTTAAAACAGTTTCGTTTATATTTTTTTTAATTCTGTAAGTTGTTCTTTAAGAGGATAGTCCGCCAAATGTTTGAAATGCGTACTCCTCGCTAGTAAAAATTGATTTTTTGGTGTTTGTAATAAAAAATTTAACAAAAACGCTCTTGTATTGCCTTCAAATTGAATTTATGTTTCATATAGAATTTTTTTTTGATGTATATAGTCTGTTATAAGGGAGTAATAATTTAAAAATGCGTTTTTATCATTTTTTCAAAATTACTCCCTTATAATAGACTATATACATCAAAAAAAAATTCTATATGATAAATAAATTCAATTTCAAGGCAAAACAAGAGCGTTTTTGTTAAATTTTTTATTACAAACACCAAAAAATCAATTTTTACTAGCGAGGAGTACGCATTTCAAACATTTGGCGGACTATCCTCTTAATGTCTGCTATTTGGTTATTGCTTTGTATTTTTTTATTCTTTATGATTTAATCAATACTATTAATAAAATATTTATTGAATTCCTCTGATATCTCTTGCTGTTCAAGGTCATGGCAATATTTCTAGATAGTGCGTCACTAAGAATCGTATTACTTTTTTCTCAAAAATGCTTCATTTTAACTTTTTGTACACCCTGTATACCTATTAAATTTAAGTTTTTTAATTAAGCTTAAGTTAAGTCTAATATAATTTATGACTTAAAAGTTTTAATTACCTGTAGCTTTTTTATTTTAGAAAGTTTAGATGAATTAGAAGAAATAATAGTTGAATTATTTGCCAATGTAGAAGATAAAAATGTTGAAACTCCAGTCTGGCCTGAACATCCCTTCACAGATGAACATTTTAGGACTTGTACTTACATGGTGCCAATTAAGGATATTCGAAACCTAAATGTGCTATTTCCTTGCCCAGATTTAATTGAACATTATAAATCTTCAGTAAGTATAACAATTTCTTCTTTTTAATCAAACGAGTGAATTTTTAGTGTGATATTTTTAAAATAATAGCCAGGGTAGAAAAATTATTTTGAAATAATTTTTTTTTTTTGATTTTGAAATTTAGGTCGGGTATTTTTAAAATATAAATTTAGATTTTTTTAATATTCTTTTATTTATTTATTTCTAAATTTAACATAACAGTAATTTTTGTTAAGTAATGATAAATATTTATACATTATGAAACGGTAAATAATTTTTACAGGATTGAGTTCCACAAAAGCAAAAGGTTTTGTCGTTTTCTTCTTGAAAATAACCGACTTCAGTACAGCCATAATCAAAAGTAATCTCTTCTTCGTCACTAATATCTTTAATTGCAAAAACACATAATTTTGGAAATATGCTGTCCACTCTAACTGGGACAATATTGCAATTAGGCTCACAACTGTGATTAATAAATCTCCCTATATTCCCCATAACAGTAGGATCAACTATCGTAACAACTTCCCTATCTCCGAAATGCTCCTTCAACCAAAAAATATAATTCCCCTTACAATTATTTTTATAAAACCTATGCCTCTTATCAGCTTCCGCTGATGTTATTATTTCACCTGCGTACTCGCATATAAAACTACCTGATTTTATATCGACATTAGTAAATAAACCGTAACCTTTCTTCACAACTTTTTTGACATTTAACGATTTATGAGGACCTAAACTTACAAGCCTATTATCACAACTTTCAGAGCATTTACAGTTTTGGTTGCATTCATAAATTGCTTGTTGCGAGTCACATTTTAAAAGCACGCCATTTTTATAAAAAGGCCCGTTTTTATTAAGGCAACTGCATGTTGGTAAATCACATGCGCTACAATTACAACCTAAAATATCTCGATTGAAATCCTCAGAAAGTTCACTTATCGGAAAACTTTCGCTTGTATAAATTATATTATATAATTTTAAATTTTCATAAATATCTAAGTATTTGTCATTCATTTTTAGTTATGGGTGACTAAATTATTTATTTTTGCTTATTTTTTGAGCAAAAATCTATAAAAATTAATTTATTTTAGGTTATGTTGTTGATGATGCAGTGTCTAAGCATTCGGTTTGATTGAACGTACATTTAAAATTTAACTTAAACGCACTTTGCGAAAAATATTTTTAAAACGCAATTAATAATTTTAATAAAACTGGTATAATCCTGATTTTCCGAACGACAAGAAGTCTTAGGCTTCTAAATTTTCCCCTAATTTGGATCATTTCGTCTTAATGAAATTGTACTATTAAGTGACTATCCCACTTAACCTAACCTAACCAATAGAAAAAAAATTCGCTGCATTTCATTTTTGTAAATTTTTTTTTAAATCCTATTATTCTTTGTACTATAAAAATTAAAGTACATATTCTTTTACTGTTAGATACTGTGTTGCACTTTAATTCAAATTAACTTATGGTTAAAAATTCTGAATTTCCAATGATTACTTTTAGCCAAGTGGCTACATAAGCAATTTAATAGGTCATGAAGGTCCTGGAAGCCTTCTTTCTGCATTGAAAACTCGAGGCTGGTCAAATAATTTAGTAGCAGGATATAAATCTCCACATAGAGGCACTGGATTTTTTGGAATCTCACTGGATTTAACAGAAGAGGGTTTAAAACATACCGACGATATAATCACACTAATATTTCAGGTTTATTAATAATTAGAAAAAGAAAATAATTTACTTAATTATAAAATTTGTAGTATATAAATATGCTTAAATCTGGGCCTCCTTTGGAGTGGTTATCTAATGAACAAAAAGGAATATCAGCTATGGCGTTTCGATTTAAAGACAAGGAGTCACCAAGGTCATATATTGCTAATGTTGTACATACTTTACAGGTAAGTTAGTTATTAAAAGTTAAACAACTTCTCCCAAAATTTACACAACATTCAATATGCTTGAAATAAGTTTATTAAAACCATTATCCCAGCAAACACAGTTATATAAATTCTATATAGCATGTACATCAACTTTTATGTAAAATTTATGTAGAATATAGCAGGTAATGTCAGCTAACTAGAATTTAGAAATGATGCAAAATGTGTATCACTTTTTAATGTAGAAACTATGTAACATTACTATGTACTTATTACATAAACGTGTTATATACTTATTATATATACATATTTATATAAACAATACCTAATTGTATTTACATACATAAACTATAATATAAAAATCATGTAACTTGTGAAAATAGCGTTTTTCGTACTCAAAAATCCAATAAAATTCATAAATAGTACATAACCTATTGGCGAATGATTTATATATTCAGAAGTACGTAATGAATACATTATTGTATAGTATAGGTGCGCAAAAAACGGGCACCGATGTAGCTTCGTTATTTCTTATCCGATTTTATTTAGTGGTATATCAAATTAAATGGTTTGAAGAGTACTACTATCAGATAATAAAATATTAATTTTATTTTTAAAAACATTTTTCAAATGGCAACATATTTTTTTCGATTGAAAAAAATCATTAACAAAAATAATCTAAACCAATTATACCAATATTTTTTTTCTTATTTTTTTTTTATTTTTTTATTATTAATTTTTTAAAATTTAATTCAATTGTTTTTTTTTGTTTTTGAGTTTTTTATTTTTTTAAGTTTTGTTTTTTAATTTATTATTAATAATTTTTAATTTATTAATATTTATTTAGTTTATTAATAATAAATTAAAACACAAAACTTAAAAAAAAAAACTTAAAAAAAAAAACTTAAAAAAAAACTCAAAACTCAAAAACATCGAAAAAACAATTGAATTAAATTTAAAAATAATAAAAAAAAAATTTAAAAATTAAAAAAAAAATTATTGCTATATTTGGTTTAGATTATTTTTGTTAATGATTTTTTTGAATCTAAAAAAATATGTTGGCATTTGAAAAAGGAAAGTTGCCTCCTCCTCCTCTGATGTTTTCAAAAATAAAATTAATCTTTTATTATCTGATAGTAGTATTCTTCAAACCATTTAATTTGACATATCACTGATTAAAATCGGATAAAAAATAACGAAGCTACATCGTTGGCCGTTTTTTGTGCACCCCTCTGTATAGCCTATTGGTCTATACTTATTATTTTCAAAAACATATAAAGTATATAAAGTACATAAATAGTAAGTAACTTATTGGCGTATGAGTTACATATTCAGAATTATATAAACTGTATGAAAATTACACCTATTTTATATAAATTGTATATTAATAAGAAATATATTAGCTACCTACGCATCTACGTTCACAAACGTTGTGCTTTGCATAGTTGCGTAAATCAAGGGACATACTGTATAGCTTAACCTTAGTAAAATTACTGTATCTATATAAAAAAGGTAGTTACTTTATTAATGTTGTATTGATAAAATGTATTCATTTTAAGGAATATCCTTTGGAAGAGGTGCTTTGCTGCCATTATTTGTTAACTGAGTGGAAGCCAGATATTATAGAAAAGTTACTTGATGACTTTGTACCTGAAAAAATTAGGTAATAATAAAAATGTATACTTAAAACGATATCGTATTAACACCTTGTTTTAATAAAGGAATTTAATTTAGAATTTTTAAGGGTAGGAATAATTTCTAAAAAATCTGAAGATGTGGCTGATGAAAAGGAACCTTGGTATGGAACTAGTTATAAGACAGTAAACATTCCTGAAAGTACCCTAAAGGTTATTATTTTTGTATTTTGGGAGGAGGTTTTTATTTATAGAAAATTAATTTTTTAGGCATGGAACAATGCAGGATTATGTGACGAGCTAAAAATTCCTGATAAAAATGAGTTTATTCCAGAAAATTTCAACTTGTTTCCGCTCGATAAAGACGTAAGTATTCAAATTTTTTTTCCGTCAATTTTCAATTCCTTAGACGCGGCATTTGATTAGAGCAGCGTTCTGATGCGGCTGACGTATGCGTCTGACCCTTCAAACGAAATGCAAACCTTTATGTACAAAATATGTAGAAAAAAAATCACTTTCGTCTAACATTTCATTCAAAAATTTTCCATTTTTTCAATTTCTCAAAAACTACTTGTGCCACGTTAACATTCAAGGACTTCACTTTGAAGCAATTTCTTGGCTTTTTATATAAAATCGTCCATGAACGATATTGTGATTCATTTTTGTGGAAAATCCAGAAACCTGATTTTCACCAAATATTTTTATATTTTGTCTCCAAAACTCATACCATAAGTATCAGCTCTTAATTTAAAAAAACGTTGCTACCATTTTTACTTTTATAAAAATTAAATCAAAAACCTAATTAAGGGAGTAGTAAGTTTTATCGTAGGAACGGCAAAATTATGTACAATCACGCTCAAAGATATCGAGGACACAAAAGAAATATTCTGACCCAATATCGGGCGATCCCAGACACGAAATTTAAAAGAAATGAATGCCACTTAAGATGCGGACGGTATCCTTTCAAATTTCGTATGATCTCATATTTGCGAAGGCTTGCTATTGGGCTAAAATATGTCTATTGTGTCCTCGATATCTTTGCGCGTGATTGTACGCTCGAAGGTATCTTTTTTGCTACCAACATGAAATTTTTTCATAGGTCAGTTTTTATAATCAAAAGTTTATTCATACTCTTCTTTTGAGAATGTGAAATTGGTTTCTACAGGAAATTGTAGTTTTGACCAAAAATAACAGTAACTAATATGTGCTTTATTACTCCTTAGAAACAAAAATTGGCGTTTCACGTTTACCCGTACGTACGAATTATTTTTTGAAACACTAAAAAAATCTCTTCGAAATTATACCAACATTCTTTTAAAAGGAAATATGGTATTCAAAATAATCCTCTGTGTCTCTAATCCTCATACAGACCTGGGGCCTTATTCTTGGACCGGTCGAGATTGTATCGTAAACGAGAGGACAAGGGCAGACTCTTATTTGTTCATGTAAATGAAAAGGGCAGAATGATAAATGTCGTAGGCAACACCGTATCGACTGGTTAAAGACTACGGCGTCGAACAATAAACAGAACATCTAACCAGACGGCAAACGGAACACGAGGTTTGAAGGGGCCATAAACACGTTTGCAAACAAACTTGCAGATACTACCCATTCGCGTTCTGCCGCGTACACACCAAGCGAACGAACATTAACAAGCGAAAGCGTTCTCTTGGTGTGTACGCTTCAGCCAAGGCGAACGAACGTTAACAAGCGAAGGCGTTTGCTGTTCTCCAACAGAGCGTCGGTACCTCAAAGGAAAATGAGCGAGCTAAGATTTTGGAACGAACGCGGTGTGGACGGGCTAGCTCATTCAACAACGTGGACCGTGTTGCTAGCAAACTTCGTCTTCGCTCGCTTTTGGGAATTTTTAGATTCCGCTCGCCCTCTGGTGGCAAAAATATGAACTTCTATATTCTGTAATTCGTCTTTATATTTAGCGCATTGGTACATGTGTTTTGAGCTTTGCCGAAGCTTTAAATGATAAATGTTTTTGACTTTTGTTGAATATGTAGTTGTAAGGTACAAAAATGAATTTTAAAGACAGTTTTTGAAACTGACAAGTACCGAATATCCTCCATTTATAGCGCCATCTATACGTAGTTAAAATTCCCAATCGTTCTCTTGGTGTGGACACAACGCCACAAGCGAACGAATGAGCGAGATTATCGGCGATTGCCTTCGCTAGCCCTAGTTCTCTTGGTGTGTACGCAGCATTCTTGTGCGCGGCGATCCATCAGTTGTCGGTTTTCTCTAGAAACAAGACGGCGAATTTTAACAGTAGCGTTGGGAATTACAATACCGGTATTCCGAATACCGGAATTACGATCATTTTATCCGGTATTATTAAACCGTTAGTGTACAAACACAAAGAATGCAGGTTACCCGCTTTTGCCTGCTTTCAGATTGCCGGCGCCGATCACACGCGCATGCCTGAGTCAGTCCGCGCCATGCTATGGACATACAAAAAGCGTGTCATGGTAAAAACACAAACAAAGGAGGTATGTCCATAGCGGACTGACTCAGGCATGCGCGTGTAATCCGTGCCGGTAATCTGAAAGCGGGGAAAAGCGGGTAACCTGCTTTGTTTGTGTTTTTACACTTATTGGAACAGAAATACCGGTATTTAGGTAAATCAAATTTAAAAACAAGTTGGTGAAGTAAGAAGTCCTAACGCCGTTCATGGAAGATAGAACATGTGCCTACATCGCCTTGTTATTCTTGTATTTTATTCTCGATTTTATTCATACAGACCTCCCAGCCTAGCTACGATAATCAGACGAATTTTTCGAAAAATCTGGAATAAGAGGAAAAAAATTAAAACTTATGCAAAAGTATCTAAGCACAATTCTAACAACTAGTGTAGAGCCTGACCTGAATGAGTGTTTCCGACGTCGTCACAAATCTGTACAAAAATTCGATCTCGTCTGAATGATGCTTTATTTTTTTAAGGCTAGTTTTTAATAAAATAAATTGTGCAAGAATCCTTTTGTACAATTTAAACGTATTTTTTTGACGTACCTTCTCTTTCCGGGCGAAAAAATCCACTTTAGGGCTCTGGATTTCCGAAATCGCGAATAATCTTTACGAATATAATTTCAAGGTTGCAATTCAGGTATTAATACCGGTATCCTGGTTTCAAAAATTGAAATACCGGTATTCAATTATTAAACCGGTATTCGGTATTATAATCCCTAAGCCCGGTTTACACGTAGACGGGTAACTTTTGTACAAGTACCTTGGGCCGCCAAGTAACGGATTAAGTAGGGTTTACACATATTGCTGTTTTAGTTGCAAAAGATTAATCGCGAATTATCTTTAAAAATTGAAATACCGGTATTGATTTATTGTGGTCTGGTATTGTAATCCCTAGCAACAATGGAATGGTCCAAGGATAAATGTTTTTAATTAATTATTAGTGTGTACCCAGAATTCCACCATCGTCGATTTTCTTCCTTTTTTTCTTATAGGATAACGAATGTAGATATACGCTACTGCGGCTTCTAATATAGCTGTTTGAGTATCCCTGAAAGGAACACAAACCCGTTCCGTTCGTGGTTCAGTTCGGTTCGTTGTTCTGATTGACGTTCGCCCATTGTTCTAGTTCCAGCTTATGCTTCATACAAACAGAACAACGAACCGAACATAAACAAAACATTGGATATTTAATTTCATCGAACTGAACAACGAACGGAGCGGGTTTTTGCTGTTCCCAGATATGCTCAAATAACTATGGAAGCTGCAGCAGCGTCTAGGTACATCCATTATTCGTTAGCCGAAAAAAAAGACAATATTCTTTTGCATCTTCTACAACTATATTTCATTCTTGGGCAATGTCATCCCATGCGTCTTATTTTTATGGTAATGTTGAGGATGTTTTGCTTGCCACAATAACTCATGTTGTTGGTAATCTCCACTCCATTACTGTTGTTTAAATTCGTCGTTCGTCGATTTGTTTGTAGACCCGTCCTCATCTGCAAACGCATTCGCGTGCTTTTCCTTTGATGTTCATGAAAAACCGACAACTAACGGATCGACTGCGAACACGAACGCGAATGGGTAGGATTCCCAAGTCTGTTTGCAAACGCGTTCGTGGCCCCGTCCTAAGTAGTGTTCCGTTTGCCGTTCGGTTCGTGGTTCTGTTTATCGTTCGGCGTATTGTTCAGGTCTGTACGAAGCATTAGAGAAGTTTCAAAATAGTCATTGTTCACCTCAAATAGATTAAAATATATTTGTTTACACGGACCAAACTCACAAGTTCGGTTTTTTAAATTTCGATAACAAAAGAAACTTCGAGTGATGCAAGAAGTTTAAAGAAATCAAATTTTGGGCAACTGCTTTATCCGCTTATACTTGTACCCGATTTTGATTGATTAAATAACATAAAACTAAACAGTTTACCTTATTTATTATTCAAACGGTTAAATTTGACACAAGAAAAGTGATCAAATGTTCGTGATAAAGTTAGAAATGTGATTACAACGCCTTTAGTCCAATTTGACTAAAAAATATACGAAATTAGCCGCTCACACCGGGTAACTCCAAAAAACTAGGGTTAACGTTTAATATTTTTGATCATTTGGTAGACAAATACTATGCTTAACCGAAATGCAACTACCCGCACGTTACTATAGGCACAAAACATCTGCACACTGTTCTGCATTCCGCACTGCACTGACTCGAAAGTCGAAACGCACCACTCGGTACTCCCTAGAACGCACTCCTGGTAGGAAACAACCTTTGTTTCCTACCAGAAGTGCGTTCTAAAACTGAGAGTGACGGGAAATGCTGCGTACAGACCTGAACAATACGCTGAATGACAAACAGAACCGAACATAAACAAAACGGAGAATGGACATTTAATTTCACCGAACTGAACAACGAACGGAGCGGGTTTGTGCTGTTCCCAGATATACTCAAACAACTATGGAAGCTGGAAGCTGCAGCAGCATACATGTACATCCATTATTCGTTAGCCGAGAAAAGAAAAAGAAGAAAATCAATTTTCTTTTTGCATTGTTCTACATCTATATTTAATTCTTGGGTAATGTCCTCCCATGCGTCTGGCTTTTTAATTTTATGGTAATGTTGAGGATATTTTGCTTGCCACAATAACTCATGTTGTTGATAAACACTAATTAATTTTAAACACTTATCTCCATTACTGCTGTTTAAATTCGTCGTTCCTCGATTTGTTTGTAGACCCGTCCACAACTGCAAACGCATTCGCGCGCTTTTCCTTTCATGTTCATGAAAAAACCGATAACTGACGGATCGATCGCGAATGGGTAGGATTTCCAAGTCTGTTTGCAAACGCGTTCGTGACCCCATCCTAAAGTCCGGTTTACATTGGTCGAGTAAACGGGCAAGTAGGAGGGGGAGTTCAAAAATCGAGATATACTCGACTAATATAAACATCAGGGTGAGTAAAAGGACGTCTTTTTTACTCACTCTACTGTTTATATTAGTCGAGTATATCTCGGTTTTTGAACTCGCCCGTTTACTCGACCAATGTAAACCAGGCTTAGGCCGTTCCGTTCGTGGTTCTGTTTGTTGTTCAGCGTATTGTTCAGGTCTGTACGAAGCATAGGTAACTGCGCCCACTAGCACCTTACCTTCAGTATATGAACGCTCTTTTGGGGACACTCGGAGTGCGCATAAGTTAACCTACTCGGATAGTGGGTGAAATGTTTCCCGTCATGCGCAATGGTACTTTTGAAGTCGACTGGTCAAATGTCAAATCCAAACAAATTACAACATATCCTTGTAAGCTGCATTCCCCGAGCTATATCTTCCATTAATTATTAATTATACAAAATTTATCATAGTCGAAGTTTCTCCTTTTACACTTTTATTAATAAAATAATAATGTCTACATTTATCTCGCGTAACTCGATCCGGATTGGATTGTATAGCGGTTGACTCTATCCGCATTTTTTCCGAAATATACACGTCGGATTGGATTCAGTTCAATTATCCAAAATTTAATTCGAAAAAAATGCAGACAGAGCCAATCGCTATTCTATTCAATCCAATCCAATCCGGATCGAGTTACGCGAGATAAATACATTACATATTTACGTTTTCTATTATTTATAACCTTAAATAATAGTAAAGGGAAGTTGCAAGAAAACGAATCTTATTCATAAATAAATAAAGCAGTGTCGCCAACATAGGCAGTCTAATCTTCTGGTTACTTTCATTTCAAGTCAATTTATGCCGTTTATATGCTTTTATATTTGCATTGGAACGCGCTCGGGGGGCCAAGCCTACAATTTATTAGGCTTGGACTATTGAATTGAAGCCGCTCGACGCGACCGATCCGTCATGTTTATTCCGCAAATTTCGCAGCTTGAGCAATCTGGCTCGAATTCAAGCTACCTTGAGTTAAACGAGATAAACGTAGTCACGTAAACAACGCGTTTATTTCATGGCATTGGATTGGATTTTTTCAATCCAAGGTCTATCCTAGTTAGAAAGTCAATATAAATAAAATTACTAAAAATAGTTTTTGGGACCACTTTTAATAATCTAATATGGTCTATCCTATATTGTTTTAATGCTATTATTTTCTATTTTAATAAGGGTTTAGGTTCATTTAATGTAAACTAGTAACTTTACTCAAGCTAATCGCGTTTATATGTCCCGATTATGAAGTCAAATTCCACGATTTTATAGGACCGGATAATTGAACTCAATCCTAAAAGTGAATCCAATCGCTAACAATCCAATCCGGATTGAGTTACGCGAGGTAAATGTAATCTATGACTACGTTTATATCTCACATAACTCAAGCTAGCTTCAACTTTATATTTTTACGGAAACCGCTGGATGAGTTCAAGCCGCCGCGCCGTTTTTTTTCCGGTTTAGGCAGGTTCAATCCAGCTTGAGTTACACAAGATAACCGTAGTCAAAGTTTGTAGAAAAAGTCGCTGCACTGGAAAAAGTAAAAAAAAAACTGATTGCATAAAAATACCCCCGTAGAACCTATTCAGCTTAAATATTGAATTTTTTGAAAAAAAATCAGTTTATTATTTATTTATGGGTTCCTATACTCCAACTTAAGTATGTGGTAATATAACTGGATGTCAAACATGTAGAAGTATTTGTTTTTTTTTCCTCTTATTATTAGAACTTTGTTCTATTGTTTAAATTGATTTTTCAGCTCACAGAACATCCAATAATCATTAAAGACACTGCCATATCAAGAGTTTGGTTTAAACAAGACGATAAATTCCTCCTCCCTAAAGCAAATTTAATGTTCGACTTTGTTAGGTATTATTATAATTCCAATCAATAACCCATTTTTTCAAACAATCAATTTTAGTCCTTTGGCATACTTAGATCCATTAAACTGCAACTTAACTAGAATGTTCACTGAGCTTTTCCGTGATGCTCTCAACCAGTATGCATATTCAGCAGAATTAGCTGGATTGAAGTGGGATTTAACCAACACAAAATATGGCCTAATCGTAAGTAATCAGAGTTTTCAAGTAAAATATTAAATTAACTTTATTTTTTGTGTATAGTTAAGTGTTGGGGGATATAATGATAAGCAACACATCTTCTTGGAGAAAATTATGGATAAATTAACTAATTTTAAAGTTGACCCTAGACGATTTGAAATTTTTAAGGAAAATGTAAGATGGTTGTTTCAAATGATTTAAGTAATTTCTAGAGATTTTTTTTTAATTTTCAGTATATTAGAACATTAAAAAATTTCTCTGCTGAACAACCTTATCAACATGCAGTTTACTATTTAGCTGTTTTACTAACTGAACATTCCTGGACCAAATCAGAATTATTAGCTGCAACTGAACGTAAGTATACCGTTTGGACCAGAATTTTACTCCCGATAAAAATTAACACATCTCGCGTGGCTCATTAAACGTGTAATGCGCATGTGGGTATAGTTTCACACTGTATAAATTTGGGAAAAAGTTCAAATTTTTTGTTAATCTTTTAGAACTAACCGTTGACAAATTGGAAGCTTTCATTCCACAAATTCTTTCAAAAATGCACATCGAAAGTATGATTCATGGTAATGTGAATAAACAACAAGCTCTAGATTTAGTAGAAATAGTTGAAAACAAACTGTGCTCAAAGATGAACATGTCACCACTTTTGCCACGTCAATTATTATTGAATCGGGAGTTAAAATTGGAAGATGGGTGTAATTATCTGTACGAAGTACAGAATGATAAGCATAAATCATCTTGCATTGAGATTTATTATCAGTGTGGTTTGCAAAGTTTGGAAACTAATGTTTTACTTGAGTTATTTACACAAATCATTCGCGAACCATGCTTCAACATTCTACGTACTAAGGTTTGTACATAAGTTTTTTTAAATATTTGATTTTACAAGAGAATTTTAGGAGCAATTAGGTTATATAGTATTCAGTGGTTTACGAAGATCAAGTGGAGTGCAAGGTTTAAGAATTATTATTCAATCCGATCGCCATCCCGTGTACGTTGATCAAAAAATTGAAGAATTCTTAAAAAGCATGTTGGTAATAATCTTTACTTTAAAATCAACTACAAAATTCTAATTTAATTTAAATAGGGTTACTTAGAAGATATGTCTGAAGAAGATTTTATTAAACATAGAGAAGCATTAGCGGCGCAGCGTTTAGAAAAACCAAAACAACTCTCAATTCAATCTTACTTATTTTGGTCGGAAATTACGGCGCAACAATACCACTTCGACCGGGCCAATGTTGAAGTGGAACATTTAAGGACGATAACGAAGGATGAAGTGATTCAATTTTATAAAAAGTTAATTGATGAAAATGCGCCACGTAGGCATAAAATAGGTGTTCATGTCATTTCAACTTTGGAAGGCGATAATAATGTAGCTGATGAAAATTTGCAAAAGGTTTCTGGTCAAGAAATTAAAGACGTTACAGTTTTTAAAAGTGCTCATGGAATGCACCCTCTTGTTCAACCGTACATTAATATTACTAGGAAAGGTAACAAATGCAAATTATAAGGACAAGTCAATTTTTAGTACTGTAATTAATTTATTAATATAATAAATTAATATTTATGCTAGGAAATTAATTTTTACTTAATTAAATTAATACTTATTTTTTAAATTGATTAAACATACAGCACCAGCTTAATTATTAGGGTGTTATTTTTCACAAATCTTTTTATTTTTTCACGAGATATTCTGTACCTCCCAGCATTGTGATGAATTCCCAACACTTGTGAACTAATATCCAATTTGGAATCATTTTGATCTAAAATTACAAAGCGGTGCATTTGTTTTAGAAAACCTGCTGTTTTTAATTCAAAACTTGCATATTTTGTACCTAAATAATTTGGTACGAGTTCAATATAATAGAGGTGACCTAAAAATTATCAAATTATTAATCATATCACCTTTATTTGCTCAATTAATGAAAAAAGTAGAATGATAGCTTTAGGGTTCAAACAGAAAGAACGTTGAGTCAGATTTTCACGCCGATTTTGAAAACCGGCGTTGATCTTATTGTACAAACAAAGCAGGTTATCCGCTTTTTACCGCTTTCAGATTACTGGCGCCGATTACACGCGCATGCCTGAGTCAGTCCGCTGTAGACATACCTGCTTTGTTTGTGTTTTTACCTTGGCGCAGACTGACTCAGGCATGCGCGTGTAATCGGCGCCGGTAATCTGAAAAGCGGGTAACCTGCTTTGTTTGTGTTTGTATACTTAGTGGCTTTAAATAGAAAATTTGTGGGTTAAGTATAATCCAAAATTTAATCGGTGATTTCGAATGGTTTCTTATTTCGGTTAACCGGTTGGTCCAAATATGACAGACTAATCTAAGAACCAAAGCCGTTCGAAATCGCTTAAGTTGAACATGCGCTGTTTGTCACAATACGAATCGGAATCGGCGTTTGAAACCTTACCTGATGTAAAAAAGTTATCACTAATAATTTCGTCGTTATTAAAGTTATTTTTGATATCATTTATTTTCCAGTAATAATTGAATTCGTTTTCGTATCCATTCTTGTGTATGGTATTATTAAACTTTTCAATTTCCGCAATTCTTAATTCGGGCTCATTTGCATTTACTTCTTCCTCGTTTGTTATTTCATTATCATTAATCATCCGATTGTTATCATTATTATCCTCAGTTAATTTTAAGCTCTTAATTTCAGGCTTTATTAAATTATTATCCTGGAATAATTTCTTTAAATTTTCTATTTCTTGCAGTATTCGTTCTTCCATTTTATTAATTTTTTTGGTTAATTCCTCTTGAAATATTAAAATTGTTAAATGTAGAATACAATTTATGAATAAAGCAAATTATGCATCATATTTGAGTTTGTTTAACTTACTTGATGTGCACACTCCTTTTAATTGCCTTGTTATTGTCGCATTTGCACTAGCTTCGATTTCTTTTGTTGCTATTTTACAAGCAGCATGCTGAATTTCTTCAATTGGTTCATTGTAATCAAAATAATCTAAAATATTTAAAAAAATTAAATATCAACTATCAAATAAAAACTGTAAAGAACTTACCATTAATAACATTTTTACTATAAACTTCACTAACAAAAATCAAAAATATCAGTATAAAATTAAATCGATGCATTTTAAACAAAAACAGTGTTGGATGTTGGTTTATAAATAAAGTCAAATTAAGTTTGGTGATTTTATATGTAAAATAATCCTATCATAATTAATTTTATTGTGCTATTCAATAGCTTAGTAATGGAGAGGGATAGGTAATAAAAATTTGTGTTGATTGATTTATATGAAAGGATGAGCTTGCTGGTAGGTACTAAATAAATTTAGGTCAGTGTTACAAGATTAATTTACTTATTTTAAATTTACGATGTACATTATTTATGCCAATAGGGTGTGGTTTCTGCATTGTTTAAAATCATTCATTAATTTTCTAATTAAATAACACTTATAAATCAAAATGTAATGATTATATTATGAAGGTGTGAATTAAAACGACTTGCATTTTCATTTTAAATTAATTTTATAATCTTGGTAAGCATAAATTACATTGGTCAACAAAATTTTGTAACTTCCTAATTTTGAAATACCCTCATTTGTCATTATAAAACCAATTTTATTTTGATTCGATCGGGTAGTTTTTATGTTCCAGCAACTACCAGTAAAAATGTAGGTGTTTATCGTTTTTTTTTTTAATTAAACCTGGAAGATTATTGTGTACGAATGAAATACCGGTAAACGTCGTTTTACGCCGGGGTTACGTTACAAGTGACACCGGCGTAAAATGAACACACATTTTTCGTGTTTTTTTCGCACAATGATAAGGTTCTGAATAACTATTGTCGCCCATAATGAAACTACAAATTGAATATTCTTTTAATTTTATAATAAAATAAAAAATATAATCATATTTTTTCAGACCTTATTCTAAGGATTTTTTCCAACTGCACAAATATGAAAGACGGGAGGTGAAGGCCGAAATAGATTTTTTAGTGTTTTTAAGATCATTTTCGGCAAACCCCGCATTCCTCATTTGTTAAAATGGTTATAAGTTTTAAGAAACTACACCTTTTTCAGTTGTATTTTGGAACAGATCAATTCAATTTCTGAAATCATCAATTGTAATTCAGAAACGTGAATTGTATTTCAGTAAGCTTCAATAATTTTATTTCAGAAACAAACAATTTAATTTCAAAAAGTATCAATTGTATTTCAGAATTATCAATTACTCTATTTCAGAAAAATTCATTATGTTTAACTCAAAGTAAAATTTTTCGCAGAAATTTTGGATTAGCCACCAACATCCATGTCTTCTATTGCCAAAGTAGCTGCATCGATTCATCTATTGTAGTGTGTTGTGCTGCACGCACGAGCACAATCACCACCAGTAATTGTATTTTTGGCTTCACCAATAATTGATTCTAAATTCTAAGTATATCACCATATTTATCCATGATGCCAGGAGCCATAACAGGAGAAATCCGTAATTGTCTTTTAACAATACTGCTTAAATCTCAGAATAGATTATTTCAATTCGGATTAACACTGGGGAATATGGACCTAAGCGTAATATTGTTACTGGTGAATTTTTAAATTGCCAAAGTACATTTTCGATGAATGGTATATATGTCTGTTGTGGTTTACGTTCAAAATCCTCGCCAAAAACTCTTGGCTTCTTCATTTTTTTTACATTTGGCTCTATCTGAAGTTAAATTCATTTTTCTGAAATAAAATTGATACTTTCTGAAATACATTTTATGATTCTAAAATACAAGTGTCTAAAATCAAATCGATTTATCTGAAATCCAACTGAGACAATCATAATGATAAGTGGCTATGAACCAAAAATCATTTTTTTAGTAGAAGCAAAAAATGTTTTCTGGTCTACAGTTCAAAGATATCGTTTAAAGAAATTAGATACCGCTTATTCTAATTAAATTGGGTAAATTGACCGATTATTAAAATTTCTTCAATATGTTAGGTAGTTTTTCAAACTAATTTTTTAGACATCAGTTCTTTTATTATGATACCAATTAATTAGGAAAACAGTTAGAGTGAAAACTAAGTACATTCAGTTCAAAGGAATTTTTAAACTCAAGGAAAATTTCAATTTCATTTTTTGAATGTGCTTTTACCATGTATTGAGCAATATAATAAACAGATAGTTTTAGTTTTAAACGATGCCTAAAATGGTTCATATGCATCTATCATTCTCATGTTTTCAATTGACGCTTTCTGAAATCAATTGGAAAAGGTGTGGAATACAAAATTTATTAAATTTATATTGTTCAGTGACTTTTTCAATCAAAAGCAGAAAGGCTGTACTGAAACACTTTGATAGAAATTGCCGATAAATCTATTGCCTTCGAATTTTGATTTTTTTTTTTGGTTATTTTGAATAGTGGAATCGCAAATTAACTGCACAAATTTAGGATTCCCACTACACAATTTAAAATTCCCACTGCACAGTTTGTGTCCAGCTGTACGTTAGAATAAGGTCTGTGTTTTTTTATTTTTCTTAAAAACAAAACGAAAACTAACTCGGAAAATCCCACGCCGGCACCAACCGGCGTAATTGTGATTCGGCGTAAATCGAACCGGCGTAAAACGACGTTTACCTGTACTCTAGAAAGTTCTACAATCTAGACCAGTGGTTCCCAACCTTTAGACCTCACGGACCACCAAATTTATAATTCTACACTAGTACAAAAGAATTTCGTTTCTGCTAACAAACCGGTTCCGCACAGCGAAGAACTAAAAGCACGTTTATGTCCGAGCTGTGATAAACAAGAAGAGATGATGAATTATTGAACAGTTTCTTCTTCCAAGTCGATTTCCCTGAGGTCTTATCCTATGTAGATCTTGATGATGCTGTTGGGTCGTTCCATAATAAGCTAATGGAGAGAATAGATTTATCCACTCCTAAAATTACAAAAAGTGGCCACAAAAATCACTCTTATTACCCTCCCTGGGTAAGCCAGGACAGGAAACTAAGATATTGATAAATTCAAAAAAGCTTGCCCATAAGTCGTTCAAAGGTTCCAACCTAGAGAGTGATTATCGCATTTTATCTAATTTAAGATTACTCTGTAGAGCATCTATTGCCGATGATCATCTATCGTTTATTAGTAATGCTGAAAACATTGTTATTAAAGATCCCAAGTCATTTTGGAATTATGTAAAAAACTTTTACCCACAGAATAAATTCATTCCTTCGACGATTTATAGCATGGATGACATCTATACTCTACTCAAATTAGTTGCATGTTCCTCCATAACTGTAAGTGCTACTGTTCAAACTCAGCAGACAATGTTACGTTTTTTATGCTTCCTAAACGTTTCAGAAACTATTATCAGAAGCATCGCGGTTAGAATATAAAACATTAATTGTAAAGGTATACCAATACCAAAATCTTTCTTTGTTTCGAATAAGTGTATCTTCAATTTCATCCATATCTTGGAGTGTGGGATTGTGTTTCACCGTTTCTATAGAGTGTATACATATTTAATAATTACACATTACGCAGCTAAAAGATAAGTTTATTCGTAATATACTTACCGACGTGGTAGAAAATCTTTGGAGCTAACATTAATAACGTTTCACTTGGATAAAGCCGCAAACGGTATTGAACGACAACTGACGCCAAGCCAAGGGATCAAATGGTGATTTTATATATTTATTCTATTGCGCATGCAAATTAATTGTTACAGAACAGCTACGTGAATAAAACATAGGTTGGTAACATCGCAGAAACATTTGCGTGAAACCCAAATAAATACATTGGATATGGCTTCGAAACGTAACATTGCTGAAACATTTCTAGCCTACTGTTTCCTTGACACACAAATGAGCATGTTAGATGGTTCTTGGTAACATTACTGAAACATATAGGAAACAGTTCTTGCAAACTGTTTTCGTGGAATCCAAATGAAACATTTCAGAAACGTACAGTGTTGGTGGGAACGACATGTATTGTTAAACAAAATAGTTATAGATCTCCTCTAGAGGTGTTTAAGGAATTAAATAACTTTCAGGATAATCTAAAATGCGGACCAGATGAACTACCTGCTCTTCTTCTTAAAAACTGTTCTGTCTTCCTATGTGAGCCATTAACCCAACTTTTTAATCGTTCCCTTAATGAAGGCATTTACCAGTCATCCTGGAAGACATCTTATATTATCCCAGTGTATAAGGCGGGCAACAAATCGCGAGTTGAAAACTATCGGCCAACTTCGATTATTTCTCATATTCCCAAGATGCAGGATAAATTCGTTGCAAACGCAATCTCCAGTGCTTACCATAATATTATCGTTCCTGAACAACATGGGTTTATAAAAGGAAGAAGTACGGAAACTAACCTCTTCATGTACATTAATAAACTAATCTCCGGCCTTGAGGGTGGTTTATTAAAACTTCAAAGTCTTGATATTGGCGACCCTTTCACCCTTTGTTATCCTGGTTGCGATCGTACCTTTCGGAATTCCTGAAATCTCACACTGTGAATGTTAAATTCCCTTCCCTCGAGCGCATGCGCATACTTTCACTCGCCTGGTTCAGACCAAGTGAATTTGGATTCGCTGATGAGATTTTGACGCATGCGCTTCGAGGAAAGTGAGATTGAGAGTTCAGGAATCCACGTCCGGGAAGGAGTCAATGCGCGAGGCTTAACTCGGTGTTTGTGTCTATTCATAGTGGTGTCCCGCAAGGGTCTCATTTGGGTCCAGTACTCTGTTTTAATTATACATAAATGACTTAAAGGATGTCATTAAACACAGTGAGTTTCGTCTTTTCGCGGACGATTTAAAGATATTGAAAGCAGTACAGCCGGATAATGATATTGTCTGCCTTCAATAGGATTTGTATGCTATGGTTGTGTGGTGTAAGGATAATCTGCGCGGGGGGGTCGGTAACCAGTAAGTCTCCCTATTCCTATGTTTTTCCGAAAAGTTTGCGGCATGTACAGTATTGGAAAAAAGGAGAGCAACATTTCCTTTTTTTCTAAAATTTTTAAAAATAGTAAAAATAATGTTTATTTTTAACACTTAGTATTTATTATCGAATTTATAAAGTTTATTTTAAAATAAATCTCTTTGAGAATTTAAATATTTCTACAGAATTTTTACGCTTCACGCTTTATTGTTGGAAAAAAGTAGAGAAACATGTGCAACATTTTATTATAATACACAAAATAATGAAAAATTTTACACATTTTACTCAAATTCTTAGTTTATACTTATCCATCATGCCGCGAGGAATAAAAATTTCAAAAGAAATTAAAAGTTTGATAATTAGTGATTTTAATAAAAAAAAGTGTCACAAGCTGATATTTCTAGAAAGTGTTCGCTGGATAGATGCATTATATTCAGAATTATAAAAAGGTATAATGAAAGTGAAACAGTAGATTTAAAGAAAGTCGCTTATGAATATTTCAAAACAAAACCCATTTTTATCTTCAAATCAAATTAAGGCCCAATTTGATAACAATCAGTTTTCAAATTTCTCGTCACGCACTGTCAGAAATAGACTAAGTAAAAACAATCTTATAGCTAGAAGACCAGCAAAGAAACCTCTACTTTCAGAGAAAAATAGACGTGCCCGAATTAAATTTGGTCAGGACCCCATTAATTAGACTTTGGAAGATTGGAATAGGGTGACGAATCAAAGTTTAGCTTGATAAGTACTGATGGAATCCAATATGTGAGACGTCCTGAGGGCAAAAGATTACATCCCAAATACATATGTTCGACATACAGTAAAACATGGTGGTGGATCTGTAATGATTTGGGGGTGCTTCGCTGGTTTCGGAATGGGCCCCATTCATCGAATAAATGGCATAATGGATCGTTTTATGTATAAAAATATTTTAGATAACGTTGTGGTTCCATATACTGATAGCACTTTCCTGTTACGTCAATTCTTTCAGCAGGATAATGATCCGAAGCATTCATCAAAGTTTGTAAAACAATGGTTTGCGGAAGAAAATATTAATTTATTGAAATGGCCATCACAATCTCCGGATTTAAATCCAATTGAAAACCTTTGGAGTATTTTGGATAACAAAATTCGCTATAAAACTTATAAAAATTTGGACGAACTCTTTTCAGTGCTTCAAAATGCTTGGGATGAAGTAGATCCAATTTTAATTAATAATCTTTAATAATAAAATCGATGCCCAGAAGATGTGCTGATATACTTAAGAACAACGGGTATTAGACAAAATATTAGTTTACACTTTAATTTTTCTATTTTTATATGAATAAATAATAAGTTTCTAATTATTGCTCTACTTTTTTCCAGCCTTATTACTAAATTATTGCACTAAACCTGTAATTTTTATTTTTATTTAATAAAAAAATTATGAAATAATGTAGATTTAAAGCATTCTTATTTTGAAATATTAAAGTTATTTATTACAGAATAATTAAAACCTACATACAGGGTGTCCCAGCCCTGCGAGGAAGTAACTTTACTCTAAAATGAAAAAAGATATCGGTTAGCGGTTTTCGATAGAATATACAATACCTTTAAGAGCACATTTTAAAAATATTTTAGTAATATACCGGGTGTCCATTCCAAGATTGCGGACCAAAGTTATATTTTTTTTAATGGAACACCCAGTATATTATGACATTTTTGGATTCCTTATAAAAAAATAATTATACTTTGTATAAACTTTTATGGGTCTGTCATCACTCGTTTTGCTGATATTTGCCGTTTAAGCCAAAAAAAGATCATTTTTTGACAAATCACTGCTCTAAAACAAATGAACATTTTGGGTTGAAATTTTCTCAGAAATTATTCAACATCGTCTAGTTGTCATGTCAAATTTAAGTTTATGATAATTTTTTATCAGGCTGCCTTATGAAACGCAAATTGAACAACTAAACGAAATTTTCAAATAGAACACCCTGTATATTTTAACATCATTCGATGGAATTTTTAACAAGCTTTCTACTGATATAATGGTTGTATAATCGAATGTCTATAGTTTAGGAGATATTAATATCCAAACTGAGAAACGTTGAAAAATACACAAAATAGCCCTCTTGATGAATTTTGTTGAGAATTTTTTTGTTAATTTGCCTAATATTTATTTCTGTCTTTCTCTATTTTGCTTTTTTATAATGTTGTTTTATTATAATAGTAGTTTTTCTTCTTTTACAACAAAAATAAAATCGAAACTTGCAATTATCAATTTTGTATTTCTAAGTCTCAGCATGCTTTAAAAATTTAGCAACTGATGTTACCAAGGAAACCCTTATTTTGTGGAATTTTGTTTTAACGCCCTTTTCTGTACTTTTGATAATAACTAAACCGAAATAATGAACTCTTCTAAATAAGAAATGGAAAACATATGCTGTAAGCGCTTGGTGAAGCTGAAAGAAATCCGCTTCTGGTTATCAGAAAAGAGCGTAAAAACGATATTCAACAAAATAAGGGATTCCTTGGTAACATTAATTGTTAAAATTTCAAAATATACTGAGATTTAGAAAACCAAAATTGATAATTGCAAGTTTCTATTTTATTTGTGTTGTAAAACAACAAAAACTGTTACTATAATATAAAAACATTATTAAAAAAGCAAAATAGAGAAAGACATAAATAAGTATTAGGAAAATTAAAAAAAAAATCCTTTAATAAATTTATATTACGAAAATGTAATTGTTGCTCTACTTTGTTTCAATACTGTACATATGGCAGTCGTAGCCTTGGAAATGGTTTTGTCGAGATTTGAGTTCCAAGTTAACTTGCAATCTAGAAAATCTCCGAGTACTCATTTGCCGCCCCACACCCACACCAAGATCGAGCCACCACCAAAATTTAATCATCAGTGAAAAGGATATTGCTCCATTCTGGAACACCCTAGTTTTGGTGTTCGCGACCAAAGCGTAGTCGTTCTACCCGATGTTCCCTGGTAAATTGTGGAGCCATTTGCGGGCCTTCTTGCATGTAATCCATATATCTGCAACCTTTTTCTGACGGATCTTGCACTTAATGCTACTCCCTTACATGTTCCAACTCGTTCCGTACTGTAATTGCAGTAGTATCTCTATTTCGTAAGATTCTTAATCTAAGAAAATGATCATCTCGAATTTTGTGCCGGTGAGTATATTTAAGTTATTTTGCCGATATGTTTACTTTAGATTAGATTATATAGGAGGGCGATTGGCTGCAAATGAGCCTTACCGAACTGCGACCATTTTGATCTTTTGTTCAACCCTTACTCTAGTGGAGTCCTGAGATATCTAAATGCTTAATATGTCCAGCGCCAAAGTGATCAAATCTAATGCGAGCTAATGCGTCGCATTCGCAAATGATGTGGTCCGAAGTTTCATTTTCGAGGCCACAGAATCTGCAAGTTTTAATACCTGACTTGCCCATTTTTTTGAAATGATACCTCAATGGGTACTGTCCAGTTAAAAGGCCTGTGATGAGCCTCAGTTCATTCCTACTAAGGTCGAGAAGCTTTGTGGCTTTCTTGGGCGAGTACTCAATGAATTTCTTCGCCTGTCTTGAACCCGGAGTATGACTCCAGTGGGACATTATACTATCCCTTTCCCACCGTGTGATCTCCTCCCGTAGATGTGTCTTGTTCAGCCCACAGAACGGTTCTGGACCACTCGGTGTAAGGTATGAGGCCGATCTTGCTAATTCATCAGCAATTTCGTTGCCTTCTATTCCTTGGTGCCCTGGCACCCACATTAGTACAAGCTTGTATCCTTTTGTCGGTTGCTTCAGGGATTGTCAACATTCCCAGGCCAATTTGGACTCAAGGGTGTTGGCCCTTAAAGTCCGAATCGTTGCCTGACTGTCGGTCAATATGTATATTTGTGCTCCTTTGAGTCTCCGTCGTAAGCACTCCTGGGCACATAATTCCACAGCCAGAGTTTCTGCCTGCGTAATGGTTGGGGAAGTTCCCAAGGTCACGGAAACCCTATAACCGGGTCCATATATACCTATACCTGTTCCTCTATTGGATTTGAATCCGTCGGTGAACCACAAGAATGTCTTGGGATCCAAATGATTTAACGTGTGTTTTACCATTTGGCGGTCTTGGACAACCACTTCAAACGGAGTTTCAAAGTCAAAACTTCTCGGCATTATATCCGATGGTTTAGTTGTGAAGTCTGGTTCCAGAGATTCCAGAATCTTCAAGTGGCCTTGCAGGTTTCCACTTTTAAGGTTTAACCCTATATTTAAAGAAAATATTCAAATTAATAAAATGCATGTGAATGGTTAACTGTATTTTTCTTGAAAAAGGGTGCATTCTATCGAGTTGTTATAAGAGTACCTTTTTTTGTTAAGAATTAAATAAAGAATAATATGAAAAAAAATACAGTCGAACTTCCATAACTCGAACTTCTATAAGCCGAATTTTTCCATAACTCGAATTTTGTTTATATTGTGTTTGTAAAAATATTCGTTTTTAACTATGCCAAATAATTTCTATATCTCGAATTTTTTTTAAAGTCCCTTGGAGATTTGACTGTATTAGGTTATGTTAACCATTAAAAAGCTAAGGCTATTTTTAAATTTAACCCTCCTTAAAACTACCCTTTCAGAGAGTTCAAAAAATCTGAAAAAAATCATAAAATTACATCTTCAATTTATTATGATTCATACCAAATTTCAAATCTCTACTGTAATCCGTTATCAAATAAATGACGAAAAACCTACTTTTAGACACAATATTTCAGGGGCTGTACCGCCCTTAGGAAATGAAATCGGACATATGTTTATAGGAAGTTTTTTTCTTGAAATTAGTTGTACAATCGCCTCCTAAAATTTTGCCGCTTAATTTCTGGACACCCTGTATAAAAACAATTAAAAGTAAAAATAGCGCAATACATTAAAAATTTATTTTACAACGTAATTATAAATTTTGTGATATGCACAATAGTATACAATATTTTAACAACAATTGATTTTATACTTTAAGCGTTGCTAAATTGGTTAACCCAAACACGATTCAGCAAAAAACATGCATGTAAAATATTAAATTCAGTGCAATATACAACAGAAGACAAGTGTACCTAAGTGTTTATGTCTAAATATAAGATTAAGGTCAATTATTAGTTTGATATAAAATAATAATAAACCAATCGTGATAAATTTTAAATATGTAATGATTGTAATTTATCAGGTGCTAGTTTTCAAAGAAATTATTAATGATAGAAAAAATGAAATCATAAATTTTACAAAAAAAAAATCATTAAAGCTAAATCATTAAAATTATATTTAATAAATCAAGAAGCGAATTTGTATGGTTGAAGTATGAAGGGGGCGGGGGTTGTTGAGCTAAATTTAATTTTAAAAACTGTTATCAATTGTATTTCAGAAAAAAAAAATTCAAATGGACCAATTGTAAAAAATTGAAGAAGCCAAGAGTTTTTGGAGGTTAATCGTTTTTTTTTTAAGAAAATAAAATCCGAAATCAAAAAGTAATTAAAATAATCGGTAAAAATAAATTAATTAAAAATTGCAGTGACAGCCTAATTAATTGTCTTTCAGATAGCGAAATTAAAAGTCCTATAAAAGTTTAACCCAAATGTCATTCCTTTTGGTTCAGCCACCCTGAATTTTTAAATTTTAAATTGCACTCCCAAACTTGTGACATCTTATTTTAAAGGAATTTAAAAGCATAATAATAATTATTTTAACTAAAAAAATTATTATTCATTTAAAGTTAAAATTTCTGTAAATTACAAAAATGTTACAATGGTATTGTTCATTGAGATATTAAAGCAAAAATGAACAAAAAGTAAATGTAATTGTATTTTGACATTACGCTGTCCTAAATCATTCAAAGAAGCTGGTTGAGTAGCATCGATTTAGTTCTTTAAGTGACCTCACAGAAAAAAATCCAAAGGGGATAAATCTAGAGACCTGCCATTGGTTTAAATACTGTCGTAAGTTCTGTGAGTAAGTAAAGGATTAATGAGGTCTTGTAACAACTCCAAATACATTTCTCCATTTAAATTATCGGGCAAGACAAAGCGTCAACGATTCGATCACCATAAATGCCCGCCAAAACATTTAGTTTCTGTGGATATGAGGTATGTTCTTATCGGAATATCCCAGATCCCAGGTTTGCTATCTACCCAATGTCGACAGTTGTGGCGATTAACTGTAGCACTTGGAAATGCTGGGTGGCACTCCTTCGAGCAAGCTCGTCCGCCTTCTCATTGCCTTGGTTTCCTGAATGTCCTTTAATCCAGATGATTTCTACCGTGTTGTTTATCGCTAGGGTCTCCAGCAATTGGTGGCATTCTGTTACTGGCCAGGTCTTGGTCTCCCTAAGGCTAGCATTGCCGCCCTACTGTCTGTCCACAAGCGAATCACTTTAATGCGTAGTTCTTTCTCCGCTGCTTCTCTGGTCCTATGCAGTAGACTCCCCAGTTCTGTTTGAAGAAGGGGGATACTATCTTGTAGATCTAGTTCAGGTGAGAAGACTCCTATCTCAGATCTACCTTCTTTTTTGGACCCGTCAGTGAAAATGTTCACATCTGGTTTCCTGTTTTCTTCAAGTTTGTATTCAATGCGATAACTCCTGGTAAATATGTAAATTGCCGGTTTGTAGTCTGTCCCTATCCCGAGTAGTGGCTCCTGTTTGTGTGCCTCTCCCAAGATTTTTTTCCTTCGAAACTTGCATTAAGGAGTTTTCCTTCTCGCAGTCTTTGGAGGGAGCGTACTGCCATCTCCTCCACATAAATATATAAGGGAGGTAAGCAGAGCGCTGCCTCCATTGCTGCCATGGGCGTTGTTTTCATGGCTCCAGTTACTGCGAGATAAGCTAGTCTCTGGATGTGAGTAATTTGTGCCAGTTGAGTTTTTTGTCTGGATCTTGGCCACCAAGCAAGTGCTCCGTAGCAGAGCATTGGCCTGATGACTGCCGTGTAGAGCCATTGGGCGATCTTCGGGGATAATCCCCAGGATCGGCCGACGACACGACGGCATTGCCAAAATGCCATGCATGCCTTATCTATTTTGCTCTGTTTTTCTTTTTCTATGGGCCCGTCTGCTGTAAAGCTCCGAGGGTAACGCAGCCCTACAGGCTTATTGTACCCATACCCGTGTTCATCCTACACCCAGTCTGTGATGTTTGTGCCCTGTACTAGAAGGTACAGGTCCTTCACAAGGTGGGTGGAGACCTCCTTTGGTTCTGTAACTGACTTCTCAAAAATGCTTAGTCTCTTTTGCCCCAGAGCATCATATTTGCATAAGATGTGCATTGCAGTTTTCGGTTCCTTGTCACAAAATCTACAAGGAAGGTGTCGAATTTTCCAATTTTCCACAGGTGTTGCTTTACAGTCATGTGTCCTGAACGTAATTCTGTGGCAGTTCTAAGTTGTGTTCTGTTTAGGGACAACAACTCAACCTATTTTTTGTTGCAAGGTCTGTTGCATAGCTCCTTGCTGTGATTTTGTCCTGCCAGTATTTAGTGTCTTCAGTCCGAATCCAGTTCTTTAGATACAACTGAATTGTACTTTTTTATTCCTACTGCCAGTTCTGGGCCTGTGAAACTTGCTTCAGATCCGATTCTGGTTAGTTTCTCTGCTTTTTCATTGCATGGCACCCCACAGTGTCCCGGGACCCAGAGTAGCTCGACTCTGTTGCGGGATCTCAGAGAACAGAGTTCATACAGATACTCCCAAACCAGTTTTGACGTTACCTTCGTACTCCGAAGAGCTCGAAGTGCTGCCTGGCAGTCTGATAAGATGAAGATCTGCGTCCCACTGTAAACTCTCTTATTGTTTTCCCACCCACATTGAAGAATTGCGCAAATTTCCGTTTGGAGGACTGTAGAGTGCTTTCCCAAGGAGAAGTTACTCATCATAGGTCTTTCTCCGTACACACCTGGCCCGGTGCCACCTTCGGTGTACTATGTGAGGTTTCCAGGGGGAATATCCTTATTGTTTGAACCCTTCGATCCTATATAATTACCTCGAAGGGCTTTTCTGTGTGTACTCTAGGTGTCATTGAGTCTGTCCACATTTCTAGAATAGGACTCCTTATTTTTTCTATAAGTTTCATATTATGTCCTGCCGATTCACGCAGAGTTGAGAATTCTTTTTGAAGTCTGCGGATTCCCATCCATGCCTCCTTTTCTATTACTAAGTGTAACGGTGGATGGTCTAATAGGGTTTCCATGGCTACCGTGGGCGTAAAGGCTGTGTAAAGCTAGGACGTGCATGGCAACGGGACTCTGGTTCAAATTACAACGTTTCCTTTTATTCTTCTAACATTTATAAAAGTCAAGTACAATATACTCTCGTTAATTGTTTTAGTGTTAGAAGGAGACACAATAAATGGTAACGTCTTAATTTGAACCAAAGTCCGGTCGCCATCCACATACTAGCTTTACACAGCGTCTAGTTCTCATTGCCCCCGTTATTCCGAGACAAGCAAGTCTTTGGATATTGCTTAGTCTTTTACTTGCTGTATCCTGAATTACCTTTGGCCACCTCACCATGCATATGTTATTTCTGGCCTAACCACTCTGGTGTACAACAAGTGCACCATTTTGGGATTAAGACCCCAAGTTTTGTCGAAAGTTCGTCTGACTACTGCAAGAGTAATCTCCGCCTGTCTGATAATCTTGTTAAGATGTCCGTTCCAGGTAAGATTTGAGTCTAGTATGAGCCCCAAGTACTTTACCTCATCGGACATGTGGATTTCCTTATTACCAAGGTGTAGAGGACCTAGGTTTGCTAGATTCCTCCTACGGGTAAAAGGAACTATTTTGTTGTCTTCTCCGGACTGACTTTGGGTCCTTCCCTTGAAGTTCATCTTAGCACAATGTTGAGTGCATGCTACATGCGCTTCCTAACTGTGCTGTTGAATGTGCCTTCCACCACCACTACCAGGTCATCTGCATAGCCTAGTGGGGAAAACCTTCTTCGCCAAGTTCCCTTAGCAGTCCGTCCATGACCAGGTTCCACAGGAGGGGTAAGAGAACACCCCTTTGAAGATTTGCATACACTAACTGCTTCTAAGCATGCAGTCTATCCACCTGCAGCATATGTCCTCGAGGCCCCTGTTGATAAGGGACCTCATGATGGAGTTGAAGGAGGTGTTATCGAAAGCCCCTTCAATGTCCAAAAAGACACCTAGAAGGATTATTTTGTTTTCCAGCGTTTTTTTTCCACTCGTTTCACCAAATGGTGTAGTAGCGCTGTTTCTGTAGATACACCTGCTATGTAGGCATATAGGTCTGGTGACATTGGGCTGGTTACCAGTGTGACATCCCTAATATGTCCGTCTAGTAGTTTTTCCATTGTCTTAAGCGCGAATTACATGAAACTAATGGGTCTGAAGATTTTTGGGTGAGAATAGTCTGACCGGCCGGCCTTTGGTATAAACACCACCCTGCTCAGTCTTCATATTCTTGGCAGATAGTGAAAAGCCAGGCTGACCCTTAGTATCATGCAGATACGGGCTATCAGAAGGTCTGTACCTTTCTGTAGCATGGCTGGTATAATCCCGTCTGGACCCGGTGATTTGTAAAGTTCAAATAAGCTTATTGTCCATGTTACCTTGCCGAATGTGATCATCTTCCTGGAGGTAAGCCACCTATGTCAAAGCGGATGTACCTGTGATCCGAACAACTTTCCTCATCAGATACATGCCAGTTTTTAACGAAATTTCCTACATACGAAGCACACTGTTATATCAATTACCTCTTGCCTTCGTGCGTTCACGTAGGTTGGTTTAGTACCTTTATTTATAGCGTTCTCGGATTATTTGCACTGGCATGCACTGGTGCAATTTTAAGTGTCAAATTTAAATTTTAACTTGCATTTTCTCGATGTAGAAAATAAATTTGCCTGACCTGTTCGGTTTTTCGCCTTTGTCAGCAATGGTTAATTTCAAGGATTTTCCTGAAATTGTCCAAATAATGTGCTGTAAAGGCTGCAAATGTGCACAGAGTGCAGTTAATCCGAAAACGCTATTAATATGGTTGTTGTTTATCATAGAGAATAGTAAAATTGACTCACCTCTTTTTTTGGTATTTGTGCTTCCCCATTGTAGATGGTGTGCGTTGGAGTCACAACCTGCAATCCTTGGTCCCTGCAGCTTTCCGCTAGCTCCGCAGCCTTCCCGCTCGGTGGTGGATATGGATCATCATACGGAAAATAGGCCGATCCGAGTATAAACTCCCTCGGTCCCACTCCGCATGAGATTTTAAATGCTGCTAAGTGAACAGAATTTATTTAGTTGCAGCACATTGAAGCCTTGTTTGGTATTATACATGTCCTGGGTCGATCAACTGATCTGCAGTACCTATATTAGGTCTCCCGTATTAAAGCTATTTTGCTCTTTACATGGGAGGCCTAACTAAGCTTCCTGTCAAGTGTGATTCCAACATACTTAACTTTGCCGAGTAGGCTGAGCTGCGTTCCGTTGAGTGTGGGAAGTTTCATATTTCCCACTTTCTTCTTTTTTGTGAATATAACTAACTCAGTCATATTCTGTTCTTTGCCCCAACCATCGAGACCAAAATTATTTTGGGTCAATCTCATGGCGAAAAAAAAATATTCATTTGTCTTACTTACACAAGGAAGTGCCTGTATAATGTCAAAAAACTTTTTTGGTACCACCGGAAATAAAGAACCTATAGCCATACTTTGAAAACCCTATTTTCCTGTTTTTTCAAGATTGCGCAGGAAATTCAAATGTTTTGTCAACGAATTTTTAAAACAGGAACAAATCTCTACTACTGCTTTGTCTAGCAGATTCAAATAATGTTTTATAGTAAGGAAAATTTTTGTATTTTTTTCATTTGAAAATAACCGCACATACTGACAGTTATATTTCCTATAATTTATTCATGTTGGAAGATAAACTAATTATTAAGTAGTTTTATGTAGTTATGATAAACAAATAAGTATTGTCTAGTATTGTCATTAGTTAGTAGTGATTGAATAAATAGTTAAAAACGTTTACTTCTTCAATTCATATTATAACAGGTTATGGGCCCAGGACAAATTATATATTAAAAGTTCTTAATATATACAGAAGATTTTATAATTAAAGATTATAAAATGTCTCAGGGTGTACCTATGATTTAAAAATTGAGAGGAAGAGTAAATTTTAACAGTTGGAAGTTTATAATGAAAACTTATTTGGAACATGATGATTTATGAAATTGTATAACTGGTGAAGACAAAGATGAAAAGAAAAATATGAAAGCAAGAGCAAAAATTATATTGTCTGTGGAAACAGTAAATTATGTGCATATTGAAGAAACCAAAACAGCAAAAGACGCTTGGGATAATTTGGTAAAGGCTTTTGAAGATTCTGGCCTTACTCATAAAATTAGTCTCCTAAAGACATTATTGTCAACAAAATTAGAAAATTCAAATATTGACGAGTATGTCAATATAATAATTTCTACGGCACATAAATTAAATGGAGTTGGTTTAAAAGTAAATGAGGAATGGATAGGTTGTATATTATTAGCTGGTCTTCCTGATGAATATAAGCCAATGATAATGGGTCTCGAAAATTGTGGAATGAATATTACAGGAGATTTAATTAAAACGAAATTATTACAAGAAATTAAAAATGTGGCAAGAAAGCTGATAATGAAGCTGTATTTTATGGAAAAACATATAACAAAAACAATTTTAAAAATTATGGAAAGAATAAAGATTCTAGATGTTTTAATTGTAATGATTTTGGTCATAAATCATTTAATTGTCCAAAACCTAAAAAATTTAAAACTAAGCAAAATCAAAATTATCAACATTCTAATTTTAAGGGATTTTGTACTTCAGCTATTGAAAATACTAATAAAAATAATAATTGTTATAAGTGGTTTATTGACTCCGGTGCTTCAACTCATATGACAATGAATAAGGAATGGTTAGTGAATTTCCATCCAATAACTAATAATGAAATAATCGTTGCAAACAATGAAAGATTTGTATTAATGGTAAAAATGGGCTTGAGACTATTAAAGTGAAAAATGTCATGTATGTACCAAACATTTCAACAAACTTAGTTTCTGTAAGTGAAATGGTGAAAAATGGGTGTAAGGTAATTTTTTAAAAAGATAGCTGCAGAATTATGAAGGAAAATGAAGTTTTAGCATTAGCTGTTTTAAAAGATGACATGTTTTGTTTGAATTATGTCAGAATTCAAAATAATTTGATGTGAATAATAAAAATGTTTATGAAATTTGGCATAGAAGAATAGGTCATTTGAATATAAATAATTTGCAATTATTGCAAAAGTGTGGTTATCTGAAGAACATTGATTTTAAAGATCATGCAAATTTTTGTGAAACTTGTCTTAAAGAAAAACAAACTCGCTTACCATTTGTTAAATCAAGTTCGAAAACAACTGAAATTTTAGAACTGGTGCATTCAGCCTTGTGTGGGCCAATGGAAAACGAGTCATTAGGAGGTTCCAAATATATGTTTACATTGATAGATGATTTTTCCAGAAAAACATTTGTATATTTTTTGGAAAGTAAGTCACAAGTTAGAAGTTCTTTTCAAGATTTTAAGAATTTTATTGAAAGAAGCACTAATAAGAAAATTAAAATCTTAAGATCTGACAATGGAAAAGAATATGTAAATAGAGATTTTAAATTATATTTAGCAAAAGAAGGAATTTGTCATCAAACTACAATTCAGTATACTCCTCAGCAAAATGGATTAGCGGAAAGAATGAATAGAACGTTCTCATTAGGACTAATTAAAGGCCAATTGTTACTTGCTAACGTTTCGTTTTAATTCTTAAAACTTCATCAGAGCTAAAATGGACATAATATTACAATTTTTGTTAAAATAACATTTCATAAAATAATTACCTAGATAACATGTAGGCATAATATATAATTTTTTTTTTTTTTTTTTTTTTTTTTTTTTTTTCAGCAGCATTAATGGAATTAATTTTGGGTGCACACATTCCTCAATACTCGAGGTTAAAATCATGAAAAACACTAATTTTTTCTCTTTTTCTCTTAAAATTATAAAAATCTTATTATTGACTTGATCTTTAGCCTTATTTGTATATTTACACTGGTGTATTTTAGTTGGATGGTTAATTATAGGCGCGAACTACACGGATTTCAATCGATTCACTTCAATTGTTACAACAATTGAAATCCGTGTAGTTCGCGCCTATAATTAACCATCCAACTAAAATACACCAGTGTAAATATACAAATAAGGCTAAAGATCAAGTCAATAATAAGATTTTTATAATTTTAAGAGAAAAAATTAGTGTTTTTCATGATTTTAACCTCGAATATTGAGGAATGTGTGCACCCAAAATAAAATTAATTCCATTAATGCTGCTGAAAAAATTTATATATTATGCCTACATGTTATCTAGGTAATTATTTTATGAAATGTTATTTTAACAAAAATTGTAATATTATGTCCATTTTAGCTCTGATGAAGTTTTAAGAATTAAAACGAAACGTTAGCAAGTAACAATTGGCCTTTAATTAGTCCTAATGAGAACATTCCTTTCAAATTCCTAAATAAGTATTAAGGACGTAAAACCTCATTCTAATGAATAGAACCATTATTGAAAAAGCACGTTGTATGTTATTAGATGCAGGTTTAGAAAAGAAGTTTTGGGCAGAAGCTGTAAATACTGCTGTTTATATAATTAATAGATCCCCTGCAAAAGGAATAAATAATCAAATTCCAGAAGAAGTTTGGAGTAAGAAAGGGGTGAATTTGAATTATTTAAAAAATTTTGGATGTCAAGCTATGAGTCACATAACAAAACAGAAAAGGCAGAAATTGTATTCGAAATCTAAATCATGTATATTTATGGGTTATTGTGAAATCAGTAAAGGATACAGATTATTTAACATGAAAACTCAAAAAATTATTAAAAGCAGAGATGTTGTTTTCAATGAAAACATTTTATTTAAAAATAATGTAAAAGATGGCAAAGAGATTTCAGAACAAATTCAAATTATTGACAGTTTTGATAATCAAAATGATGTAGATATTTCAAAAGAAATAGAAAATATTATGGAAAACAATGCTAGAAATGAGCAAGTAATTGAAGAAAATGAAGATGAAAATTATTGTAACAATTTTCAAGAAATTGATGATAAAAGTGATTTAAATGGAAATGCAGAAATAATTACTTGAAAACGAATTTCAAAAATGCCAAGCAAGTTAAATGATTATTTGATATATTCTGCAGTTGAAAATAAACTAAATGATCCATTAACTGTAGAAGAAGCTTTGGAAAGTACGAATTATCAATTTTGGATAGAAGCAATGAATGCAGAATATAATCTTTAATTGATAACAATACTTGGAAATTAATAGATGGAAAAGATTTACCTAAAAATTGAAAACCAATAGATTGTAAATGGATTTTTAAAACAAAACGGGATGAAAATGGAGTTATTGAACGTTATAAAGCACGTTTAGTAATTACAGGATATTCTCAAAAAGCTGAAGTAGATTATAACGAAACATATGCACCTGTAGTCAGGTATGACTCTATTCAAATATGATCTTCAAATAGATCATATGGATGCAATAACTGCATTTTTACAAGACGATCTTACAGAAGAAATTTATATAAGTCAACCTACATATTTTATAAAGGATAAAAATAAAATATGTTTACTTAAAAAAGCAATATATGGTCTTAAGCAAGCAAGTAGAGCTTGGAATCAAAAGTTGGATTGTGCACTTAAGGAAATTGGATTAAAATCATCAAGAGTTGATAACTGTGTTTATTATAAAATTCATGAAGAGAAAATGATATTTGTTGCAGTATATGTAGATGATTTAATTATATTTAGTAATGATAAAAAAATTAAAGGAAGATCTTAAATTTAAATTGCAAAATAAATTTAAGATGAAGGACCTTGGAGCAGCAAAATGTTGTTTAGGCTTAAGAATTACAAGAGATTTTGAAAAGGGATAATTATGGATTGATCAAGAAAGATACACTGAAGATATTTTAAATAGGTTTAAAATGAAAAATTGTAATCCTGTTAAAACACCTTTGGATATTGGTCAAAAATTATCGAAAGAAATGTGTCCGAAAACTGATCAAGAAAAGGAAGAAATGAGAAGAGTACCATATCAAGAGGCAGTTGGTAGTTTAATTTATTTAAGCTATACAACTAGACCCGATATTTCTTATGCCGTTAATTATGTCAGTAGATTTAATTCAAATCCTGGAAAAGAACACTGGAATGCTGTTAAGCGAATTTTAAGATATCTACGTGGAACTTCGACTATGAAACTAGAATATTCTAAGAATGGTAATTCGAGTATTATTGGATTTGCAGATGCAGATTGGGCTAGTGAATTCATATTATAACAATTCATAATGTGTTGAAAGTACGTTTTACACAGGTCAAATTTCATTGCCCACTTTTTTTTGTAATCGACTGTATCCTGCTATTTATCAGAAAAAATAAATAGCCGCCATTTATGGATCACTATCTCTTTCTTCTGTTCGAATGGAGATGAAAGGACCTAACAAGTTGTCAAATTTTTGGTTAACCACTAACCGACCAAAGAATCCATTCGAAATCGCTTATGGTCACTTATGGTGTATGAAATCGAAAAGCAAAAATTGTCACAAGCTCCCGGTCTAAGTAGAAGGCTGACATAAAGCAACATCCCCCTCCAACTGCAACCTTGCTACGCTTGTTGGTTTATTAAATAATTTTATTTCATTTTTTCTATCATTAATAATTTCTTTGACTAATCCTTATAAATTACGATCATTAAATATTTAAAAGTCTAGCACGATTGATTGCTGTTAATAAATAATATAATATTAATATATCTTATTCTATATATGAATCTAATAAATCATAAGGTTTATTCGTTCAAAATGACCGAGGAGAATTCACCTATACCAATTGTTGCAGAAGAAATGTTGCAGTATTTGAATTTTCTACGGGTGAATCCCTATGGTCAAAATGACATAAAAAAATTTATGGTTAACTTACTAGCGGTTACCATACTTGCTATTTCAATTGGAGATGCAGCCTATGATATATATTTCATACCTGAATTAAAAGCAATCTTTATAGATATATTTTTTTTATTTCCAGAAGTTACGGTATGAATTGTAATTATTAAACGAAAATAAATAAATCAATTTATTTGCAGGTTTTATTAAAACTTTTATGGGTCATGACACATAAAAAGGCAATATTTGAACTCTTGAGCAGAATAAATAAATTGTGGAAAATTTATAAATTTGAAAGCGACATTTTTATAAAATATGATAATATTTATAAACGATTCTACAAATTTCTTAAAGTGTACTCTATTTTTTTGAAGTGTGTAGTAAGTTTGTTGACCATTAAGAGTTTTATTACGAAGGAAAAAATATTACCAGGATATTATGGAAACACCTCAGAAAACACCCTTTTCGTTTTCTTATTCCAAGTTTGTGTGACATGTTTATTTCTTAATTCTCATATTACTTTCGACGTCCTTTTTCTTTTTTTCGTCATAACTATTAATATTCACACAGGTTTAATTAAAGTTTCTCTTCAAAATATGAAATTCAAAAAAGGCAATAAAAATACAGATCAGGAATTGAGGGATATAATTTTAGAACATGATCGAGTTTTAAAGTAAATAATTTATATTTATAATTAAATTCTTTTAACTGATTTTTTTTAGTGTTATAGATAAAGTTAAAAGGGCTTATTTTGAAATATTTGCTGTAATATACGCTTTAGACTTGGGAGTAATGGTTTTTGGATTAAATCTTTTAAGGAATGAAAAGTTGGTAATGTAATATTTTTAATTTTAGAGGAATTAATATTTTTATTTAAGCTATTCACTACAATGGTTTGATAAATGTATTTATGGTTGCATATTACTGGTTATCAGTATTCAATTAGGGTTGTATTGCTATGGAGGAATGGTTATTGATGAATCTGTAAAAATAATATTTTTCTAAGATCGTGCAAAAAGTAGACCATACAGTTGTCAGTGCTCAGTGCATAATCTCATGCTTTTTGTTTTATGAACTATAGTATTACTTAGTACAAAAAAGCATGACTTAAGTAATGCTTTATGCACTAGAGCAAAAAACTATGAAATTATACACTGACAATTTATCATAAATGACATGTTTAAAAATATCAATACCCGTTATTAATTTAATGTTTTTATGAAGTTTTATCACCTACAATGATCAATGGTCAATGCCTAGCAAACACAGATATATAAATTCTATATACCAACTTTTATGTAAAATATACGTAGTATACAGGGTGTTCCATTTGACGTTGGACTCTATGGGTATCTTTGTTATAATTGGGGATAGAAAGTCGGTTAAGTGGACAAAGTAGTGTAAATTTGTATGTTCAATAATAATTCGTTGAGAAAACAGTTGAATTTTGCAACGTTTCGGCGCCATCTTGAAAAAACCATAAAGGGCCATTTTCAAAATATGACTGTAACTTCTTTATTATCGGCCATACAAATAAACTGTATTAACAACATAGACGCAGTTTTTTATCTAAAATTAAATAAGCCAATCAGATTTTTTCTTAAGTCACTGGATTGCCAGGAAATAATCCAAACTTTGTTTTTTCTTATGGCGGCCATATTGAAATTACACATATTTGGAATGAGAATTTTGATATACCACTTTTCACATTTAGTAAATATTTTACGGAAAATACGACAGTTAATAAGACGCATAAGCGATTTCATGGAGTGCTCGAAACTTTTATTAACATATAGCAAAGCAAAAAAAAATTAACGGTTGTAAACTGTGAGTACATATTATGTATTTGTGACAATTTACATAATTTATTTTGTTTTCAAAATTCAAAATTAATAAACTTTTTACAAACGTCAACAATATCAAAAACAAAAAGTACGAAGTTAACACCAAGGTATTACAAGGTTTACAACTGTTCATTTTTTTAGGCTTTGCTATGATAATAAGTTTCGAGCACTCCATGAAATCCCTAATTTTCCGTAAAATATTTATTAAATGTGACATGTGGTATATCAAAATTCTCAAAAAAAACACTGATTCCAAATATGTGAAATTCCAATATGACCGCCATATGAAAAAACCAAAGTTTGGATTATTTCCTGGCAATCCAGTGACTTAAAAAATGTCTGATTGGCTTATTGAATTTTAGATAATAAACTGCCTCTATGTTGTTAACAAAGTTTTTTGGTATGGCCTACAATAAAAAAGTTACAGCCATATTTTGAAAATGCTACTTTTTTGTTTTTTCAAGATGGCGCCCAAACGATGCAAAAGTCAACTGTTTTGTCAACGAATTATTATTGGAGATACAAAAGTGCACTACTTTGTCCATTTAACCGACTTTCTATCTCCAATAATAACAAAGATACCCATAGTGTCCAACGTCAAATGAGACACCCTGTATAAGGGGGGTAATGTCAGTTTCATAGATAAAACTCAGTTCACTAGAATTTGGAAAAGATGTAAAATGTATATTACTTTTTAATGTTGACTTATTTGATAAACGTGTTATACAGGGTGTCCCAGCGCTGCGAGGAAGTAACATTACTCTAAAATGAAAAAAGATATCGACATGCGGTTTTCAATAGAACATACAATACCTTTAAGCGCACATTTTAAAAATATTTTAGTAATATACCGGGTGTTCATTCCAAGATGGCGGACCAAAGTTATGTTTTTTTAAATGGAATACCCAGTATATTAGGACATTTTTGGATTCCTTATCAAAAAATAATTATACTTTGTATAAACTTTTATGGGTCTATCATCACTCGTTTTGCTGATATTTGCCATTAAGGCCAAAAAAAGATCAATTTTTCAAAAATCACTGCTCTAAAACAGATGAAAATTTTATTTTGGGTTGAAATTTTGTCAAAAAATTTTCAACATCGTCTAGTTTACGAGTGTCATGTCAAATTTAAGTTTGTGATAATTTTTTATCAGGGTGCCTTATGAAACGCAAATTGAACAATTAAACGAAATTTTCAAATAGAACACCCCGTATGTTTTACCATCAATCGATGGCATTTTTTTCAAGCTTTCTATTGATATAGTGTTTGTATGGTCGCTTATCAATGGTTTAGTAGATATTAATATCCAAACTGAGAAACAGTGAAATTTAGACAAAATAGCACTCTTGATGATTTTTTTTGAGATATTTTTTATGCGGAGGTGGGCAAAATACTTTTTTTTAAGTACATATTTGAAATACAAAATACTTTAATTTTTGGATTTATTTGAAATACTTTGACCAAAATACTTAGTTATAAAGTATTTCAAATACTTTGTAATTCAAATACTTTATTTGAAATACTTTTTTATTTGAAATAAATATTAAGGTTAAATTTAATGTAAAATAACATTTAATTGGTGCCATTCTGAACAAAAATGTTGGTAACAGAGCTGTTAATTTCGAATGTCGTCATAGTATATAAAAAAATGCTATTTTGAACACTTATTTACTCATTTACTGTAAGTTAACACCGATGTAAAGTAACATTTTCGGTGTTAAAATAACGTCAATCAAAACAATAAATAGTTGACAATAATTAATAAATTTAAAATGCAATAAGTAAGAAAATTCTAACAATTTGTCATAATATGAATATACTAAAGATTCAATATCTATAAAAGGTTGGATCAAAATGTGTAATACAAAAGATTGATTTTAAAAACCTAAGAAGTAATTGAAATACAATTTGGTACTTGAAAATATAAAATACAAAATACTTTTTAGGAAATTTGTTCAAATACAAAATACTAAAAGTATTTCAAATACTATTTCAATTACCTTTATTTCAAATACTACCCACCTCTGTTAAATAGTACGTATTAACCTATCGGCGTATGAGTTACATATTCCGAATTATATAAATTGCACCTTTTCTTACATTTTTTCATAAGACATAATTATGATATATTCTCTATGTAAAAAATATATATAAGAAAATTACATCTACTTTATATAAAGTAACGTTTATAAGTCGTGGGATAGCAAGCAGAAGGCACTAAGTCCAAAAAAAATAATAAGCGGAATTTCATAATTCTAAGGTACACTCTTAACTTAACTTATCTTCTAGATGCCAAATCAAAACGAATATTTTTTTACACTGTTGTGTAAATTTGTATTGTATGTATTTTTGTAATGTAAACATGTTATTTAAATATATGTTATATAATTGTTACATCTATGTTTACTGGGTGGTTTACTTTTTGCATATATACTTTTTGCACTTGTTGCACAAATAATTATTTTAGCTTTTAAAATCTACTAACTATATTTTTAGTCAAGGGATATAGCTCAAGAAGCTTATAATACGGAATGGTACGAAAATGATCCAAAAATTGCAAAAGCTTTAATTTTAATAATATTAAAAGCTCAACAGTCGGAAACTTTAAAAGCTGCTAATTTAATACCAGTCAATCTAAATACCTTTACAGCAGTATGTTTAAGTATTTGAATAGTTTTTCTTTAAATAATTGTTGTATTTTCAGGTAATCACTAACGCATTTAAAATTTGTGCTGCAATTGAAAATGTGCAAAAATTATCTAAATAAGTATTTTTCTTTTATTCGTCTTCTATTGTATATCGCACTAAATTTAGTATGTTATATGCTTGCGGTTTTGGTCAATCGTCAGTTGTTTGGGTTGACCAATTTAGCAACGCTTACAGTAAAAATCTGTACTTAAATTTTGTATACTATTGCACATATCACAAAATTTATAATTGTGTTGTAAAATAAATCATTAAGGCATTAAGTAACTGGGTTATTTTTACTTTTAATTATTTTATTAGTTTTCAATATTTTTATGCAGGATGCTTCAGAAATCCATCAACACCTTGTATACATGCATACAGGGTGTACTAAAAGTTCTGCAACGCCCGTTTATTTTTGAAATGAAGCATTTTTGAGAAAAATGTTTCAAATAAATGTTATATCATTCCTATGCTTGTTTTTATTGAAATGTACAATTAATTTAATTATTATTTTGTATATTTTACCAAGTGTGTATATTAAGTTGCTGATTGTCAATTTTGATGGTGTTAGATTATAATTAAATATTTGATTACAAGAGTGTCTTTCTACTTTCTACTACTACTTCCACGATTTACAACAGTTTTCACCGACTTTGCCTAAACAAATACCAAATTACCTATATCTAAGCAATTCTCCTTCATTAGTAGAGTGAAAGTTTATGATTCCCCAAGTATTAAGCACTGGACGTGGATTCCTGAAATCTCACACAGTGAATGTTAAATTCACCTTCCTCGAAGCGCATGCGTTAAGAACTCATCAGCGAATCCAAATTCACTTGGTTCAGACCAGACGAATCAAGATTAACGAGTGAAAGTTTGCGCATGTGCTCGAGGAAGGTGAATTTAACATTCACTGTGTGAGATTTTAGGAATCCACGTCCTGGAGACGTTTTGGGAAGTTTAAAGTATCCAGTTCCGAAGTGTAGCCAGAAATCTGGTATATGGCGATGACAGCAGTTTGTGGATCGTCGCCTATGATTAAAGCCAGAAATCGGAGCATCTCTGAGTATATCTTGCTACTGGTTGAAGGTGTAAGGCGTTGTTAGCAGCTTGTGGATCGTCGTCCATGATTAAAGTCTGTTATAGGCAACTTATATTACAGCTTTAAACTTTATCAATACTTTTATTATTCGCGATTTCGAAGATCAGATACGACATCTGGTGGTCATTTGAAAAGCTAGAAGGCGACTAATAAATAATAACCTATTTATGTGTGGGTACTTATAAATCAATTTTTTTTTCACAAGAACACACGGACTAGCTGTGAATAACTTACCCTCGGATTCATATTTTAATTATGTTTCAGATTGTGTTAATAACTTTTATATGAAAGTCCGAAAACTTATTTTATGACCCATTTGATTAAAGAGTAACACACCGCCAAGTCATGTTTTAATTTCAAATTTCATAGCTTGCCCCGGGCGCTATGATAAGGGGCACCAAAATTGCGGAAAGTACAAAATTCAATTTAAAAGGTACCAGTCAAACCAAATGGTCTCCCAAATACGAGACTTCTGAATAATCTACAGGCAGTAACAAAGAATTTCGTACAAAAACAGAAGGTAATACCCCATAAACAATGGAAGCTAAGAATCTTTTAGGTAATATTACTAATTTACATTTTGTTTTGAATCTCATTATATGGAATGATATTTAACGAGAAATTAACAAAGAAATTTAGAAAAAAAGGTATTATTTAGAACTGATCTGTGCAGCTAATGAAAGCTCTGCAAGTAATGAGGCAAAAGTAATTCCAAGAGTGGTTTGAGAAAGCAAAATCCGTTGCCAAATTAATAGGACTTGAGACAGAGATTAGAGTCAAACGAATATACAAAAAAGATTTCACGATGAATTTGCTGAGGGCGAAGAACGTTGTCTTCCGAACGAAAATTTAAACAATCTATAAATATTGTTTATTAAGTCAAGTAGATAAAAGAGTAGAATATGCTCAAATTTTAAATGAAGGTTTTGCGTTTTTAAATGGATTCAAGATATCGACCAATTTAACATCTAGTTTACAAAAATCTGTCTAAAATCTAGCCTTAAACTACCCAGATGACCTACATTCGGAAGATTTTTTCACGAAGTTATCTCGTTGCAGAATGCAGAAGCAACAGGGTCTATTGTTTGTTGAAATTGAAAAATTAAGTGCTTTCGATCTTCTTAAAAAAATTACGAACATGATTTGCAGGATGCCTTTCCTAATTTTTGTGAGGCGACTAGAATTGAGAACGAAATTGCCCAAAAGCGTTCTTGACCCCCCCCCCCCCCCCCGCCAAAGAAAATCCCTAGATCCGGCCCTGCGGACAAACTATGAGTTACATACCCTCGGAATCGTATTTTAATTGTCTTTCAGAAGGTGCTATTCACAGTTTTATGCATTAGGAAAAAGTGAGCTTTTGTGTAAATTAATAATGCATTTTTTAGTTTATGTCGAAAGAGGGTAGGGTAAAGTATACAGTTGTTGACACTACCATAGTTATTGACACCCATAATGCATTTTCATTTATATTAAGAATTATACCTATTTAGTCTAAGTTTATTTATTTCTGGCCACATTCGAAAATCGATATAAAAGCTGCAAAGTTTTACTTTATTTGGTTGGCAATACCGATGTTGGTTGGTTATCAAAGTGAACTTCATCGGTAGTCTTATAAAACAAAGGTAAGTTGTTTCTAATTATTTAATGACAAGGGTCAATCAGTACACTTCATTAACTATTTGTTTAAAAAAAAAGTCAAATGTTAATTGTTTATTATTTATTATTTATGCAGTCTTGAAATATAACCTAAAAAAGTTATGTTTTTCCTCCAAAATTTAGTATTAATAGGTGTCAATAATTGTATCTACAACTAGATGCCTATACACGGTTATTGACATGAAGGTGTCAATCAGTATTTTTTTGCAAATCATTGTTTTCGAAAATAAACTATGAGGACTTTTTTGTTTTGCCGGTTTTTTAAGTTTTTGATAAAATTATAAATTTTTACGACCGTTTTACATTTGTTGACACCATGTCAATAACTGCAGGAAAATAGGGGTCAATAAATATTTATTATTACAGAGCATGCCGAAAGTTAAAGAAAACGAGCTGTATAAAAAAAATATTCGGAACAAGATATTGAAAATGCTGTGAATGCAGTAAAACATGGAATTTCTAAAAAAAAGCTGCAAAAACTTATGTTGTTCCAAAAACAACAGTTTTGTTTCGAATGAGCGATAAATTTATTAAAACTAATCATGGACCCAAACCAGTTTTAACAGTAGTTGAAGAAGAAACGTTGGTATCATGGATTTTAACATGTCAGAAAAAGGGATTTCCTCAGCGACAAGAAGACATTGTTGCCAGTGTCAGAGAATTTTTAAAGAAATCACCTAGAGCTAATCCTTTTCGTGACAATATTCCTGGCAATGGATGGTTTAAGGCTTTCTTAAAAGGGCATCGGAAGGAGTTACTGCAGCCAGCTCAAAAGTGAGTGAGAAAGATTTACGAAATTGGTTTTCCTCAATTGAAAGTTATTTGAAATCTGAGGACATGTTTGATATTCTAAATGATCCCACAAGGGTATATAATGGAGATAAGACCAACTTTTAATTATGTCCGAAAGGTAAGAAAGTTGTGACTACGAAGGGCTTAAGAAATGTCTATGAAGTGGACATCGGGAAGGCCAAATCCGCATTAACTGTAATGTTTACCTTTGGAGCTGATGGTTCTTTTACTGATGATTGTGAGGTTTTATCATTTCTAAAAAGTTTTTATTCGATTTATTAATATTTTTTATAATTTTTTGATTAATATTAATAAAGTAGTCGTTAAATTCTGATGAAATTTGAGATTTTTCTGTAATTATATTATTATTATGAATAATTTCTTTAATTTCTATTTTTTCTGAATTTCGCCCAATTACTTCATTTGCTATTTTCCAGATTTTTTTTAAATTATTTTGACATTTGTTAATTTCATTTTTAAAATAATTCTCTTTTGTTATTCTTATTATTTCATTCAGTTTATTTCTATATTTTTTATATTCTATTTCAGCTGAAGTATTATTTTTATATATTGAACATATTGAGCATATTTTATAATTATTGGCTTGTATGGTAAAAATACATCATATTTTTTATTAATAAAAAATTAGAATGCCTTCAAATACGTTGATTTTAATTTTATCGAAAAATGATTCGTATAAATGTTAAAGAACAATATTTTGTCAAAAAGTACAGGGTGTTCCATTTAAAAAAAATTAAAATACAGCCCTCTCGAGTTTTCACATTTCACGCCTCCGAAGCTGTAACAATTTATGACATAATTCTAAAAAGATATACGAAAAATACCTCACGGTTAATACTACTAAATGTCATAAAAATTGATTTTTAAGTTTTCATAATAAGGTCAACATCATTTTCCAAAACTATGTCCACACGTAATATATTTTGTAGAAAATGTACGATAAAAAATTAAGGGCGCACTCAAATTTTCAAATAAACATATCGATGTATTCTCTAACTTAGTGTTAATGCAAACATCAAAAAATATACAGGGTATTCCATTAAAAAAAAAGGGTGGGACAGCCTGCGCTTCAACTACAAAACACCCTGTATAGACAAAACTAATTTCTGGTTATGCGCATCAATGAGCCATGCAATTTTGTAATTTAAGTTTTTTTTCTATCTCTTATATCGACCGTTGCCGCACTAAAAACTCACCCTGTATAACCTTATTTAACATAATGTTATTGACACTAGCTGCATCTTTCTTTTAGATAATATGTGGACAATGGTAAGAAAGAGATGGACGTATACAACAAAATATTTTAGTATTTTCACAAAAATATGTAGGTACTTATAGTTTATCAGTTAAAGAAACATTTTTTAGTATAAACCGCTCATTTATATGCAAACCTACTCTTTTTAATAATCTGATTTGAAATTATATTTTTTTATTTTTATTTATTGCTCGCATTTTTTTTTCTTCAAATTTTTATAATTTCTTTGTTTGTGTCTCCCGTATTTTCAGGATCTAAACCATCTCTTTTCTCCAACTGAGTTTGAACTTTCTTGATAGGACTGTTACTTTCCTCATGGTGTAGATTTATTTTATGTTTGTTGTTTGTGTTCGTATTGTTCCTTGATCGTTGTCTTTTGTTAGATTGTATATTTTGTTTTATATTTTTCTTGTCTAGTCTTGCTTGTTTTCTTGCTTCCACATCATTTTGTTTCTTAGATTTTTCTTTTTCTAAATGCATTTCTTTGAACCGTTTTGAAGTTATAGCATATGGAATTCTTTCTGTTTTTCTTTTATTTCCTTTCCTTACAGGACTTCTAAGTCCGTGACCTTGGGGGATAGTCGTCGAATTGTGCGAGTATGTATAGCCTTGAGTAGATAAGGTTGGGTGTGTGATGTCTGCTCGTGGATCTTGCGGTTTTGTCTGCAGACTGACACGTGGTGTCCTTGGGTTGATAACAGTCTCATCTTGTGCGTTTTTAATTGTTTGTAGAGTAATAATAGTGCATTATGCCCTTGTGCTGATAAGAGTCTTGTGGTTTCTTGAATTAGTAAATTTTAGTGTTATGATGAAGCATACGGTACCACTGCACCTGCACCTTACCGTTTCCTACATGTTTTAACAAGATTTTTCATGAAATTGTTTTAATTTGTTGATAAGAGCGACTTATTTACATCGTATGAATCACCGTTGCTAATAATTAAGCGACTCGCGAGGACCAGCTGCACTGTCGCTATAATAGGTGTCGGATCTACAATCCGTTTTAGTACAATAAAGACTGTCAAACAGGAACGATCCCTGTCAATATTAAACTTGGACAAGTACTTTGAAATAAAGACTACTTAGAAAAAACATGGCGCCTTACTACCAAATTCAATTAGAGGAATTATATTGGTATGTGGCCCATCAAACTTCGCCAAAACAAATGTGATGTTAAGTTTACTGTTTGAACCCAACGGTTTAAAATTTAATAATTTGTATGTTTATTCCAAGTCACTATATCAACCAAAGTATCAGTTCTTAGAAAAAATTATGCATGCATTACCTAAAATTGGGTTTTACCCATACAAAGAGAATACAGAAATTATAAGTCCAAATATTGCTAAACAAAATTCAGTTTTTATCTTTGATGATGTGGCTTGTGATAAGCAGGCGAAGATTAGAGAATATTTTGCTATGGGACGCCACAAATATGTGGATTCCCTTTACCTATGTCAAACGTATAGCTACATCCCCGAGAGATGGACCGATAGAGGAAAACCTTAGTGAGCAAAGTTGAAGAAAATATAGTAAGGACTTCAAGTTATAAAAGAAAGGCTGCTTATAAATACAAAGCTCCCGTAAAATCACTTAAGCTACACGATGTAGCTGATAATTTGATGGAACTTGATGAAGGACATGAAGCAGAAGGTTCAAATGTAAACGAAGACGATAATGTTTTCATAGAAGAGAGACCATATTATCAATCATTTATTGATGATATTGATCCAGTAGTTTACGATAATTATTTAGAGAAATATGATCCCCTTCCTAGAGAATACATTGAAGGTTTGTTCAAAGATAAAGAAGATAGGTTTGATACTACTTATGGCATAGTATATAATCCTAATATCGAGCAGTGGAAACTTGGTAAATCAGTTGTTCAGTTGAAAGGATCGATCTGATTGTCGATAATAAACAATATAAGGGCACTCGGGGACTTTATGAACTTATATTTAAAAAAGATCCTGAAGGATTTAATGATGATGACAAAGCACAATATAAAGATTTACTACAAAGGACCGCGGCGCTGAGAAGAGATAACGATCCACTTCAACAGATAAAAGGATCTAAATCATTTAAATATCAGCAAATAATAAAACCCATATTTGCTGAACCAGCTCCTCCAAACCGATTTCGTACTTACAGCGGTCCATTAACCAGATCGATAAGAAATAGAACTGGAACAGGTTTTTTGAAATTAACACAAAAACCATTGGAATATGTTTATTGGGAGGATCCAAATGAACTGGTAGAACGCTTGTGTCTATTACTTGCCTCGAAACGGGCCGGTAATAACTCTCATAACAATGAAATTCAGCGTATCGAGGAAGAACTTCAGGGAGGCTTCTATAATTGTATAAATACTGGCATTTCTATAAATTTACATCATTATTTGGTAAACTATTGTCACGCGTAGGGTGTTAAAACCTTAGACAGGGGGTAATGTGACTATTAGGTAGATAAATGAAAGTTTGGATGATAGTACAAGCCATATTTATTATACTTAAATTAATTAACAAAAACATAATCTAAATTAGTAGACTTACCCAATTACATTCATCTTTAACAACTATGCTCTCTTTTGCTTTGGGGCAGGACACTTAACTTTTGTCTGGCGACACTGACACTCTTGGACCAACTGTCTAGTCAATATTTCAATTAGGTTTTTTGTAAGGTTGGAGTAATGTATCAGCATAAAATCTCAAAAGCTTGCAACCTTAATATTGGTCACCGAACGTTATAATTGATGATTTGCTATTGCTTCATTGTTCTAATTTCTTAATCAAAGTTTGCGAAATAATTTGGAATAATTACTTTTTAATATTTATAATTAAATTGAATGAATTGAATGTAAAATTAATTTGGAAAAACTAGCTTCGTGACATTACTCCCCCCCTCACGGTATCGCTGCCCCTAGCGATAAATCTATAAACACATAATTGTTCTAACCTAACTACAATAATAAATCTGACCTAATCTTAACTTCTAGGCATACTTTTACAATGTTACACTGGATATTTAGAATAAATAATGTACAATACGTGGAAATAAATGGAAAACACACCATTGTGCATAGTCTGTATCGAGGCACGTCCGCGTCTAGTAGTGCTCTCCAACCAGTCACAACGGAACCAAGGTTTTTCAATCCCTGTTGTGTACTGTGTGTCCAAATGATGTCCCCATGTCCTTGGTGGTTTGGTGGCTGCTAGTTTATAACTTGGTTTTTGTTGTTTCTATTCCTTCCTTTAGGAACCCATTTTTGATTTGGTTAGATCTTGTTGTGTGTCTTAACGGTGGGTGCTGTTGTGCCCATTCCATTGCTCTGATTTTTTTTTGTTGGGCACGCCGGCCTGAAAGTTGTAGGTTTGTTGTTTTTGGTTGCCTTTCTTGTTTTGTTTTTATTCGGCCACACTTGGTATGCTGTTTTCAAGTTCAGCTGTCTTATTGGACATCCCTTGGTACACCAATATCACAACGGGATCTCCCTGGCTCCGATGACACCTGCTGGATTGCAGATACCCGGCGGGTGTTCCTCGGCATATGAAATGAGAACAATAGTATTAGTGATTAGTGTGGCTTCTGAATAGTAGGTTTAGGTGCAAGTATCTTTTTTTTTTTTTTTTTTTTTTTTAAGTTACCGTATATTAAGAATTTAAATATTTTGGTATAGTAGTTTGGCTTTTTAGTACTTTCTTTTTCTCTATTTTACTTTATCGATTTGGCTTTATCATTTACAGTTTTGCAGAAGTTTTATTGTCACTTGTGGTTAAGAATTTTTGAATATGTGCTTGTATCTGGGCGAAGTAGTTAATCTTGTTACTCTAGGTACATTCTAATCGCGATTATAATCCTCTTCTTTCATTATCACAACTCGGCACGTGTTTCCTGACGTCGTCTCGAGGGTCCCTCTTAACCATTTTTCTTCATCTTTGGTTTCTTCTATATTTTCTTCTCGGGTTTCATCTTTTTCTCCGTGTTTATCTTCTTCTTTAGTTATCTTCTTTTCTTCTGTTCCTCTTGTTTTGTTAGTTTCTCTACGTTTCTTATTTAGCCAAAGTTTCGATAGAGTATATATCTTCATCTCCGCATATACAATTATATGTACGGCGTGACCGAAGCCACCCGAGCGATTCTATCAATTAACGTTCTAGCAGTTAACGTTCTATCACTTAACGGTTCTATCAATTAACGGTTCTACCAGTTTACGGTTCTAGCAGATTCCGATTCTAGCAGTTTCCGATTCTATCAATTTCCGATTCGACCACTTTACGGTTCTAGCAATTTACGTTCTAACCTTTTCTCATTCTAGCAGTTAACGTTCTATTAATTAACGCGTCACCACGACAAGTCCCAATCTGACGTTGAATCGTTGAATAACGATAGTAGTTGAACGATTCTATCGATCGTAATCGAAAGTTTATCTAGAGAATAGCTAAACCTAAAAAGAAACAAGCGATTGTCGGGGGTATTCTAGTCTAGAAACCCGAATTTCAAGCATTTTTTGAGGATTCATGTAAAAAACAATTGATATTTTTACTATCCATTTTTTATGGGTTATTTATTCATACTTCAAGAGTACATAAGAAATAAAAATAAAGAAAAATATTAACATTTCAGCAAGTTATGCGTCGTTGAAGTAGAGGGGCGAAAAAAAAAGCCATGTCCCGGTCGTCATGATCTACCCTCCTGATCACTTGAAAAATAAAATTATAGATATTTTTTTTTCCGACGACTATATCATATGAGAAAATCGTATATGTCATTCATATTAGTAGTTTAGAAAATCGTTCATTTCAACACTAGTGACTTTAAGTTTCCATGTTGTAACTGTCAAATAGTTCTTGTAATTTTCGATAGAGGCGCTGCGAAGGAATTCCGTAAGCCCTCTCTTGGATATTTTTGAACTTGCAAAAAAAGGATAGTTCAAATAAAAATTTATATTTAACCCCGCCAATATTACTAATTTTATCGTTTCGATAAGTTGCTTCCGTCAAAACAGCGCCACCTACAATTATTTACATTTAACTAAAAATAATCAATAACTTCAATGTCAGCTGCTGTTAACATAGATTATGTTATGTTATTACTACAAAATATTAATAATGGTCGCAAAATCTCCGTGGTCGTCGGAAAAATAGCGTACACAACTCCCAGAAAGTGAATTTCTTTGCTCGTGTAATATCCTCACTCGGCTAGCGCCTCGTTCGGCTATTTTCACACTCGCACAAAATTCGTCACTTTCTAGCTCGTTGCGTAATATACTATATCAGTACAATTACCAGTATCGTACGAACCAGAAAAAGTGAAAAAAATTTTTTTCGCAAAATGGTGGCTACTCAAAAATTGAGGTCGATTTTCCCACTAATTTTTTAACTTTCCCGATTTTTTTAAAAATATTAAAAATGAAAAATTTCCAGTTTTTATTGGTTCATACGATAGAGGAATATATAAAGAATATTCATGTCAAATTTCATGTAAATCGGTCGACTAAAGCTTCAGATATTATGTTTTCTTGATAAAATTAGCTCTACTTTCTAACCTTGACGTTTGGTGAATCACGAACGGGACACCCTGTATATACAGGAAGAGTCAGACCACCCGTAACAGCCTTTTATCTGGAAAACATTTTGTCGCACATAGATAGAATAAAAATTTTAATTACCAAAGTGAACCCAAAGAATCCATTGGTGCACTTATTTTTTTCCGGAACAAACCGGAAGTGCCCGGAACCGGAGGTAACTTTGATTTTTTAAATGGCAACATAGGTTGAGTATGGTATCGTTTGAAAGGTCTTTTAAAAAGAAACAACTTTTATTAATATATTTTTTTAATATCTTGCATAATTAACAAATTAAACGAAAAAACATAAGCAAACAAGTGACAAAGTGACTGAGTTTGTAAGTGACAAATTGTTTCTTAAATTATTTAAAAATTAAAACACTACCATCATCCTTAATATGGGTAAGAGTAGAGGCAATTATGAATTTTAAATGGAAACTTGTAACTTTTGCATTTTTCGTTTCGCTTGTTAAAAATAATCAACTTTTTAATAAGGTTATGTATTTTCCTTAATTCTAAAAATAAAAAAAAGTTGATTATTTTTAACGAATAAAGCGATAATAACTGCAAAAAAGAGTTTCTATTTAAAAAAATCTCTCTTGCCCATTTGCTGATCATGGTAACGATTTAATTTTTCCATTTAAGCGACTAATGGTCACTTGTTTGCTTATTTTTTTTTCGTTTAATTTGTTAATTATGCAAGATAATTTATGAATATTTTAATAAAAGTTGTTTCTTTTTAAAAGACCTTTCCAACGATACTATATTCGACCTATGTTGCCTTTTGAAATTTCAAAGTATGGATTCCTTGGTGCACTTATTATTTTCCGGAACAATCCGGATGTGCCCGGAATCGGAAGTTACTTTGAAATTTCAAATGGCAACATAGGTCGAGTATGGTATCATTTGAAAGGTCTTTTAAAAAGAAACAATTTTTGTAAAGAATTTTTTTTAATATTTTGTCTACTTAAGACATTAAATCACAAAAATAAAAATTGGAAATAGGTAATTAAATATTTATTTTACTTATGAAACTATTTACTTTAAATGTTCAGACTGTCGACCATTTTCATGTAAACATATTTGGATTCGATGACGAATGTTATCTACTGCACTTAGTGTTTCGCTAATATCCAGAGAAATACAAACTTCCCGAATTCGTTCCTTCATATTTTCCCGTGCAGTTGGTCTTTGCTGATAAACACGATCTTTTATTCGTCCCCATAAATAATAGTCTAACGGGGTTAAATCCGGTGACCATGAAACAGTACCTCCTCGACCTATCCACTTTTCTGGAAACATTCTGGTTACCTTATTTCGCGCTAGTCGTGAAAAATGGGCAGGACACCCATCTTGTTGTAGCCACATAACTGCTCTTGTGCCCAAATTAACGTCTTCCAACAGCTGTGGTAATACATTTTCAATGAAATTTGCATAAATGACCCTATTTAATGCTCCTTCAAAGAAATATTCTTTTTTTGCTGGATTCCGATTCAAATAAAAAAAATATGGGTTTCCATTTGAAAAAACTGAGTTAGGGTTAGAATGACCATGAAGAAGTCCTTCAGGTGAAAAATAACCTTTCTCATTCTGTGGCTCCTTTAAAACCAAATAATTTTTATTTGAAACGTTTTCTTCTAAAACTCTTACTTTTGGAGATATATCCACTGTTCACTTTATCTCGACCACCCTGTATATTACAGAAGTAAGTAAAAATATATTCAGACTGGTTTATTTACACATAAATAAACTGTATATACATCAGTGTACTAGAATATTACTAAGACAACTTATATGCAAAAGTAACTTAAGGTGTCTTAGTATAGTTCTAGCACAGTAACAAAAGTTTTGTTAACCGTTTGTGTAGCTGTTAAACTGTTACAAATAATATAGTTCTTTTGTGATGCATCTGTTATATATATAACTAATGTTTTGTTTTATCACAAGTAAAGAATATACAAAAGTTTTGTCTGTCTTAAAACGATTGTTATCTGTTATATAATCAGTGTTACATAAATATTAGTGAATCTGTCAAGTGTTAAACAAAGTAGTTCCAAAATGAACTCTGGATGGTGCTGATAAGTTCTATTCAGAGTAGTATTCGGTACTTATAATTAAAAGTAAGCAGTATGGCATGCAGATAAGTTCCTATAGATATAAGGACGAACCTCGTGGGTTGTTGCAGTCTACTTTGATAATGGTAGATAAGGAATATTGCCGTTTAACACAAAAGACGAAATTCGTTTTATTTTAACATCAGTCTACAAGTTACATGAACTTTATTATAGTTAATGTATGTACAATTAGGTATTGTTTATATAAATATGTGTATATAATAAATATATACCACGATTATGTAATAAATCCATAGTTATGTTACATAGTTACTACATTAAAAAGTAATATATATTTTACATTATTTCTAAATTCTAGTTAGCTCAGATTACCCCCTATATGCTAAAATTTTAATATGTTACCGTTAAAACCCGAAATCAATAAAAACTAGTTTTAACTCATCAAATATTTGATAGAACAAGGTTTGACGTGCAAAACCAGTAAACACTCGAAATAATCCTTGACCAATTCTAAGATAAAATAGCATTAAAAACGTTTATAAAATGCTTCATTTTTTAGTTATAGGGATTTAAAGTTTCTACATTTTTTTCATTTTTTAGCATAACTTCTCTACTTTTTTTTATCAAATTTCGAAAACAAAAAAAAAACTTTAACACCGTGAAAATAAAAAATGAATCATTTTTGAGAATATTATTAATTAATTATGCCAAAAATATCTGACCAAGTACCTAGGACAAAAAAGTCCCTAACCTAATTTTTAGGGTTTTGCAACGTTTTCGGGCATTTTCCCAATGTGAATCACCCCTCTTCAAACCGCAACTACGCAAATTTGCTTCTTGATTTATTAAATATAATTTTAAAAATTTACCGTTAATGATTTTTGTTTGATATTTCGCGATTTCATTATTTGTATAATTAATAATTTCTTTGAAAACGAGCACCTGATAAATTACGATTATTAATTATTTAAAATTCACCACGATTGGTTTCATATTAATCTAATTAATCTTAAATTTAATTCGCTTACAATGGGCGAGGAGAATTCACCTATACCAATTGTTGCAGAAGAAATGTTACAGTATTTAAGTTTGCTACGGGCGAATCCCTATTGTCAAAATGACTTAAGAAAAATTTTGTTTAACTTATTAGTGCTTGTGCTAACTGCTAATGTAATTATATCTGAAGCCTATGATGCAAATGTTAACCCTAAATTAGAGGCCGCCTGGAAAGATATATTTTATTGTGTGGCAAAATTTATGGTATGATTAATAATTATTAAATTAAAACAAGTAAATCAATTTAATCGCAGGTTTTCTTAAAATATTTATGGGTTATAGCACAAAAAAGGATAATATTTGAACTTATAAGCGAAATAAATAGATTTTGGACAATGCACATGTTTGGAAGCAACATTTTTAAAAAATATGATAAAATTTACAATCGATTGTACAAATATTTTAAAGCATATATTTTTTTTGTGAAGTTTTTAGTATGTTTCATGGCGATTATGAGTTTTTTTAGGAAGGAAAGAATGTTACCAGGATATTATGGAAACACCTCAGAAAACAACCCTTTCGTTTTGTTATTCCAAATATGGATAATGTTCATGCTTACTAATATTCATATTACTTTCGACCTCCTTTTTGTTTTTTTCGTCATAACTATTTATATTCACACAAGTTTAATTAAAGATTCTCTTCAAAATATAAATTTCAAAAAAGACAATAAAAATATAAATCAGCAATTGAGGGATACAATTTTAGAACATGATCGAGTTTTAAAGTAAATAATTTATATTAATAATTAAATTCTTTTAACTGATTTTTTGTAGTTTTATAGATAAATTTAGAAGGGCGTATTCTGAAATGCTTGCTATCTTATTAAGTTTTGACATGGGAATACTGGTTTTTGGATTAAGTCTTTTCAGGAGTGACAAGTTCTCAATAGTGGTATATTTATTTTTAAACAAATTAATATTTTTATTTAAGCTCTTCAATACAATGGTTTGATAAATGTTTTTATGGTGGTGCATTAATGGTTGTTATGATTCAATTAGGGTTATATTGCTTTGGAGGAATGGTTATTGATGAATCTGTAAAAATAATTTTTTAAGGTTTCAATATCTAGTTACTGTATTTTTTTAGTCAAAGGGTGTAGCTACAGTAGCTTATAATATGGAATGGTACGAAAATGATCCAAAAATTACAAAAGCTTTAATTTTAATGATGTTAAGATCTCAACAATCTAAAACTTTAAACGCTGCTAATCTAATACCACTCGACCTAAATACCTACACCGCAGTATGTTTAAGAAATTATAAGGTGTTTTTTTTTTAAATATTTGTTATATTTTTAGATAATTACTAACGCGTTTAAAATTTGTGCTGCTATTGAACGGGTGGCGGAAATATCTAAATAAGTTAATACATATTTTAAAAAATGAGCTGTAGACAATATCTACATATTTATGTTCACTGGATTAGTTAAGGTTTTGTGTATTTGAAAACAAAAAACGTAGAATTAGCTTCCTAATTTTATAACAAATGTTGTAAATGATTAGTTTTCGAATGAATGTATTATATAACTTTCTAACCTTAAAAACCACAAATCACTTTTACCACTTATGTTTATGAAACAGAAGTTACAATAATTAGTTTTAAAAAATTAGAAGAATTGACGCAACGGAGATTTTTCGGCGTGAAATTGGGTTGTAAATATTGTTTAACCTTTAGTAAATACAGATATTCCCCGACTTACGAACAAAATTCAAAAATTTTATTATTTTTTTTAATCACTTTACAAATTTAGTACCTAAATTTCACGTTTTTGTTGACATCTTTTCTTAACCATTATTAACAAAGTAACAATTATTTTTTCTGAGAATGAAAGTTTTGGAAAAATTTGGATAGAACATCAGTTACAAAAATGAGCACCATTAAGTTTTATGACAATTTAAACCAGAGCTTTGAGTATTTTTGAAGACTTGAAGAAAAAGGATAACAACGAAAGTGACCAAGTTTTTGTAGTTACAGTAATGGTTGGTTTGATCGATTCAATACCAGAGCAAATTTGCCTAACATCAAAGTAAGCGGGGAAGCTGCAAGAGTCAATGAAAATCCTGCAAAATTCTTCGATAAGAAAATTGTAGAAGGGCTTTTGCCAGATATGGAATGTTGACGAGACTGGCCTTTACTGGAAGAAAATGCCAGAGCGGTCATACATACACAAAGAAGCTAAAACTATGACTGTTTTTTTCAAAGTATGTAAAGAAATACTAACTCTTTTATTGGCAGGAAATCCATGGGGACTTAAGAAGATAGTCGGCGAAATGTTTGAAAAGCGTACTTTTCGCTAGTAAAATTTGATTTTTGGGCATTTTTAATCAAAAATTTAACAAAAACGATGCCTAGTGCCATTCAAATTGAATTTAGTTTTCATATAGAATTTGCGTTTTTATGATTGTTCAAAAAGTACGCCCCTATCATAGACTCTACATGAAAAATAAAAATTCTATATGAAAACTAAATTCAATTTGAATTTCACTAGGCTTCGTTTTTGTTAATTTTTGTTTAAAAATGCCCAAAAATCAATTTTTACTAGCGAAAAGTACGCTTTTCATACATTTCTTCGACTATCTTCTTAAGCTTTAACCCTTACTTGTACACAGCTCAGAAAATCCAAGAGCTTTTAGGAATTTTGTAAAATCAGAACTTCTAATTTACTATCGATCAAACAAAAAATCTTGGATAACATCGGCACTATTTGAAGATTTTGTTTTTTTGAACCTTTTCATTCCAGAAGTTCTACATATTTTGGATAAGTATATTTTCATCTAATTCTATGAAATTCTTTGTCGTATGATTTCCAAGAATATTGTATACTGCTTGAAAAAAAATCAACATCGACCATAAGATCGAATCTCATTCACTGATGAGGTAAACTGTGGATTTTTTATTTTCTCCTAAGATAAGACTAATTTATAGCAACCAAAATTTGTCTTGTCCTTGAAAGCTGTGGTGTCTCAAAGACATAAAAAACAAGGATATTTTGTATAACCACTTTGCGGTGCAAGAAGGAACTTTGCCATTTTTAGTTTAGAACGAAAATCAAAAGTGGCCTGCTACGAAAAAAACCGGTATTTTTGGAATCAGCACATCAAAAATATCCAAAACCAGTACTTACTTTTCGGGGACCAAGACAAAACTATTTTGTCATTATATTATATTATAGAAAATATTTTTTCCACGACTATTGAATAATCAATTCATTAAATTTGAATTTTTTGATAAGTACTAAATTTTTGACATTATTCAACATGCTCGGACCGTGTGCGGACCAATCACAAAGCTGCAGTATTGCCAACCCATTAAGTAATGAGCAATGGATTATGGGTAATTTCATTAATCACTGGACAACCTATTTGGTAATGAGGAATGGATTATGGGTAACTTTAACCACAGAATAAGATTTACATAGAAGAAATCGAGAAATATCAAAAATACGAAAAATAACCTCAAAAAAATTGCATAAAAGCGCCATAAAATACAAAAAGTCGAGAGAAAATAGCCATTATTCACTCAGATCTGCCGGCTAGTGTCGCAATTTCGGTATTCGTGAATAATAGCTATCATTTCTCGGTCGTTGAATAATATACTACGGTCTGTCCGTTTTGCAAACACTTGCACTTATGAACGCTTTCTATACCCGCAGTGTGTAAAAGAGCAATAGAAAATCCTGTTTGCAAAACGAACAGACCATATTAACTTATGTTCAACACTGCTGTTAGCAAATAAAATGACATTTTCCCGAAATAATAACAGGAAAGATTATAGCGGTATTTTCTGTTAGTGGGCGCAGCGGTTTTATTTTAAGGCAAGAACGTCAGGATAGAATATAAAGAAAGATCGGCATAAAAGAACGTATACGTCTATGGACCAATCTCAAAACTGGATTATCAGTACTTATAACCGTAGAATTAAATTTACATAGAAAAATGTCAAAAATACGAAAAATAACCTCATCAAGTTTACATAAACGCGCTGTTGTAAAATAAGTCGTGGAAAATAGTAATTATTCACTTCGAGTGGGTTGGTCGAAAAAAATTTAGTTAAAATTAACCAGTTTTAAACTGACAAGTATGACAGAAAATAGATGCAAAAAACATCATACTTTTCAGTTTAACCTTGGTTTTAGCTAAAACCGAGTTTCAACTCTTTCGTGCAATCCCCCCAAAACCCACCTTCCCAGTCAGCACAGTTACCTCCCACAGACATCTTTGCGAGCTCCTATTTACTTCACATTAGACCTCCCCTTAAACTCTCCAGAATGTCTCTGGGACTGCCAAATGTCCGCCACATAGGAAATTGCCTAGAAGTCCCGGGGAAGTCGCAAGTGAAGTCACAAACACTTCACCATGCGATTCTATTGTAACTCACTTTGCGACTCACTTTTAACGCACTACATAACTATTATGAGATTCTATAAAAAAATATAGAATTTAAAAAATACTATTGTATGAAGTTTTATTTGCTTGGACGTTGCCGTACTGTAGGTAATCAGCTGCTAACAGGCTATCTAATTCAATCACAAGTATAATATATCAATATTTTCTTACTCACACGCACCTTTAATTTGCGGGATTTGAACCCGCGCCGTTGCTGTCGCAAACTGTCGAACCAAGCGCCTAACCGTTCAACCATCGAGGTTCCGTGTTGTGAAGACGTAAAAACATGGTTGTAAAGCAATTCTTTATTATATTATTATAAATAAATAAATAATAAATAATTTATTATTTATTCTATTTTACATTAAATTAGCTACATAGAATAATTTACGAGTTATCTATGTATATTTTATACCGGGTGCCACGAAAGTAATGTAACCCCTGTAATTTTTTTATTTATGAAAATAAAAATTTGAAATTTTAGCATGTTATATGACATAAGAAAACGCATTTATTGAACTAAAAATATTTTCTATTTAACTTCCTGTTCCAAAGGAAATTACCGGCCGTTTTGAAAAATTAATATTTAAAATTTTTAAAATGCGTTTTTTGCAAATATCTCTATTAATTAATTTCTCAAAAACTGCCGAATGAATTTTATAATTACCATTTAAATTATTTAAGAGTAGTTTTAATAGATTTTATTAAAAAGAGTTGCCAAAAAAGAATCCAAAATTTTTAATAATAAGTAATAAAAATATTGTGTTACATTTAAAATAAGAAAGTTGATATAATTTCCGTTGAAACCGGAAGTACATACAATAGAAAACTTTTTAGATAAATGCGTTTTCTTATGCCATATAAAATTACAGGGATGGCCCTAGTTTCGTAGTTTCGTGGACACACGGTATACCTATTTTTTAAATAAATTGTACATAAAGGATTTTTTTTCAAAATTACACATTGACGCATTTTAGACAAAAATCCGTAACTTTTGGCCTTAGTTTCATGGACACCAGGTATAGAATTTATAAGTTGGTTTACGGAGTTTGGTAGTTAGGTTGTATTAACCTCGCATTATGAAATCTCAGAGATGTTACAATTGCGTCAAGACCTGGCGGGAATTCCTGGGATATCATTGCGTAAACTTTTTGTAATCTCTCAATAAGGTAACATTGGGAATTCTCAGAGATGTTCCATTGAGGTCGAGACCTATTGTGAAATCACTTTTTGTAACGTCTCAATAAAGTGACAAAGAAAGATCTCAAGGACGTCCCTGGGACTTCTGTGTTTACTGGGTTTAGACCTATTACGTCAATTTCGGTCTTCATGAATAATGGCTATCATTTCCCGCTTGTTAAATAATATACCTACTATTTCTTAAAATATAATACTATTGCACATTACACATATCACAAATTTCATAATTATGTTGTAAAATAAAGCTTTAATGTATTAAGCAACTACGTTATTTTTACTTTTTTTCAAACTTGTCAAAATTAATATTAATAACTTCAGTAATACCGAGATTTTTTTACTCTTCTATTATGACGTCGTCAAATTGAAAAATTTTCTTGTCTGAGTCTTCTTGAATTATTGGTAGACCCAAAATGTTATCTACCAATTTGGAAAGAATTAAGCGTTTGTTTTTCGTATCACTTTTGAAGTAGGTTCCACGCTGTTTGCAAATTATCTGTTTTGAAGATGTTGTATCACTCGCCTTTGATATTTGTTTTCTTTCGCTATTTTGGTACAGCAAGTTCTCAACTTTTCTTATGAAATTATTTTGTATAATTACTTTTTAAAAAATGTCGTAAAAGTTTCATCATCCCTCATAGTCGCTCTAGAATCTAGAAGATTTAAATTTGAATACAAGTATGATGCTGGGCTTGACCGATGACGCCCCCACGGTTTTCTTCTCTGTTTGTTAAAGGAACCATAGAAATACCACGGAAGTCTGTAAACTATACGATCACATACGATTGTTTTCGTACAAGGAAAAAATCGTTTGTTGAATATGTTGCTAAGTTGACGGATTTTGTCTAAGGAAGGGTGATAGAAAATCTTTCACCAAGGAACTTAGTCTACAAACGATTTTTTCGTTGTATGAAAACAATCGTATAGCTTACAGACGTCCACCTCATATACCAAATGCAGGTTTTCACAGCACTTTTTTCACTTTTGTTCGAAGGACCACGAATGAAGTGCTGGTCTTCACAGGACTGTTGTTTTTTTCTCTTTAGTTCGAAGGACCATGAACGAAGTGCAGACCTGATTTTGTTTTTATTTGGTTGATAATGCAGTTACTTGGCGCTTAAACGTATTGCGTCCTAGACCCACGTTATGCAGAATCTTTGAATGAACTACTTGGCGCTTAGACGAGGGTGCGTGCTTGACCAAGTAGTGGTGAGGTTTTATATAGTACAAGGTGCTCCACGATAATGTGGTACCTACACAAAAGAAATGCTAAGGCAGCCAATAAGCAGACGCTTTCGTGCGGCCTGGAACATCCCTTAATCTCGCTCCACCTTTAGTCGGTGTAGATTAACTACACACTTCCCAAGTAGTATAAGAGAATGAGCAATCAGTGATTACTGATTTTTATTCTGAAGATGCCAACAGTTAGTTATGGCATTTTTTAATTGGTGAAATCACTGCATTGGTAAATTAATGAGCCTGCATAATATAGGTTTATTACAATTTACGATCACTTCGGTTAGAGACGACTGCATCGGGGCAGGGGGGCGACTAGGTCAGTGCAAACTTCATCCCATGGAGTATGATTTCGTAAGAGTTGCATAGTACCGGGTGTCTGTTGCTGAGAGACTTTGTAAACAAGACACTTACGGACGTAGTTGGCAATGTCACGAAACATCCCAGGCTAATAGTATCGGTGGGCCACCCGACTAATGGTCTTCGCGGTGCCCAAATGGCCGGCAGTGGGGGAGTCGTGGTTTTTGACCAGGATGGCGGGGCGTAGGAGAGACGGGAAACACACATTTTCCACGGGTCGGATAACTCGGCTTCGGAGAAGTCATGGTGTTCCCAGAAATGACAGACGTTGTCGCGTATACAATAGTTGGGGAATTCTTCAGGCCTTCGTGTAACCTCTTCCTTTTGATTTCAGTACCAGCGGCACTCCTCTTCCCCTCCTTGTTGCAGGACAAAGAGTTGGTAGGGTTTGGGAGATAGGTTACCATAACGGGACATCGGAACCGGGGGCCTATATACTCCCCAGGGCGGATTGCTTCCTCACAGGGTTGACGAGACAGGTCATCCGCAATGCGATTCAGGGTGCCCTTCCGGTAAATGATCTCGACATCAAACTGCTGGAGGAAGATGCTCCAACGGGCCAAACGTCCGGCGGGACTTTTGATCGAATGCAACCACCTTAGAGACCGATGATGACGCGGAAGACGCCAGACAATGGCCAGACATTCCTTCTCAATCACTGAGTAGTTCCTCTCTGGAGGGGTGAGAGAGCGGAGGGCGGCTTGCATAGCCTATCACCAGTTCTTTCCCTTCCAGGTCTTGAGTCAGGGCAACTCCTAATTCAATATCGGAGGCGTCGCTTTGAAGAGTAAACTCTCGGGTAAAGTCAGACGGGGCTAGTATCGGGGCTTGGGTCAGGGCGGTTTTGAGCAGGTCGAAGGCGACCATTTGTTCGTCTCGTTAATTCTAACGATGCCCCTTACGTAAAAGAAGGTTCAGAGGGGAAACAATTTATGAGAAATCGGGGACGAAGCGACGATACCAGATAACCTCCTGGAAACGGCGTAGCTGACGAAGATTGGTAGGCGGTGTAATATCAAGAATAGCGGTAACCTTTCCGAGTCGGTACGGATGCCCTCTGGGGTAACTATATGTGGCCGAGATATTTCAGGGACTGCTTGGCGAAAACGCATTTATCCGAGTTGATCTTCAGATTGGCTTGACGAAGTCGGTAGAACACCTCTCCCAGGTGATCCTCCAGCACTTGGCTGACAATAATTATATCGACAAGATATGCAAACGCGTTGGGTTCCATCTCTGGACCAATAGTACGATCTAAGAGACGCTGAAAATTGGCTGACGCGGAGGGCAGACCAAACGGCATGACTTTAAAATGAAAGAGCCACGGCCGGAGACGGTAAAAGCAGTTACAGGGCGACTTTTGGGGAGGAGAGGAACTTGCCAATAGCCTTATTTGAGGTCCAAAGTCAAAAATAAATTTGGCGTTACCATGTTACGCAATTTTTCGAGAGTGGCGTTGATGAAAGGTAGAGGATAAGCATCCTTGATACTAACCTCATTGACCTTACGAAAGTCGATGCAAAATCGATACTTTCCATCCTTCTTAGGGACTATCACCATCGAGGAACTCCAAGGACTATCAGAAGGCTCGATAACTCCTTCCTCAAGCATACGAGCGACTTCTTCATTCAGGACCGCTTGAAATCTTGGGTTCTGGGGCCGGTATATCTGGTTAATCAAGTCGGGACAAACGTATTTCGTGATAGACGAGGGAAGTAGGACCTAGACATTGGTCAAGCTTTGAAAGTTCTGTTGAAGTTAAAGCATTACTTTAATTTTTGGATTTGATATTTAATAATCAAGTGGTGTTTTGTTAATAAAAAAATGAATGATGTAGTTACGAGCGACTTCTTCATTCAGGACCGCTTGAAATCTTTGAAAGTTCTTGAGCTAGGAAAGACTGTAACCGGGCTTGATTACTGGAGTTTGGGCGGGTAATCGGATTAGTGGCGGCGGTTTCATGCTCCAGGGACAAGGTACTCGGTACCTGTATATCGGTCGACCCCAATGTTGGGGCCGTGGTTGATAAGTCCAGCGGATTTGATGGGCTTGCAAAAAAACCAGGCCGAGTATCATCTCTACTGCGAGTCCGGGGAGTACGGTAAAGGTATGGCTTACAGGGGTACCTTCGTATTCGAATTGCAAGTCAATGGACCAATGGAGGGAGAGCGTTTCTCCGTTGGAAATTCGTACGTGAGCGAAGGGAGCGGGCTTACCAAAAGGACAGTACGGGTCAAGAGCTATTGCTATACTATCTGAAATAAATGAGCATAAATGAGAATGAGCTTTGACCGTAAGTAGTCCAAAGATCAGTGCGGCAAAAGGGTGCGGGTCTAACTGGACGTGTTTTGGAGCGGCGGTATTTGGAGGGAGCTGGTCTTGCCGCTCTATTGCGCAGCTCCTCGGAAGTTTTCCGACGTACCAGGGGAACGGGAGGATGGGCCGAAAGCGGGACTCTGGACTTGCCGGATGCGGGGAATCATTTATTCTCCTATCGTCTGAACTTTGCACCTCTGAATAAAAAGGCGATATTGCGGTTTGGAGATTCTTATAAATCCAATCCAACTCGGTTTTGGAGGCCATCTGACCATGCCGATGGATAAGGGTTTGGATTGCGATAATGTAATCCAGCGCAGGTTAACCATCCGCCGCCAGATTGAAGTGATAATCAGATAATCCACGGGAAAGAACCACTGCCGAAAGGCTTCCTGGAACTCATCCCAAGTGGACCACAAGTGCTGATTATTTGACTTACGGAATGATTAAATAAAATTAAAGGAATCGTTAAGGAAACTACACTTAGAATTACTGTTCTACCCGGACCATGCGGCTAATGGCGGAAAACTAATAGCTACGAACTGCGGTCCAGTATTAACTACGGCGGTCACGGATCAACTGCCTTCCTCTTGCGCGTTTTCAGCCGAAATGTCACGGTAGAACTCGAGTGGACAAAAACAAATTACGGGATTTATCAAAACAGGGTACACTAAATTGCCATGGGTCAAAAAGGGACTTTAAAAATAAGCGCTTTGTTACAAAGATTATAGGAAGTATGATTATGTTTTGATAAGGAATCAAAAAATGTCATAATATACTGGGTGTTCCGTTTAAAAAAACGTAACTTTGATCCGCCATCTTGAAATGGACAGCTGTATATTATTAAAATATTTTTAGAGTATGCGTCTAAAAGTATTATATATTCTACCGAAAACCGCATGTCGATATCTTTTCATTTTAGAGTAATATGTTACTTCCTTGCAGCGCTGGGACACCCTGTATGTAAACTAATTTTATTAATTTATGTCAATAGGGCGTTTTTTGCATTGTTTAAAATTTATTCAATAATTTAACAATTATAAATCAAAATGTGAAGGTGTGAATTCAAACGACTTGCATTTTCATTTTGAATGTTTTATAATCTTGGTAAGCATAAATTATAAATAGTAGGAGTAATAATTAGTTTAATAGTAAAACAATCCCTGTATATTTATTATTTTTATAAACATTCAGTACATAAAATAAAAATTTAAAGTAGATTTTTATAAAAATATATTAAGTAATCTTAATTTTGGCAGTTGGCACGTTTTTAGGAAAATTATAAATTATTTTATTATTTCTTAAACTTTATATAGTTAGCATAAAGACCCTATCAATTTTAATCCATTTCAAGGAACACGTCTTCCTAGCACCCAAGTTATAAAACTTTTAGAATCCCAATACAGGTAAGCAACAAATTAAACCGCGAAGAGCTACAACGTTTTAGCGCTCATCAGTACCAAAAATGAACCCTATTCTTGGTACTGATAAATGCTGAATGGTGTACATTTTAAAGTGTACAAGGTGCTCCACGATAATGTGGCACACAAAAGAAATGTTAGCGCCAATAAGAAGCTTTCGTGCGGCTTGAATATACCTTAGTCCCGCCCACCGCTATTCAGTAGTTAAGTGGGAATGGCCGACAATCCCTGGGTGTGTTTTTTCAACGCGCATCGCATTGTGAGTAAAGCTTAATCAGGTAGAATTCTAAGTAAAGTTGTTTGAATCGCAAAGTCGGGAAGTGCCTGGTTAATCTAGGGCGAGATTAAGGGATGTTCCAGACCGCACGAAAGCGTCTGCTTATTGGCCGCCTTAGCATTTCTTTTGTGCACGGCATTATCGTGGAGCACTTTGTACATACTCATATGAGTGCCTTGCAAAATATATTTGAATTTTCAAGTGCACTGATAAAGAAGCTCAAGGTCGACGTGTCCATTTAAAAAAACATTAAATAAGTAGACTTTCTTTAAATTTCTTTTCTTTTTTTTTAGTTTGCTCTCAGATCAAATCCTTCATGAGATTAACGTTTCAATAGATACAAATACATTTTAAAATAGAATTGACAATTTGGTAAAAATACCAAAAAAAAGTATCTTTATAATTAAAAAATAGTAGTAATATTAATTTTTGGTCAATTATTTACTATACATCTACTTCCCTTTATAATTCATCATGGCTATGATGATATTGAGATTCAATTATAGCCTCCACTTTTTCAACGATTTCGTCTGGATCTTGTGAGGAAATAGGATACCAGCTATTTCCAGACAAGTAGAGAATAACTGTAGGATAACCAGTTACTCTTAATGTTCTACAAAACTCGCGTTCTTCGTCACAATTGAATTTTGCTGCATGAACCTTATTCTTTAAATGCTGAAAATTTAAACAAGAATTATAAAATTAATATTATTATAAAAAAATCATCATTTATCAAAAAAATAGAAATTTGAATTTACAATTCAAAAAATGGTACAACATTCGATTTTAATCTCTTCAATTCTTAAAAATGTACAATCGCATTAAACCCAATTAAACGGCGATCCCAAAAAATCTAAGAAGACATTTTTCAACGATTGAGATTGGGACTTTCGATGATTGTACAATTTTCCGGCGTTTCTTGAATTCTTAGCAATGAATAAATGCGCGATATGACCGCACAAAAGCGTCCTAATGACGCTCATATTTCTTTGTCATACACAAAGATCAAACTAAATTTTTAAACTAAATGTATGTTGGTTGTTTATTAAAAAAAAAACATAAAGTGGGAAAAGAATTTGTTTTTTACAGTTTTATAAAAATTTCTTACCTCAGCTGCAATTCTAAAGTTTGGTTCGAAGTCAATGCAGTGTCCACACCAGGGGGCGTAAAAATCTACTAACCATGGTAAGTTTGATGTGCGTTTTAAAATTTTATCCTTAAATTCTTTTGAATTTAAACTTGTTACAACACTTGGAAGAAAGTTAAAAATCCAAGCTTTCATTGATAAAGCATCTCTATGCCCATTGTAAAGTCTAAAAAAATAATTTAAGAAACGCGTGTTAAATTAAAATTTAAAAAAACATACATTACTGTGTTCATTCCTTTTGAACCTAAAGGATACATGCGTATTGTTGGGTAACTCTGAACTCGTTGCGATGAGCAGATATCATGACTTTCCACACAATCTACTTGGGCTATTTTAACGTTAGTAAATGTTTTAACCTAAAAAATGTTTTTTTTTATTAAACGGCTTGTCCAAAAATTTACGCAACGATATAAAGCGGTTGTCGATAAAACGTCCTTGTCGAAGAAAGGGTTTGTCGATGAAAAGGTAGTGTCGATGAGAAGGTAGTGTCGATGAGAAGGTAGTGTCGATGAGAAGGTAGTGTCGATGAGAAGGTAGTGTCGATAAAAAGGTAGTGTCGATGAAAAGGTAGTGCCGATGAAAAGGTAGTGTCGACAAAACGGTTGTCGATGAAACGGTAATGTGGATGAAACGTCCTTGTCGAAGAAAATGTTTGTCGATGAATAGGTAGTGTCGAAGTACCGGTTGTCGATGAAACGTCCTTGTAGATGAACCTCTTTGTAGATAAACGTCCTTGTAGATGAATAGGTAGTGTCGAAGTACCGGTTGTCGATGAAAAAGGTAATGTCGATGAAACGTCCTTGTTGATGAACGTCCTTGTCGAAGAAAAGGTTTGTTGATGAAACAGTTGTCGATGAAAAGGTAAGGTCGATGAAAATGTACTGTTGAAGAAGCGGTTGTCGATGAAAAGGTAATGTCAATGAAACGTCTGAGTCGATGAGAAAGTAGTGTCGATGAAACGTCCTTATAGATGAACGTCCTTGTCGAAGTAAAGGTTTGTCGATGAAAAGGTAGTGTCGAAGTACCGGTTTTCGATGAAAAGGTAATGTCGATGAAACGTCCTTGTAAATGAAAAAGTAGTGTCGATGAAACGTCCTTGTCGAAGAAAAAGATTGTCCATCAAAAAGTAGAGTCGATGAAAAGGTAATATCGATGAAACGTTTAAGTCAATGATAAAGTATTGTCTATGAAACGTCCTTGTAGATGAAACGGTGGTTGATGAAACGTCCTTGTCGAAGAAAAGGATTGTCGATAAAAAGGTAGATTCGCTGAAAAGGTAATATCGATGAAACGTCTATGTCGATGAAACGTATTTGTCGAAGAAAAGGTTTGTCGATGAAAATCTAGTGTCGAAGGAACGGTTGTCGATGAAAACATAATGTCAATGAACGTCTGTGTCGACGAGAAAGTAGTGTCGATGAAACGTCCTTGTCGAAGAAAGGTTTGTTGATGAAAAGGAAGAGTCGAAGAAACGGTGGTCTATGAAAAGCTAGTGTCGAAGAAACGTTTGTCGATGAAAAGATAATGTCGGTGTAACGTCCTTGTCGAAGAGGTTTTTGTCGATCAAAATGTAGTGTCGAAGAAACGGTTGTCGATGAAAAGGTAATATCAATGAAACGTCTATGAGAACGTATTGTCGATGAAATTGCATTCGATGAAAAGGCGAGTCGATGAAATTGCATTCGATGAAAAGGCGAGTCGATGAAAGTGTATTGTCGATGAAACGGTATACAACCGAAATTAGCAGACCTCATCAGTTTGTGTTTGTTTTTGGATTACTTGGCGCTTAGGCGTGGTGCGTGCTGAACCCAAGTAATGCAGAATTATTGAAAGAATTACTTGGCACTTAGGCGTGCGCGCTTGATTTAAGTAATGGTGAGGTTTGATATACTACTTGGCGCTCAGGCATGGTGCGTGCTAGACCCAAGAAGTAATTTTTTTGTGAAGATGACAGGCATTCGTAGTAAAATTACAAACAAGCGGAATTGCAATAAAGCGCTACGATTAATGTTGTTATGAAATGATTAGAAATAAAATTAAAAAAAGTGTTTTAATTTATTAAATTGAACATTGGGACTAGGATTTGAAATATTACTGCTGCTGCTCTAAGATAAGCAATACAACTCGCGATTTTAATTAGCTTTTATTATTAAAAATATTTTTTTATTGAAAAAAATAAAACACTTTGGTCAATGACACAAAAACAAAAGTTTTGGTTTTCCCACTCTCAGAATTTAGTGAAAATTGGATAACTATGGTATTTAACTTTTACCTGTTTTGCCAAAGATCTCCACTGTGGCGCCAGTCTTTGACAAGGACCACACCAAGGAGCGTAAAAATCTACCAACCACATTTCATCTTCAGGTTTTTGTAAAAGAATGTTGAAATTTTCATTACTTAAAGAAATTACTGAAAATAAAAGAAAATGAATTAATAAAAAATAATAGAATGATTTACTATCGTACGTAAAAAATATTCTAAGAACGTATTAATATGAATTTTTTGAATCACCACCATTTCTAGCTACAAAAAGCAAAAAATATCACAAAGAAGTACCTGAAGGATGTAACATATCATCAACAAATTCAACGATGCCATCTTCATTAAGTACTCCATGAAAATTTTGCTTGTATTGACTTCCATTATAAAATACTGTAGTAGGGTAAGCACGCACTCCTTCTTCTGCACATAACTTTTTATGTAGCGTGCAGTCAACAGTTCCAAAACGAATTTCTTCAGGTGTAAAATGTTGACTTGCTTTCCGCATTTCTGGCATTAATTTTCTACAAGGCGGGCACCAAGGTGCATACCAATCAATAAACCAAACTTCTCCTAAAATACATTAATTTTGAAAAACATATTCGCGATTTTACGAAGAAGCTCTCCCTCTGTTGGCGAATTTGTGAAACTGTAAGGCTAGTATAAAACGTCAGTCCATTTTAAATAAAAATTAGAAGAATATTTATTAAAAACTAAAAAAAAAACCACTTGGGATGACTTTAACCTATATTCAATCATAGAAACGTGTAGGTTCAATACTGTCTTTGATAGTTCATTAATTTGCCCTAGAGGACCAACAGCTTCATCCATTATTGTGGTAGTTAAAATTCCCAATTGAATACGATTATTAGGTTTACCTTCATTTCTGATATTTTGAAAATCAGCTGGAGAAAGTGCATGTAAATTTGTTGATTTTATGCTGTCTCTTGCAAAAGCAGCTACTTCATGTAAAACGTCACGACCATGATGTAATTCAAAAGCACCTCCATCTTTTAAGACACCCCATGTAGGGTAATGTGAGACATGTAAGCTTCCACATAAACCAGAGCTTCTACCACAATGTACTAAGGCTAAAATTTAACAAAACATACATACACATCAAGTTACTTTAACATAATGCATAGTTTATGATATATCATATTGATTTATCAAAAAAATTGATAAAGTTGAAACGAGACAAACCAGAAATTCAAAGTGATCAAAATTAGTGTCTGCTTTAGGAAAATTATCGTTTCCACTTCATATTTAAAACGGGATATACAAGTAATCCAAAAAATTATAGACCGCCTATATCGATAACCATAAGCTTTTAAAAAATTTTAAGAAAGCTTGTTTATGTTATATTAAACATTTTTTTAATACGAATAAAGGCATTTATTTAAATAAGTTTCAATGTGGCTTCCAAGCAAAAAGTAATACACAAGCTGCAATTACTGTGATCTCACTAATTATATTTATAATGGTTGTAAATGAAAAATTAATTGTAATTGCAATTTCAAAAAGTGTTTGATTGCGTTAATCATTAACTTCTTTTAAGCATTCTTTATAAAATGTGAATTAGAGGTACTATTCATACTAATTTTATTAACTAATAAATATAAGGCGACTTGTGTGGATTCAAATTTAAGTAAAAGTGAAAACTGGGGTGCCACGAGGATCTGTTTTGGGTCCCTTATTGTACTCACTATACATTAATAACATTATAATAAAATTAAAATTAAAAGTATTTTTTATTTATTTTCGAAGAAGGGTTGATTGGTTATAAGGTTGTGTGTGTGTGAATGAAATAAAGACATTGTACTTTCCCTTGTAAGGGAAAGTACAATGTCTTTTTTTTATTTATGCTGATGATACCGAAAAAAAAATTAAAATGATCGAAGAGGATCCTATTTTTCATAAATATATTTTTCTACATATCACAAAATTTATAATTATGTTGCAAAATAAATCTTTAATGTATTAAGTACTTTTAATTTTTACTTTTAATTTTTTTATACTGGCTGTCTCAGAATTACCGCAATCATTCTTATGTCGAGATTTGTACCAACGTCGATCTTAACGTGCACCATAGTTTAATTAAACGCAAATTACATACAGGGCGTTACAAAAGTTCTGGGAATATTATGACATTATCAAACTGCGGTCCTTTTTCGGTATCGCAAAAAACCAAACGTTCATAGATGGTATTTTTATATTTGTGTTAAATTTAATATATTAACCCCCGATTATTTTTGAATTTTTGAGAAAAATGTTTCAAACAAAACTTGAACGATTCTTAGAAATATTGCCATGACCTTGAACAGCAAGTTGAAGATCAGACGATAATCACTTGACTTTTTTAAGGGCGATTGGTACTATAGCACGAAAACAGGTAGACCGATTAAACATAAATATAAAACGCAAGTCATAAAACTTTGCCATTAAAAGGGACCGAAAATTAAACAAACTTTGATAAAATGCAATATACAGTATAATTTTCTAATTAGAAAAATAAAGTTAAACGAAATGTAGCGAGATATAGCACTGAATCTTTTTTTAATTGATAGAGTTTACTGTGAAGTTTTACGAACGCAAAAAGTGTTGAGATTATGGGGCATATTTCAGAGATATGAGCCAAAATATGAAGAAAAGAAATGAATTCTCATTAATTTTTGTAATAAAGAATATTTTCTTTTATCAAAATAATTTTTTGGTGATGATTTTATAACGCCAAGCTAAAGTGGCATTAATTACCTTTACTTTACATTTTTTTTTCATTTAAATTGACCAAATAGTTTATGACCTATAACAGAATTTCGATTCTGCGACAATTTCTGTGGAAACAAAAGTATTATTATAGTTATTTGCCGATGAAATCTCGTCTACTTTCTAGGATTTTCTTCTGAGCACTTCTTTTCGGGACACCCTGTATTTTGTAATTAATTAATTAATAATTTTTAGATGGATTTAACACATATTAATTATAAATATATTTTGTTTCATAACGGAAACGTTCCTAGCAAACAATGTTATGTTTCAGTTACGCATCATATACGTTTCAAAGTTTCATGAAACGTTTATGGAAACGTTGAGGTTACATTTCTGATACATGTGAGAATGTCCAGTGATTTTATGTTAGCAAGCTTACATTAGCAACCTCTCACATGTCAGACACGTTAAAAAACATGTCTTCTTTCAGAAATAAAAAGTTGATGTTACCTTTCTGTAGTCCATTTTATTCATTAGTAGGAGTAGTTTGAAATAAAAAGTCGGGTTGATTTAAAACAAAGATTTATTACAAAAAAAATAAAGTATCTTTTTAATATAAACACAAAAAAAATCGTAGAATACTTAAGCTATAAAAATTAAAAGCACAAAAAGGCTTTAAATCCAAAATATTACGAATAATATAGGCACTTATTTTATCCACATAAAAAACATTTGTAAAATACACATATCACATTAGCTTGTATTCGGCGTCACTATAACGATACTGGTGATTCTTTCAAAACGTTTGTAGAAACTGACGTCGCTAAAATCAGACCCGCTTTCCCCGACCGCCATGAGGAGATTGATCCAGTTTGATCAAGTTTAAGCTTGATAAGGGAAATCAAAGATGGTTTGGTGATCTCACGTAATCTTACCCAGGAAACACTGTATGTATCTGAAACGTTTGCCAAAGATTTGATTTGTGTTTCAAGGAAACAGTCGAAAGACCTGTGTCTTTTATGTTTCAGTAATGTGAGCAAGAAAGTCTTTTAACGTTTTGTTTTGTTTCATTTGTGTTTCACGGAAACAGTTTGCAAAATATATTTCATCTGTGTTTCAGTTTTGTGGACATGAAACGTTTGATGCAAAAACATCTAACGTGTCTTTTGGGTTTTATGCAAACATTTTTGAGATGTTTGCAATTGATGCTTCTTCTGCGTTAGCATTCTGCACACAGCACACGCTATGTATATGCGCAGACGCGTAAGATAAGCATGCTAACGTAAAACGCAACCTTGAAACGTGAGCACGCCGGACATTCATGTGTTTTAGAAACGTAAGCTCGTACGTTTCAAATAATGTGTCCTGAAACGTTTTCAATCATGGACATAAACATAAAATTGTTTGCTGGGTATCTGCCTGCGCGTATACTAGCGTGCAGATAACATAAAAGAATCAGCAATTGCAAACATTTGGAAAATCTTTGCATGAAACCCAAAAGACACGTTAGATGGTTTCTATGTAACATTACTGAAACATAAAATGAAAACATCGCATGAACGTTTGCATGAAACGTTTCAAGATTACAGAATTGAAACATATTTTGCAAACGTTAACACAAATGAAACATTATGCAAACATTTCAGAAACATTCAGTGTTTGCTTGTTTAAACCATTTATTATCAATACCGTCAGGATAAACTATATACGGATGGCTGGAACAATTTGGTTCTATAGAAGTTCCAAGTATCTATTTCGTCCAAATTTCCATTATTAAAAAATAAACCAATTACATTTAACCCAAAAATTCCGGCTCATATATTTTATTTTTTGGGTCTTTGAGTATGCTCTTCTCGTCTTCTCTGAATAAATGTGGATTTTTTCTGCCCAGTATCGACAACTGAGTCTATTGACCCTACCATTTAGGTAGAATGTTGCTTCATCAAAGAAAACAACATTCGAAAGAAAATTTCTGTCTGCTGACAGATGTGATGCTGATTAGAATTTCACAATATTACAATCTTTTATCGAAGTCATCTCCAATCAGTTCCTGAAGTGGGATTTTGTTTCTATCTTGATAAATACCAAGCTTGATAAAACTCAAGAGGGGGGATATTCTCGAATCACACGACACAACATCGTATACGACATGACAAGGACAGACTCTTATTTTTGCATTTGAATGACAACGACAGAATGATAAAAGTCGTGTAATGTGTAATTCGAGAATAGTCCCCTATTGAGTTTTATCAAGCTTGATAAATATCAAGATAGAAACAAAATCCCACCTCTGGAACAGGTCGGTGAAATTTGTATAGATATAGAAAATGATTATTTTTCTGCAAAATCCGGTGCATTGAATTTTTCGCAATTTCATGTACCCGGACCGTTTTTTTCAGCTTTTCTGGACCCATTACTAATTTTGGTCTACCCTCTTCTAGGAATCTACGAATAGTTCTTTCGACAGTTGAATTTGAAATTGGAGGTCGCTAATGAAAATAATCATTTACAACATATCTTACAACGTGTCGTACTTGATCATAGGATCTTTCTCTGTCTCCAAAGCCACGAATCATCAGCAAATGCATTCCCTTTCTGTGAATTTTTGCGCCATTTAAATTTTAAGTCGTAAAGATGTCACAAAACAACCACTAAAATTGTAATAACAGTTCGAAGCGTTCTTATGAAAACATAACAACTGGCTTTACTTGGATTTTTAAAAAATAATAACAACAAACAAGAAACATGTGACCATTAAATAATCAATAAACGATCGATAAAAGATTAAATAAAACAATACGATTTTAAACTTTAAAAATCCTAATAAGTAGTTAAAACTTAAGGAAAACTTTTATTTATATTTGCAGACGATCACCATTTTATTTTAAAACATCATTTCTTAACAAAAAAAAAATGAAAAGTACAAAAAATTCCAATATGGACAAAAAAATCAAATATTTAGTAGTGTATTACGTCAAACTAAGATTGTAATACATCATTGAAAGCAAAAAAAAATAATTAATATAATTATTTAATTTAAGTATTAGTTGAAAAATCCAATATGGCGCCCATTTAAAACAAGAAAGTTGCTATCGATATCTTAAAAATAGACTTTGTCGTATTTTTTGAAAAACGTATTTAAATTCACCTTAACGAAACAAATGACTTTTATTCAAAAAAAATCTTGTTACTTTTTTAGTTAGCGAAATAATCGACTTATTCAAAAAATGTATTTTTCTATTTTTCCGTTAATCTTCGGAATAGTTCGGAATTTTTGATTATTTTACATAGCATACAAACCTCTTTCAAAAAACTTTAAAAATATCAATTATTATTTATAGTTTCAAGAAATTTCTTTGAAATGCACCTGATAAAGTAAGAGCCATTAATATTTAAAAAATAAATTTACTCAATAAATTAGTAGGACGGAAAATTATGCCATGTCTTTATTATTTATTAGTTCTTTATAATGAAGTATTTATCATTTTAATAAATTATTTAAATTTCTTTGTAAACTATAAAATATAAAAAAAAGTTCTAAAGTTCTAAAGTAATTAATTATTAATAATTAAATGATTTCATTCGTAATTTTTGATAAGGGTCGGTAATTAGGGTCGAATATTTTTTATTTTGCTTATCACATTCTTATTTATGAGCAAAAAAATCAACCCCGCAAAATTTTCACCCTTTGCTTCAGAAAAAAAAACTTAAAATGTTCAAAAAATTTCGCAAAACGCGGCCGATTGGTACTACCACTGTAGCCCACAGTTTCCAAAAATCATTAAATTTTTCTACACTGTCTAATAAAAGAATAATTTCTACAACGGGTAGCGCGTAGGAAATTTTTATTTTCGAAGGGGTTCGGAAGTTATGCCTAAATCAACTTGAAATTTTGAATTTTGGGATGAGTGGCTCCCATCGGGCCATTTTTTAACCGATTTTCAAATTTAAAGGTTCATTTGAATCTACTTTCCGGGCCAAAATCTCCCACGCATAGGTTTTTTTTTGAAAAATAACGAAAAAGTAATTTTTTTAAGATCGCATATAAAAAGTCGTAATTTTATCGCGTTTCGGTCTAATCAACCCCTCAAATTATATTTTGCCCCAACGTAATATACATTTTCTGAAAGCTTTCAATGTCCACTTTACGACAAAAAAGGAATCACTTCGCTATCTGTTTTCGTTATCGAGTTATGGCCGAAAATGTTGCAAAAACATGCATCCGTTTGGAGCCAAAATTCCGGTCTGAAATATTTCACTTTTCACAAAATAATTAATATCTTCGAAACTATTAACAACATCGGGACGATTAATAGCTTAAAACTTGCAGCGTCACCTCCCCCACCAAATGCCGTGAAAGTTTTAATTTTCGATTTAAAATTGAGCCTTACAGGGCCGTATTTGTAGCAAAATTTTGCGAAAACTTTGCGAATTTTTCCAAAAAATCTATTTAACCGATTTTAACCAAATATTTTTTAAAATGCGTCTATCCAGGGTGTTTATCTTTGGTAAAAATTTGAAATCGCTAACTTTTATAGTTTTCAAGAAAAACTTAAAAATATCTAAAAACATTTTTTTTCGAATCTTTACAAAATCGACCCCGCAATTGAAAATAATAGAAAATGGATGAAATGTAGGGGGTCACTTGCCCTCTACACCCCCCTAAAAAAAATGTACACCCCAAAAACTCAAAAAAATCAAAACTTTTCTAGGTAATGTACCTTAAAAAATAATTAAATTTTAAAAAATTTAATAAGATAATATCGATAATTTTTACAAACTTATCCGTACGAATTTTTGTTTCTTAACTTTAGTTATTAAGCGAAATATGAATTTTTCAAAATTCACCTTTACTAATTTATCAGAATGCCATATTTTATACAAAAATTTATAACTTTTGAACGAAACATCGTAGAGACTTGACTTTTTTTATTTGTTTCTACTTTCTTTATACTTTAAATATAAATTATTAAATTTCAAATTTTTAATTTGAAACGCTACACCCTTGTAATTTACCTAATAGTTTTATACGTAACTTTAAAATCTACTAACGACTTCGAAATTATGTGTTCACTTTTCGCGATTCAAACAAAGCGATCTCCCTCTTGCGGCCGAATGCGGAACTAATCGGATGACGTCAAAAGTAGGTTAGTTGCCATCACGTTGCCATATAATTTTCAGTTATTACCAAAAGGTTACGCCGCTTTGCAGAGACCTACTTCTGACGTCATTTTTGGCGGGAAAATTAATTTTAATCGCCATTAGATCGAACAACTATAATTTTTGAAATAGTTTACCTATTATGCTTAATTACAAGTCCATTTATTCTTTAATTTACAATCACAATATGAAAAAATTCTATAGCGTTTCTAAAATTGTAATTTACTTACCAATATTGATATTTGTAATCATGGTTGGAAGTCTTTTGAGTTGTAAATTAAGTTCTGTAGCGGTGCCCAGATAAAAACAAATCAACCAAGGTTTTGATGTACCAGCTCTTAAATCATCTCGAATTTCCTGCAAAAATAAATTTTCCAATTTAATAATTTAAAGTTAAAATATTTAATAATCATTACCTTAAATTTTTGTTCATCCAACAATTCAGGATTTGGAAGCACATCAAGTATTTTATCAATAATCTCTTTCATATCTGATCCTTCAATTGGAATAGGTTTTAAAACATCATTTTCATCATTTTTCCATAAAACAACAGTTTCTTGTCGATTATTTTCATAAATTTCATTGCAAAGCTTTGAATCAGTTATTGTACCTGTTGGCATTAACCCTTCCTAAAAAATAAATTCTACATTAGATGAATCAAAATTAATTTATTTCAAAATAAAGAAAATAGTCCAATTATAATAGAAAATATACAGGTTGAATGAACATGTACGCCACTAATAGCCGAATCATGATTGTTGGTAAGTACTTTTAATTGTTATTATTTAATAAAAATTTAAAACTTAATTAGTTAAAGTAACAAGACACTATAAATCCGTTAATTACAAATGCGCATGATCGGTGTAAAACACTAATGTGATGTTCCTGACACGTACTCACTGTTTTAGTTCAAAACGCTACATCAAGAGGGCGTATAGAATTCCGAAATCTCGAATAGTAGAACGAGTTATTCACCTCAAATTAAGATGACGTTTCTCCAACACTGTCCAAAATTATATTTATATTTAGTAATTATATACTTTTTTGATACTACAGTGACACCAAAAAAAGTTGTGGTCAGGGGTACAAAAAACAACTTAGTCGGCTGATCGGACTTGCTTTTATTACTAAACCTTAACCATTCGTAAGTTGTTTTTTCTACCACTGATTTGTTTTACGGACGCTTATCCTGCATTTTTAAACTTTAAGTTTGGTTAAACTGGTAGAAAAATAATGAGAAATGCCAAAATAACAATACCAGCATATTGTAAAGAGCAAAGAGCTTTCAATTAAACTCTTATGGTGATTTTTATGAGTTATTTTCATGGAAAGTTATGTGGATTTATATTTTTTTAAAGAGAACTTAAGCCAGGTGTAACTTTACAGAAATGCATTTTTGGGCGATAACCGAGAGGAATTTGTCATCTTAATTACATTCTACTATGTCTAACACATGTTATTATGGGGCACCCTGTATATTATTATTAAAAAATGAAGAAACTAAATTTAAAAAAAAACAAATAAATATAGGTGGACCAAAAATATGTAAATAAATAATTTAAAAAATTATTTATTTATAGACTTTGAAAATTCATAAAGTCGGCAAGTGCGTTTTAGGGGTAAGTGTGTAAGTGCATAATAATGTAAAAGTAAAATGGAAATATGGCTGAAAACATAGCAAAGTGATTCTTTTTTGTCATAAAGTAGACTTGAATGCTTTCAAGGAAGGTGTATAACGTGAGGGTTAAATGGAATATGGGGGGTTAATTGGCCTAAACGTGTCACAAATTGCCATTTTTTAACTTAGTGTGTGTGAAGTTAGCAATAGATTCCAGAAATAACTAATATGTTAAAAAATATGCAAAAAAATAAAAAAAAACTGGTTAATGTATAAATTTATAAGTGCTTCTAACGGGGTATGACAAAAATAACCCCATAAATACCCCACCCCTAAAATACCGGGTGTCCACGGAACTAGGGCCACCCCTGTAACTTCTTTATTTATGAAAATAAAAATTTGAAATTTTACTATGTTACATGGCATAAGAAATCGAATTTATTGAACTAAAAAATCAATTCGCTTCCGGTTTCATCGGAAATGACATATCAACTTTTTTTTAAATGTAACACTCTTTTTTTGTACTTATTATTAAACACTGGTAACTTCTAAGTATGTTTTCGACAAAAATTTTTTTTTTTTTAACTTTCAAAAAAAGAATTTTTTTAATAAAATCTATTAAAACCAATAATTTAAAAAGGTAAAATAAATTGTAAAATAAGAAATTCATTCAGCCGTTTTTGAGAAAATAATTTTTATAATTTTATAAATGTGTATTTTGAAAATATCTTTATTTTTATAAATGACATGATAGTAGGGTCACCCCCTATGTAGATAGAGGGTATTTTTCCGATTACAGTCATACCCAACATGTAGGTAAATAGGTATTTTATTAAAAAAAATTTAAAAAAATCCAAAATTTTTTTTGACAGTACAAGTTTATTGAAATACAAACAATTTGGAAAAAAATTGAGTGGCGATATATTTCTGTTTTCGAGTTACGCCCTTTGAAAGTTCTACTTGATATAAATATGAGCGCCGCCGCGCACTAAAATCCTGCCACAACTTTGGCATCTCCTTTAATTTTGATATTTTTTCCTTAGATCATAGTTTATTGAACTACAAACAATGTGGAAAAAAAATGAGTGGCGGTATTTTTCTGTTTTCTAGTTACGCGCTTTGAAAGTTCTAGTTACTATAAACATGAGCGCCGCCGCGCACTATAATCCTCCCGCAACTTTGGCATCACCTTTACTTTAACTTTGATATTTTTTACCTTAGATCATAGTTTATTGAAATATAAACAATATGAAAAAAAATTGAGTGACGGTAAATACTCAAAAACACAAAAATTTTTATTTTTGAGTTACGCCCTTTGATAGTTCTACTTGATATAAATATGAGCGCCGCCGCGCACTAAAATCCTGCCACAACTTTGGCATCTCCTTTAATTTTGATATTTTTTCCTTAGATCATAGTTTATTGAACTACAAACAATGTGGAAAAAAAATGAGTGGCGGTATTTTTCTGTTTTCTAGTTACGCGCTTTGAAAGTTCTAGTTACTATAAACATGAGCGCCGCCGCGCACTATAATCCTCCCACAACTTTGGCATCACCTTTACTTTAACTTTGATATTTTTTACCTTAGATCATAGTTTATTGAAATATAAACAATATGAAAAAAAATTGAGTGACGGTAAATACTCAAAAACACAAAAATTTTTATTTTTGAGTTACGCCCTTTGATAGTTCTACTTGATATAAATATGAGCGCCGCCGCGCACTAAAATCCTCCCACAACTTTGGCATCTCCTTTAATTTTGATATTTTTTCCTTAGATCATAGTTTATTGAACTACAAACAATGAGGAAAAAAATTGAGTGGCGGTATTTTTCTGTTTTCGAGTTACGCGCTTTGAAAGTTCTAGTTACTATAAACATGAGCGCCGCCGCGCACTAAAATCCTCCCGCAACTTTGTCATCTCCTTTAACTTTGATATTTTTTTCCTTAGATTATAATTTATTGAAATACAAACAATATGAACAAAAAATTGAATGACGGTATTTTTCTGTTTTTGAGTTACGCCCTTTGAAAGTTCTAGTTGCGCGCATTAAAAACTTCCAACAACTTTGGCATCACCATTAATTTTAATTTTTTTTCCTTTACATCATAGTTTATTGAAATACAAACAATGTGGAAAAAATTGGGTTCGGTATTTTTTTTGTTTTCGAGTTAGGCCCTTTGAAAGCTCTAGTAATTATACAGCGTGGTGATAAAGTTTGGAACAAAATTCGTAACTGCCGTATTTAACTTTTTGGAGAAAATCGCTCGGACAGGTCAATTTTTGTTTTTAAAATGCCATCTTTTGATCAGTGCTGGGAAACCGAACCGGAACCGAACCGGAACCGAACCCTGGAACCCCGTCAAAAATTGAAAACCGGAACCCTAAACCTTAATCTAAAATTTTCGGAACCCGAACCGGAACCCTAACCCTCAATCTAAAATTTTCGGAACCTGAACCAGAACCGAAACCCTTTAAAAAATATTGGGTTTTGGTGTTCCAATTTTTATATCATATCGACTATCGACCACTTTATTTTCGGTCTAAAATTTTATTTTGATTCAGCTCGCACGTACGCGTTTTCTTTTTATTGTGCGAGCAGATGCCCGATGTTTTTATTTTTCTTATAGTGTTCGATTTGCGGATACGTCTCAGTCTCAACCTCAACTCAAAACCATAAAGAATAAGTTAGATTGTTTATAATTTATATGCTTGGAAGTTAAGAACATAAACACCTATATTAAAATCTGGAACCGTTATTTTGTGAAACCGAACTCCGGAACCACGGTTCCAATTTTATTTCGGAACCGAACCCTGGAACCCCGGTTCCAAACTTTTTTTTTGGAACCTAACCCGGAACCGAACCCTTTCATTTTTTTAATGGAACCTAACCCGGAACCGAACCGTTCCATTTTTTTTTATATAAATTTTGATATAAAAAAATATTAATGACGTCACTGGTGATTTAGCAATGTTACGCCCTTTGAAAAAGAAAAAGTTATAGATAGTAGAAATATGCGTGCGGGCTCGCACTAAAAACCTCCTACACTTTGGCATTACCGTAAATTTTCATTTTTTTTTTCTTTAGATCATAGTTTATTGAAATGCAAACATTCTGTAAAAAACTTGAGTGGTTTTCGAGTTACGCCCTTTGAAATTTTAAAGTTCTAGTTACTACAAATGTGCGCGCTGGCGCGTACTAAAATCCTCCTACAACTTTTTTCCTTGTTTCTTTCGAATTTCAAAAAAACACCCATGCGTTGGCTGTTTTTGTGCCAAGAGTAGACTCAGAAGATAATTTTAAAAATGAAAATCCGTTAAAATGGCCTCACGGCAGCCGCCCACCCCTTCGACATTGTTACGCCATAACTTTTTAACCCCGCAAAATTTAAAAATTCCCTATGTGCTAAGCACTAACGAAATTATTCCCATTTCACTCGGGATTTTTTTGTGAAGTCCAGGGGTAAAATTTAATCATGCAGATTTTTTCTTACATAAATAATAAAGCAAGAAGGAAATTATAAAAATGTCGACCATTATACGTGGTCGGGATCAAAAGTTACAGATTTTCAAAGTCGGCATCGAAAAATCACGAAAATTGAACCGTAATTTTGAGAGCGCCAAAGGTACAGAAAAATTGAGATATCAAAAAAAGGGCTAAGAAAACTACAGGTATTGGGAATTTAAAAAATCGCGATTTTTTTTCCATTGGCCGAATTTGAGAAAAAAAAGTGGTACAGTTTTGGTACTTTTTTCGCCCAAAAAACCGATAAAACTGTAGACTCGCGTCGTGGCGCCGTGACGCCACACCGTTGCGCTTGGAAACTTAAAAATGGTTCTGGTCTATCTTCAGGATGTGAGAATAAAAGGGGTCAAATTTCGACGATTCCCTTTAAAATACGCCGGAACCGCAATTTTTCAAAGTTGATCCCGCCGACGACAGGAAAAGGGGAATTTTTTTTCAGTGTTTCAAAAAAATTTAAAATTTGTACTCCTCTTAAAATAAACATTCCCCTTTACGATGATAGACGAATTTTGCTCAGGAGTTGGAACATGACTTCAAAATTCTACATCGTTGGCATTTCTTACCCAATTTAGAATCTTCTTGAAATCAAAAAAACATTGATAATTATTACTATTATTTTGCGTTGATAATAACTTCACAACGTGGGGCAACACGAGTAAGGGGTAATATTCAAATTTTTGTGTAAAAAAATTAGAAAATTAATCAAGAATACATATATTTTTTAGAGTAGTTACCTGAAATGAAACGGTAAAATGAATAAGACGGTATTTAAATATTATTTTATCTACAATTCGCGGTTCAAATTAATATTTCCTGCACAAACGTATGTTTGGTTTTTTGGTATATTCTAGTGACGTCACGTACGTGACAAAATAAATGAAAGTTTAAACACGCATTTAATAATACAAAGTAAATTAGGTAAATTGACGTTATTTACTTGGCTATAAAGGTCTATTTAAGCAGAGAGATTTAAGAATGAAGATTTAGGACTTAAGATTTAAGAGATAAAGTACAAAGTACTTGGTTTAAATAAGACCGTTTATGCACCAGATTTAAGAACTATGAACCAGGACTTAAGAGCAATTTCCTAAACGGTAAATATAGTGGTTTAGTTCTGCTGTCATAAATCTAGTACGAACAACATTTTTGTATAATTTTTTTTGTAGTTGATTTAGAAGTCATTTCTTTAATTTTTGCCAGAAGGAAACAAAATTGTAAGGTGTACAAAAAAAAATAATTTGCATAGAAGCTCCAGAAAAGTGGAATGGATTTTCTATAACTTGTTATTATCTCCAACGGAAAATTTATCTCGGGGGTCTAGGAAGATGCTCTTAAGATGTTGGCGATATTCATATCTTCGGTCTTACATGTTAAATTTTACGTGAACTGCGCATGATTTAAAATAAATTTAGTTGAAATTCGCTGTTTTTGTTTTAAATTTTGATTTATATCAAAACAAAATAAGAACTTAAAACACAAATAAATCATAAAAATTAAAAACTGAAGGAAAAGAAGCCAGTATTTCCATTTTTTAGATTAAGTGTTAAATATGGATGCATAAATCCTACACTATTCTTAATTGATAAATAATGTTAAATTTGTCTGCATAAATAGACCTTAACAAACGTTCAACGTCTGCCCAACTATCACTTTTTTCAAATAACTCAAACTTGCACTCTGTAAATTTTGGTCTGCACTTGCCCCAACTTACCTTACCTATTTATAAAAAAATTAAAAAACCATTTTGTATTTTATTTTATCAGCATAAAAAAATTTCGATTGAAATATTTTTCTATTAAAAAAAATATAATATGATAAGAATTTAGTAATTACCAAAGCTGCAATTAACTTTAATCGTGTCTCTTTCTCAGGACATAAAACATTATCCTCTGCACATAGAAACAGCAACCATTCTTGATCTTTAAATCCTCCTTCATTCCAACTAGTTGATGAAATCATTGTTTCCTGAACGCTCAACCTCGATAAAATAAAATCCTTCAAAGATTCCAAATCTTTTGAATCCCTATACAGCTCCCCTTCATACAAATGGGCTTCCTTTTCATAATAAAGCAGTGTTGGATACTTGTTAATATTTAATTGATGGCAAAGAACCCAATCATCTTCACAATTAACAGCTGCAATCCTCACAACACCTTCTAATTCTGCTGCCAATTTTCTCCAAGTCGGTGCTAAAGTGTGGCAATGGTGACAATGCGGCGAATAAAAGTTTATGAACCAAGCTTGATTATCGTCCAAAACATTCAATTCTAAAAAATTTAGATTATAAATTTTATATTAAAACAATCCCCAATACAAAAGCAAATTAAAGCCACTAGTACAGTAAAATTAGGTTTCAATAAGGAAAAAATTGCGAAGTTAATGAAACTCGGCTTATTTGTAGCTTAAATCATGTACATTTAGGATCTAAAGAGTTCCGAGTGGTGAGGTGTACCTGCTTCTGGAGTTATAGGGGGGAAGGGGGATGAAAATGGTTTTATCCAAATATCTCGGTTTCTATCAATCCTAGATAAAATTATTTATTATCAATCTTGTAGAGCATAAAATTTCCTATAACTTTTGTCCGAAACTTTTTTTGTAGGGTGAACTTATTTTTAGTTAAAGTGGCGCGAATGTCCTATACATACTACAGATGAAAGAAAATAGGGTTTGAAACGGGGAAGGTATTTTTTTTCGTAGAGAGTTGAAATTTTGTATGTGTACGGAGAAGAAATTTTTAAGAAAGAAGTTTAAATGTCCCGATAAATAAAATAAAATAATTAAAATAAAATTAACAAAATAAAAAAAACTTATTTAAATTAAAAACGAAGCATTTTAGAGAAAATATTTATTCTCTGTTTTCATCTTGAAATTGGTCAAATAGTCTTCTAGGAAGTCTCTGGTATTTATTTTTTAAAAAAAGCCACCCCTGTTTAATGCAAAACTGGCCTACAACTTCGTACATGTTTTTAAATAACTTCTAAACCGTACCAGCTGTGAAAAAATTAAAGAGATCAAAAATTTTCAGAAAAAAGCAAGGAATTAGAATATATCATTTAAAATGTTAAGTGGGGCAGCACAAAAAAGTTATGGCATAAAAAATGGGGTCTATACCCCCAAAATACATCACCCTGTATTTTATTTCGATATTTGATATTTTTATCTTGTTACGACTATAATAACTAGAGTGTGTTTCAAATTTGATCAAATTATCTTAAAGAATAAAGAAGTTATACTCAAAAAATGAAAAAAATATAGAAAGTTTGACACCCCATAACTAAAAAATAAAGCACTTTTGAGAAAATTTTTATTCTTTACTTTTGTCTTAGAATTGGTCAAGGAATCGCCTGTAGAATATCTTCGCATATACATATTTAGAAACATACGAGCCCGTGATTAAATTTAAAAGATAAAAATGTCTCATAAAATTTTAAGTTTTTTGAAAATATTTCCAAAACAAAAAAATGTAAGTCTGTCCTTTTTTACTATGTTCTTACTACGGATGTAATACGCTAAAAAATATTTGGTTTATTATCCCTACCCCCGTACGAGCCCCGTGATTTAATTTAGTTGATAAATTTCTCATAAATGTTTAAGTTTTTTCTAAATATTTCCAAAACAAAAAAATGTAAGCCTTTAATTTTTTACTATGTTCTTACTACGGATGTAATGCGCTCAAAAATATTTGGTTTATTATCCCCACCCCCGTACGAGCCCCGTCATATAATTTAACTGATAAATTGCTCATGAAAGTTTAAATTTTTTGAAAATATTTCCAAAACAACAAAATGTAAGCCTTTCATTTTTTTACTATATTCTTACTAAGGATGTAATACGCTAAAAAATATTTGGTTTATTATCCCCACCCCCGTACGAGCCCCGTGATTTAATTTAGTTCATAAATTTCTCATAAATGTTTAAGTTTTTTCTAAATATTTCCAAAACAAAAAAATGTAAGCCTTTAATTTTTTACTATGTTCTTACTACGGATGTAATGCGATAAAAAATATTTGGTTTATTATCCCCACCCCCGTACGAGCCCCGTCATATAATTTAACTGATAAATTTCTCATAAAAGTTTAAGTTTTTTCAAAATATTTCCAAAACAAGAAAATGTAAACCTGTCATTTTTAACTATGTTCTTACTACGGACGTAATACGCTAAAAAATATTTGGTTTATTATCCCCACCTTCGTACGAGCCCCGTGATTTAATTTAATTGATAAATTTCTCATAAATGTTTAAGTTTTTTCTAAATATTTCCAAAACAAGAAAATGTAAGCCTTTCATTTTTTACTATGTTCTTACTAAGGATGTAATACGCTAAAAAATATTTGGTTTATTATCCCCTCCCCCGTACGAGCCCCGTGATTTAATTTAGTTCATAAATTTCTCATAAATGTTTAAGTTTTTTCTAAATATTTCCAAAACAAGAAAATGTAAGCCTTTCATTTTTTACTATGTTCTTACTAAGGATGTAATATACTAAAAAAGATTTGGTTTATTATCCCCACCCCAGTACGAGCCCAGTGATTTAATTTAATTCATAAATTTCTAATAAATGTTTAAGTTTTTTCTAAATATTTCCAAAACAAAAAAATGTAAGCCTTTCATTTTTTACTATGTTCTTACTGAGGATGTAATACGCTAAAAAATATTTGGTTTATTATCCCCACCCCCGTACGAGCTCCGTGATTTAATTTAGTTAATAAATTTCTCATAAATGATTAAGTTTTTTCTAAATATTTCCAAAACAAAAAAATGTAAGCCTTTTATTTATTACTATGTTCTTACTACGGATGTAATACGTTAAAAAATATTTGGTTTATTATCTTCACCCCCGTACGAGCCCGGTGATATAATTTAATTAATAAATTTCTCATAGAATTTTAAGTTTTTTCAAAATATTTCAAAACAAAAAAATGCAAGCCTTTAATTTTTTACTATGTTCTTACTAAGGATGTAATACGCTAAAAAACATGTGGTTTATTATCCCCTCCCCCGTACGAGCCCCGTGATTTAATTTAGTTCATAAATTTCTCATAAATGTTTAAGTTTTTTCTAAATATTTCCAAAACAAAAAAATCTAAGCCTTTCATTTTTTACTATGTTCTTACTAAGGATGTAATATGCTAAAAAATATTTGGTTTATTATCCCCACCCCCGTACGAGCCCCGTGATATAATTTAATTGATAAATTTCTCATGAAAGTTTAAGTTTTTTCAAAATATTTCCAAAACAAAAAAATGCAAGCCTTTAATTTTTTACTATGTTCTTACTAAGGATGTAATACGCTAAAAAACATGTGGTTTATTATCCCCTCCCCCGTACGAGCCCCGTGATTTAATTTAATTCATAAATTTCTCATAAATGTTTAAGTTTTTTCTAAATATTTCCAAAACAAAAAAATCTAAGCCTTTCATTTTTTACTATGTTCTTACTAAGGATGTAATATGCTAAAAAATATTTGGTTTATTATCCCCACCCCCGTACGAGCCCCGTGATATAATTTAATTGATAAATTTCTCATGAAAGTTTAAGTTTTTTCAAAATATTTCCAAAACAAAAAAATGCAAGCCTTTAATTTTTTACTATGTTCTTACTAAGGATGTAATACGCTAAAAAACATGTGGTTTATTATCCCCTCCCCCGTACGAGCCCTGTGATTTAATTTAGTTCATAAATTTCTCATAAATGTTTAAGTTTTTTTCTAAATATTTCCAAAACAAAAAAATGTAAGCCTTTAATTTTTTACTATGTTCTTACTAAGGATGTAATATGGTAAAAAAGATTTGGTTTATTATCCCCACCCCCGTACGAGCCCCTTGATTTAATTTAAATCATAAATTTCTCATAAATGTTTAAGTTTTTTTCTAAATATTTCCAAAACAAAAAAATGTAAGCCTTTAATTTTTTACTATGTTCTTACTAAGGATGTAATATGGTAAAAAAGATTTGGTTTATTATCCCCACCCCCGTACGAGCCCCTTGATTTAATTTAAATCATAAATTTCTCATAAATGTTTAAGTTTTTTCTAAATATTTCCAAAACAAAAAAATGTAAGCCTTTCATTTTTTACTATGTTCTTACTAAGGATGTAATACGCTAAAAAATATTTGATTTATTTTCCCCACCCCCGTACGAGCCCGGTGATATAATTTAATTCAAAAATTTCTCATAGAATTTTAAGTTTTTTCAAAATATTTCCAAAACAAGAAAATGTAAGCCTTTCATTTTTTACTATGTTCTTACTAAGGATGTAATACGCTAAAAAACATGAGGTTTATTATCCCCACCTCCGTACGAGGCCCGTGATTTAATTTAGTTCATAAATTTCTCATAAATGTTTAAGTTTTTTCTAAATATTTCCAAAACAAGAAAATGTTAGCCTTTCATTTTTTACTATGTTCTTACTAAGGATGTAATACGCTAAAAAATATTTGATTTATTTTCCCCACCCCCGTACGAGCCCGGTGATATAATTTAATTCAAAAATTTTTTATAGAATTTTAAGTTTTTTCAAAATATTTCCAAAACAAGAAAATGTAAGCCTTTCATTTTTTACTATGTTCTTACTAAGGATGTAATACGTTAAAAAATATTTGGTTTATTATCCCCACCCCCGTACGAGCCCCATTTAATTGATAAATTTCTCATAGAGTTTTAAGTTTTTTCAAAATATTTCCAAAACAAGAAAATGTAAGCCTTTCATTTTTTACTATGTTCTTACTACGGATGTAATACGCTAAAAAATTTTTGGTTTATTATCCCCACCCCCGTACGAGCCCGGTGATATAATTTAATTCATAAATTTCTCATAGAATTTTAAGTTTTTTCAAAATATTTCCAAAACAAAAAAATGTTAAGTCTTTCATTTTTTACTATGTTCTTACTACGGATGTAATACGCTAAAAAATATTTGGTTTATTATTCCCACCCCCGTACGAGCCCCGTGATATAATTTAATTGATAAATTTCTCATGAAAGTTTAAGTTTTTTCAAAATATTTCCAAAACAAAAACATGTAAGCCTGTCATTTTTTACTACGTTCTTACTATGGATGTAATACGCTAAAAAATATTTGGTTTATTATCCCCACCCCCGTACGAGCCCGGTGATATAATTTAATTCATAAATTTCTCATAGAATTTTAAGTTTTTTCAAAATATTTCCAAAACAAAAAAATGTAAGCCTTTCATTTTTTACTATGTTCTTACTACGGATGTAATACGCTAAAAAATTTTTGGTTTATTATCCCCACCCCCGTACGAGCCCGGTGATATAATTTAATTCATAAATTTCTCATAGAATTTTAAGTTTTTTCAAAATATTTCCAAAACAAAAAAATGTAAGCCTTTCATTTTTTACTATGTTCTTACTACGGATGTAATACGCTAAAAAATTTTTGGTTTATTATCCCCACCCCCGTACGAGCCCGGTGATATAATTTAATTCATAAATTTCTCATAGAATTTTAAGTTTTTTCAAAATATTTCCAAAACAAAAAAATGTTAAGTCTTTCATTTTTTACTATGTTCTTACTACGGGTGTAATACGCTAAAAAATATTTGGTTTATTATTCCCACCCCCGTACGAGCCCCGTGATATAATTTAATTGATAAATTTCTCATGAAAGTTTAAGTTTTTTCAAAATATTTCCAAAACAAAAACATGTAAGCCTGTCATTTTTTACTACGTTCTTACTATGGATGTAATACGCTAAAAATATTTGGTTTATTATCCCCACCCCCGTACGAGCCCGGTGATATAATTTAATTCATAAATTTCTCATAGAATTTTAAGTTTTTTCAAAATATTTCCAAAACAAAAAAATGTAAGACTTTTATTTTTTACTATGTTCTTACTAAGGATGTATTACGCTAAAAATATTTGGTTTATTATCCCCACCCCCCTATGAGCCCCGTGATTTAATTTAATTTATAAGTTTCTCAAAGAATTTTAAGTTTTAGTTGCATTCGAATGTAACTTCAAGATGGTCATAATTTTATCATAGGATTGATAGAAACCGAGATATTTGGAAAAAAAACATTTTTATTTCCCTTTTCCACCCTCATAACTCCAGAAGCAGGTACCCCACAACTTGGGACTCTTTACATCCTAAATGTATATGAATTAAGCTACAAATAAGCCGAGTTTCATTAACTCCGCAATTTTTTCCTTATTCAGGTTATTTTTGTGCTAATTTTACTGTACTACACCTGAAGTTTAAATTCCCAATAATTAATTAAGGACGCCCTCTATTGGTAGGGTTCTTAAGTTAAAAAGTGAAACACCCTGTATATGCATGAATTTTAATATAAAAATGAAGTTTTAGGGTAAATTCCAATTCAAAACCTATTTTTTCTTACCATAATCTGCTTTGCTAAGAGTAACAATAAGTGGATCATCATCATAAATTCCAAACTCATCCTGATAATACGAGTAGCTATGATATTGCCCTTTATTAGCCTTTGATGGATCCGTCGTACCATGAATATCATACGTTTTACGAGATTCAGGATCTTTTAAAATTTCATACGCCTCTGCAATTTTTATGAATTTTTCATCAGCAGCATCATCGTCCTAAGAAATTAAACCATCAAAAAATATTAGATACTGGTTGAAAAAAGAAACCTTACTTTGTTTTTATCTGGATGTAATTTAACGGCAAGATTTTTAAATGCTTTACGAATTTCTTTAACCGTAGCGTCTCTTGATACCCCAAGTAATTTATATAAATCATCCTCGGATTGAACTAAATTTAGTGTAGTTATAATACAAAATAATATTAAGCTTATCAGTCTCCTAAAAAATAAAAAAAAAATATTAAAAACAAACGGTTTAACGGTTATTTCATTTTTTACCAAAATAAATATTAATTTATTAAATAAAAAAGTAATAATTATTCACACAAAACAATCCACTGACGTGTTCTTTTTATTTATAACTTAATGAAAGTAGTTTTACTGGAAAATGTGCTAAAATACTTACATTTTTAGTAGGTGTAATATTACTGCTACTTATTTCAACTTAAAATTTCATCAAAGTGGCTCTAAAATTCGTTACTTAAGTCATTGATAAAGGAAGTTAAATTAAAGTGATAAAAAAGCAAGCTCCCACACAAATTAATTGCTTTTTAGGCGATTAGTGTGGCCGGCTTTTCCATTCATTCCATATTTATAAACATTGCGTTATTATGCAACACTCTTTACATATAACCAACAAATTTAAATAATTTTATCGTTAAAAACAAAATAGTCAAATTAACTAATATTAAAATCGATATTGTGAAAATATTTAAGTTAAGAACTGTTGAAATATCTAATAAAATTTAAAATTATTTAGAATTAATATATGAAATATGTATATTTATATATTGAAATAAATAAATGCTATATTGTTCCTTTTAAATATTAAAAGTGCAAGTTTTATTTTCGAAATCATTATAAATATTAATTAAAATTTAAAAAAAAATACAAAATTACGCAACCCAATTCACTTTATTCAACCATTGTTTTTGTTGTTCTATGGTTTTAAATTACTACAAATTAATATACAAGGTGGTGATAAAGTTTTGAACCGGGGTCAATATTAATTTTTTAAATTGTTGTTTTTAATGAATGTAAATTATTTATGGTAAAATGCATTACGGAAAATTCATTGTTAACAAAATTATCACGGGAAAATTAATTGCAAAAAAAATTATTGCAGGAAAAATCATCGCAAGAAAACTGAGGAGAGGTGAAGCAAACAAAAGCTTTGCTTGGTTATAAATTCAGAGGTAATTGTCCCAGTAAACACAAACGCTTAAAGCCTTCGTAAAAGTTACGAAACATTATTCTTTTTAAAATAACAGTTACATATTTGGTGCTCTAAATGTGCCACACTGTAACCTCAAAATGTCCGGCTCGCGGTGGTCGTAACAGTTAAATAACATTTACATAACATGTTCTTTTAATGATTTGAAACAATGATGTAACATCCCAGTAAACCAAAAGAGGTGTATTATATATGTAAAATATATATAACATGTAAGAAAACTTATGTAAAATCTAGAGAGAAATTAGGGATAAATCATGTAAGGATGTCAGCCATATTTGGGGATAGGTTATTATGTGTAAATTATGTAAATTTTTATATACAAAATATATATCAGATATAAGTAAATAAAAACAAAAAATATCATTTTTTTTCTTGCACGGTACAATGTAATAATTAGCAGCAACCAGGCCATTTCTAGTAAGTAATCACAAGTATAATAAATTAATATTATCTTAACTTAAACCATGTTAAACTTAAAGTGGGATTTGCGGGATTCGAACCCACGCCGCTGCAGTCGCAAATTGTCGAATCAAGCCACCTAACCGTTGGACCATCGAGGCTTCATGAAATGAATACACAAAAACATTGTTTTAAAGCAATTCCACATTAAATAAATATTATATTTGTTTTAATACAAATAAAAAAAAATTAAAAATAAATTAGTGAAGTTAAAAGAAGTTCAATTATATATAAAAATTAAGTAGTTAAAATTATTTTTAACAAAATAAATAAATTATAAATTATAACTTAACTTTTTTCTAATAATGTCGGTGTTGAATGTTGGATTTCTTTGGTAAGCGCAATTTTGCAGAAAAAATTAAGAAAAAATTCTAAACTTTAAAAATATTCAAAATAAAGACATTAAATATAAAAATTAGGTAGTTAAAATTATTTATAACAAAATAAATAAATTCTAACCCAACTTCCATACATTTTTCTAATAAGTTATTTTATTTTATATTTTATGTATGAATTATTTGCATAAAGAATATAAGTAAATAATTTATGTAGGTATATTTTAAATTAAATGTCTAATGTAAATAGCACAGGCGATATTTTACATTAATAATAAATAATTATTTATATATAAAATATACAGTATACGAACTTATGAATTGTATATGTAAATAATTCTATATAAATAACACATTATAAATTTTACTTATTACTTACATAGAGAAAATAATATAATATTATATATGTAAAATATACATATATTTTACGTTAAATTAGCTACATAGGAGAATTTACCAGCTATCTATGTGTATTTTATATATAAGTTACAAATTGGTTTACTGGGTAGTTACATATTTTTTATATTGGTTATAATTTATAAATCATAAAAATAATAAGATATTCCATTAATGTTATGTAATTGATTCTTATGTTCTGTAATTGTAATGGATGTATTACTATTAATTTACGGAACGTGTGTTCTGTTTATCCCAGTAAACCAATTTGTAACTTATATATAAAATACACATAGATAGCTGGTAAATTCTCCTATGTAGCTAATTTAACGTAAAATATATGTATATTTTACATATATAATATTATATTATTTTCTCTATGTAAGTAATAAGTAAAATTTATAATGTGTTATTTATATAGAATTATTTACGTATACAATTCATAAGTTCGTATACTGTATATTTTATATATAAATAATTATTTATTATTAATGTAAAATATCGCCTGTGTTATTTACATTAGACATTTAATTTAAAATATACCTACATAAATTATTTACTTATATTCTTTATGCAAATAATTCATACATAAAATATAAAATAAAATAACTTATTAGAAAAATGTATGGAAGTTGGGTTAGAATTTATTTATTTTGTTATAAATAATTTTAACTACTTAATTTTTATATTTAATGTCTTTATTTTGAATATTTTTAAAGTTTAGAATTTTTTCTTAATTTTTTCTGCAAAATTGCGCTTACCAAAGAAATCCAACATTCAACACCGACATTATTAGAAAAAAGTTGAGCAAATATAATATTTATTTAATGTGGAATTGCTTTAAAACAATGTTTTTGTGTATTCATTTCATGAAGCCTCGATGGTCCAACGGTTAGGTGGCTTGATTCGACAATTTGCGACTGCAACGGCGTCGGTTCGAATCCCGCAAATCCCACTATAAGTTTAACATGGTTTAAGTTAAGATAATATTAATTTATTATACTTGTGATTACTTACTAGAAATGGCCTGGTTGCTGCTAATTACTACATTGTACCGTCCAAGCAAAAAAATGATATTTTTTGTTTTTATTTACTTATATCTGATATATATTTTGTATATAAAAATTTACATAATTTACACATAATAACCTATCCCCAAATATGGCTGACATCCTTACATGATTTATCCCTAATTTCTCTCTAGATTTTACATAAGTTTTCTTACATGTTATATATATTTTACATATATAATACCTCTTTTGGTTTACTGGGTTATTTCATTCTGATTTTTACTTATTTAAATCTCAGCTATGAAACTGAACAAAAATATTACTAAATAAATGTTAAATCATATTATCGTCACTTAGAGCGAATAGAGTCATCTATAAATAGTTAAGATTACCAATATAAAAATTATAAACTGTTCCATAACTTTAACACAACCCTGTATGTTTTTGCACTGAGTTTCGAGTAACTCGGAGCATAAATTTGCGCTGTGCTTCTCTTAATATTTATTTCTATAGTTATTTAACGCTGTCAAAAACTTGTCAAAAATCAACCGTTAATAACGATCAAACGGATTTTTGTGGTATTTGAATTATTTTTAATTAGTGTTCCTAAAACATAGTGTTAATACTTAAAATCAAAAATAATTAGTAAAAATGGAGAGTAATTCAGATCCATGCCTCAATCAGCTCCTAAAAGGGCATAAAAAGCAGGTAATGGCACTAAAGTTTCACCCGAATGAAAAAGAACTGGCAAGCTGCGGAGAAGACAATAAAATCATGATGTGGAACCTAAAAAATAAAGATGTTCGTTGTTATCAATACGACGCTCACACAGAAGCAGTTACCGATTTGGACTTCACTGCTTGTGGAAATTTGCTTGCTTCATGCTCATACGATCGCACTATTAAACTATGGGTTCCTACTTTACAAGGGAAAAGCACTGAAATTAGAGCACACACCGCTCCAGTGAGGAGTATTGAATTTTCCCCCGATACTAAGCAGGTATTTATTAAAAAACGTCTCATTTTTTTTACTTATGGTTTATATTTATTTTAGATGTGTTCAGGTTCTAACGATAAGTCGGTTAAGTTATGGGATGTTGCTCGATGTAAATTTCTTAGCTCTTATGTCGAGCATAATAATTGGGTTTATTGCGCCCGATTTGCTGAAGACGGCAAAAATATTGTAACATGTGCTGATGATAAAAGTATTAAAATTTGGGATGTAAATCAAAAAGCTAGTGTACACACAATTAGATTACCTAAAGGTAATTTTATTTTAGTAGTTTTCACATTAATAATTACGAGATTTTTTTAGGAAGTGCTACTAAATTAGCTGTACATTCAGGTAATAATTCTATAGCTGCAGCAATGAAAACTGGTTCAGTTCGGGTTTACGACATTCGAACTCAAAAACTTATTCAGCATTACACATTACATGATAAGACTACTTGCGTGGCATGGCATCCAGATGGTAAGCATTTCTTATCGGCCGGAAATGATGGTAAAATATGTATTGTTGATGCCATGGAAGGAAGACCGATTTATACAGTCGAAGGTGAAAGAGGAGCAATCACTTGTGTTGCTTTTAATGGAATTGGAGATTATTTCAGTTGTGCAGGAGCTAATAAGCATGTGATGGTATTAACATTTTATTAATTTATTAATTTTTTGTATAATTGGTAATATTTTAGGTGTGGAGCACTAATTTTGAAATTCAAAATGGTTCGGAAAAAGAAAATCCAATTTCCTCTACAAGTTCTTTTTAAATTATTTTTGTATTAATTATTTCAGTTTTCGTTATTGACATATATATATGTACATAAGCAAACATCATTATTGTGATATGAATAAATTTTTATTTTTGATTTTGTTTTTTTTTACATTCAATTAGTTTACCTGCGATTATCTCATTACTTATTTAATTTAAAAAATAGTAATTAAAACTTTTTTGTAGTAAATTTAATGGTATTCAATTTTTTCTTTTAAAAAAGTAAACTTGACTACTAAACATTTTATTATAATAAAATGTTTAAACTAAAAAAAAAGACAATTTTGATTTAAAAGTTGCGAAATTGTTTAAACACCCAATTAAAAAGTTGGAGATGCCGGGGATCGAACCCGGGGCCTTTCACATGCAAAGCGAACGCTCTACCACTGAGCTACATCCCCTATATTCAACTTCAGTGAGCAAAGCAGGTTTTAGTGTGGCAATTAAATATTACCAATTTAAAAATATTATTTACACAAATTAGTAATAAGAAAACTGAAATTTTCTTAAATAAAAAGAATTTTAATAATTATAATTGATATAAAATATGTAATAATAATAATAAATATTCCAATATATTAATGTATTTTTTCATAAAAAAGGTGATTTTATTTAAAAAATTAATAAAGTGAATAGGTATTTTATATTTCCGATTAAAAAATAAAATAAAATAGGAAAGGTCCCACCGAGATTTGAACTCGGATCGCTGGATTCAGAGTCCAGAGTGCTAACCATTACACCATGGGACCGTTAGAAACTATATCAATACTACTGCTTTTAACACTAAATTTTTATCTCAATATTTAATCGAAATTAAAATATTTTTAGTTCGGTTAAAATTTACACCAAAACTATGTCTAAAGTCGATTTAATTTTATTAAAAACTCCTCTTGTTTAAACGCTATCGCTAATTTTGTCTGTGGAGAATAAATAGAGCAAGCGTATTTGACCATTTGGATGCATAATCATAAATCAATAATTTATTATTAATATACCTTTAATTAAATTCAAATTAAATTAAAACAACTTCCAATATAATTAAGGTAATGGTTTTAATGCAATACATTATTTTTTAATAAATTAAGTAATCTAGTTCAAGCAGTCGTTTGTAGATGGCAGCATTATTTTAGGCATATTAAGTTGCCTACACTAGATATGCAAAATATCTTTATAATAAATAAAATATTAATATTTTTTAATTAAAACTAATAAAACTGGTTTTTTAAATAAATAGTATTAAAAAGAAAGTATTATAAAATATTTGAGAATGGAAAGCAGCTCTGAAAATTAAATCTATGTGACTCTATGCTTTTTATGTAAGTTTCTATGATCTTAACGTTTTTCCATTTGTTTTTAATGGTTTGTTTTTATTTTTTAAAATAAAAAATAGAATTATTATAAAGATATTAGTGTAATTTATTATAAATAAGAAAATTGTTGAATTAAATATGGAAGAGGAAAATAACTCGAAACAGTTGCAGAGACAAATGAGGACTGTTTTAACCTCAATTTTAACACAATCGAACAATATTTCAGGTATTTGCTTTGTTATTTTTTCTGTAATTATGGATAAATATTATTTATGTACTTTGTGTTTCGGTTAATACTGTTTTAATTGTTTCCGGGAGTCGAAACTAATAAATCTTACCTATTAGTTTACCGTAAGTGCGTTGAGTTTTTATATTTTAATGAATATGCTAAGTCAGATTTGATTTCTTACCCCTGTTAAACACTTCGGCGTGAGGCAAGGCACTGACTTTTATGAATGTGGAGGAGGTATCTTTTCGGCAAATTGTATTCTGAACCATGCAAACCCGTGCAAATGTAATTCCTCATAAGTCTACACTTTGAAGAGAATTCGATTCAAACTCGGCAGTATTTGTATTTTCGCCTTGCTTTCACAAGTCACATCACACAAGTAAATTATGTTTGCAATTTTATGAAATACAGTGCGGACATAAAGTAAATCCCCCCTGCTAACTTTTGAACGGTTATGTTTTTGATTCTAAAAATTTGTATACTGAGGAATCTAATTGCGAACTTTCTAATAAAGGTATTTTTGATTTTGTGGAACTTCCGGTTATACCGAAAGTGGAAGGCAACTTTCTTATTTTAAATGGAACACCCAGTATATTTTTGCATTTTCGTATTCTCCATAAAAATACCATTAAATTGACCTAGCATAGTGTGGTCTACGATTAATACTTTCGGAATTACGCCCATTTGAAAATCGCATTTTTATGCAACTTCATTTACACCAGAAGATGGACCCAAGTGCCCCAACTTCCTTATTTTAAATGATTTCTTTTGCAATTAAGTTAATAACATTAAATTTAAACAAAATTTTTATCCAAGAGATTTCCTGTAGATTTTACTACTGTCAAGACATGGAAGGTGTTTATGTTAATCAGCAAAATTAACGAACTTACTATTAAACATAATTTTGTTTAAATTTAATATTATTACCTTAATTGCAAAATATTTCATTTAAAAGTTTTGGCAGTTGGGTCCAACTTCCGGTGTAAATGAAGTTGCATAAAAATACGATTTTCAAATGGGCGTAATTCCGAAAGAATTATTCGTAGACCACACTATGCTAGGTCAATTTAATGGTATTTTTATGGAGAACACGAAAATGCAAAAATATACTGGGTGTTCCATTTAAAATAAGAAAGTTGCCATCCACTTCTGATATAACCGGAAGTTCCACAAAATCAAAAATATCTTTATTAGAAAGTTCGCAATTACATTCCTGGGTAGACAAATTTTCAGAATCAAAAACATAAGCGTTCAATAGTTAGCAGGAGGGGGATTTACTTTATGTCCGCACGGTATGTGAAAAACCACAAATGACTTTCAATAAAAATTCGTTTAAATATACCATACTCTGTTTAAAAACTAGGAGGATAGATTCAAAGGACTCCGCACAAAAGCAATGGGAAAACATTTTCGATGGATTTTAATCTGTTCCCGATGAATCGATAGTTCATAACATGTTGATCAAATGTCTCAATGGGCACCAAGTCCGGAAACTCGCTATTCGGTTACAAATCATGGGTTAAGAAATAAATGACACTTAAATTAAAAAATTGACACATTTCCGTCTGTATTTCTATCATTTTTTAGTGTCACTTCTTCACTTTAATTGTGCACTGGCCTACCTGAAACTTCATCTTGCAAGTAATTGATTTTTTTAATATATTATATCTTCTGTAATATTTAATGGTAATAAACTCTTTTCATCCAAATGCTCATCACAGCAACTGTATCTAGGTGGAATATAGATATTTCGCTCTACAAAAATACGAACTCTGGCTTGTAAACTTAATCTATGGATGTTATTGCATTCACAGCATACCAAACATCGTTCTGAAGAATGATGAGAAAAAACATTGAGCTTCTGGTCTATAATTCTCCATACGTCTTACTATAGCGATTTCTCGAAAAAGGTCATCTTCAATATTAGCCAAATGTACCATTAATTTAGCATGTAAAGCGTTATTAGGGCAAATGTAACAAGGAATCTGAAATTTATTAGCCATGTTGACAAATATCTTAGGATGCCAATTATTTTAAAGAAATCAATTACTTGTAAAATCTTCTTTTATTTAGTAATCAATTAGACCCGGTTGAACTGTTGAAGTGAACAAGTGACACTTGAACTAAAAAAATGACTGAAATACAATGGAAAATATGTCAATTTTTTAATTTAAGTGTCACTTACGTCACTTATTTCCTAACTTTGACCCTTGATTTGTGACCGAACAGCGAGTTTACAGACTTGGTGCCCATTGAGACATTTGATCATCATGTTATGAACTATCGATTCAATGGGGATAGATTTAAATCCACCGAAAGTGTTTTCCCATTGCTTTTGTGCGGGTTCGTTTCATGTGCCAAAATCAAAACTTCTGATTGGCTACTGGCGCTCCAGTTGGACAATGTTTTTTGTTTTTTTGCTAATGTTTGATAAATACACTGATAGACCGGAAGCTCGCAAAATTTTTCTTCTCCAATTTCATACAGCATGCCTTTTGGAGGAGAGAATATTTACCCTATAAGAACAAAGAAAAGCGGGTAGTAAACCCCTGCACGCTTTTCGATCATATGGAAAATTGCATTTCCATTTTCACAAAAAATTGGCGTTTTTCTCTGATTTAATATTGCATGCCCTTTTAGCAAAAGATAGTTAAAATAAATTTAAATCTTGAAAATTATAGGCATGCGATTCGCACCGTCGCAAAGGGCTCAAATGGTCATGTGATCTTGTAGTAAAAAAATATGATTTTTCATGTTTTCATACTGCATGCCAATGAAAAGAATTAAAGTTTGTGTCATAAAACCCCCATAAAAAAATTGGCATGCGGCCCCCGTTGGCTCAACGGTCAAAAAATTATCAAAAGTTTTGTGAAAATTTTAAGCGATTTGACGTGATCTTAAACAACACCAAATTAAGTAAGTGTGAATTTTATAGTGTAAAATGTCCTAAATTTAAATGGCAGCATGCCGAGGAATCCCATCACATTATAAATAATAAAAAAAGTTGCAAAAAAAATTAGAAATTTCAGTCATATTAATTTGCATGCCTTTTTGTATTTCGCAAAAGAATGTCGTTTTAAGCTAAAATAAACAATGACATGCAGATTGTTAGATCCCAACATTAAAAAAAATTGTGCAAAAACTAATTAAGTCGGTTAAAAATTTATAATGTATGTTCTGTGATATCATTTAGCATGCCATTTCGTATTTAACAATCAAATAGGTTTATGGGTTCAATAAACAAAATATCGCTAGGTGCTATATCCTAATAACATTGCAAATAAAATAAAAAATAAGTGCAAAATTTGGAAAACAATCAGATTCGTAAATTGTTCAAAAATCAATTTACTCATGAATTTGACAGCAACGCACTCTTAATTCTCTATTCATAAATTTTACCGATACAATTTAAGCTCTTGTGTTTTCTTCTTGATTTCTGACAGAGGTATTGATGACAGGTTCACAGAAGAGGACGACGAAGTATTGGATGATGCAGAAATATTTTAATTTTATATTTTTTAAATTATTGTTTAATTTTGTTACAAGTTTTTAATAATAAAAATTTAATCTCATGGGTATGTTTTCCTCATATAACATAGGTAGGCTTTTTGTTGAATCAGTAATTTTTTTATGTACTCAAGAGTGTGCCATCTTTTTTATGTGCTGAAACTTAACCGAAGTATTAAAAAATTACCACTTCCGGTACCTCTTTTTGAACTGTTTGTCCCTCATAAAATATAGCTCAACATTTGTGAGAGTCGATGAAGAGTGTTAAGCAAATTGATAACAAAAATGTGCTGCCACCCCCAAACCTGACGGGAACCGAGGCAGCAACCCTCAAAGTGGGAATCATTTTCACAAACTGGCAACCACTTTTACTGACTTCTCGTAAAAGTGGTTGCATACATTTTTTTCAACTTATTTTGATTTTTTTTTCAATGTTAGGTTCCACCAATATGCATGCCATTTTGTATTTGAGCTTAAAGCAACATTATTTTGCAAAACACAAAAAGGCATGCAAAATAATATAACCAAAGTTACAATTTTTTTTTTGCAACTTTTCCGATGCATGCCTCTGCTTTAGGACCTCCTAATCTGCATGCCAATTATTTTATACAGCAAAGCATTACATTAATAACCTATAGTTAAAATGGCATGCAATAAGAAATCACGTCAAATCGCTTAAAATTTTCACAAAACTTTTGATATTTTTCGACCGTTGAGCCAACGGGGGCCGCATGCCAATTTTTTATGGGGGTTTTATCACACAAACTTTAATTCTTTTCATTGTCTTGCAGTATGAAAACACGAAAAATCTTATTTTTTACTACAAGATCACATGACCGTTTGAGCCCTTTGCGACCGTGCGAATCGCATGCCTACGATTTTCAAGACTTAAATTTATTTTAACTATCTTTTGCTAAAAGGGCATGCAATATTAAATCAGAGAAAAACACCAATTTTTATGAAAATGGAAATGCAATTTTCCATATGATCGAACAGCGTGCGGGGGTTTAGTACCCGCTTTTCTTTGTTCTTATAGGGTAAATATTCTCTCCTCCAAAAGGCATGCTGTATGAAATCGGAGACGAAAAATGTCGCGAGCTCCCGGTCTATGAAGTTTTCAAATTTAAATTAATATCTGTCAATGAAATTATAAAATTATATTATTGCGAATTCCAGCCGTTTGCTCGCCCTCTGGTGGCGAACAAGTGGACCTAACTGTGAGGTACTTGACGCCATTATTTCGCTTGTTTACATTAATGCCAAGTGCATTTTCTGTGTTTTAATCCAAATTAATTTAATAGTTTTTCTAAAAAGTTTTTCTAATAATTGGCAAGATTTGAAACATAAACACACTTGTTTTTGCCTGACACTACCTCACTTCCGCCATGTTTTTTTACATGATGAGCGCCCTCTGTTGGTAGCTGGAAGTCCAAATTCTTATATTCTATTATAAAAAGCGGGTTTTCTTAGAACTAAAGTTCAAATTGTGAATTTTGTAATAGTTCTGCATCAGAACCCTATACGAGCTCGCTGATATTTTCACCTTGACCACCAAAAACACATAAACGGTTGGATTTGTGACATTTATCTCTACCTGAAAAGCAATGCATATTAAAAATGTATAAGCAGATGGTATTAAATGATGCAAATATAAAAACTTCTACTATTGTATCGAACATTGTCACCACAGTAGGAGTTGCAAAATCGAGTGTTTATAGGATAATTACAGAATACAAGGAAACTGGAGAGATTCGTAGCCCTAAACAGGTTGGAAGTAGACCAGTAATTCTTACAACTTTCGATGATGTAGTAAAGAGATCCGTGTGTTAAATACTTCGTACTTTTTTCTTGAAGATCTTTAAGATTTTAAAGGAAACAGAAAATAACCCAGATATTCCAAAGATGAGCCTACATACTATGTATCATGAAACAAATTAATTTCAAGCACATGAAAAGAAACTGAAAAATTATTCGAATTGAACATGACATGACAATACGGTGGAGAAGAAAGTACTTAACAACAATTAAGAAGTATAGAATGGAAGTTCGGCAGATTTTCTATTTGGACGAAACATGGCTCAATGAAGGCCATACAAAAGCCAAAGTGTGGATAGAAGTTAAGAAAACTGTCGATTACCATGAGGAAATCAACTCTTCTATATTTGAGGATTGCTTTGCTAAATTGTTAGTAAAACTTCCAGACAATGCTGCGAAAGTGAATCGTTTGATATTATAAAGTTTTTAGAAGAATATGAACAATTTTCATGTACATGGAAAAAATGCTGTCCGGAGATTAAAATCCGGACAAAGATAAATCATGCAGGAGAAATTCTTCTCATATCTTCTGGTGTGGCTTCCATTAAAATGCTCAGACAAAAAATTAGGAGCATACGTTGTATTATACTTATAACCAAGAGAAAGCAAAGATAAAAAAATCGATGAGTACAGGTTCTGCCACGAGTGATGTATACAAACCCAAACTCTCCTGGTTTCCCATTGCTGATAGTTTTCTGAGCCAGAACTTTCAGGATGGGAGTTTTACACAGTCAAATCTGGTACGTTCTTTATTTTTTATACAAAATAAATAATTACGGAAATATAATAGTATATTATACTATAAGGAAGGTAAATAGTGTATTAATAAGAGAAAGTAAATTAGGTCACTTTTTCAAACAGCAAAAATGCCGGAAGGACGCTAATTATTCTTAGTCCACCTTAATCACAGAGTCGATTGCAACAACTCGTGAGCAGCAGAGACATGGACATGTGTTTCGTCCTTATTCGGACTCATGAGCATGCCATACTGCTTACTCTTCGTCATGGCGAACCATGTTGCAATCGAAGTGCTGTACTGCTTATAAAGGAAAGACCACACACACAGGCATTTTTGCTGTTTGAAAAAGTGACCTAATTTACTTTCTCTTAACAACAATCCACATTGTTCACCAAATCTCTTATTTTGAGTGTATTAATAGTCGAGGACCAGATTGCAACCCGAGGAAGGAGGGCTGCAAAGTCCCAGACTATTAATACACTATTTAACCCCCGAGTTGTATACAACGTTTTTTTGTTTGAAATTTGTTATTGATTTATAAAAAGAGAAAAGATTTTTGGTTTATTATACTATTTTTATAATTTTTTTTAGAAAATTTACCAAATAATATGTCATATTTGCCATAAAATGAAGTAGGGAAATAATATTTATTATTTCCCGTCGTCATTGGCAATCAATTAAGGAATGATTAAGGACCGTAAAATCTAGATACGCACCTCCAAACAACATAATAATGACACATTTACACTGTTGGAAGTGAAAAAAAAATGTATTATTCCATCATTCGGTACTGCCAATGAACTGCTACTTCTCCCATGAAGTAGCTGCAAGGAGTTCAGTGTCGGCTATTACTACTGTCGCACACTATCGTGGTGAAGAATATCACACGTGTAGACATCACCCACACGTGATAGCACTTTCGCGGTGACTATCATGACACAGTGCTTTCATGATAGTAGGTACTATCACCGTGAAAACGAGGTTTAGCTGCAGCAAAGAAAGAGGTCTTACGACAAAAAGTAGATCGGTTACCAACAGAAGGATCACTAGAACAATGCGAGAGACTTTGGGCTGCTCCATTAGTATTGGTTGGTAAATCAAATGGAAAAGTTAGACTATGTGTTGACTACCGTCGTTTTAATTCAGTCACTGTGTCTGACTCTTGACTCTTACCCATTTCCTAGGATGGATGTCACAACCCAAAGTTCAACAATTGACTTACGATCTGGCTACCACCAAGTTCGAGTAAACAATAGCGACCGTGATAAAACACCTTTTGGAACTTACCGTTTTAATGTTATGGTTTAGGTTTCATCAGGGATTAGGGGATATGAAAATCTTAGCTTACTTAGATGATCTCGTAGTGCTGATACCTTTGATAATCATTTAAAGGACCTAGAACTAGTATTCATGAGACTTATTCAATTCAAATTGAGCGCCAATCGTGAAAAGTGTAATTTTTGTTGCACTCAAATGAAGTATTTGGGACACGTAATTACCCCAAACGGAATAGAAGCAAATTCCGCCAAGACATATTCATTCTCAAAGCGAGCACCACCTCGCAATGTCACATAGGTACAATTCTTCTTACAAGCTGCCTCTTGGTATTGCCGCTTTATATCATATACTGCTCAAGAAGTGGCTTTGGCAAATCTCAAAAAAGCCCTTACTTCTACGCCCATATTACGACAACAGGCCGGTAACAAAACCGATGCGCCAAGTTACTCCCTCGGAGCCGTACTTCTACAGGATGAGGGGGAGGAAGAGCATCCGATTGAATACGCGAATCAACTTCTTACCGCGACTGAAAGGAACTATTCGGTCAACGAGCGCGAGGCCCTTAATGTGGTCTGGTCGTGGAGGTTATCTAGAGAGTTCTTCCGTGATCATCGACCATCGAAGTGGTTATTGAGCCTGAAATCTCCGAGTGGAAGGCTTGCCCGGTGGGCCCTTCTAATACGATTTTGTCACCTTCAGATAGAGTACGTACCTGGAAAGAAAAACGTGCTGGCAGATGCCTTATCTAAACCACCTTGTTCACATCAATAGCTATGTTTACACTACGGGATTTTTTACGGTTTTGGAGCGGACGTTCCAGATCTGCAGACGGGGCATATACGTATAAATGCTATTATAACCAACCAGGCCGGGACTGTTATCCTCCTGTAAGGCAGTCTGGCAGGCCGAAACTGTTAACCGGTCTGTAAGGCAAGATCTGCGAGGCCAGACTTATGTGCGCATTTACACACAAAGTCAGTTAATATACATTGCGGTCTAACTTTAGTTAATATTTTGAATAATATCTAAAATGGACAGGTCAAAGCAGACCATACGCGATTTTATTTCATTTTACAAGCGTTTTCCTTGTCTTTCGAAAATAAAATCTCAAGAATATAAAAATGAAAATTTATAGAAAGAAGGTTATGACTAACTAATAAACTTTTGTCGCGAAAATGTGAACCCAGAAGCTAATAAATATGCGCAGCTCATTTAGGAAGGAAGTGAAAAGAGTTGCAGCTTCTCATAAAAGTGGTCCCATTAAAAGGGACGTGGAGAGATCCGTCCTGTGGTCCGTCAAACTTTCCGGCGTACCAGAGGCCAGGCCAGATCCGCGGGTTTTTATATTTACACAGGCGGATTTCATCCGCACAGTCCAATCGAAAGATCTGGCCCGCGAACCTAGACCCTGTACAAAATTTATAACAAAGGCCGGGAGTGGACTCTACGGGTCCGCGGATCTCGCCTGCAATCCTGTCGACGAGGCCTGCTTTTCTTGTCTGTACGTGTAAACCTTGCTAATGTCATCTCCTGTGCTCACTATCGACTTACCTGGCAGAGGGGCAAATGAGACACGAGAGGCACAATTATAAGATAAAGAGTTAGAACAAATCATCAGAGAGGTGTCCTTTATCGATATTCCCCTGAGGTTGACACCGATAATGCTCAATTACTCGTACCTACCCAAGAATGAGTTCAGATAATCCAGAAGAACCATGACTCGCCTTGTGTAGTAACGGAGTGGCGCCAACGCTTTCCCGCATTACGAATAGGTAATTCTGGATTGGAATGCGAGAATATGTGACTAATCATCTAAAGATGTGCACCGAGTGCCAAAGATATAAAGCAACTAACTAGAAACCAGCAGGACTTTTTCGCTTAAGTGCCGTCTCATGTCGTTTCGATTCGAGATACTTTCGGTCGATTTGTCTGGATCATTGCCTTTGTCCGACAACGGAGAAATGTGGATATTCATCGTAGAAGATGTCGCGACTGTGGAACTGTCTTTACAAACTGGTAGCACAGGTGAGAGTGCGCGAGTTCTCGTTGATGAAGTTTTTCTTCGAAACGGTACACCGCGAAAGATAATATCGGATAATGGAGTTCAATTCGTAAGTCAACTTATGCAGCTTGTTTGCTATTGTCTGGGAATACATCAGAAACTAACGCCAGTGTATTTTCCATCTGCTAACCCCACCTAACGAAAGAATCCTGGTTTAAAGATACAAGTTAGTATCCTATTAAAAGACAAGCATCGTGCATGGCCCTTCAATTTAGCAAGTGTTCGGTTTGCTATTAACACTGGTATTTGCCAAACCATTGGTGAAACGTCCGCATACTTGACATTTGCCCGGACTCCGTGAAACGATTCCTACGTGAAGTGATTATTTCTGAAAATTTAATACCTGAGCTAAAAACTTATCTATTAATACACGTGGACACTCTCCGCGAAGCGCGTGATGTTGCCGAAAAACTACTTGCCCTAAAATATGCAAATGAAGACAGACGCGACGTTGATAAATACCTATGTTCCTGGAGTCGCGTATGGGATGGTCCCCTAAGTGATGGTGCTGCAGGAGTTCACCACTCGTCGTGACGGACCATGTGTCATCCTGGAGAAGATTGGTTACACGAGTTACTCATTTGCTGATTTTCACCAACCCACTACTGTTTTTGGAAAGTACCATGTTTCGTCCTTAACTCCTTACCAGGAACCAGAGGAGCCTCCACTACCAGTATTGCCCATCCTTAAACGGGCTAGGCCCTGCAAAAATCTTTACTGTTTCAGGAATCCTTCTCGAGACGATAGTCCGGATTCCAGGGGGAGACTGCAGCGTTTGATGTATTGTCTAACCTTCACAGGCACGACCCATTACGACCACATATCACCAAAGATTTCTAACCTAAATATCTAGATACACGACGCGCATTCAAACGCTGCTCAGAAGTCATAAAATTTGCGCTTACTAGGAACAACCGGACCCCCTTATAATTTGGAACGATTCGTAAAACGAAGAGTTGGTTGAGCGGGAAATTTATAAGCCAATCATTTTACAACTTAATTTGACTAGTGAGGTACTAACTTCTGCAGTGGAGTACGACAGAGAAAAAACATAAATAGAAAGAAACGGAGATACCCCCCTTATACTCTCCATAAGTTTAGCCAGAAACATGGCGTCGTAGTTGCCCCTTGCATATCACATATTCCTTAGGGTGCCTTCCGAGTGGAGCATATGTAGCCTGCTATTATTCCGTGTAGAGTGTAGAGCATTTGCAGCATACGGTGGATTTCAAGGTCGTGCATTTCGTACATAGCGTGTACTACCTCTTGCGGTGATGCTGCGTATGCTAGCATGCGCACTGCGCAGTTACCATTCCTTCACCTGTTGCATTTAGTTGCGGGTTCTAGGTGGTTGTTACTTGAATTTTTAGGTTCCATCTTCATAATTTTTAACTGTTCGCGATTTTAGAATTATTTTTTTGTTAACTTCCACTAATAACAACTACAAGCAATAAACAGCTGACGATTGTCAGTTCAAAATTTCAAAAAAGCGTTCCGAGTGAATTTGGTGCATATGCGCGCATTGACTCGGAACGCAACATATGCGTATGCGACATATGCAGAATATGTTCCGCTCGGAAGGCACCTTTAGTAACTACAGCTCAGGTCTTCCTAGGAGACGCACGTTTTGTTACATTTTAAATTTTTTTATAAGTAAAGTGCTACGTTATTTTATAGTAACACCGGTTGTTTCTGTTCGAGACCTTTGTTTTGGTCCTCGCTCGACTTGTGAAAAAGCCTCCTTACAGGTAATATCTGTAAGGTAACCATGGAAACCGTTCATTATAACCCATATAACAAACCTTACAGATTTTTCCTATAAGAACTTACCGATTTGCACAGAATTGCATCATAAAACTCCAACAATACTTTTATCGAACCTTTTAGGTTTTAATTTATCACAGACTATTTTTTTTTAAATTGACTAGGGGTTGGACGCTTCGCCATTTTGTGTCTTGGCTAAATTGGTAATTTGTTTAAACAATCTATGTGGTTAAAATATTAGTAATAAAAACATGTCTTACATCGCTATTTATTGTTAATGATATATTGTTAAAAATATATTTTTACGCAATTAATGACCTTTTATTTTTCCTCTTGAAGATTTTTATACTTTTTCCATTTATTATTTTTTAAAAGTTGAAAGAATTATCATTTTTTTCTACAAAGAAATTAAATTAATTAAAGCTCAGAAGTTTTACCTAAAGTTTTGATTTTTTTAAATTCTATCATATAGCAAAAGAACTGATTTTTAATGTATCATACGAAAACCATAGTAACCGAAATTTATACTTTATTGTCTAATCCATTTCGAAGTGCACATCTTCGGAGACACATTAATTCGTATAAACATGGAACGCCGAGAAAAAACAATCTAACTCAGTCTTCTACATCTATTCCGCAACATATTGGGGACAGTTAATAGCTTTGTTCCAACAACGAGTTCTGACCATCACCAAACGGCTAAATTAAAAATAAATAAAACATAAATTTGTAATCAACCTTAGCTTTAGAAGTAGTTGGCCTTTGGTCAGTAAAAAGTAAGCTCAAGCGCCTAATCTCGATTCTAGCAGTTTGGTTACGGTAACGTGACGGTCAGAACTCGTTGTTGGAACAAAGCTAATGTTAAAACGCCTTGTGAAGCTCCATTAAATGGGTTAAAAAATTAAAATACCTAAAAACCACGCGGTAACAAAGCAATTTTATAGTATTTTTAAACGGTGACTTCAATTACAAAAATAAGTCTGGATTTTTTAAATCCTTCTCTAAACTATTTTTTGAAATTATTTTTAGATAAAATTTTCGCTGACGAATGCTTTAAAGTAAGGGATGATTTAAAAGACAGGTGTCTTGTTCCAACACGAATAGAAAACTACGTTACTCAAGAACAAAGACAAGGTATGTTTTTTAATTATTACACCTTTCAAGTCCATCGCGGAACGAAAATAGTTGGCAAGAAATTTGCATAACATACTTTTTGTTAGTAAATTTTTGGTATATTAATCGAAAATTACCAAAAAAATCTTTAATTATTTTTTTTTGTAGATATTTACAATCTACAGTATCTAGTAGAAAACCAAAAACTTATTCAAAAGATTTTAAATATAAATATTAAAAGAGAAGGTGACTACACAATAGTGGAATTTTTGGAAGGTAATGATACATGCTCAGTAAAATTTACATTGGACCCTTCCAGTGGAAAATGTTTAGGTAAATACATATTTTTATATAATTAAATTAATGTAATTTTAGTAAAGTAAAGTTATTATGATTCGTCTTTTATTTAATAGATTGTGAAATTTTTTACTGTTTAAAAAGTATTGAGGTGTTCTGATAATTTCGAAACACCCTGTATATGAAAACAATAATTGTTGCCAAATTTTGAGAATAAAAGTGTTGAATATTTATATTTAATTTCAGATTTTAATGCAAGAGAAATATTAAGTCAAAAAGAGGAGGAAACATTAAGGAAAGCTCATAATGAAAATTTGCCAAAACTTTTGTATGAAATTAGGAAAATTTTAAAACAAAAATTAAAATAAATGTATTTATTGGTGTACATTGTATTTAATTAAATTTCTTCACATCCAGCGGTCGATCATATATTTCGCAGAGTTTAAGTAGTGCAAAATTACTTCAAAGGGATGTACAATAATTATTCCAGTGCTTCTGACTACATCTATAGCCCATTGTATCTGAGCTTTAAAAAACATTTTGAAACTCTCTAAGCCTGGTACCCATGTTAGGTCCCCATTTGTTGGTGAATCTTGAGTCCCTGTTTCTAAGTAATCTAGGTAAAAAGAAATAATGTAATATTAATTTGATTAAGTTTTTTTTACACATAAACCAATATCATTTAAATAGAAGATTTACATTAACGGTCAGTCTAAATTAGTGCATTTAGAGCTGATTTATTTAAAGAGGGCCTGCAATCAATACCAACTTTCTGAAAGTTTAAATTTTTTTAAATATATTGCCTTATTTTTTCTTCATTATCTATTAAAAAGCAAGAAAAAACTAACTTATTTTTACATCTAAATCTAAACGAGTATAAAAAACTACACAGCATTGCTTATTTAAGCGAATCTATAACTTTATAAATAAGAAAATTACCCAGTTGTAATGTAACTCAAATTGGTACACCTTGTATACAGGGTGTCTAGTAAATGGTAAGTCAACTTATTTTTTTTTAATAACGCGTTAGAATTATTATTCATTTAATTTTAATTTATTATCCAATTTTTGAGATATTTCAATAAAAGTCAAGAAGTTCATTGAGATTGAGTGAAAAAGTAGAAAATTCAAATAAATTTTAACCTATATTAAAAAAGTCTGTTATTGGTCCGGTCAATTTAGACATGCAAGGGTGCACAAATTAGCGTAGAGCTAAAAATTGGTATGAATGTTCGGAACACCAGTATAAATGAATGCTGAAAAGTCCCCATCGATTCCGTACCTGGAAAAAAATTTATTCAAGGGCAAAGGTCTTAAAAACGGGTTTTTCGCGTTGTTCAGGAAAACGGTAAGTTTTATCATAAAGTTAGATCTTACAAAAATTGTAGATCATATAATTATCTATAAAAAATGTCTTAATACTTTTTTTCCTAAGAGCCACCGTTTCTGAGATATAACGATTATAAATTATTCGTCAGATTCATAATCGTCAAATATTCACGATAACGGGTACATTTTTAACCAAATTTCAAAAACCCGGTCTCGAATTAAAGGGGAATGTTTGTTTTATAATCCTATGGGGATGGATTTTTTAAGCGACGGGAAAGCTTTCAAAAGCTCTCCCGAAAGAATCATTTTTTGCGGTTTTTTTCGAGCGTCCTCCGACTTTGAAAAATCGTAGCTCCGCCTGGTTCGGAATAGAAACGACCAAATCGGGCCCTCTTTTTTCCCACATCTTCATTTACTATATCCAAAATTTCCGACCCTCCTAGGTTAATCCTGTGACGAGGGCGAATTTTTCTTTGAAAAGGTCAAACTGTCGCGTTTTTTAGCGAAAAAAACAAAAAGGTAATATTGCTTAGCTTTTGACTGTAGCCGGAGGGAAAAAATCGCGAATAGCATTTTCGTAAAGAGGAAACAGGCTTACGTACCCACAGCGGAGCACTTTATCGAAATTTTTGTTTGTATCTCATATTTTGACGTTTGAAAATCGGGCTATAACTTTGGACATTTTTTAACGAAATTTAAAAAATCGTACCTTCAAACGACTATACGACACGGTTTATATTGTGGCTAAAAGTACCGTGAATACCCAGAAAAATAATCGGTTTTATCCGGCGCGTGCAGCGGCGTCGGGATTTTTTTTCCCAAAAGCGTAGAAAAACATCTATAAAAAACGGCGCTCAGAGAAAATTGGTAGAGGAAATGGGACCAAAACGGGACAAAAAATGAAAAATCGCGACACGTGACCTGCAAGAGGATTGATCGAAAGAGGTCGGTTTGAAGTTTTGAAATCTCCATCATTTCATTTCACCTCACACCGACCTATTAAAGTCAAAATTGTGTTTTTTCAACTCCCAGCGACCGAAATAATCGTGTAAGGTAACGACAGATCCTATCGTCTAACTAAAATATGCGCTGACGTTTTTCAATTTCGAAAAAAAATTGTAATCGCGCAATAAACTTTGTAAAGAATGCAATTTTGACAATTTTTTTACCCCCCTGCCCCTTCATCGATTTTAACAAATGATGGCTTATCTTAAAGGTGTTTGCGTAGGCTTTCACACAAAAAAAGATCTTTGAAGTTATGACCGAATAACCGTTGAAAATTTGAAAATTTCACTTTTTGACGAAGAAATTTTTGATTAATCGGAAAATATTTAATTTTGACCGAACCAGTTGGCCGTTTAGAACGATTTATGGCTAACATTGACCGATAGAAAAATAGTTTTACTTGTATTACAGGTTCAGTGATGTGTAATATACGTGGCGTACTTATGCATATTTTGAAGATTACAACTTTTTCAACTTTTATAATCGTTATATCTCAGAAACGGTAGCTCTTAGGAGAAAAAGTATTAAGTCATTTTTTATAGAAAATTATATGATCTACAATTTTTCTCTGACCAAATTTTATGATAAAATCTTACCGTTTTGCTGAAAAACGCGAAAACCCCATTTTAAGACCTTTGACCTTGAATAAATTTTGTTTTAATTTGGATTTATTCAGGATCCAATTCGATTCTCTAAAAATATGCTAATTTTTGATGAACTTTTATAACCCATTTTGGGGAATTTGTATTTAATTTGAGCGAATTTCTAGTTATTTAATTTTTTTTGGTAATCGCAAAATGGCAATAAATAAAAATTTCTTTGTGAAAATGTATTTCTGCTTGGAAAATTCTGGAAAACATTTCGAACATTTATTCTAAATGTTTATTTAAAAAGAAAATTATTTTATAATTAAAAAAAAAATTTATTGCAGATTTCAGATTTTTTAAAATTTGGGTATTACAATAGGTTTTTATTTTTCTTCTTTAAAACGAATTGATTAATTTTAATTTAATTTATACCGTTGAATTCCAAATATAAGCAGCTTTCAAATGATATATTACTCAACCCCTCTTTAAGAAATTTGGTGGTTAACGCCCCCCGCTTAAAGGAGCGACGTGAGAGTGCTTAAATCGGTCCTATAAAGTGTCTCCCTCAAAACAAAAATCGACATGTTCGGTTATTTTTTTGAAAAAAAAATTAGTTATCAAATAATCGACATTTGAAGTTTGCAATGATACACCCTGTATATAAATTAGGGAATTTCTTCGTCCCAAATTATCGTTTTCTTCTTAAATTTCTTTCGTTTTAAAGTTATTTTTGGTCAAATTTTAATAACTTTAATAACATACTTTTAGATGAATTTTTAAATTTTTGGCATAAAAATAAAGGAATTTCTTTTAATTTTACATATTTTTATACTTTTGTTACCTCTACTTTTGTATGTTGTACTTACCCACTATTTCTGCTTGCAATAAAGCAATTGTAGTAAATATTAAAAGGGCGACAAGAAATATGCTTAAATTAGACATCTTTATTTTCTTGTACCTAACTAATTGAATAGAGAAATTTTTGGTTTATTTATATTTTTTACTAGGCAGTCCTATGTCCTATCTTTATTTACATTGCATTTCCCCGACATTTTGGGCAAATAAATATTACTCACTATTTAAGTACTAATTTATTATTTTATATTTTATGGCATTTATATTTAAGTATACATTATAAAATGTTTAATTATTTAATTAATAGTAGTAAAAAAGTTAATTTCATAGAATTCTCTGTTGAATTTTTATATATTATGTTACTCTAAACTATAATTAATTAAGAATTTGAAAATAATGGTAATCTGTTTCGAAGATTCAATGGATTCTAATTAAAAGAGTACTTTCATCCCCATTCTCATTTTAGACTTTTCGCGCTGAAGACTGGGACAAGAATGTTAGAGGTATGGTACATTACGATTAAGTCAGAATTTTTATATCGCTGGTTTACTAGCCGCTGGTTACTGGCCAGCAAACACTGAAACGTTTGTATAATGTTTCATTTGTGTTTCAGTTCTGTGAGCATGAATCGTTTCACGCAAACTTTTATGCGATTTTCACATTTTATGTTTCTTTCATGTTTCATTATAATGTTAGCAAGAAACCATCTAATGTGTCTTTTGGGTTTCATACAATCATTTTCGAAATGTTTGCAATTGTTGTTTCTTCTATGTTAGAGTTCTGCACGTAACACGTTCGTAAGAACCATCGTCGATCGGTTGGTACACGCTGAACACCGGCTAATGTGATTGTGTATTTTACAAATGTTTTTTTTTTGTGGATGTGGATGTGTTTAAAACTGTTTTGGACTTTTTATGGTATTTTATGATTGTATGGCGGCTGACGTCAACACAGAGGTATCATCCGCGTACATAATATTCAGCTTTGTAATTTATGTTCAAAATGAACAATACCGTCCCCAAAATCTATCCCTTTGGAACACCCATTGTGACGGGAAGCATAGCTGATCTCAAATTCTTCGAGCATGTCTGTTAGATAAAGATTCAATATTCCCATGGGCATTGTTGGGAGTCGATCGTTTTCAGTACTTTTTCGTAGAACGCTGGCAACGACAGTTTGAGCATGATATCGAAATTGGACGATCAGATATCAGTAAACACCCCCTTCTTTAAAACAGGTTTGACTGATGTTAATTTTAGGCTATTGGGACATATCACCCAGTAAACAAAATGAGACATTGAAATAATATCTTATAAATGTTTCCTGGAAACATGGAAAGTTACCATGTTTAATACAATTGCGTTGCAGTAACGTTTCATAAACGGTTACATGTCGTAGCGCAATAACGTTGTCACGGAAACGTTTCAAGTTAAAAATTTCATAAATATTACAATGAAACGTTGATTAAACATATTTTTTACTCTGCTTTCAATTAAGCGATACTTTTAAATTCGAAGAAGGGTGGAAATTCATATTTTTAGCTAAAAATTCTAAAATCTACTTTTACTCCGAAATGAAGCACCGGAGCGACATACAATAAGAGTTAATTTTTTTTGAAAAAAAATGAGACTTTTATGGGGTTGTATCCAGTTGGAACTTCTTGTTTATCTTTTACTGCAAGAATCAAGTCTTTTATAATAAGTTTAAAATCCAAGGAAACAGCTTGAGATATCATTAAATCTATTATTATTTAGTTCTAAAACACTGAAATATGTGTAAACGGAGGATTAACAACATTGGATTATGTGTTTAGAGCATTATTACACTATACAGGGTGTACAAAAAGTTCGGAAACGCCAGTTTATTTTTAATATGATGCATTTTTCAAAAAAAATGTTTCAAACAGGGATTCTAACCGAACCGTTTTATTAACCGAAATTCGGTTAAAACCGTATTATTTGGACTATCCGTAGCCAAAACCGTTTTTAGAAATTTTTAAAACCGAAGCCACTTCTTAACTGATTTTTTACTAACCGATTTTTAACCGTTTTACTAAGCGGTTGTTAACCGCTTAACTATCGGTTTTACAATCAAAATTAAAAAACAATGGGTACCATACTTTTTTTAACCGTAACCGAAAACGTTTTTTTTTTCGGTTAACCGAAACCGTTTTTTGAAAATCACTTAAAAAAGTGATATTAATTGCTATCCCAAATCATCGTCAAATCGTTTACTTATATATAGTTTTTTTCCCATTTTTTTTTGGAGTGCTGAAGAATCTAGTAACCATCATTTTTATTTTGTTTTTGTGGTGTAAACATAGATGGTGTAAATCAAAATTATTAAAATAGGAAAAAGATTTCAATTTTCAGAAACTAGTTCACACCATAAAGACAATAAGTGAGGAGTACAATAGAAGAACCGGTCGCGTACATTTTTGGAAAAATTAAATTTTTCTGGGCTTGTGTCCAGATAATTAATAATTAATATTAACAACAAAAATAGAAGATTATCTTAAATTTTTTCAAATTGGTATAATTAACTTCACCTGTACACCTAAATTTTGAAGCTAATTATAATTTATTATTTTTTCAGTATTAAGTGATAATCTCATTCAATAATAAATTTCATTCATCAATTTTTAAATAATAACTAATCCATTATTAGTGTTTCAGTGGGGATTACCTGATTACCCTTAATCCTATTTTCTTGGTAATTTACTTGTAACTGATTTATCCCAGACAGGTCTATAAATTACCCCCACCCCTTTTCCTAAGGAATGATGAGGCTATAAATCTACAGCCAAAAGTAATAGATACCACATTTTACAAAGCGAGTTCGTGGTGTGAAAAGCAAATAATTTTTTATCTAAAATATCATGGAGCCTTCAATAAATAACCAAAATTCTCCAAAATTATCGAAAGAAGATGCAGATCCTTCAAAAATTGTATCCTACGAAGTGCAAGACAAGAATTTGGAAATGTTGGACTTGGATTACTCAACGCCCAAACGAAAGGGTGTCAAAATTCATGCCAAACAAATAATTATTAAGAAGATGAAGATATGTAATAGATTAAGGTGATAGGTAGTCAAATGTTGAAAAAAAACGACGTACTTATCTTTCATGAATTTTTTAAAGTATTTCGAATTGGAAAGTGAAAAAAATAAAGAAATACCAAACTAATGTAAGAATTTTACATTCATTTGCAATTTTTGTTATTTATGTATCTACAACTGTATTTGTGTAATTTTGCAAGAAAAACTTCAATATTTATGTTTTTATTTTTGCAAAACTACGCTTATATAAATCTAGATACATGAAAAACACAAATTGTATATACAAGTACAAGTCTTACTTAAGTTCGGTATTTTAATATTTTTTTTTGTTTCCAATTCGAAACACTTTAAAAAAAATTCGGGAAAGATAAAAACATCGGTTTTTCAATAAATGACTCCCTATCACCTTAAGAATTTAGTTAGTTTTTCTAAATTTATTTTGTATTTATTTTAAATTAATTTTAAACTTTGTATAAATTGTTTTTTGACGATAGTAAATATAGCTTTCAATTTTCAGAAACTAGTTCACACCACAAAGACAATATGTGAGGAGTACAATAGAAGAACCGGTTGGGTTCATTTTTTTGAAAATATTAGTTTTTACTGGGGTTGTTGTGAGTGGGTCTTTACACCGTAGTATAGGTCAAAAACACTCTTTAAAAAATTACTGATGGATTATAGGATAAAGATTATTTGTAAAAGAAATTAATTGTTATTTTCTAAAATAAGTGTATTTTGTACAAACTTTTTTTTTTATTATGGCATTTTTATATCTTTTTTTTTAAGATAACTAGATTATTATAACAAACAACAAAACTTATCGCAAATTACCAACAAACAATAAAATAACCATTTTCGGCGGAAACAGGGGTTGTGTACTGTTAATTAATAATTAATTAACAGCTTAGGAAAAAAATACAAGATTTTTTTGAATTTTTTCAAATTAGTCTAATTAACTTCACCTGTACACCTAAATTTTGAAGCTAATTATAATTTATTATTTTTCCAGTATTAAGTGATAATCTCATTTAAAAATAAATTTCATTCATAAATTTTTAAATAATGACTAATCCATTATTAGTGCTTCAGTGGAGATTACCTGATTACCCTTAATCCTATTTTCTTGGAAATTTACTTGTAACCGATTTATCCCAGACAGGTTTATAAACTACCCCCACCCCTTTTCCTAAGGGATGATGGGGCTATAAATCTACCACCAAAAGTAATAAATACCACATTTGCAAAGCGAGTTCGTGGTGTGATAAGAAAATAATTTTTTATCTAATATATCATGGAGCCTTCAGTAAATAACCAAAATTTTTTAAAGAAGATGGAGATCCTTCTAAAATTGTGACCAACGAAATGCATTTCAAGAATTTGGAAATGTTGGACCTTGATTACCCAACGCCCAAACGAAAGGGTGTCAAAATTCATGCAAAACAAATAATTATTAAGAAGAGGAAGATATGTAATAGAATAAGGATTTAGTTACTTCTTATATATTTTTTTGTACATATTATTTTTTGACGATTGTAAATATATTACATAATTATAGTTAATTTTATTTTTATTTATACATATATACTTAAACCCAAATCATCACTTGGAAAATATTGCTAAATTAATTTAAATTAAAAAAAATGAATAGGATTTTGACGAAGTTCGCTAAAAATTTCTGCTGGAGCTTTTTCAATTTTTTTTTGGAACACTAAAGAATCTAGTACCCATCATATTTTTAAATTTTTGTTTTGTGGTGTAAACATAGATGGTGTAAGAAAAAGCTTTCAATTTTTAGAAACTAATTTACACCACAAAGACAATAATTGAGGGGTCGAACACAAGAACCGTTCGAGTTCATTTTTTTGAAATAATAAGACTTCACTGCAGGAATTAACTCCATAATAAGTTTAAAATCAAAGGAAACAGCTTCAGATATCATTAAATCTATTATAATTTACTTCTAGAACCCTAGAATATGTGTAAACGGAGGATTAACAAGATCGAATTATGTGTAAAGGGACCTTTAGACTATTGTTGCACTATACAGGGTGTACAAACAGTTCGGCAACGCCAGTTTATTTTTAAAATGAGGCATTGTTGAAAAAAATGTTTTAAACAGGGATTCTAACCGAACCATTTTATTAACCGAAATTCGGTTAACACCGTTTTATTTGGACTATCCGTAACCGAAACCGTTTTTAGAAATTTTGAAAAACCGAAGCCAATTCTTAACTGATTTTTTACTAACCTATTTTTAACCCTTTTACTAGAGTGGATTTCATCTGAAGTGAACCTTTCCTGCGCCGCGAGCGCTTTTACCCGAGCGATTATTATTAAAACTAAATAATGTCGATTCATACATTACAGGAATTCAGATTAATTGAGAAACCTTAATTCTAGATGACCAGTCCATCATCACGTACATCAATCATAAACTAAGTTAATCTAAATATTCTTAAACATTGATTTCTGAGCAGGGTTCTCTTCAGATGAAAACCACTCTAACTGGTTTTTAACCGCTTAACTATCGGTTTTACAATCAAATTTAAAAAAAAATAGGTACCTCACTTTTTTAAACCGAAATCGCTTTTTTTCTTTGGTTAACCGAAACCGTTTTTTGAGATTTTGAAAAATCGTAACCGAAACCGTTTTTAAAAAAAATTATAATAACCAAAACCGTTTTGAAATTTTGAACGGTTAGAATCCCTGATGTAAACCCAAATCATCAGTTAGAAAATATATCTATATTAATTTTAATCAAAAAAATAAACACGATTTTGACGAATTTCGTTATAAATTACTGCTGGACTTTTTTCCAATTTTTTTGTAACACTAAAGAATCTAGTAGCTATCATTTTTTTAAATTTTTGTTTTTGTGGTGTAAACATAGATGGTGTAAATCAAAATTATTATAATAGGAAAAAGCTTTCAATTTTCAGAAAGTAGTTCACACTACAAAGACAAAGTGAGGAGTACAATAGAAGAACCTATCGCGTTTATTTTTTTGAAAAAAATTGATTTTTCTGTTGTGTCCAGTTATTTAATAATTAATTAACAACTTACGAAAAAATACAAGATTTTCTTGATTTTTTTCAATCTAGTATAATTAACATTACCTGTTCACCTAAATTTTGAAGCTAATTATTATTTATTATTTTTTCAGTATTAAGTGATAATCTCATTCAATAACAAATTATTATTATATTATTATAATAAATTTCATTCATCAATTTTTAAATAATAACTAATCCATTATTAGTGCTTCAGTGGGAATTAAGTGATTACCTTTAATCCTATTTTCTTGGTAATTTACTTGTAACCGATTTAACCCAGGCAGGAGTTAATTTATTTTAAATTAACGAAAACTTTTTAAAAACACTTTAATTTATTTTATTTAATTATTTATTTTACTTTTAATAAAACGTGTTAACAATTACGGAGCTGCTCAACAACTGATAAAAAGGTATTAGTTTCTTACATGTGTAACAAAAAAACTGATTAAGCAAAATATAAAAATGCAGCAAAGATACATGATATGTGTGCAATTATAATCTAAGCACTTTTTATTTAATAAATTATAACATATTAAGATATTTAACTCCTCCATCCTTAAAGGAAAGTCCGGGTCACAGGGCTCGAAGGGGTATATCATTCACGTTGAGGATTTCTTCTTGAGGGACCTGATGAACCTGAGTTTCTTTTTTCTTTCTTCTGATACAAACGAAAATTATTGCTATTATTGCAGCGAAGTAAAATAAAATGGACCATAAATTGGGAGATCTGGCAAAACTGATTTTATTTAATCTTGGGATAGTTTCTTGAATTTTTTGTGTATATTTTTGAAGATCGTCGAGTTGAAATTTTTCGAGATGTATTTCGTAATTTTTGTTGATCATCTTATCTTCTTTGAATTTTGAAATTTCTGGCAGTGGTACCATGGTTTTTTCTGGCATGAAGTTTTCGTCGTTCATGATTACAGTTTCTTCAACTTGAATTGAGCAGTGGTAAGGAATGGTGATCAAGTGAGTTCCCACGATGTTTTCAAATTTTTCTTGTTTGCAGTTCGACTTTAACTTCTTTGGGGTTGTTGCTATTAGTAACCATTGATTTGTTGACTCGATTTTCTGGATGACTAATTCTGGTAGCCGAAGTTGATGTAATTGACATGTTGAGTAGTTAGATTTCATATGAAGTAGTTGGATCTCGCACGGATTGTCTTCGTAAGATGATTTGATTAAATCGATTTTGGTGCACAAGTATTGTTTCGATTTTATCTTCTCGCAAGGTTCATTATTGTAAGCATAATACAGTCCACTCGTCAACAAATATTTGTTTTTTGGAATAATTGTTTTAAACAATTTATTTGCTTGCAAAGTAGGAATCGAATACAAATGAAAATAGTCATAATTTTCTGAATTTGTAATGGGAATTTCTAATAAAAATTTAATTTTGTTGTAAGAGGTATAACATTTGATTGAAATAATTTGTTCGTAAAAGTGAATGTTTTCAATTTCGATTGGTAAAGGTAATTGATGCCTCGATAACTTTGACTCTACTTTTTGTAATTCATAAAATAATTCGTGTGATTGAATTATCGACGGATGCAATGTGTTGATTTTGGCAAATGTGACAGAACTTTCGATTTCTTGTAAAACGTGTAGTAGAACATTAAAAATCGCTATCATTTGGTCAAAAATATTTTTCAGGTGATGAAAATTTTGAATTTGGGAGATCTTATCTTCGTCTTTTAATTGTAAGGCTTGTATTTGCAAAATACGTGATTTCAGTAATAATTCGTTATGCTGAATTGAGTTGACTGTTTCGTTAAATTTTTTTATCACTACTGTTGTTATTGAAGCTTGAGTTTTTATGGAGTCATGAAGGATGTGTTCGTTTGATTCTAATTTTGAAATTATATTGTCATATCGAACACCATCAGAAGCATCGAGATTGCCGGTGATAGTTTTGAAAATTGTTCCCATGCCGTTAATGAGGCCACGTTTACTTCTTTCTTGCTCGTTTTTTGTAGTAATTAAATTATTTAATTTATTGGCTGTAGTGTTAATAAGTAAGTTTAAAGATTTGTCATAATTTGAAATTTCTCTTTTATAGTTTGTATCATTTAAGTAGTTGTCGATCGAATTTAAAAGGTCGAGATGTTGATTTTGTAACTTAGATACTTCGGTGATTAGAGGGTTTAAATCATAATATCTTATTAAAGTGTAAGTTGATTGTTGAATTTTTGCGGTGCCCAATTTAAATGGAAGGATACCAGGGTTATTAGATAAATTACTGATAATGATTTCGTCTTGTCCGAGGACCAAGGGGAATCTGTAACAATAGTTATTAATTTAAAGATTGAAAGTGTAAGGTTGTTTGAGTGGGCGTTTTACGTGGTCAACGTGTATCTTTTTTAGCTGTCCGGGTTTATGGTGGTTTGCTATCTTTAGTGTATTTCTGTTTACGTTTTGAGCAGTTGTTGGGGTTAAAAATCGTTCAAAAGCTTTGTTTTCGTTGCTTGGCATTTTCTTGGGTCTGATTTCGTCGCCTAAAGAAAATGGGTTTGGTTCACGGTTTTCATTCAGTTTGAATATTAGTTTTTCTTTATTCTCTCTTAGATTTTCATTTAATTTTGAATATAAAAGTTTGGTGTTTTCTCGGTGATTTTGAATATAAGAATTCATTATTTTGGAATCGATATTTATATCGAATGGGTTTTTATTTTGGATGTGGCCTGAGATGATTTCGAATGGGGTTAATTTCGTACTTGAATGAATCGTGTTGTTGTAGGCATTTATAGCGTATCTTATCTTTTTGGAGATGTGGTTGGTTTTGTTTTCGGGTATGGTGTTGATTAAACGAATGTGTTCATTTAGGGTGCTATGAAGTCGTTCTATTAAGCCATTTGAATTTGGGTGATACACTGATGTTAGGTGAAATTCGATTTTATGAATGTTCATAAATTCGCGGAAAACTCTGTTTTCGAATTCGGTACCATTATCGGTAATAATTAAATTCGGTGTACCGTGATGGGAAAAGAAATTAGTCAGAGAATCTAGGATTTCAACGCTATTGAGGCTAGTTACATGGTATGCTTGAGCATACTTAGAAAAAGCATCTATTATAGTTAAAAATTTTCCTTTTTCAATTGTGTACGTATCCATGTGGAGAATTTCAAAAGGTCGGCTAGGAGTTGGTGTGACATTATAATAAGATTTTATTGGTTTCCTATCATACTTGCATCTGTTGCAGGGTTCGCAATTATTGATGTAAGTTGTTATGGATGCTCGCATTTTAGGCCAGTAATAGATTTCACTAATTCGTTTTTCTGTCTCTTCTATACCACGATGATTAGTTTTACCTTCGTGATATTTTGTGATAATTTCAATTTTGTCAATATCTCTTGTAACATTTTCGCGTTTTTGAGTACATCTTATAAAATTTAGGCTGGGCCATTTAAAATTAATTCGTACAACTTCTGAAAATTTTTTGTAAGTTTCGTCCTGTTCGAAATATAAATGATAAGGTACTTTGGGTGCTACGTATGTTTTAATAAAATTAGTAACATCTTGTTCGAAATTATTAGTACTGATTTGTAATTGTACAATAAACTTTTGACCGTCAAATATTGTGGTAAATTTTGGCTTGGAAGGTTCATAGTTTACTTCTAATATGAAAATTTGATTTTTATATTTATTGATTATATGGTCTAAAATGGGGATTCCAACAACGGGGTTTTCTGAGTCTGAATGTACTGTATCTGTACCGGGATTGATGTCATTTTCAAGTTCTTTCATAATTTCGTTTAATTTTTGCGCTTCGTTATCAACGTTTACGAATAAAGATTCATCTTCTAAACATCTTTCGACTAATTCGTCAAGTTCGTTAAGTGCATGAATTTCTATTCGAGAAAGGGCGTCTGCGTTAGTGTTGTGTTTACCCTTTTTGTAAATGATTTTGTAATCAAATTCTTCTAGTTTGAGGCGCCAGCGTGTTAATTTTGAATTTGGTTCTTTAAGTCCAAAAAGCCATTCTAAAGGTTTATGGTCAGTAATTATGTTAAACTTACGACCAAAGAGATAGGGTCTGAAATATTTTGTAGCCCAAACAATTGCAAGGAGTTCCTTTTCAGTTGTACTATATTTTTGTTCGGTGTCATTTAAAGTACGCGAGGCGTAAGCGATAGGAAGATCTTCGCCAATTTTGCCTTGAGAAAGGATTGCACCAAGGGCAACATTAGAAGCGTCTGTTGTAAGGTTGAATGTTTTCGAGAAATCAGGATATTTTAGAATAGGGTCGTTCATCAAAATGTTTTTACATGTTTCAAAGCATTTTACAAATTCATCGGTGTGTTCAATTTTTCTTCCCTTTTTTAGGCATAGTGTAAGTGGTTTAGTGAGTTTAGCGAAGTTGTTTATAAATTTTCGGTAATATCCGAGAAGGCCTAAAAATCCTCTTATTTCTTTAATTGATTTAGGGATTGGAAAATTTTGAATAGCATAAATTTTGTCCGGATTGGGTTTAACGCCATCAGGAGTAATAATATGACCAAGATAGGCAACTTCCTTTTTTAGGAACTCTGATTTATCGAGTTGGATTTTGAAATTGCTTTTACGTAGACGATTAAAAACTTCTCTGAGCCTTTCTAAGTGTTCTTGAAGAGATGTTGAATAGACGATTATATCATCTAGGTAGACAAGACACTTTTCGTTTTGGACACCTCGGAGGATGTTATCCATCACTCTCTGAAAGGTCGCAGGAGAATTTTTTAAACCAAATGGCATACGGGTAAATTCGTAGTGGCCATTTTCGGTATTGAAAGCGGTTTTTGCAATGTCCTCTGGGTGCATCTCGATTTGGTGAAACCCACTAGCAAGATCGAGTGTAGTGAAGTATTGGCATCTACCAAGTTTATCGAGTATGTCCGAGATATTAGGAAGGGGGTATTTGTCGTCAATTGTTTTTTCGTTTAATTTTCGGTAGTCGATGACTACTCTCCACTTCTGTTTTCCAGTTGCATCCAACTTTTTTGGAACTATCCAAATTGGGGATGACCAGGGAGAATTACTCGGTCTTATGATATTTTGGTCAAGCATGGTCTTAATTTGTATTTGTACTTCGTCTTTATGGACGAAGGGATAACGGTACGTTTTAGTGTAAATTGGTATTTCATCCGATGTCCTAATCTGATGTTTGATTTCATTGGAAAACGACAAAGGAGTGTTATCTCTGTAAAAGATGTCAGAATATTCCTCGCATAATTTGATGATGTGAGTCTGTTCCTCGGGGTTTAAGTGGTCTACACGAATTTTGGAAAAATCTAAAAGAGGATTCATTTCATTGGGTAATGAATTGAAATGATTTACTTCGATTTTGTTACTTTCGGATTCGAATGTTTCTACTTCGAGAGGTTTGTTGAAGGTTAAATTAATTAATTCGGTGGTGTAATTAATTATTGTTGTAATTGCTTGGTTCTTCTTAGCAATACTTAAACTTTCGGGGATTTCACAATTTTGAATTTTTTGATATGGAATAATGATTGGACCATCTTTTTGTGTTACAGGAATTTTTATCACTTTTTCTATCCTTGGTTCAATTTGAATTTGACAGACGGGATTGCTTTGAGATGTTTCATAATGTATGGGGATTTTCGCATATGGTGTAATAATTACTGAATTTTTAAAATCTAATTGAGCTTCTAAGTCTTTTATCATTTCTAAACCTATCAGTCCGTCGAATTTGTCGTGAAACTTAAAAAGGTGGAATTTAACAAATTTTTCGTATGGTACTTTAAATATGTCGGGGCTGTGTAAGGTGAGACTGTGTTTATGAGAAGATGTTTGAAAAATGGATTGAACTTGAAATGGGTCTTCTTTGATTAAATTTGGAAAAAGTTTAAATGCTAATTCTGGGTTCATGAAACTGCGATTGGATCCTGTATCTAACATAAATTTCAAATTGTATTTCGGGAATATTATGTAAGGAAGTTCTTTTGTTTTTACGTTATTAATTTCGGCTATATCGAGGTAAGATTTTGAGGCGGTATTTGAAAATTTTCATCTGAGTTATCTTGTTCAGATGAGTTTTCCTCGTGATAGTATTCATGTTCTGGTTCTTGGAAGCTTTCCTCATAAAATTGAGAGTGTTGGGGGAAACTTTCATTTTCGTAATAATTTGCGTCATAAGTTGCGTTTTGCTCGGGTACGTCTTGTGATATTACATTATACATGCCCTGAGTAGATCTATTTTGAGGGTTAAAGCGATTGAGTTTATTGAAATTAGGGGTTCTTGAAGAAGAAGTATCCATTGGTGTTGGTTTGGGTATAAAAGGTCTGTTTACGGTGCGTGCAGAACTAGTATCCATAGGTGTTGGTTTAGGTGAAAATGATCTAGTTACACCTGGTTGGAACGCATTATGAGAGTAATTTGGTCTCATATTTTGTGCAAAATTTGGTCGATTAGTATGTTGAAAATTACGCATTCCTAAATTATTAGAATGGTGAAACGGCTGACGTTGTGTATTGAAATTGGGAAAATTGTGAGCGTTAAATTGAAATTTATTGGGGAGAAAATTATTCGCATTACTTTGAGAAAATTTTGGTTTATTATTTGCTTGAATTTGAGGGGTATTATTTCTAGAAAAATTGCCGTTTTGATAATAGCGTATATTACCTTCTTCATTTATGAATTGCATTGCTTGCAACATCGAATTTGGTCGCATGCATCTAATTGTAGAACCTAAAGGTTCCTTGAGGCCAGAAAGGAATGTTTTTAAAGTTATATTTGCGTATTGTTCGCGTTTTAAAATTTTAGCGGCTTCGTTTGCTTCGTGGATATCGATGTAACAACATATTACATTTAAAAGTTGTAAACAACGTTCATGATAATCGTGAGGCGATTCGTTCTGAAACTGTCTTAACATGACAAGATCTCTGTTAAGGCAAGCTTCATCACGTTGGTCTGCAAAATTTCGGTAAAGAATATCTTTTAACTCTGCCCAATTCGTAACGTTTTGAATGTTTACTACAAGTTTGGCTTTACCTGTTAATTTACTAATTAAGCTTTGAGTTATGTAAATGTTTTGAAAATTATTTAGGTTTACTCTGTCATAAAAGGTATTTACTAATTTTTCACTTATTGAAATGAACCTAGAGAGTTCATTCGGATTTCCATCGAACTCTGGAATACATTTAAGATATTCTGGTGAAAATCTTTGTTCAGGCACAAGAAGAGCTTGCGCTTGAGCCTGAGCTTGGGCTTGAGCCTGAGCTTGAGCTTGGGCTTGATCTTGAGACATGTTATCGTTATCGACTGTATCAATTACTAATCTAGGTGGTCTTAATTGAAAATTACGATTAGGAGAATATGGTGCTTCTCGTCTTGTACTATTTGTAAATGATTTTAAACTATTATTTGTTGACATGTGAAAAAGTATCGACTTACACTAATGTTATCCAAATCATTTGCTTGCTACAAATCGGTCCTTAAATCCTATGAGTGGAATCTGTCTGGGCGGCGATGAGTGTCCGGTCCTGTCCAAATTCTCTGCTCGTGAGTTGAAGCGATTTCGTCTTCACTCCGTCTTCAATATTAACTTGAAGATTTATTTCCGAATTGGCCAATTAATCGTTGAAACGAAAGATACGCGCCGATTTTTCGATTTTTAGAAAATTTCGGTGTACTTTGGCCAATCCTACCGACTGCGCCAGTTAATTTATTTTAAATTAACGAAAACTTTTTAAAAACACTTTAATTTATTTTATTTAATTATTTATTTTACTTTTAATAAAACGTGTTAACAATTACGGAGCTGCTCAACAACTGATAAAAAGGTATTAGTTTCTTACATGTGTAACAAAAAAACTGATTAAGCAAAATATAAAAATGCAGCAAAGATACATGATATGTGTGCAATTATAATCTAAGCACTTTTTATTTAATAAATTATAACATATTAAGATATTTAACTCAGGTTTATAAACTACCCCCACCCCTTTTCCTAAGGGATGATAGGGCTATAAATCTACAACCAAAAATTAATAGATTTTGCAGAGCGAGTTCGTGGTGTGCCAAGAAAATAATTTTTTATCTAATATATCATGGAGCCTTCAGTAAATAATCAAAATTCTCCAAAATTATCAAAAGAAGATGGAGATCCTTCAAAAATTATATCCTACGAAGTGCAAGACAAGAATTTGGAAATGTTGGACCTTGATTACCCAACGCCAAAACGAAAGGGTGTCAAAATTCATGCCAAACAAATAATTATTAAGAAGAGGAAGATATGTAATAGATTAAGGATTTAACAGTAGTGTAGAAAGGAAATTCCGTATATACGGAATATACGGAATTTCCTTTCTACACTACTGTTAAACAATTATCCAAATCCCCTGCAAGTTTTTCTTCTACTTCTGATTAAGGATTTAGTTATATTTTTGTATTTATTTTAAATTAATTTTCAACTTTGTACGAATTATTTTTTGACGATTGTAAATATATTACATAATTATAGTTTATTTTATTTTTATTTATACAGGGTTTCCCAAAAGTCCCGGGACGGAGCTATAGCTTTTGATCGAGTGAAAAAAAATAAATGAAAATTTGGGTATACCTACAGAGTAATAAAAACTATATTTCAAGTTGGTTCACAACTTTCTTGCACTTTGGGGGTGTTCTAGGGGATGGCCACCCAAACATTTTTAAATAGCAACCTATTGAGTTTCACGTCATTTTAAAGGTAATGAAAAAAGAAACGCATCGGCCTAAAACAAAAGCCAAAATTTTAATTCTTTTAAGAGTTATAAGTGATCGAGAACAACTGATTTAAAGTTTTTGCATTACTATTTAATTTTGATTTTATAACAGATGTTCAAATTGTCGCCCTTCTTCGGTCTCGCAAAGACCCAAACGGTTATAAATGGAATTTTGAACCATCAAGAGCATATCCCTAATGATATTTGTAGTCTCTTCTAGTATGAGATCTATCAAATAATTTATTGTTTCTGGTTTTGTTGCATATACTCTATTCTTTAGAAACGCCCAGTGGAAAAAATCAAGAGGTGTTAGATCAGGAGATCGCGGCGGCCACTTAATTTCACCTCTTCTGCTAATCCAACGGTTTGGAAACGTGCGGCTTAGAAAGTCTCGGACTGCGCGAGTATAATGTGGGGGAGCACAATCTTGTTGAAACCACTTATTGTTAATGCCATCAGTGCATACGGCACGTATACTTGGAACCACTTGATTTTCTAACAGTTCCAGATATTTATTTCCGTCTAAATTTCCATTAATAAAAAATGGACCAATTATATTCAACCCCAAAATTCCACCCCATACATTAATTTTCTGCGGTCTCTGTGTATGATGTTCTCTCATTATACGTGGATTTTCGTCTGACCAATAACGACAATTGTGCCTATTGACCTTACCTTTCAAGTAGAAAGTAGATTCATCGGAGAAAACAACACTTAAGAGAACATTTCTGTAAACATCATATTTTTCACGTATTATTTCATAGAATTGCACCCTTCTATCGAAGTCATCTTCGTTCAATTCATGAACTAGGTGGAACTTATATGGAAATTTTTTATTTTCTTGTAAAATCCTGTGGACAGAGCTTTTACCAATTTCATGTACAGTTGCTCCCTGCTCAAAGTAGGACAAAAGTAATCACGATCGCGTATTCTTTGTCCTACTTCAAGCTGGGAGCAACTTTACCTGACTCGCTTTTAATAAGGAACTTGTAGGTTCTCCAAAAAAACAGAAGTACCTCTTCGGTTTTTTCTGGAATTGTTGCCGATTTTGGTCTTCTAGAAATCTGCGGGCAGTTCTTTCGACTGTTGATTTGGAAATTGGAGGTCGTTGATCAAAATAATCATTAAACACGTGCCGCACTTCATCTTAAGATCTTGTTCTGTCCCCAAAGCCACGAATCATTAAAAGAGTAATTCTTTCTGTTTCCGTAAGTTTTTGGCCTATTTTACAGTTTTTTATTAAAAATAGCAATTATTTTAGAAAATAAGTCCAGTATAAGTAAACAACTAAAGAAGGTAACTAATACGTAGGCGCAAATTTAACACAACACTTCAATTACGATTGAAATAAAATTTATTTAATTTGGATGCCTGAGACAACATGTGTTGGGTTTGGTTGGCATTATTTGAAAAGGAATTGTTCAAAATTTATTTCTTTTAGTAATACAGGCTATCGTATTTTTAAAATAACATTCTTACAATGTTTTAATGAAAAATTTTAAAACATCATATTTTAACATTCGGTAGATACTTATTCACTTATAATTCTTGAAAGAATTAAGTAGTCAACTTTTGGTTTATGGCAATGCGTTTCTTTTTTCATTATCTTTAAAATAAGGTGAAACTCAATAGGGGTTGCTATTTAAAAATGTTGAGGTGGCCATCCCCTAGGACACCCCCAAAGTGCAACAAAGTTGTGATCCATCTCGTAATGTAGTTTTTATTACTCTGTAGGTATACCCAAATTTTCATTTATTTTTTTTCACTCGTTCAAAAGTTATAGCTCCGTCCCGGGACTTTTGGGAAGCCCTGTATATACTTAACCCCAAATAATCACTTCGAAAATATTTCTAAATTAATTAATATGTGATAGATCCATCTAAAAATTAATTAATTAATAATTAGTATTAAAATAAAAATCTCACTCTATTTTAAAGATATTTAATAAGCAAGAACGTTTTCATCAACCAATGCTGACATTATTTTAATACCATTGATTCCTCGTGATACTACAACCTTACCTGAGGATATATTATGAACTGTAGATATGATCTGAAAAGATTGGCAGCAGAAGGATCCAAACCAACATAGCTCAAAATCGGTAATAAGACTTCATGACTGATATTGTCAAATGCTCTAGAAAAATCAAGTAGTACCAATATGGTAAGTTTATTTTGATCACAATTTCTTATGAAGATGTCAGTAACATCAAGTAAATCTGTGGCACAACTATGTGACTTTCTAAAGCCGGACTTGAATGTGGGCAAGATATTGATTTTATTTAAATATTCCAATAGCTGACATTCAATAGATTTCTCAAATATCTTTTAGAGGGTAGTTAAAATGCTGATAGGCCTAAGGTCATTATAGGTTTCAATCTTAGATTTTTTAGGTATTGGAATGATTAATGCATCTTTCCAGGCATTAGGATATACCGAAATTTTTAAGCAACAATAATTAAGAATGTGAACTAAATAAGGTAATACAAAAGGTGTAGAGAGTTTCAAAATCTTAGAACTCAACCCACCAACTCCAGGTCTACCATCCTTTAAGTTTGATATTATTCGTAGAATTTCTATTTCAGTGATATCATTAAATTTAAATCTCTGGTCATTTATAAAATTATTATTATAGAAATTTTAAGCGAGGTGGGAACTATTAGTATTATTAGAGCTATCAGAATTAACAAAATGGGTGTTAATGGTGTTAATGTCCATATTTTGTAAATTAAAAGAATCTCTATTTTTATAATTGACATTCAAGCTTCTTATTAAATTCCAGAATGTTTTAGATGGAGCATTGCAAAATTTGTTTTCAGTAAAAGCTCGCTTTGCAAGACTAGTAGAATTTCGTAGGCTTTTATAATAGTCCCAGTGTAGTGGATTTTTGGATTTCTTAAACCTTTTTAGAGCTTTATCCCTTAATGTCATCATGTCTTTTATGGTTTGAGTTAACCAGGGTTCATTATTACGTGTAAATCTGGAAGTTTTTAAAGGAGCATGAACATCAAAAACGTCTAAAATAAGTCACCATATCGTTGATATTCTCAATTTGTTAAAGTGCGTTGAAATGTGAGTTTTCCAATTGCATTTTAAACTGATCGTAGTTAAATCGCTTGTAATCGCTTGTAATCTCTGTAAGTTCTTATATTCATTTCAGAAGCATTTTCAGAGTTGAGGTTAATGTTGTAACTGATTAGATCATGATCTGAGTATTCATTGAGGTTTATTGCACTAATTTGATAATTTTCACGTATTGTAGTCATTCCGAGATAATTCCTTGTAATAAACATTCATTTCTTTTTCAGCTCCCTCTTCATAATTTGGACTATAAATACTGTAACATCTTATGTTAGCATCAACAACATCTTTGAATGTTACCAACTTTTTCAAAACGTGAAAAAACCCCAATTAATGATAAAGCTGCTAATTGGTAACTAAAATAGCAGTGAATGATAAAAACTTATCAACCATTTTCCTAAATAATGCGGTATGACCATTTTTAAATTCCCTGCGGTAAAAATTGATATAACCAAAGTAGTCATAACACCTTTATCTTTTTTAAAAACATGCACGAAAAATACAATTATTAGAATTAAGCACAAAATTAATATAATCCATACTTTTAATTGCAAAGGTTGCAGTAAAAAGATTCATAAAGGTAGTAATTGAGATTTTGGTACTATTAATTGTGTAGCAGCTTGTTGAAAAGTGTAAGGAACATCTAAAGAAAGACGATTTATATCATAAGCCCAAAAGGCTCCAACAATCACATTTAGTTTCAACTTTATAATTTCATTAATTAACAAGAACCAACTTTTAATTCCATTCCTTTTCAATTAGTTTTTATGATATAATATTAGCCTTAGACAGTCATAATCATAAACTTGAATAAATTTTTAGAGAGAAGGAAATTAAAAATACCATCACAAAAATATCTTTTTTTAAATTATTTAATAAAAACCTCTAATAAAAAACAAGTAGAGGAAATAGAAATTCCAAAAAAATATAAATAAAACGCAGCTTGAGCTTTCTCCAAATCTAATTTTTTATGCAATTTAAAATCATAGCTTATAAATTCGGTATAATAGCTACCCATTTTAACTAGATGAGTAAAATTTTTGTTCAATTCTATTTGAAACCATTTACTAATTAAACCATGTTCGATAAATCTCATAATTTGTTTATTAAAAATCTTGGTGTAAGGAGAATTTTTGTTTAAACCAATCGCAAGTGGGTTATTACTAATTATTTCATTTAAAACCTTCAATTCCTTTTGGTTACTTTTATACGAGTAAACCATCATCACAAATTTATTAAAAACCACATCAGCGTAGCTACAAGCTTTTTCTGGGAGCACAAAACTTAGATCTTTATAAATATAATTGCGTGCCAATTCCTTGAAGTAAACATTAATTTCTTTTTCAACTTCCTCCTTATAATTTGGAACATAAATGCTGTAACATCTTATGTTAGCATCAACAACATCTTTGAATGTAAGCAACTTTTTTTCAAAACGTGGTAAAACCCCAATTGTTGATAAACCTGCCGAATACTCAGTGGTAACTAAAATAGCAGTGAATGATAAAAAAGTTATCAACCATCTTTCCAAATAATGCGGTATGGCAATTTTTAAACTCCCTGAAGTAAAAATTGATATAACCAAAATTATCATGGCACCTTTATCTTTTTTAAAAACAAGCACGAAAAATACAATTATTATAATTAAGCACAAAATTAATAAAATCCATACTTTTAACTGTAATGGTTGCAATAAAAAACTTGATAAAGGTAATAACTCAGATTTTGGTACTATTAATTGTGTAGCAGTTTGTTCAAAAGAGTAAGAAGCGTCTAAAGAAAATCGATAGATATCATAAATCCAAAATGCTCCAACAACCACATTAAGTTTTAAGTTTTTAGTTTCATTCATTAACAAGAACCAACTTTTAGTTTCATATTCGAAAAACTCGTACGGCCAAGCTTTTCCAGTGTGCATTAAAATTTCATACTCAATTCCTGAATAACCTCCAGATTTTTCAAAAGTGAAAAATGGTTTATCACTAAATGACCCCACTTTAATAGTGGTGTTAAAAAATTTTGGAATCCATTGAGTTTTTTTAAAGAAGCTTTGGTAATTATCAGATTTTGTGATTGTTATGTTTGTAATATAGTTTTGGGGTAATTTAAAATTTGTGATGTTTTTTTCACCCAAATTTAAGATAAATAATTCTAGGGCGTGATTATCAGTTTTTTCGAAAATGTGACTTATGTCTTCCTTATCATCGTATTTTATAATCAAAATTCTTCTATGTGGTAAAAAATTGTACATGTTATTAAAATAATTGATGAGTGTTGTAGAATTTTGTTGGATAAAAATATAACCAGTAGGTTTACAATGAAATTCAAAATTACTTCTTGCCAAAATTACTAAATTGGCTTTTGATATAAAACCTTCTAAATCGTTGGTAAAATCACTGTAATAATATAAACAGGTGGGTTTTATAAAAATTTTCTTCAATATTACATCCAAGTTATTATTATCGTAAGTAATTTTTCCATCCGTCACTAGAAAAATGGAAAATAGCATAAAGACGTTGAGTTTATTCATTATTTTATTAATTCATCGATATATCTTGAGTTTCAAAAAGATATTGCTCGTAATCTGTTGTAGAGTTTACTAATTTATCAAAAGACAAAATACTGAACCCTCTTGTTGAAACGATTTATTACAACCAATTACAACCTATGATTACAGCTACTATTTGTATTCTAAACAACAATTATATTCCATAGCAACAATAACACATGAATCGTTAGGAGTGTCTAAATTATTTTTAAAGATTTTTTCTAAATATTTATAACATTCCCAACACTTCCACTTAAATATTGCAAAAATTGCAACTCATTGAACAATTTCTAAAGACTTCTTTCAAAAAATTGAATAAATTGTCAATGCCATTTTGACAATTCCCGACAATTAGTCCATCATCAACATACAGAGTGCTGGAAAATTCGTGGACCAACGCAATGGTGCGATGTTGAAGAACTCTTAGAGAACAAGGGAAAAATAATTTCCAACAACAACATCTCAATTTAGCTAATTTATATCATTATAATGTCAACTTTATAATATAATAATTGGTATAATAAATAGAGGTTCATTAGTAAAAGTGATATGAATTATTTACTCATAAAAGTCAATTTATTCAATTCAATTACCCTTACTTATTAATTGCTATGAGACTGATTTTTACCATTCATTAACATGTACTGAGTACTGACCAAAAATAAAAGTATTATGATTAGAAATAGTTTTTCTCTTTAATCTTGACTTTTAAAATGATTTTCTTAAAACAGATTAGTTTTAAACAAAATTTTGGAAATGTCCTTTAATATAAATTCATATATCCATAAGGCACGAGTTTAAATTATTAAAATGAAATTTCACTAAAATCTGAACTGGGGTTGTGACAAGGTATTTTTTGAATGAAAGAAGGTTTGCGAACGTGGTAAAGTTTAACCCAAATTATTTGGACCGAAGGGTTAAATTGACAGAGTTTCCTCTTGTATGCTGGAAGTTTACCTGTAGTTACACTTTTATATCAACAGAAAGTTGCAAAATAAATTTATTTAATAAAATCTTCAAGAATACGCTTTGTTTTTCAGGTTCCTAAGATTATTAACGGAATAAGAGGAGTAGTAACCACATCCTTAAATTGCCCTACTTCTTCTCAAATCATAATGGCAACCTTGTAGAGTACTCGGTGGTGATCAAAATCGCAGCAAATCCAAGAAACATCCATAGTAAAAATTAAAACGATCAAAAGTACACACGTTTTTTTCTAATCCAAAAATTGGTTTCAAAAATAAATTGAGGAAAATAAGGATTAGTATTATTTATTAGTAAAAGGCTTAGATTGAAGTAGAAAAGTGTTTGTATGAAATACTTGCTTCTAAATAAACTCACCGAATCTCAAAATAATCCCAATTTGAGAAGATAAGTACATGAAGTTAAGTGAAAACTAATGCCTTCTCGATCCGAATTTTAACGTTTGTAGTCACAGAGTTAAAAAATACATTGTTTTTCTATGTGTAATAAAATTTGATATTCCAGATACTCATATTTTCGAAAGTAAAAAAGGGATGACTGATATGAATGGATTTAATTTAATGGTAACAATCTTCCAGTTTTCTGAATAAATTAATATTAGCTTTATCAAAAATAAAGAAGTAGGTTATGTTTTATAGATGTAAAAATAAATAAATTGTACTTTGTACAGCATCAAACTAAACAGTTCTTCACTGAACTCTAGCTAGTTCACAGATGACTTTTGAGGTGAATCCCAAAAAGATGCTGACAATGTAGAATTAAAAATAAACAGAAGTACTTTCTTTAAACTCCAAACGGCATAAAAGACGCTAATTTAAAAAGTAATGCTAAAGTGATAAAATTAGGCGAAAATTGCTCCGATCTCGATGGAAACTTGTAAATTCTTAAAGATCTATTTAAGGAAAAAAATGCTGAAAGTTGCCCAATTGATGTCAATGCATTTAATATTTAATAATAATTTGGTAAATATTACAAAGGATTTGGCCAAAGAACTATCAAATATGAATGATAATCAAATAAATTTACTTGTTAAAAATTGTTTAATTTTGAGTGTAATATTTACAGTTTGTTATGCAATAAATTTGGTCAAGAAAAGTAGAAGGTAAAGATCTATTAATTCCTCACTTAACTTAACTTGAAATTATTGTTATTCCAAAAATATCTATAGTCATATAATTCTAGGGCGTGATTATCAGTTTTTATGAAAATATCACTTATGTTTTCTTTATCATCGTATTTTATGATAAAAATTCTTGTTGGTAGAAAATTGTACATGTTATTAAAATAACTGGTGAGTGCTGTAGTATTTTCTGGTATAAAAATATAACCTGTAGGTTTACAATTAAACTGTTTGACTTCAAAATTATTTTTTACCAAAATTACTAAATTGGCTTTTGATATGAAGTTTTCTAAGGTGTTGGTAAAATCACTGTAGTAGTATAAGCAGGTGGGATTAATCAAAATTTTCTTTAATATTACATCCACGTTATTATAATTGTAAATAATTTTTCCATTCGTCACTAGAAAAATGCAAAATAGAATAAAAGTGTTGGGTTTGTTCATTATTTTATTCATCGATATGTTCTGAGTTAAAAAAAAATGCCTGTAGTTCGTATAATAAAAACTAAGTTTTTAAGTACATTAAAAAAGCTTGTAATAAGTACAAAACTATTAGTTGATTATTTAGAAGTTCATTAGGAAAGTGTGAATTATTTACTCATAAATTTCAAATTATTCCAAGATATTTATTACCTTTAACTAATATTTAGGTAATTACAATGCGTTGTCCCCATACTTACACCTAATGTAAAATAAACATTTTCTTCACTGAACATTAGTTGGTTCACAATATGACCTTAGAGATACAGGGTGTTCCTTTTAAAAGGAGCCACCCTAAATAACTCTCAAAAAAATAATTAATTGTAAAAATGCCTTGACAGGTCGATTTTTAACTTCAGGGGGACATATTTTTACGACAAAATAAGAATGGTAATTGCAACCCCCTTCCCTACGAAGCCACCCTTTCAATTTATTTAAATGGGAATAGCGGTCGCTTGATACATCATTTGAAAGCATTTTTTGCCCTGATAATGGTAGTCATATTTTTTTTGGAAACTTTTTAATTACTAACCTACCTAGAAATTGAAATAAAGTTCTTAATAATGGTATTATTTATGTACTTTTAAATTACTTTTGGATAAATTGTTAAGTTTTGACCAGTGCTCCAACTTAACAAAAGCTAATTATTTATAATTATTGAAAAATAAATCAGTTACCATATTTTTTATATTCTTTTTGTGATAAATTACTTTTTACTTTTCTCTTTTATCGTGTCCTGTAAATGACTCAATTAAAATAGGGCCAAAACAAATCTTATTTTTATTTTCCGAATAATTAGACCTTTAAAATGATGCGTCACTCGACCCCCATTCCCATTTGAAATAATCAAAGGGGCGGCCCTGTGGGGTAGGGGTTGCAAAGACAACTTTAATTTCATTGTAAATAGATGTCCCCCTGAAAATAAAAACTGACCTGTCACGGCATTTTTATATTATATTATTTTTGGGAGAGTTATTTAGGGTGGCTCCTTTTAAAATGAACACCCTGTATGTAAAACGCAGCTTGAGCTTTTTCCAAGTTCAATTTCTTATGCAACTTAAAATCATAACTTATATGTTCTGTAAAAAAGCTACTCATTTTAAGTAAACGGGCAAACGAAAGGAAATTGGTCGGTTCTTGGTATTCCTTAAAGAAAAATAATTAGAGTAACTTATTAATTATAGTCGTTGATGAATTTTTAGAGGAAAGGAAAGTAAAAATGCAATCTTTAATAGTAGTTTAACCAACTTGTTGGTTAATAAAGGCGTTTAATAAACGAACGTTTTTAATGCTTGATATTGAAATTCACTTGATATTTGTGGTTTTGGTCATATTTTTTTTCCATTGAAGCTGTTTTAAAATTTTTTTGGTACACAGAAGAGTCTTGTGGCTACCAATTTCTTCTTTTTTTTGTTTTGGTAAGTCAAACCAAATAATCATACGGCTTTACTTTACAAAAAATGTTCGCTTAGCGGCGTTTTAAAACATTCTAAAAAACTAATTAAAATAATATTTTTTTCCAACGCTAGAAATAAGTTAAGATATAAACAAAGACTTTGATGTTGCGTTTTTTTGTTTTAAATATATTTTTACTACTATTTACAGTATCCCAAAAATTAATTAAAATTTTAAGAAATTTTTAGGATGCTGTAAAAAATTTAAATAATTTTAAGATATCCCTGAAAAAAAGAGTTACGAAAATTGTGCCAATTTCAGAATATACTGTAATATAATTTAGGGGTTTTAAGATGTCAGGGAATCTACAGAAAATGAAAAATATTTTGTATCGATTGCTGAAATCGATTTCTTTGTTTTAAATTGAAATTGTATTGGTACTAAATTTCTGGGAACCCTCATACAAAACATTTCAGGAACATATACATTATAATATAAAGAAGACATGTCCTTAATTTCAGTTATAATGTCTTTAATGTCTTGCATGTTAATTTCAATTACTAAGTAATTAACGGATGACCACACAATATATCATTATCTTTTAACATTACTTCTCCACTTTCAGTTCGATACAATAAAACATCTTCTTCTTTGTTGTAAATTTAAATATTTATCAAAATTTTTAGGATCAACATTTTCCAAAAGTTTGGGACATTTAATTTCTAAGACTCTTACAATTTTATTCTCATTTAAAACTAGTCCGTCAGCACTACATGCTAAATGCGGTTAATTTTTATTAACTGAGAGTCCCACCTCAACGATTTTTTCATTTTGATCAATATTTTGTTTGTACACATTTCTGGCATTTGGTTCATTTTTAATGACATATTCCATTGCAGCTGTTCTGGGAAACGTTACTGAGTTATACATATGGCGCTTAAATAAGTTAAGTTTTGCTGAATCACTTTTCAGAATCAAAAAAGTTTTAACCTCAGAGGCAGTTATGTAGTAGCTTCTTGCACGAAGCCACTCAGAAGAACCTTGACTAGTGCACACTTGAAAGGGATTATCCAAAACCGAATTCAAAAATACTCTACAAATTGTTTACATTGTATATGTAATACATTGATTTCACTGGTATCATAAGAAAAATCGTCATATTTCAATGCAAACATTTTGTAAAACATACAAGAATAATCATTCATTTGCAGATCAGCTATAAATGAATTGGTTAAATTGTTGTCCCTGGTTCTTATATAGGTTTCGGGCATTGGATTAAAAGTTGCCATTTTTAGGGGATGATACCGTTTTACTGGGTATTCTTGCTTGGCAATAACACCCGGGGTTCTTTTGTTGGAACCAACTCCCCAATTTTTAGGCTTACTGGTTGATGTTACCAAATCATAACCATTCTTGGCTACGTAAACATTCAAAAATAAAAGTAAGGCACTAACATGACTGCATTTACCTAATGAGGACTGTTTGCATTCGCAATATCCTCTTTTCACTTGCCCTGTTATTTTGTTTATTGTAACTTTAACATTATAATTCACTTTTAAGCGAAAACTAGATTGGCATTGACATTTTAAGTGATAATATGTATTATCTGCAGCATCTTTAAGATTGGATATGTAGTCATTGTTTACATACTAAATACCTCAACGAAACGGTTTTTCAGTACTTCCTGTTAAGTCAATGGGTACCTCATAATCTTCTGAACATTCATCAGAAGTAATTATGTAAGAATATACAATGAGAGGCAAAAGTATGGAATAATTAAAATATAACTGAAACCATTGACTTTTCGAAAAAATGTTTCGGATAAAAGTTGTTTGATATAAAGAGGCAATTATTTTATTTTCAAGGTCAACATTATTTTTTTAAATACAAACCTATATTTTTTTAAAAGAACTTTATTGCTACTTGAAAAACAAACAACTTTTATCTAAATATTTTTTTTTACCATTTTTACTAAGTTATGAGAGATTGAAACTTTTTCGATCATAAGAGTTTTGCATCTCGTTGCTATAGAGACGAGCGGCATAGTAGATTTTCTTTTAATGTCAACTAAGATTTTTTAAATTGTCAAGTAATTAAATGAATTGTAGTATTATTAAACTGATTGTTTTCCCAAATTACATATTCCTTACCTTGTAATAAGAACCTAAAGAAAATAAAGTAACGTTAAATAATGGGTCATTTAAGTGAAACACAGCGTATTGAAATTTTAATTCTCGCTGGATGCGCAGATAGGACCAGAACTCAGCATGAGGTATGCACTTTGTTTAATGCAAAGTATCCAGATAGACCTCTTAGCCAATCCACTGTCAGTAAAATTAAAAGAAAATTTGGCGAAACTGGTCATGTTAAGGAGAATCCAACTTCCGGGCGCCCCGCTAAACTTAATGAAAACACTAAACTAGATATTTTGTTAAGCATCGAAGAAAATCCTCATAGTGTTACTCGACAAATTGCAGCAGATAATGAACTTAGTCAGCGAACAGTACTACGTTTACTAAAAAAAAAAAAGTACCACCCCTATAGAATTCAGCTAGTACATGAACTCAATGAAGATGATCCCGATCGCCGAATGCAATTTTGTGAAAATATGCAGAATATGTGTAACAATAATCCACACTTCCTTCGCCAAATTCTTTTTTCGGATGAAGCTACTTTTTATCTAAATGGCCAAGTGAATCGCCAAAATTGCCGATACTGGAGCAGGGAAAATCCTCATTGGATGAGTGAGGTACATACTCAATACCTTCAAAAACTTAATGTGTGGGCAGGGATAATTGACAACAAAATAATTGGGCCTATTTTCTTTGAACAATCCCTCACAGGGCAGAGATATTTAGACTTCTTAAGAAATCAACTTTTATCTATTCTCGCGGAGATTTTTCCGAATGAAAATGATCCTGGCTTACAAAATATCAATATCTGGTTTCAACAAGACGGTGCACCTCCACACTTTGCACGCCCGGTTCGGGAGTTTCTAAATAATTACTTTCCTGGAAGGTGGATTGGTAGACGAGGACCGTTGGAATGGCCCCCAAGATCCCCTGACCTAACACTCCTTGATTTTTTCTTGTAGGGATATTTAAAATCGAAAGTCTATGTAAATAAACCTCAAAATATAGAAGACTTAAAAAATCGACTACGGTGCGAAATTCGAAAAATTAATATTGAAGTCATTCGCCATGTTCAAGGAGAATGTGCTCACCGTTTTGCTTATTGTCAAGAGACCCGTGGATGGCAATTCGAACATTTACTTTAAATAATTAAATTATGGTTTTGCAATAAGGTAATTCTATTTTGATTAATTGTATTTACTTCGATTATTATTATTTTTATTAGTATTAAATGTTTGTTTTCCACTTTTGCCTATACTTATCTTTTGTTATGTAAGTACATTTTACATGCAGAAAAAATGATGTACAAAAAAGTGATAATGAAATTACATCTACATTTTAAGGTCCACTTAGTTTCAATTGAAAAAATACAGGGTGTGTTGGGAGGAACCCGAAATTTTATTAGTTTTCAAGTTATAGCGTTTTAAAAATTAAAGTTGGCAATACTTTCATAACTCTTTTCTTCGACGATAAATTGCACATGGTAGTTTTATTATTTAACAATTTAAAAAATCTCAGTTGACATTAAAAAAACCGTACAAATCAAAGTACCGCTCGTCTCCATAGCAACGAGCTGCAAACTCTTATGATTGAAAAAGTTTCAATCTCTCATAACTTTAAAAGTAAAAATGGTATAAAAAAAATATTTAGATAAAAGTTGTTTGTTTTTCATGTAGCAATAAAGTTCTTTTAAAAAAATATAGGTTTGTATTTAAAAAAACAATGTTGACCTCAAAAATAAGTTTAAATCAAATAATAAATACAAGGTGTAAAAATAAGTTGATATGACCCTTCTTATCTATTACCAAAAGTGAACCCCTGAAGAGTTATAAGCTTTTGAAATTGAACTAAAAAAATACATTTTTCTGTATTGCGTCCAAAACAATGAAGATTTTATGACGAAATTTGGCGTACTTGAGTTTTTATAAGAAACGCGCACTTTGTAAAAAATTAGACAAATTTCAACATCTGCAAAGGGTTTAAATTGAAGAGGATGAGCATAAACCTCTTTATAAGTTTTTAGTCTCTTAAGATATTAACATTAAAGTTACCAATTCCCATTTAATCATTCAATTGTAAGATTTTTTGTTTCTTACGTCTTCCAAATAAATTATGCCGTTCCTGCGAAAAATGTAAAAAAGAAATTCGGTGAAAGACTAATTTAATTAATAACTTCACATTATCTAAGAGAAGTTGCATAAACTTAAATTTTAATTTTTTGGAGAATATCTAATGTATTGTTAAAGTTTACCAGTTTAAACGGTATTAATTTAAAATAAAACAAATGAAGAAGAATTAATTTAACAGTTTTATTAAAAAAATTATTGTAATAAATTAAGTGCATGTTCAATGTGAGTGCCCTCTGAACGAATACAAGAATTTATACGGCGCAAAAATAAAAATCGAATAGATTCAAAGACGTTTGGGATTTCACGTATCTCATATCTCATTGGTTGCGTTGACGATTCGTACCCAAAGATCTTCTCTGCTTTCGACTGAAGTACTGTAAACTTTATCTTTTAAACAACCCCCAAAAGGAAAAATCTAGAGGATTTAGATCCGGTGATCGCGGTGGCCAAGTGACTGGAGCATCAGCACCCCGACCAATTCATCGTCGAGGAAATTTTTCATTTAAATAATTTCTCACATTTATTGAAAAATGAGGAGGGGGAGCCTTGCATAAACCACATCTGTGCTCTGATGGCAAGGGGTACTTCTTCTAGTACTCCAGTAAGATTATTTCTTAGAAAATCTAAATACGACACACCATTCACTCTTGGTGGTAATTCAAATGGCCCTATAATATGATTGTCGATTATACCTACCCACAGGTTGATGGAAAACTGGCTTTGATAATTGGCTACAATTTTCTCATGGGGATTTTCATCCGGCCAGCTATGCAAATTATGCAAATTAATCATTCCGCTTCTTGAGAAGCAAGATTCGTCAGGAAACAAAATTATTCTGGCCATATTTGGATTATGGTGGTATTTGCGTTTGAACCATTGGCAAAATAACAATCTATTGTTCAAATCAATCGGCAGCAATTCTTGAACTTTGCGAAAATGGTATGGATGAAGTAACTGTTCTTGAAGTGTTCTGTATACGGCATTTTTTTGAATTTGTAATTGCGTAGAAATCTCTCTTACACTTACTCTGCGATTCTCCTCCATAGATCCCAATATTTGTTCTTCTGCCTCTACTGTTCTTATTGTTCGTGGGCGCCCTACATTTCTACGATCAGTTTCCAGTTTACCATATTCACGCAAACGATGATCTAAGTTAGCAAATGTTGTATGATGAGGAGTTTGACGATTTGGATACTTCTCAGCATATCTTCTAGCAGCAGCTCTACCATTACTGTGACATTCACTGAATACTAGGTGCACGTCGGCATATTCATTAAATGAATTGATTGCATCCATTTTATAAGTAATTTTTGTAAATTAAAAGTTACTGTATTATCTATTATGACATCAATGTTCTTACTATGGTTTTGGTTTCGAAGGGCGACTTAATATTGAAAAGTACTTTGTGTTGCCTAACTTTGCTGTTTTGCACTAGTTTTATTTTTCTCCTTTTCTGCAAGAACGGCATAATTTATTTGGAAGACATAAGAGACAAAAAATCTTACAATTGAATGATTAAATGGGAATTGGTAACTTTAATGTTAATATCTTAAGAGACTAAAAACTTATAATGAAGTTTATACCCATCCTCTTCCATTTAAACCCTTTGCAGATGTTAAATTTTGTCTAATTTTTTACAAAGTGCGCGTTTCTTATAAAAACTCAAGTACACCAAATTTCGTCATAAAATCTTCATTGGTTTGGATGCAATAAAGAAAAATGTATTTTTTTAGTTCAACTTCAAAAGCTTATAACTCCTCAGGGGTTCGCTTTTGGTAATAGATAAGTAGGGTCATATCGAATTATTTTGAGGTGAGGAATCTTCAGTTAAACGTTGTCGGTAGAATAACGGGACACCTTGTATTAGTAGAATAATTGTGTTTTTATATCAAAGAACTTTTATCCGAAATTTTTTTTCGAAAAGTCAATGGTTTCAGATTTATTGGAATTATTCCATACTTTTGCCTCTCACTGTATATTACCCTTATTAAAATAAGAAGGTATTGACATGGACGGAAACTGTTTCCAAATCAATTCATAAGTATTGGAGGAAGATGCTGCAGTCAAAGATGGTACATTGGCAATAATTACTTGCTTTGCAAGCTTTAGATCGTACCACTTACCACGATCAATACTCAAAGAAATATTACTTTCCCTTCAGGCGCTGATACAATTTTGTATCCTTTTAACGAGTTCAGTTTTAGTACCCAGTTTCTTTAGGCCTCTACACTCCAGCCATCTACGTAATTCCTCATTAGAATTGTCGTGAATACTTGGGTTTCTAAGGATTGCTCCTAGAACATCTTCCGGAAGTAGGTTTATTGAGGACATTTTTAATGAAAAAATTGAGAAAAAAAATGTCGCTGTTTTACACTAGAGGTGGAAGTCTGTAGGCTTTACGATTATTTTTGTACAACGAAAATATCGTATTGTTGAATATGTTGCTATCGTGACGGATTTTATCTTTTTTCAATAAATACAAAAAACGTGCATAAGGAAGAGATATAGAAAATCTGTTACCAAGCACCTTAGTCAAAAAACGTTTTTTTCGTTGTACGAAAACTATCGTATAGCTTTACAGACTTCCACCTTAGAACACCACTTAATACTTAAATAAATATAAAAGACAGTTAGCAATAATCTTCTGTAAATAACAACTGAATAATTGCAGAAACAGATAAAATAAAGATTCCATTAAAATGGCGGTGCTGTAAACTGAATCTTGGCACCCTGTATATCTACAGGAATTCGGATTAATTCAGAAACTCTAGTTCTAGACGACTATACTGTGTTTAAAAACTAGGAGGAAAAAATATGAAAGCCCGATTTACTCTATAAAAATCACCAGAAAAATCACCAGATACTTATTTTTGAGTTTTTTAATTATTTCATTTTATATTACTATAAACAAATAACTGCACCATGGATTACATAACAATTTACAGTATTTTATTTATATGTATAGTACACCACTACGTGCACCAATCATAAATAAGGTTAACCTAATAAGTTTGTAAAAAAATTGTTTCTGAGCAAGGTTATCTTCAGAAAATAAATTTAATTTTATTAAAGTACATTTTTTATTAACGTTCTTCACAACCAGCGATCAATCATATATTGTGCATTGTTTAAGTACTTCAAAATTACTTCTAAGGGATGTATAATAACCATTCCAGTGCTTCTTACTATATCTAGAGCCCATTGTATTTGTGCTTTAAAAAATGTTTTGATAAACTCTAAGCCTGGTATCCATGGTTGGTCCCAACTTAGTGCCGGATCGTCTGGGTAACCTAAGTATAGAAGAAGTGTGATATTACTTTGATTTAAGTTTTTATACATGAACTAATAATATCACTTTTTTGTATTGCTATTGGACATTTTAAGTTGCTAAAGGGGGGCTTTAAATATGTATGTATGTATCGTGTATCGTTATCAATAGGTGGTTTCCAAGTCTATTTTAAATACTCTGTAGTACTCAAGGAGGCTGATTTTAACATAACTAAAAATTAAAAATAAATAACCAACGAACAGAAATGAGCATCCCCACTACTCTGAACTACTACAGAGCGGTTACCTGGAAAACACCTAATAAGTGCGTTTAGTTTATAGTTCAGATTTTTTTATAGAGGGCGTATATAAATTCTTCAATGAATACCTACTTTCTGAAAAACTTTATTTTACTATTTTTAAAGAATACAATATAACGATTTATAAATTTAAATGTTCTTATACTTTTCTTACCTTTACTTTTGTATTTTGTACGTACCTACTGCAGGTGTTGAAACTCTATCTGTATCTGCTTTCAAAAAAGCAACTGTAGTAAATAATATAAGAACGAAAAAAAATAAGCTTAAATTAGACATTTTTGTTTTCTTGTAGCTAACTAATTGAGCAAAGACATTTTTAATTTACTTATAAGTTTAACTAATCAGTCCTATCTTTATTTACTTTACATTTATGCAAAATTTTAGGCAAATACGCAGTATTTACTAATTTATCATTTTGCGACGTTAAATCTTAAGTACACATTATAAAGTTTTTAATTAAGTAATTAACTTATTTATTCTAAGTTAAATTTTTAAATAAGTTACTTTTTTCAAATTAATGTATTAAAAATTTAAAAAAAAATGGCAGCAAATCTATTTAGAGTTTCGAGGCTTCAAACAACTCCAGTTAAAATATTTAGATTTTTGGCACTGGGAGATAGAAGATAAAAATCGACATGTATTCACAATTAACGAGTGAATCGATCCAGAATCAAACTGAACCGAAAACCGAAATTTATAACATTAGCGAAATCGGAACTAAAAATTGAAGGGTGTGCTGTAAGAAGAAAGTAACTCCATTTTGGGGAAGTTTGGAGTTACATGTAGAACTAGTTGTGTTTTTTTTTAAATTCCCTGGTTCAGTTTAAGTTCAATTATAAAGGTGATCAAACGTGAACTGAATCATTTAAAATGAACAGCTTAATAATAAATTCAATTAAAAATTGATAATTGACATTATTTGAGTAGGTTATGAATGGATTCAAATGGGTGAACTAACTGAACAAGTGATCCCCCTCTACAGCAAGAGCACTTGGTGGAAAGGGGAGAAGAAAATCATTCAATTCGGTTAAAGTGATCCCGAAGTGATCGAGTAGAAAAAACAGACACAAATAGTATATTGAACTGAACAACTGATTTATTTGAACAGATCATATTAAAAGAACACAACTATTATGTCAAAATGAAACCTCTTATATTTTTTAAAGTTCGAACGTTTCATTCAAAAATTCGAACTTTGAAATAGTTCGCACCGTTCGAACATTATGCAAGAGTTCGGAAAAAGTTCGGGTTCGCAAAAAGTTCGAATTCAAAAAAGTTCGAGTTCGAAAGAAGTCAAAAAAAGTTCGGAAAAATGTCGGCTACTGGTCGAATTCGGTGTCCAAGAAACTAGGGCCACCCCTGTAATTTCTTTATTTATGAAAATAAACAATTGAAAATAAGAAAATGTCCTATTTTTTTGTAGTTATTATTAAACATTAATAAGTTGTAAGTATGATTGTGACAAAAAAAAATTATTTTCTGAACTTTTTTTTGTAATTGTTTTAATAAAATTATTAAAACTACAAAACTATAAATTGTAAATTATGAAATTCATTCGGCCGTTTTTGAGAAACTAATTTCTATAATTTTTAAAATGCGTTTTTTTGAAAATATCTTTATTTTTTCAAATGTCATGATAGTGAGGCGACCCCCTATTTAGATAGAGGTTTTTTTCCGATTACAGTGGTACTCAACATGTACGTTCGGAAATGTCGATATTGATCGAGTTCGAAATTTATAGAGTTCGAACAAGATCGAGTTCGAACTTTATCGAGTTCGAACATTATCGAGTTGGGACTTTATCAAGCTCGAACCATATCAAATTCGAACTTTATCGAGTTCGAAGTTTATCGAGTTCGAACTTATAAAAGTTCGAACTATTATTATTATGTCGAACGGATTTGAACAGTTCGAACTTTATATTTATTTAGGTTCAAACTTTAAGTTCGAACCCCTTAAGTTCGGGTTCGGTGAACAGCACTCCTATCAACTTAGTTTTAGTTGTAAAGTTGCTCCCAGCTCCAAGTAGGACAGAGAATACGCGAGCGTGATTACTTTTGTTCTACATCCAGCTGGGACCAACTGTACGTAAGGGATGTCTTGTTAAATGCCTTGGAGTTACCTCCTTTTTGCCTCAAATGACCAATAAGATTAATCTTTTGTTTACAATTATTCTTAATCGCCTAATATTAGATGAAGAGTCCTTATACAGGGTGACACAGTCATCTGCCCACGGTATATGTATAGCTTCTTTGCTATAAAACATATCGACTTGCGGTTTCCACCAACATATATACAGGGTGTCCCATCATGGCCTACTAAACCAAAGTTAAATTTTTTTTAAACGGAACACCCAGTATATTATGACATTTTTGGATTCCTTATCAAAAAATAATTATACTTTGTATAAACTTTTATGGGTCTATCATCACTCGTTTTGCTGATTAAGCCAAAAAAAGATCAATTTTTTGAAAAATCACTGCTCTAAAACAGATAAACATTTTGGCTTGAAATTTTGTCAAAAATTTTCCAACATCGTCTAGTCTACAACTATCATGTCAAATTTAAGTTTGTGATATTTTTCATCAGGGTGCCTTATGAAACGCAAATTGAACAATTAATCGAAATTTTCAAATGGAACACCCTGTATATTTTAACATCATTCGATGGCATTTTTTACAAGCTTTCTGTTGATATAATGTTTGTATGGTCGCTTATCAACGGTTTAGGAGATATTAATATCCAAACTGAAAATCCTGAAAAAAATTCACCAAGATTGCTATTTTGTCTATTTTCACTGTTTCTCAAAATTTTTTATATCTAAACTAACTTAACTCAACTTAATCTAACTGAACCTAACTGTAAATTACAAATTTTGTTAAAAAAACTAAATAAATAATTTTGCATAATAGATACTTCGATCAATATTTTAATTTTTTTTCACAAAATGTACTTAAAATACTAAGTGTAGCATATCAATGTTTCTAGAATAAATTGTAGATGCAATATCAATTATAAAAATAATGAAAAAAAATGAAAAAAAATGATGATGACATCTTAAGAGTGGTAAATACCAATAATTTTTTTTAGAATGACATTATGAAGTGTAAGTGCTGCCGTTCAAAGAACTTTTTGATTTATACTTTTATCCCTACAAATAACTGAGATATTTCCTGGGAAGTAAAATCTGGGCCACCCTGTATAATTCAACGAGCGAGTAATGATAGCTATTACTCACGAAGGCCGAAATTGCGAACCGGTAGGCGAGTGTTGAGTGAGTAATGGCTATTTACTCGCGAGTAGAATACAGAATACTATACATTTTCTATGACTATTTGATAAAGACAAAACTATTTTTCTAAAAATTACGTTATTTCACGCAACAACGTCTGCATTCATTAAATAATAAAAAAGCTTGTGTAAATTTGAGTTCTCGGTAGTTCAGCTGATTAATACGTCGATTGTAGATTCAAAGGTCAAAATTGATTAAAACATAAAGTAAGAAGGAAGGGGAAGAATTAAGGGAAGCTTATAAAAAAAATTTGCCACAACTTTTGCCTGAAATTGGGAAAATCTTAAAACAAAAATTTATTTAATTTTATTGAAGTACGCTGCTTTTTTTAACTTTCTCTTACTTTCTTCACATCCAGCTATCAATCATACGTCTCGCAGAGTATAAGTAATCCAATATTACTTGGAAGGGGTAGTAAATAATCGTTCCACTGCTCCACACTACATCATAAGCCCAGTCGATTTGTGCTTGGAAAAATGATTTGATAATCCCTAAGTCAGGTACCAATTCTGGCGGATTTGTTGTTCGAGCTGTTGTTGGAAAGGAATAATCTAAATATAGAAGAAGTATGATGTAATATATTACTCTGATTTAAGTCATTCAAATTTTTTACACGTGAACCAATGTCAATTTTTGTATGGCTATGTGGCTTTGTAAATTGCTATAGCGGATTTTAAATAAAAAATTTGCACTATAGGTGCTTTCCAAGAAAATTTTAAGTAGTCTGGAGTGAGTTGCTTTATAGTTATAGTACTCAAAATAAAAACGCACTTGGAACACGTAAGGATTCTGTTCTGTTAACATAACCACAAAATCTGAACTATAACCAATCAAGAGTGCGAATCCAAACCCCCACTCCACTGGAGTAGTTCACGAAAAAAATTACGTATGTACTCAAGGGAAGGGTGACGGGGACGAGGTAAAATGTAGTTCTTCGGAGTACTTCACTCCGATCCGCCTGGAACACACTAGAGTAGTTGGGAGCTACTCTGGACCACTCTGGACTACTCAGAGCGGTTTCCTGGAAAGCACCTTATGTGTCGTTATAAATAAAGGCCTATTTATGCAGATAGGACTTAATATTTATGACTTATGATCTCGCTTATGATTTAAGAGATAAAGTACTTGGTATAAATGAGACCGTTTATACACCAGATTTAAGAACTATGAACTAAGACTTAAGATTTAATAGTTGGTGATATTCATATCATCGGTCATACATGTTGAATTTAACGTGAAATGCGCATGCGTTGAATAAATTAAGTTGAAATTCGCTGTTTTTCATTTAAATTTTGATTTAATGTATCTAAACACAAATAAATCATAAATATTAAAAATTGAAGGAAAGAAGCTAGTTTTCTGTTTTTTACGTTAAGTGTTAAATCTGGGTTCACAAATCCTACACTATTCATAATTGATAAGTGATAAATGTTAAATTAAATGTTAAATTTGTCTGCATAAATAGACCTTAAGTGTGCGCTTGGAGCTCATCATTTTTGTATTAAGTTAACTAATTTTTTAAACTTTACTTTCTGGTTCTAGGTACAAATAGTTGTACGTACCTGGTGGGTATATTTCTGCTTGCAAAAAAGCAACTGCAGTAAATAATACAAGAGCGAACAAATACAATTTTAAATTTGTCATCTTTATTTTCTAGTTGCTAATTAACTGAACAAAGAAATTTCTATTTTGTTCATAATGTATACTCCTATCTTTATTGACTTTGCGTTTATGCAAAATTTTAGGCAAATACACAATATTTACAAGTTTGTCATTTTGCTACATTAATTCTTAAGTTAACTTTATAAAGGTTTTTATTAAGTAATTGACGTAATGTTTTAAAAATTAAAAAAAAAATACTTAATCTTTTATGTTAGCACTTTTCCTATTTTAGATTTTTGGCTAAAATGATTCAATTGTAAATAAAATAATTAGAAAAATAAATAGTGCTGAAAAACAAATAATTAATGATAATATTTGTTTCTTAAATCAGTTTTTAGATATTATATGAGTAAGTAAATAATTTTAAAATTCAAGATCTTGTGCATTTGTTGTGATAAGAAAAGTATATTCTTTTAAATAGTTTTTTTTTCATTATCCAAATATCTGTTGAATTATTTCTTCTTCTTGTGTATTGAATATTTTTATTCAAATCATGTAGCACCATCACTTCACCTAGGAATTTACAAAAACCAAACACAGAATGGTTCCTCAGTGAATGCAATAGGAAGGGTCTCATTTCCAATTTTTGTATATTTGAGTTGCCTGATGATAGGGTAACCCCGAAACATGTAGCACAGTTGTATACTGCAATAAACTTGGATAGAAATAATTCTTTCTTCTTCTTGTGTATTGGACGAATTTCCAAATCACCTAGCACCCTCATGGTGTAGCCAGACCAGGATATGGTTATTTGAATGAGGGTTTTTTTATAAAAGTTAATACAAAATCGCTGATAGGTTTCCATCTGTTGATGAGGGTAGTTCGACCTTAATCGGGATCTAAATGAAAAGCTTTATGTCGAAATAAAGTAATAACAAAATAAATTTCGGTTCGACTCTCTGGTTTTAACCTCGGTTTTAACACTTCCTCGAAATCTTGAAAATGATCAATATTTCAGAAGGTACATATTTTTTAGTGACATTCTACAAATTAGAAATTAGTGAATATCTAGCATTTTTTGCAAATTCCGTTAATTGGTACGTTCTTATATTTACATATGCCTATTCTGTAACTTTTTCGACCGAGAGAATTGTGTTCTGTCTTTTTCTCACACTTTAGTATTGACATTTTGCCACTCTTTTTTCGCAAGCGAATTTCGATTCGTGTGGTTACAGAATTGGGGTATTAGTGCAATTTATTTTTTAATTTTTCATTAAATTATGGAAAAGTTTTAAAAATAGTAATTTCATTTGAATTTTTTCGTTATTAAGAGTGAATTCCTATAAAGTAAATACAGTAGTTTACGAATACCACCAGTTGCGTTATTGCAAAAATTATTAATTTATGAGAAAACATTCATTTTCAATTTGTTGACACGAGTTGTAGAATCAAATTGATTAAAGCATTAAGTGAGAAGGAGGGGGAAGAATTAAGGAAAGCTTTTAACAAAAATTTGCTACAACTTTTGAATAAAATTGGAAAAATCTTAAAACAAAAATGGATATAAATTTAATTTTATTGAAGTACACTGTATTTTATTGCCTTTCTTCACATCCAGCGATCAATCGCACGGGACGCAGAGTCTAAGTAATCCAAAATTACTTCGAAGGGATGTATAATAACCATTCCAGTGCTTCTCACTACATCAATAGCCCATTCTATTTGTGCTTTAAAAAATGATTTGATAATCCCTAAGCCAGGTAAAAATGGTGGCGAAGTTGTTGCTGAATAGTAATCTAAGTATAAATAAAGTTTGATGTAATTTTACTCTGATTTTAGTCATTTAAATTTTTTATACATGAACGAATGTCATTTTTTTGTATTGCTATGTGGCTAAATTACTATAGGGGGTTTTAATTAAAAGATTTACCCCCAGTATTATAAAAAATTTTAACGGTCATTTAATTTTAAATGAGGTTTAATTTGTCAGATATAGTATATTTATGAAGTTTGAATATAGTTTAAAGGACGTCTAGCTGCAAAATAGTCTATAGACTGTATATGTCAAATTAAATCTCATTTAAAATTAATTGACCGTTAAACGTGTTTGATAATACTGGGTTACAGACATTTAATTTTAAATGAGGTTTAATTTGACATACAGGGTGACCCAGTCATCTGCTCACGGTCTATAGCTTCTTTGCTATAAAACATATCGACTTGCGGTTTTCACCAACATATAGATACATGCATGACCCACAATTTGAAAATATTTTCGATATATACAGGGTGTCCCATCATGGACCACTGAACCAAAGTTATATTGTTTTAAATGGAACACCCAGTATATTTTGACATTTTTGGATTCCTTATCAAAAAATAAATATACTTTGTATAAACTTTTATGGGTCTATCATCACTCGTTTTGCTGATATTTGCCATTTAAGCCAAAAAAATATCAATTTTTGAAAAATCACTGCTCTAAAACAGATGAACATTTTGGCTTGAAATTTTGTAAAAAATTTTTCAACATCGTCTAGTCTACAACTATCATGTCAAATTTAAATAGTGATATTTTTTTATCAGGGTGCCTTATGAAACGCAAATTGAACAATTAATCGAAATTTTCAAATGGAACATCCTGTATATTTTAACATCAATCGATGGCATTTTTTAGAAGCTTTCTATTGATATAATGTTTGTATGGTCGCTTATCAATGGTTTGGGAGATATTAATATCCAAACTGAGAAACAGTGAAAAATAGACAAAATAGTGCTCTTGATGAAATTTGTTGAGGATTTTTTTTTTACATTTGCCTATTCTCTTTCTTCTCTATTTTGCATTTTTTATAATGTTGTTTTATTTCAATAGTAGTTTTTGATGTTTTTAACAAAAATAATTTCGAAATTTGCAATTATCAATTTTGGTTTTCTAAGTCTCAGTATGCTTTGAAAATTTAGCAACTGATGTTACCAAGGAAACCCCTATTTTGTTGAATTTTGTTTTAACGCCTTTTTCTGTACTTTTGGTAATAACTAAACCGATATAGTGAACTCTTCTAAAAAAGAAATGGCAAATATGATGTAAGCGCTTGGTGAAGCTGAAAGAAATCCGCTTCTAGCTATCAGAAAAACGAAATTCAACAAAATAGGGGTTTCCTTGGTAACATCAGTTGTTAAATTTTCAAAACATACTGAAATTTAGAAAACCAAAATTGATAATTGCAAGTTTCGATTTTACTTGTGTTGTAAAGCAACATAAACTGCTTTGTAGTATAACAACGTTATTAAAAAAGCAAAATAGAGAAAGACACAAATAAGTTTTGGGAAAATTAAAAAAAAATCCCTAAAAAAATTCACCAAGAGTGCTATTTTGTATTTTGTATTTTGTCTATTTTCACTGTTTCTCAGTTTGGATATTAATATCTCCTAAACCATTGATAAGCGACCATAGAAACATTATATCAATAGAAAGCTTGTAAAAAATGCCACCGACTGACGTTAAAAAATACAGGGTGTTCCATTTGAAAATTTCGTGTAATTGTTCAATTTGCGTTTTATAAGGCACCCTGATAAAAAAATATCACAAACTTAAATTTGACATGATAGTTGTAGACTAGACGATGTTGAAAATTTTTTCACAAAATTTCAAGCCAACATGTTCTTCTGTTTTAGAGCAGTGATTATTCAAAAATTTATCTTTTTTTTGGCTTAAATGGCAAATATCACCAAAACGAGTGATGAAAGACTCATAAAAGTTTATACAAAGTATTATTATTTTTTGATAAGGAATCCAAAAATGTCATATTATACTGGGTGTTCCATTTAAAAAAATATAACTTTGGTTCAGTAGGCCATGAAGGGACACCCTGTATATATCGAAAATATTTTTAAATTGTGGGGCATGCACGTATCTACCGGGGGGAAATGAAAACCGGGTCACCTCTATAACTTTTTTATTTATGAATAGAAAAATTAACTTAGTTTAAAAATTAATAGTTCAAAAACCACTTAAATTTTTTTTCAAATTACAATTTTATTTAGGTATTTGAATTATTTAGAATTAGTTTTGGTACTTTTCACCGACTTCGAAAACCTTTTTTTTTTTTGAAAAAAATTTTTTTTACAAAAAATATGACAAATTAAACCTTATTTAAAATTAAATGACCGTTATCATCACATACAATTTTCAATCAATACCTTCACTTTCTGAAAATTTAAATTTAAAAAAGTAAATATAGCTTTAATTTTTCTTTATTGCGTTTTAATAATCAAGAAATAAACGAACTTTATTTTCTGGTTCTGGGTACTAATAATAGCAATAAATTCAATTGTTTTTAGTTTCATTCATACCCCTTAGTGTTGTGGGTGCCTCCCCTGCTTTCAAAAAAGCAACTGTAGCAAATAATACAAGAACGAACAAAAATAATCTTAAATTAGACATCTTTATTTTCTAGTTGCAAATTAACTGAACAAAGAAATTTCTATTTTGTTTATAAGGTTGAATGTATAGTCCTTTTATCTTTATTGACTTTGCGTTTATGCAAAATTTTAGACAAATACACACTATCTACTAATTTGTCATTTTATTTCATTAATTCTTAAGTTCACATTATAAAGGCTTTTATTAAGTAATTAACGTATTAATTATTTTTTTATAAGTTGTTCAAACCAATGTTTTAAAAATTAAGAAAAAAAATGGAACTTAATCTTTTAAGAGGCTTCAAACGACTCTACTTAAAGTCGTCATTTTCCTATTTAAGATTATTCGATTTTTGGCTAAAATGATTCAATTGTAAATAAAATAATTAAAAAATTAAACTGTGCTGAATAACTAATAATTAATGATAATATTTGTTTCTTAAATCAGTTTTTAGATATTACATAAGTAATTAATGTTAAACTTCGAGACAAGATCTTGTGTATTTAAGTTGTGATAAGAAAGATGTATTCTTTCAAATTGTTTATTTTTCCATTATCCAAATATCTATTGAATTATTTCTTCTTGTATATTCAATATTTATTCAACTTATCTAGCACCATCTAGTTATGGAAGCGAGTCCGTTTAATAGTTTTTGGTACTGAAATATCAACGACTCATCTTGAAACGTACAAAAATCGACTAAGTGAATACAGAGTATATTATGACATTTTTTGAATTCCTTATCAAAAAATTTTGTATGAACTTTTATGGGTCTCGCTGATATTTGCCATTTAAGCCAAAAAAGATCCATTTTTGAAAAATCTCTGCTCAAAAATAGATGAAGATTTGGGTTGAAATTTTCTCAAAAAATCTCTGCTCAAAAATAGATGAAGATTTGGGTCGAAATTTTCTCAAAAAATTTTCACCTTCATCTAGTTTACAACTACCCTGTATACACAAAATGACCAGTTACGTAACATTTTTATCACAACTAAAGAACTTTGTTACATAGCAAAAGTTTTGTAACTGTTACAAACAAAATACTTCGTTTGTGATGCATCTGCTATGTAACTAACGTTACGTAAGTGTCACAATTAAGAGCTAGCTTATGACTTGCTAATGAGTCCTTATAAGGATTGTTAAGAACGAAACACGTGTTCATGTCTCTGCTTACTCGTGGGTTGTTGGCTAATAAAGGCAGATAAGGAATTCTGGCCATTCCGGCATTTTGCCGTTTGATACAATGTACGAATGGACCATTAACTTTTTATTCTAACATCAGTCGAAAGTTTTAGTTATAAAAATAATATAGGTTTTTTCACAGACCAATATTGAAGCATTTATAGAACAATTTTGTAGCATTTACAGAAATAATTTAAAACTATTATATAAATATTCTATACTTGTTACATATTTGTTATATCATGGTTACTAATCATAAAAGAACATGTTCTATAAATACTATACAGGGTGTCCCATAATATGTGGGACCCACTTCTAGAATGGGTAGTAGATGTCAAAAGAATAAGAAAAGTTCATATAAACTTATGTCCAATTTTGCCTCATAAGGGAGCTACAGCTCTTTAAAGGTGTTGTTAAAAAGTAGGTTTTTGCTAGTTTATTTCAAAACAAATTGGGGTAGAGATTTGAAATTTGGTGTGAATCATAATACACCTAGGATACATTTTTGAGAATTTTTTCAATTTTTTTGCTTGCTTTGAAAGGGTATATTCGGGGAGAGTTGAGGTTAAAAAATTGTCATAACTTTTTTGTAGTTAACTTTTACAACATATTTTCTCCAAATTAATGTTCCCCATTTAATTCTTAGCAAAAAAGATACTCTCATTTAAAGTCGGTAGAATGCGCCGTTTTCGAAGAAAATACATTTTATTATTTTATTGATGGTAAACACAATTTAAATTTAAAAAAATCATGTTAGCCATGGATTATTTTATTTTATTATATTACCCAAAACTGTTATAGAAATTGAAAAAAATCACGAAAACGTATCCTAACGGTATTATGATTCGTACCAAATATCAAATCTATTAATTTGTACTTTAATTTTTTTTGAAATAAACAGAAAAAAACCTTTTTAACAACACATTTAACCTTTGTCGACCGGCATAATTTTACAACGCTAAAAGGCGGTATAGGTACAATTGTACTTTTATATATTTTGTATGAAATTTCTCAGTTCAAGTAAGCTCTCCATACGGTATTTAATATAATAAACATTATTTCGTTTAACTTTTGTAATATTTTATTTATCTTGAAATTGTTGAATGCTAATGTCTTTTGTGCTACAAATTTTTGTATTAATTTTTATTCCAATTCATATTATTGTGAGGTATTTGTATTGGTATGTTTGTATAAAATAAACCTTCAATTTATAATTATTAGCACGATTGAAGAGCCAACAACAAAAATCAAAGTATATAACAATAGTTATTTTTTTAAATCAAAATTATTGAAAATTTGCGCAATAATCATCATTAGTGATTGTGAAGCTGGATCAAGTATTTGCCAAAATCCAAGGACAAGTCCTCGACGGTTAGTACAATATTTACTAAAGCCCATATTTATTAGTAGTTTGTAGTTTACACCATTTTTTTTATTTCTTCTTATAATAGATTAGCATCTGATGAACTAAGACGACTGATTGAAGAATCGGATTTGAGGAAGACCCATATATTGCATCTGATGACGAAAACTATGTACCAGAAGGGGATGTTTTTACTGCGGAAGAGTCAGGCGTTGAACAAGAAATGGTCATAGAACAGGAAGAAGAATACGACTCAGACGAAAGCGCTGAGGATGAACCAGTGTCTCAAAGTGGCGATAGTATTTGGACATCCTTGATGGAACTGAATGGGGTAGTAATCCACTGCCAAGTACTCAAACAAGATCTCGTAACATTCGACGATAAAAGGGTGAACCTCCAAAAAATAGCAATCTTTTTACACCAAAAGAGCTATTCGAATTAATCATGAGTCCAGAAATTTGTGACATCATATTGAGAGAAACAAATCGAAAGGGCAAAAGAGTTTGTGATGCTTTTCCACAAAAAAATATTCAAGCCATTTACTGAAGTTGAGCTAGACGCATTTTTTGGCATTCTAATTGCTGCTGGTGTACACAGAAACAACAAAGAGAATCTGAATGATATGCGGAAAGCTGATGCTCTGCCCCTTATACGTGCAGCTATGTCTCGTGATCGCTTCAAGATGATGCTCAGATTTATTAGATTTGACAACGAAAATACCCGCGCAGAACGCTCGAAAACCGACAAAGCTGCACCAATACGAGACACCTTCCATGTTAAATAGGAATTTGGAGAAAGCCTATAAGCCATATGAATGTATCACCGTCGATGAACAATTATTTCCATATAGAGGCCATACTAAGTTCACGCAATATATACCATCTAAACCGTCTAAATATGGAATTAAGGGGTTTTCTGGGCTTGCGATGCATCAAACGCTTACCCGCTACAAGGTCAACTTTACACTGGAAAACCAATTGATGGTCCACGACAAGTAAACGTTGGTGAGCGAACAGTTCTTGACCTGGTCAGTTTGTATAAAGGCTCTGGAATAAATGTCACTACCGATAATTTCTTCACAACTATTCAACTAGCTAAGGTATTGAACTCCTGGAACATGACTTTGGTTGGTACTGTCAGAAAAAACAAAAGGTTCCTTCCAAGCAATATGCAGCCTACTAAAGAAAGACCAATTTACTCTACCAAATTCGCCTACATTCGTGATGTAAAAGTCTGTTCATATGTGCCAAAGAACAAATCAGTCGGGCTTCTATCATCTATGCATATGACGGGAGAAGTCGAAGAAACAGAATCAGCCAAGCCAGAGATAATCAAATATTACAACAAAACCAAAGGTGGAGTTGATGCTATGGATAAAATGTTAGGTGCGTACACTGTGAAACGACGAACATTGCGTTGGCCCCTAGCTTTTTTCTACAATATGATTGACGTAGCTGGCTTGGCATCTTACATCATCTTCAGAGAACACAACCCACGGCTCACGACAAAATATCAACGAAGAAAGTTCCTGAAAAATCTTGCCAATCAGCTTTGTATGCCTTCAATTGAAGCTCGTAGTACAAACCGGATGTTGATGAGAAACTATTACCTTCGAGGTGCAATAGAAATGGTGCTTGGACGACGCATTGTGACACTATCTGAAGAGGCAGCTAGCCCTCAAGTATCTCATGGCAGTCGTGGAGCCTCTCCGATCGTTGGCAGTTGTTATGTCTGTCGAGACCAGAAGCGGAAACAACGTAAGACCTATGCCATCTCTTGTGGATGTAAAAATAACTCTATACTTTATACAAGGAATGGATACAAATATTTTTCTGAAATTGAACCTATATCATCTAACTCAAAAATATAGAAATGTCATAAAGTTTCAGATCTCCACAACTTGAAAAAAAATGGTAATCGCAATTCAAAAACGCAAAAGTTACAATTGTACCTATGCCGCTCGACGAAGGTTTTAAAGAGCTGTAGCTCCCTTATGAGGCGAAATTGGACATAAGTTTATATGAACTTTTCTTATTCTCTTGACATCTACTACCCACCCTAGAAGTGGGTCCCACATATTATGGGACACCCTGTATATCAATTACTGCAACATTTACAGGACATTTAGTAGTCCTGGTGTAGTACATTTACAGTACTTGTGATATAACCGTTCTTTCCTAAGTAACAAATTTTCATAAATGTTACGTAAGAGTTACATGTTTGTGTTTACAGGGTATCATGTCAAATTTAAGTTTGCGATTATTATTTATCAGGGTGCCTTATAATCCTTCTAGATTCTAAAGTGTGTATGGTAAGTCCAGCCATTATAAGTTCATAAATTATATCATCCCTTGGACTACCTTTCCTAAAGGCCACCATTCTCAAAAATGCATACTATACTCCTTCTAATAATAATTTAATAAGGTAATTTTCTTATGGTACTCAAGAATTGGACGGACGGAAAGGTATATGTATACAAGGTAAGTCAAAACTATTCCGCAAAATCATGTTTGTCATGGATTATTTTTTAATTTACTGCATTATCCAAAACTGTTAAAAAAATTGAAAACAAATCATGAAAACGTATTAAATTTGTTTTCAAATTAACGAACAAAAATCTACTAATTCACAACAACTTTATTATGAAGCGAGATCGAACATATGTTTATATTGATTTTTTTCTTATTTTCATGAGAGGAGTAAGCCCTTAAGTGGTTGCGGAATAGTTTTGAATCACCCTGTATATTTACATATTTTGCTCGTTTAAAAAAAATAGCATGTTTTATTCGGAGCAAAAGTAGCTTTTTGTGGCTAAACAATGTACCATTTGCTATTACACAAGTTATTTTAAAAGTTCAGTTTATCCAAACAAAATAACTGAATTTAATTATCCTATCATCATTTTTGTAATTCGGAATTGTCTTCCACTACAGAACCTTCACACGAATTTAATCAACAAATTAAAGAAACAAATACATATTTTAAAAAGGTGAAGTGACGGTGCTGGGTGATTTGGATAAATATTCAATACACAAGAAGAAGATAGAACTCTTTAAATTTTTAATTCTACTTTATTGCAATATACAACTGTGCTACGTGTTTTGGGGATACCCCATCATCAGGCAACTCAAATTTATAAAATTAGGGACGAAACCTGGGTATTCCATTTAAAAAAAACATAACTTTAGTCCGCCATCTTGGAATGGACACTCGGTATATTATTATTAAAATATTTTGAAAATGTGCGCCTAAAAGTATTGTATCGAAAACTGCATGTCGATATCTTTTCTAATTTTTGAGTAATGTTACTTCCTCGCAGCGGTGGGACACCCTGTATGTTTAAATAAATAAAGATTGAATAGATTGGGCAATTCATTTGATTACCATTCTATAAAATTTTATAACGTTCTATAACAGACAAGGGCGGACTTATCTACGGTCTAATAGGGCTACCCCTCTCTTATTGCGGCCCCCAAAAAGCTAAATAGCAACTTTTTTTAAAAAAAGTTAAAAAATAAATTTGGGATGAGACTATAGTGGTGTCCGGGGGGGAGGGGTCCCCATTAAAATTTTATTCCAGGGACCCCAAGGGCTAAATCCACCCCTGATCACAGAACTATCTACCAAAAATTTAAATAGCTATAAAAGATTTTCTGATAAAACAAGCTTTCTATAGCTGGGACGATTTACTTAGTTATGATTTTGAACATAATTATTAATATTAGTGCATGTCTACTCGATTTTATATTCGGGAATTGTTGGTGGTGATTGTACTCGTCCAGCACAGCACACTACAATCGATCAGGCAGCTATTTTAGCAATGGAAGACGTTTGTGGCTAAAATATTACATTTAGATAATCCAAAATTTCTGCGGCAAAATTTACTTTGAAGTAAACACAATCATTCTTTACTAAATACTTATTACTTTTGAAATACAAATCATACTCTCTGTAATTAAATTAATGAATTCTGATTTTCAAATGCTTTCTGAATTACCATTGATGAATTACTTAGATTTCTGAAATTGCATTGATCTTTTCTGAAAAACAACTAGAAAAGGTGTAACTTTTTTAGAAAATTTGTAAATAAACAGAATCAAAAAATGATGAATAAAAATTATTGGGTATGAGTATCAAAAATTGGTTTGTATATTTAATCAATCAACTCCAAACATGAAAATCTAAAAGTAAACAAGCATTCATTTTTTATTTTAAAGTTTTAAATTATAATTTCCTAATATTTTAATAATTTTAACTAAAATGTTATCTTGTTCCTCCGAAACAAAAATACCTAATTCATAAGCAAATAAACTAAAACTTATCATTTCTGTTTTTTTGGGCACAAATATTTATTTTAAAAATATTCGAGGTGTTTTCTGAAAATCAATTTTGTTTAAATTTCACATAATCACTGTAAGTTTGTTTGCTTTACTTAAATTAATGAATACACTGTAAAAAGTAGGTAACAGAAATTACGTAAAATGGTTCTGTTTCAATTTAATATCAAAGTATCAAAATTACCTGGATTGACATTTTTCTAGCAAACTGTTTTATTTAAAAAATTTACGAATTTTAAGTTGATATTCAGATTTTATTTGTAAATTCATAAAAAATTCATGTAATATTAAAAAGTTTTTTAAATGAAAATTTTAGAATTTACATTTTAAGTTTTAGGGCATAAAATTATAAAAATTTAAGAAAAAAATTGATCTAAAAGTTTTGGTCGAAACTTTATTATAGGTAATAACATTATAATTAAAGTTATTAAAGTCGATTAATCAATAATATCTAATTTCTTAATAAGTAATATTGAGAATTATCAATAAATCAGGTTCTGTAGTGGAAGAAAATTCTAAATACCAAAATTATGATAGGATATTTAGAACATATTGAGTTAGTTATATTGAAGTAATTGTTTAATATAAGTTAAATGTTTTATATTTTCAATGATGTGTTGATATAATTATTATTTTATAATAATCATGAATGTTAAAAAAATAATAGTTAAAATTGTGTGCTTGATAAGTTAATCATATATTAGAAATATATGTACCAGCAATTGTATCTTCTATAATATACTATAATATATAAAGATTTTTTTAGAAGCACAAGAGTTTTAAATACAATAGGTTATGGGACCAGACCACGCGAGTCATTAAAGAATAGAAGGAAACGCACAAACTAATATTTTTTTTATTGTGGAGTGTCGTTGACATTTCTTAAGTTATGGAGTTGACGAAACACATAAAACCTCTGATTGGTGAAGTAGACTGGCCAATTTGGAAAAGGAAAATGCGAGACCTCTTGGATTATCACGAAGGTGCTCTAGATGTCATTGAGGGAAGATTAGTAAAACCTGAGCCGTTGGTAAATGATGCTAAGGAAGAACAAATTAGGCAGTATAAGAAGGCAAGTGATTTGTTTCGAAAGGCAAACAGTTACGCAAAATCAATGACTTCAAGTTCAGTGACAGATGAAGTTAATCAAAAGATAATAGATAAACAAACAGCGTATGAGGCTTGGGAGGCTTTAAAATTGAATTTTGTGACATCCAAAGATCAATTGTTCAAAATATGTACTGACTTTTTTGTGTTCAATTGGATTCATGGAGAGGATGTTTCAACTCACGTTGCAAAATTGAAAAGTTTGTGGTTTGAGCTTAATAATGGATTTAAAGCCAAAAATGAAATTGCTTTGCCAGACTTACTTTTAGAGTGCAAAATTCTGCAAATTTTACCAGGTGACTTCGAGAATTTCAAGTCCAGTTGGATGTTATTGTCGAAAAATGAAGATAAAACATTTGAAGAATTAATTACTCAATTGTGTATGTATGAGAGAAATTTCAGAAAAATCACAGATGGAGGTATTGGGGAAGCATTGTTAGTAAAAAGTGAAAAACCAAAGTTGAATCGAGGCTTACATAGGTCTAAACAAAATGATAGTTGTAATTATTGTAAAAAGAAAGGACATTGGGCAGTTACATGTAGAAAGTGGATTGCTGACGGACGACCGCAAAAGAAGGTTCCTCGGAGCAATGCTGTAGATACAAATCTAGCCTTGTGTTCAGTAGATGAAGATATTCTTCGAGTGGAAACATTATCATCAAGATGGTGGATTGATAACTGAGCTACAAAACACGTGACAAATTGTTCAGACTTATTTGTAGAGTTCCAAGAATTCCAAAGTCCTTGCGTCATTAAGGCCGCTGGAGAAGAGGTTCTTCCGTCTATTGGGAAAGTAACCATAGAAATTTTGTCATTTACTGATAAAACTCTGCAAATAACTTTAACTGATGTTTGGTTTGTTCCAAAAATTTCGAAAAACTTATTTTCTGTTTTAGCTTTCCAGGATAAGAATATAAACAGTAGATTTCATTCAACAGCGACAAAGTGTTGGCTGAAAGTAAATGGAAAAACAGTTGTATGTAGGAGTCGAAACAAAGGCGGAACTTTATACAAAGCAGCTATCGAACCAATTACTTCTAAGAAAGTAGATAGGGTTAGCATTACTGAAGCAGAAAATTTGACATTACAATTGTATCATGAGAGATGGGGTTATCAAGACAAACAACGCGTAAGACAGATGCTCAAGAGAGAGTTGGGTATCAACGTGAAGCTGGTAAGAGAAATATGCGAGCCATGCATTTTTGGTAAGGCGCATTGATTACCTTTTGGTACTAGAGTAAAGGCTACTAAACCTGGAGAACTTTTTTCTACTGATGTAGTTGGTCCATTTTGTGAATCTTTTAGTAAAAAGCGTTTTTTGGTTGTATTTAAAGATAGTTATACCAAATTTCGCTATGGTTTTGTAATTAAAAATAAATCTGATGTTAAAGTTGTGTTAAAAGAGTTTTTAGCACATGTAAAAACAGTAGGACACAAGATTAAAGAATTACTCAGTGATAATGGAGGAGAATTTGACTGTCAAGAGGTAAAATGCATTCTTGCAGAGAGTGGAATCACGCAGAGACTGACAGCACAATACACACCGGAACAAAATGGTGGTAGTGAGCGTGAAAATCGTACAATTGTTGAGATGGCAAGAACTTTTAAGTACTAGAATTGCGATGTTGAATTTACAGCTGCAATATAGGTAGAGTTAGTGACAGCAGCAATTTACATTCTTTACAGAACAGGAAAATCATCAGAAGAAGGAGTCAGTCCTTATGAACTATGGATGGGAAAGAAACCTAGAATAAAACATTTGCGTATCATTGGATCTTCTTGCTATGTTCATATACCAGCTGAGAAGAGAAAAAAGATGGACAAAAAGGCAGTGAAAGGATTTCTCGTCGGATATGATGGTGATGAGCGTTACAGAATTCAGAGTTCAGAAGGATCAGAAAGTAATTTTGTCAAGAGACGTTCAATTCCAAGAGAGACTGAAAGAATGTAAAAGTGAAGTAAAGCTACAAACGGAAGATAATAAAAATAAAAATCAGTTTGAAGAAGTAGATGAAGATGAAAAGTCACAGATTGATGTTGAGAAAAGTCAAAGATCAAGTCTGAAGATGAACACAAATCTGAAGAGTTTTTAAGTAATGGCGAAGAATATCTAACTGACAGCGACGAAGAGAAAAATTCTGAACAGATATCTGGAAGAATTTTAAGAAATCGATTAACTTTAAACAAACCCAAATATCTAGAAGATTACGCCTTGATAATGGAAGAATTTGTTAATGAAGTAACAGAGGATCCTGAGACTCTTGAAGATGTTTTAAACAGCAAAGATTCAGCTGAATGGAAGAAAGCTATGGATCAAGAAATTGCTTCATTGAAAGAAAATAAAACTTGGATTTTGACAGATCTTCCACCAGATGCAAGAGCAATTCCATGCAAATGGGTCTTTCGGTTAAAGAAAAATCCTGACGGTAGTATTGATAAGTACAAAGGAAGGCTGGTTGTCAAGGGATTTAGTCAACGTCATGGTGTTGATTACAGGAAAACTTTTATCCAAGTGGCAAAGATGGGAACAATTCGTTCAATTCTTAGCATTGCAGCAAGTGAGAAAATGTATTTGATACAATTTGATGTATCAACTGGTTTTCTATGTGGAGAGCTTGAAGAAACTGTTTTTATGAAACAACTACAAGGATACGAAGACGGAACCAGCAAGGTCTGCCAACTCAAGAAGAGTCTTTACGGTCTTCAACAACATGGTTTCAAGGCCAGCGATGCTGATCCATGTTTATACGTTCGAGAAAGGAATAATGATAAACTTATTCTTGTAATATATGTGGATGATGGTCTTCTTGCAGCAATCGATCCACAAAAGATGGTCATTTTTATTAGTGAGTTGAAATCAGAATTCAAGATTGTATCCAGAAAAGCTAATTATTTTTTGGGTATTGAAATTGAACAAGAAAAATTTATTAATATAAATCAGAGGACGTATGCAAAGAAAATTTTAGAACGTTTTAATTTTTCAGAAAGTAAATCTGTTTCATTCCAATGCTCAAGGGTGCAGAAATTTCCACACCAGGGAAAGATGATAAGGGTGTAGAAATTTCCACGCCAGGGAAAGATGATTACATTAAAATTTCCCTACAGACAAGCTGTTGGAGCTTTGATGTATTTAATGCTTGGAACAAGACCAGACTTGGCATACAGTGTGGGATTAATATCCAGATCGCTTGAAAATCCAACTATGGAGGATGTTATACGTGTTAAGAGAGTTTTTAGATACATAGCAGGGACTTTGGACCTGGGAATAGTTTATCGAAATAATGTAGATGTAGGTATCTTGGAAGTTTATAGTGATGCAGATTTCGGCGGGTGTATACTGACAGGTCGCTCAACCTCTGGAGTGATTGTGAAATATTCAGGAGGGGCAATTTCCTGGTTAAGTCAGCGACAAGCAGTTGTAGCGACCTCAACAACTGAAGCGGAAATAATTGCAGCCAATGAGGGAGCAAAAGAGGCAATTTGGTTTCACAGACTTTTTAGAGGAATCATAAAACTTAAGAATGTTTCTATAATTCAGGTTGACAACTCAGCAGCGGTAAGACTGGCTCAAAATCCAGAATTTCATCGCAGGACCAAGCATATTTCGATTAAACATTTTTTTCATACGAGAGAAAGTAGCACAAGGAAAACTTGGTGTTCAACAAATTTCTACGGAACATCAACTAGCAGATATCATGACAAAACCATTGGCGAGAACACGTTTAAAGATTTTATGTGTGAAGATGGGGCTTATGTGAAAAGGGAAAGAAAGAGTATGGACGATGAATGGAAATTTAACTATGATTACAAAGGGAAAGTGTTGAAGTAATTGTTTAATACAAGTTAAATGTTTTATATTTTCAATGATGTGTTGATATAATTATTATTTTTAATAATCATGAATGTTAAAAAAAAATAATAGTTAAAATTGTGTGCTTGACAAGTTAATCATATATTAGAAATATATGTACCAGCAATTGTATCTTCTAGAATAAAGAGTTTTTTAGAAGCACAAGAGTTTTAAATACAATTAGTTATACAAAACAAATAGGTTTTGCAGAAGCGTTCTATAATATAATATATTTTCAAATTTTATTCGGAAATTAACTAGTATTTGTTACAACTAATTACATTTTTATCTTAATTGTTATTATTAAGTCATCCACCCCTCTAATCTAGCAGCGATGCCGTCCAATGTCCCAATAACATTCAAGATAATATTAGATATTCCGTGTACAATGCCTCTACCAAATCTTATCAAGGTTTTGGGAATGAAAAATATTATATTTTTGATTGTTCCAATAAAACCTCCTGACGGAGGAGGAGGAGGAGCTACGGTTCCTGTTGTTGGGTCTGTGCTGCCTGAAGATAGATCAAATAATTCTCCGCGTTTTCCATTCGTGTCTCTTGAAAATCTTGCTAATGGAGCTTCTTCAAATCTTCTTGATTTCAATTGATAGGATGAATATTCCGCTAGAATTTAAGCCTTAATTAATGAAGTAAATTACAACTTTTTTTCTTTAAAGTTTTTAAATTGATTGATTTAACAATACCTCTGATAAAATACATTTCTAGAATGTATCAAATAAATAGCAATTTTGATATTTTGAATGATTAACCTTGAAATTATCACCACATTGCTTAAAATAGAAAAGTTTTAGTTTTTCAGTGGTTGGTAGGTATTCGAATATTAAAATATTTTTGTAAATTGTACAAAATAACTACACGTTTTCCAATTGTATTTCAGATAAATCAATTTAATTTCAGAAAGTAACAATTGAATTTCATACAGAGATTGAAACTTTTTCGATCATAAGAGTTTTGCATCTCGTTGCTATAGAGACGACCATAGATAATATAATTTATACAGTGTGGAACTCGATTCATGAGACGACCTTAAAGAGTTTAATTTTGCGTATACGCCTCTTTCGTAATAATTATAATTTATTGTCCCGCCCAAGTTGCTTGATATTCGCAATCCACCAATCCAGCCGCATTGCCATCACAATTGAATTGAATCAAATGCAAATTCGTATGCAAATGCATTGTTGCTTACGCGACACCTGATTGGCGGCTGAGCGCTAAGATTTGATAATAGCAGGGGCCAGCGCATGAGTAACTCATCGTCTCATCTGATGTTCCAGCAATGTATTTAAACCTGGCGAAGAGCCAAGATACGTGCTCCCAGTTTTCCTCTCAAAACAACCGTTTCTTTCGGCCGATTTAAAAAAAACAAGTTGCTTTATAAAGAGGGATAATTATTACAACACCCGTACAACTTTTAATTTATTTGCAGTTTAATAACACTTTTAAAAAAAATCTGGAAAACCGTCAATTTATTTCGGTGTCATCAAGTTCACAGCAACGTAGTATTTAAAGAAAATCCACAAAATTTGTTGCCGGCACCGGCAACCTTTATTTTTACGAATCGTTGCCGGCACCAGTTGGCGCTTGCGCGTTAGCACTTTGAATCGTTGCCGGCAGTTTCATTTATTCATTTGAAAAACTTTTTTAAATAGTTTTCTAACTTACCTTCATCTAACCCTAACCTAACCCGAATCAAAATCATTTTTTTAAATTAAATTCATTAATAAAACAAAACAAAAATGAAGAAAAATGTGCAAAATCATCTAGTTGTCGCGGGGTTTGAACCTGGGACCTTACGAGTGACAACCCAGCACACTATCACAACGCCATCACATGCCTAGCATTTAGCAATTTTTTTAAGTATAAAAGTCTTAAAGTGCCAAAATTTTTTATTTTTAAGTAATGTGCATTCCTTTTTTGAAAACAAAAAGCATTCACAAGACAAGGCTTTCTTTTTTGTTTATTTTGGTGGTCCTGAAAAGGACCGATTTTTAATAGGAGATTTAGGATGAATTGTAGCGATGAACTCAGATTATAAAAATCTTTCAAAATCACCTCCCAGTTGTGCCAAGCAGTACCCTAAACGGTCATAAAATAAATTTCCGACCTTGTTTAATGTTTCAACGCTTATTGAATTCGATACCTCGATGATTTTATTTTGTAAATCCTCCAAATTATTAAATTTTCCACCCTTATAAATGGTATTTTTAAGATAACCCCAATAAAAAAAATCTAGAGGGGATAAATCAGGGGATCTTGGGGGCCAAGCTAATGGCTCGGAATAAGTGCCAATCCATTTATTTGGAAAATTTTCATTTAAAAATTCTCTCACTACTAGTGTATTGTGAGCAGGACAACCATCTTGTTGAAAATACACATCATTGATGTTTATATTGGGCATTTCTCTAAGGGTAGGAATAATTTGGTTTCTCAAAAGTTCCAAGTATTTTCGAGAATTTAGGTTTCCATTAATAAAAAATGGACCAATTACTTCATCATTAATTATTCCACTCCAAACATTTAAGGATGCCCTGTTTTGACTCGAGGTAACCATTGCTCGATGTTCATTGTGTTGTGACCAATAATTTACAACAGAAGAATTGTGCCTTCTAGCTAATGGAAAATTCGATTCATCTGTAAATAAAATGTTCGAAACAAAAGTATCATCTAAATTGGCCTTCTCCATTGCACCTTCGCAAAATACCATCCTTCGAATTTTATCCTCTGGATCTTTTAGGTCTTGACAGGTAGAATATTTGTAAGACTTGTATCCATGTCTTTTTAAAATACGAAGCACAGATGTGTGCGAAATATCTACCTCTTCAGCGATTTCTCGACTAGACAAATCTGAATCGTTTTCAATTGCCGCCAGTACCATTAAAGTTGTTTCCTCGGAAATAATAGGTGCACGATCCCCTTGATTAATTTCAGGTAATTTAAAAACGCAACCAGTATCCCGAAATAATTTGTGTACTCTAAGTACAGTATTTTTGTTGGGTATCGGTCTGTCAGGATATTTGACCGCAAATAGATCGCAAACTTTTTGCGAACTGTTTCCCTGATGATACCACTCCAACATATCTGACTTTTCTGCTACCGTGTATTGAGCCATTTTCACAAGGAAATAAAGAACAACTGGGATGTTGATGAACTCACGAACTCTCAACCAAATATGAAATTTTTATTATCGAGCTGGTTAAACGTAATGCATTATTTCGCAAGTATGAATAACAACAATAAATAAATAATATTAACTTTATAATCCGAGAACGCGAAAATGGATCTTATTGAATAATGTTTAAGGTTGAACCTTTCAATTGCATGTTTCTTTGCAATAACAAAAGACTTTTCGTTCAAAAATTTTTAAATAAAATATACTTATAAAAATGTTTAAACCATCGTTAAAAATTCATAAATATAATAATTAATAACACTTGAATAGTTATTAGTAGTTAATTTAATTCGGTCTTATTTAACTAATCAACTCTCTAAATCTAATTTAACTAATCAAATTTCTTCAGTGGTAGCTTGCTTAAAAAAATAAAAATTGTAAGGGTGCTGTGAGATGAAAATTGGGAAAACGTATCTTGTCTCTTCTCGACAATTATTATAATAGTAGGGCATAATAACTTGTACTAAAGTTCAAAACCCCAAGAAAACCTATTTTATAAAACATTTTGTTACAAATAACTACTAATAACTATTCAAGTGTTATAAATTTTAATTATGATTTTGTAACGATGTTTAAAACATTTTTATAAGTTTATTTTATTTAAAAATTTTTAAACGAAACGTCTTTTGTTACTGCAAAGAAACATACAGGTCAAAACCCCATGAAAACCTATTTTATTAAATATTTGTTTACATTTTTTGTCAATCCGCCCATAAGAAAATCGCAGTTTCCGCCAAAAATCTTTTACAAATTTAATCGAAAATATGTAAAAAAACTGGCGTTACAAAGTTAAAGCTATCATACGTCTTGGTAAAGATAATAGTTTTATATTAATTAATTTAAAAGTAAAAAAAGACTACCCCGTTGCTCTTAAAGACTTGGAAGTTTGTCAGGTCAATCCTCAAAATGTGCGAATAAACGGTGCCAAATTTTGTGGTTTTTCTTTAAAACCCGACGGTGCTGTGATTTATTAAACTTGATGACGCCGAAATAAATTGACCGTTTTCCAGAATTTTTTTAAAAGTGTTACCAAACTGTAAATAAATTAAAAGTTGTACGGGTGTTGTAATAATTATCCCTCTTTATAAAGCAACTTGTTTTTTTTAAATCGGCCGAAAGAAACGGTTGTTTTGAGAGGAAAAGTGGGAGCACGTATCTTGGCTCTTCGCCAGGTTTAAATACATTGCTGGAACATCGGATGAGACGATGAGTTACTCATGCGCTGGCCCCTGCTATTATCAAATCTTAGCGCTCAGCCGCCAATCAGGTGTCGCGTAAGCAACAATTCATTTGCATACGAATTTGCATTTGATTCAATTCAATTGTGATGGCAATGCGGCTGGATTGGTGGATTGCGAATATCAAGCAACTTGGGCGCGACAATAAATTATAATTATTACGAAAGAGGCGTATGCGCAAAATTAAACTCTTTAAGGTCGTCTCATGAATCGAGTTCCACACTGTATAGAATGTAAACTCAATTTTGATAACACAATAAAACTTGGCCCCAAAAGTATAGATGGCGCTTCATGAACCTAAAGAAAAAATCAACTTTGCGAATCATTTTTTAGTTGTCAGAATTGATAGTTATGTGATAGTTTGCTTTCAAAATGCATCATCAGTTTTATGTTTTTTTAAAGAAATTATACTTATGAGTTTAAAAAGATCTTGTTACTGTTACCGTTGGATTTTCAGCAAATTAATTCTAGATCTAGGTATGTTTACTTTTTCTACTTACATCGTCTTTACATCTCACATTTTAAAAATATTTTATTAATTTTCAAGAATACTTTTATACTGGGTTTATACAATTGTCCTTGCAACATCTAAGTGAGACATTGTAAGGTTTATTTCCAGATAATCCTAGGAGAATGGATTTGGATTTTAAAAAGACGTAAAAGTTTAAAATTTATATTTTGTAATTAATTTTTGAGTAAATCATACTTTTACTTTTATAACATCTAAAATCTTCTTTAAATCTGTTAACTAATTTTTAAATAAAATGTTTGAGTATCAAATTTTGTTTATTGTGTTATATTCTACGAATAGGGTGGTTTGTGTAAATATGTATCTTTAATTATAGTTAATAAGTAATAAATTTGTAAGAAAATTTAAAAATATCCCTTTTAAATTAAAGATACATGTTTATAAAATAATAAAACTACAAAATACAAATATAAAAATTGCAGATTCAAAATTCCCGCGCGACTAAAAATACTTGGCCCCAAAAAAACAGAGGGCGCTTTTACGTTATCAAAAGGTACTATTGAGTTAGCATTCTATACGTATTCTGTTATCTATGATAGTACCTTAGGTACTTTAATTTTCTTTTAATGTCAACTAAGTTTTTTTAAATTGTCAAGTAATTAAATGAATTGTAGTATTATTAAACTGATTGTTTTCCCAAAATACATATTCCTTACATCCTTACCTTGTAATAAGTACCTAAAGAAAATAAAGTAACGTTAAATAATGGGTCATTTAAGTGAAACACAGCGTATTGAAATTTAAATTCTCACTGGATGCGGATATAGGACCAGAACTCAGCAAGAGGTATGCACTTTGTTTAATGCAATGTATCCAGATAGACCTATTAGCCCAATTAGACCAATCCACTGTCAGTAAAATTAAAAGAAAATTTAGAGAAACTGGTCATGTTAAGGAGAATCCAACTTCCGGGCGCCCCGCTAAACTTAATGAAAACACTAAACTAGATATTTTGTTAAGCATCGAAGAAAATCCTCATAGTGTTACTCGACAAATTGCAGCAGATAATGAACTTAGTCAGCGAACAGTACTACGTTTACTAAGAAAAGAAAAGTGACACCCCTATAAAATTCAGCTAGTACATGAACTGAATGAAGATGATCCCGATCGCCGAATGCAATTTTGTGAAAATATGCAGAATATGTGTAACGATAATCCACACTTCCTTCGCCAAATTCTTTTTTCGGATGAAGCTACTTTTATCTAAATGGCCAAGTGAATCGCCAAAATTGCCGATACTGGAGCAGGGAAAATCCTCATTGGATGACTGAGGTACATACTCAATACCCTCAAAAACTTAATGTGTGGCGCTGGGATAATTGACAACAAAATAATTGGGCCTTTTTTCTTTGAACAATCCCTCACAGGGCAGAGATATTTAGACTTCTTAAGAAATCAACTTTTACCTATTCTCGCGGAGATTTTTCCGAATGAAAATGATCCTGGCTTACCAAATATCAATATATGGTTTCCACAAGACCTCCACACTTTGCACGTCCGGTTCGGGAGTTTCTAAATAATTGCTTTCCTGGAAGGTGGATTGGTAGACGAGGACCGTTGGAATGGCCCTCAAAATCCCCTGACCTAACACCCCTTGATTTTTTCTTGTGGGGATATTTAAAATCGAAAGTCTATGTAAATAAACCTCAAAATATAGAAGACTTAAAAAATCGACTACGGTGCGAAATTCGAAAAATTCGCAATGTTCAAGGAGAATGTGCTCACCGTTTTGCTTATTGTCAAGAGACCCGTGGATGGCAATTCGAACATTTATTTTAAATAATTAAATTATGGTTTTGCAATAAGATAATTCTATTTTGATTAATTGTATTTAGTTCGATTATTATTATTTTTATTAGTATTAAAATGTTTGTTTTCCACTTTTGCCTATACTTACCTTTTGTTGTGTAAGTACATTTTACATGCAGAAAAAATGATGTACAAAAAAGTGATAATGAAATTACATCTACATTTTAAGGTCCACTTAGTTTCAATTGAAAAAATACAGGGTGTGTTGGGAGGAACCCGAAATTTTATTAGTTTTCAAGTTATAGCGTTTTAAAAATTAAAGTTGGCAATACTTTCATAAATCTTTTCTTCGACAATAAAATGGACATGGTAGTTTTATTATTTAACAATTTAAAAAATGTCAGTTATTGACATTAAAAAAACGTACAAATCAAAGTACCTAAGGTACTATGCCGCTCGTCTCCAAAGCAACGAGCTGCAAACTCTTATGATCGAAAAAGTTTCAATCTCTCATAACTTTAAAAGTAAAAATGGTATAAAAAAATTATTTAGATAAAAGTTGTTTGTTTTTCAAGTAGCAATAATGGTCTTTTGTAAAAAAATACAGGTTTGTATTAAAAAAAACATGTTGACCTTGAAATGACCTTGAAAATAAGTTTAAATCAAAAAATAAATATTAGTAGAATAATTGTGTCTTCATATCAAACAACTATTATCCGAAATATTTTTTCGAAAAGTCAATGGTTTCAGATTTATTGCAATTATTCCATATGTTTGCCTCAAATCAATATGTCGGAAAGCGTCAATTGTATTTCAGAATCATCAATTTATTTTCAAAAAGGACCATAATGTAAAAACATGAGGAATCCAAGATTGTCTCTTATTTAGTGAACATGTAGTATATTTTCGAGTTTTGTAAAATATTTATTTCTAAGAGGTTTAGTATATGATGTGTTTCTGCATTAATTTTAGTAATAAGTGGCTGTGTTAATTCGCCGGATTTCTTTTGCTATATTTGTGGTAATTGTACCATAAAAAGCAACAAAGAAACATTTTGGATTTTATGAAATAGGTGTTATTCGCTTATTTTGGAATATAATTATAGACCAGGAGCTCGCGACAGTTTTTGGTTTTCTTATCCTAATATTTCGTCAGTCATACGCCCACTTCCTCATGAACCTAGTAGTATACCCCGCCCCCCAAAGGGTTCATCTTAAAGTATTTAGAAAAATTAGAAATAATGCCTCAAACATGTAGTGATGATTGGTGGAAGTGATTCTTATGAATCAGCCACCAATAAACCAAAACTTTTCATTCAGAGTTGAATGACTTAACGAGAGACTTAAATCTTCCTAAGAATTCGGCAGAAGTATTGGGTTCCAGATTAAAGAAAAAAGTATGATGGCTCCTGGCATTTCCCTTTCTTGATTTCGGGAAAAGTTTATTATATTTTTTCTCTGAAAACGGTGATCTTGTTTACTTTAAAGATGAGTTGGGACTCATGCAAAGTTTCGAGTATAAAGCTAATGAATGGAGACTTTATACTGATATGTCAAAAATTTTACAATGGTAATAACTACCCTTTTATGCCAGTTGGATTTTCAATTAAAAGAATGTCATAAGAATATTGATTTGATCCCCACTAAAATTCGTGAATTGGTCATGCTTGGACAATTTGTGGCGACCTACTATAATTTTTATGTTACTGTGTTAACAAATTGAATACAGAGAAATTTTTATAGAAAGTTTGGAAAACAATTCATTGGTTATAATGGACAATCATGAGAGCCATCTCGCAATAGCGACTATAAATTTAGCTAAGAATAAGGGGGTGGTAATTTTAACTTTGCCACCACATATTTCAAACTTCAACCATGAGATGTCTCCATCTTTGCTTCTTTCAAGATTTATTAAGATAACGCTGTACAAGGACGCATAGAGGTATCCTGGTCAATCCATTGACATATACAAATTGGGTAGATGCGACAACATAGCTTTTGAAAGGTCAATGACTCCAACAAATATCAAATCTAAATTTAGGAGTACGGGAATTCGCCCTTTTGGTAAATTTATTTTTACTGATAACGATTTTGTCATGAGCCAAGTAATGGACAGAGAGCTTTTATATGATCGTTCAGAAAATGGGCAAACTAATAATACAGATGAACCCCTCTTCTTTCTAAGAACAATGAAAACATACAAGATCAAGAAGAAGATTCCACAAAGCAAATGCCCACAAAGGAATCAACGAATTTAGAAAAGAAAGAGTTTTTAAGATCAGAAAAATTGAAGGGATATCACAAAAAGCGGTAGCCAAAAACAAAAATAGCAGGAAACCTAGAGAAGAAGGAAGAAGGAAGAAGCTTTATCGGGATAGATACTCATCTAGAAAGAGATGTCATTAAACAAAGGACAAAGAGAAGCAAAGAAACACAATCCTTAAATAAATCACGAATATGCAAAAGGAAGTTGGTAGAAAATGAAAGCTCTGAACTAGAAGTTTAACTTCTGTTATAATATGAATTGAAGAAGTAAACGTTTTTAACTATTTATTCAATCACTACTAACTGATGACAATACTAGACAATACTTATTTGTTTTTCATAACTACATAAAACTACTTGATAATTAGTTTATCTTCCAACATTCCCCCTTAAACTAATTTATTTGAACTATTAACATTGCTGTCCAAAATTTCTTCTACAAAATTCATGTTTTAGAAATGTCACACTTTTGGTTAAACTATCTGCAACCATTTCCTTTGTTGGTATTGGTTTGATATTAATTAACTTTTCATTTACAGCATCTTTAATAAAATGGTGTTTAACATCAATATGCTTCGTCCTACTATGATATGAATTGGATTTCGTCAACTCAATTGCACTTCGATTGTCACAATAAATGTCAATGTCAATGTCACTGCCAACTTTATTGGTTATAGCCAATTCATCTCCAAAAGCTTTAATCCAAATTGCTTGTTGAACAGCAGCCGCTAAAGACATATATTCAGCCTCAGTTGTAGAAATTGCAACTGTTTGTTGCATTTTAGCATTCCAACAAATTGCACCACCTTGATAAATAAATGTATATCCAGTCAACGATTTTCTCTCATCTAAATCACTAGCCCAATCTGCATCTGCAAATCCAATAATACTCGAATTACTATTCTTAGAATATTCTAGTTTCATAGTCGAAGTTCCACGTAGATATCTTAAAATTCGCTTAACAGCATTCCAGTGTTCTTTTCCAGGATTTGAATTAAATCTACTGACATAATTAACGGCATAAGAAATATCGGGTCTAGTTGTATAGCTTAAATAAATTAAACTACCAACTACCTCTTGATATGGTACTCTTCTCATTTCTTCCTTTTCTTGATCAGTTTTCGGACACATTTCTTTCGATAATTTTTGACCAATATCCAAAGGTGTTTTAACAGGATTACAATTTTTCATTTTAAACCTATTTAAAATATCTTCAGTGTATCTTTCTTGATCAATCCATAATTTTTCCTTTTCAAAATCTCTTGTAATTCTTAAGCGTAAACAACATTTTGCTGCTCCAAGGTCCTACATCTTAAATTTATTTTGCAATTTAAATTTAAGATCTTCCTTTAATTTTTTATCATTACAAAATATAATTAAATCATCTACATATATGTACTGCAACAAATATCATTTTCTCTTCATGAATTTTATAATAAACACAGTTATCAACTCTTGATGATTTTAATCCAATTTCCTTAAATGCACAATCCAACTTTCGATTCCAAGCTCTACTTGCTTGCTTAAGACCATATATTGCTTTTTTAAGTAAACATATTTTATTTTTATCCTTTATAATATATGTAGGTTGACTCATATAAATTTCTTCTGTAAGATCGCTTTGTAAAAATGCAGTTATTGCATCCATCTGATCTATTTGAAGATCATATTTGACAGCCAACTCCAATAAATACCTAATAGAGTCATACCTGACTAAAGGTGCATATGTTTCGTTATAATCTACTTCAGCTTTTTGAGAATACCCTTTAGTTACTAAACGTGCTTTATAACGTTCAATAACTCCATTTTCATCCCGTTTTGTTTTAAAAATCCATTTACAATCTATTGGTTTTCTATTTTTAGGTAAGTCTTTTACATCTATTAATTTCCAAGTATTGTTATCAATTAAAGAATTATATTCTGCATTCATTGCTTCTATCCAAAATTGAGAATTCGAACTTTCTAAAGCTTCTTCTACAGTTAATGGATCATTTAGTTTATTTTCAACTGCAGAATATATCAAATAATCATTTAACTTGCTTGACATTTTTTAAATTCGTTTTGAAGTAACTATTTCTGCATTTCCATTTAAATCACTTTTATCATCAATTACTGCATTTTCTTGAAAATTGTTACAATAATTTTCATCTTCATTTTCTTCAATTACTTGCTCATTTCCAGCATTGTTTTCAATATTATTTTCTATTTCTTTTCAAAATATCTACATCATTTTGATTATCAAAACTGTCAATAAATTGAATTTGTTCTGAAATCTCTTTGCTATCTTTTACATTATTTTTAAATAAAACGTTTTCATTGAAAACAACATGTCTACTTTTAATAATTTTTTGAGTTTTCATGTTAAATAATCTGTATCCTTTACTGTTTTCACAATAACCCATTAATATACATGATTCAGATTTCGAATCCAATTTATGCCTTTTCTGATTTGGTATGTGACTCATAGCTTAACATCCAAAAATTTTTAAATAATTCAAATTCATCCTTTTCTTACTCCAAACTTCTTCTGGAATTCGATTATTTATTCCTTTTGCAGGGGATCTATTAATTATATAAACAGCAATATTTACAGCTTCTGCCCAAAACTCCTTTTCTAAACCTGCATCTAATAACATACAACGTGCTTTTTCAATAATGGTTCTATTCATTCTTTCCGCTAATCCATTTTGCTGAGGAGTTACTGAATTGTAGTTTGATGACAAATTCCTTCTTTTGCTAAATACAGGGCTTTCATTAATTACTGTTCGTCAGGCTAGCAAACCTTAACATACTACAGTTGGCTGGCCTGACTTTTTAAAAGTGGTGTCCTTAGAAAAATAACTTTTTCAATAATAATTTATTTTTAATGATAGGAACAAAATATATATTAAAAAATAATAATATACTTTGAAGGTTAGAAATTACAAAATAAAAAAGGATTACTTTCAGATCATCATTGTTCCTTTTAGTTTCAAGAAAATGAGAAATAATTTGAATATAACACAAAACCCGGAGGAAACTTGTTAGGGACGCTTTGATCAAAAATGACAGTTCAAAACCACAGAATAAATAAAATTGGTTGCATCGTATACTTGGTTGCCTAGATTCGTAACCTTGACCGAACAGTAATTAATGAAAGCCTTGTATAATTTAAAATCTCTATTTACATATTCTTTTCCATTGTCAGATCTTAAGATTTTAATTTTCTTATTAGTGCTTCTTTCAATAAAATTCTCAATATTTTGAAAAGAACTTCTAACTTGTGACTTACTTTCCAAAAAATATACAAATGATTTTCTGGAAAAATCATCTATCAATGTAAACATATATTTGGAACCTCCTAATGACTCGTTTTCCATTGGTCCACACAAGTCTGAATGCACCAGTTCCAAAATTTCAGTTGTTTTCGAACTTGATTTAACAAATGGTAAGCGAGTTTGTTTTTCTTTAAGACAAGTTTCACAAAAATTTGCATGATCTTTAAAATCAATGTTCTTCAGATAACCACACTTTTGCAATAATTGCAAATTATTTATATTCAAATGACCTATTCTTCTATGCCAAATTTCATAAACATTTTTATTATTAAACATCAAATTATTTTGAATTCTGACATAATTCAAACAAAATCATGTCATCTTTTAGAACAGCTAATGCTAAAACTTCATTTTCCTTCATAATTCTGCAGCTATCTTTTTCAAAAATTACCTTACACCCATTTTTCACCATTTCACTTACAGAAAGTAAGTTTGTTGAAATGTTTGGTACATACATGACATTTTTCACTTTAATAGTCTCAAGCCCATTTTTACCATTAATACAAATATAAACATCACACTGACCAGCAATTGATAATCTTTCATTGTTTGCAACGATTATTTCATTATTACTTATTTGATGGAATTTCACTAACCATTCCTTATTCATTGTCATATGAGTTGAAGCATAGGACTTAGGAGTCAATAAACCACTTATAACAGTTATTATTTTTATTAGTACTTTCAATAGCTGATGTACAAAATCCTTTAAAATTAGAATGTTGATAATTCTGATTTTGCTTAGTTTTAAATTTTTTAGGATTTGGACAATTAAATGATTTATGACCAAAATCATTACAATTAAAACATCTAGAATCTTTATTCTTTAAGCATAGCATATAAGCAATGCCTAAGTTTTAGGAATCGTTGGTGAAAACGGGCATACATGTTCTTTTTGAATTTTTGATAATAAAGCAAAACAATATACAGAGTGAACAAAAAGTTCGGCAACGCCCGTTTAAGTAAAAGTAAATGTGCGTCACTATAACTTTTATTTCAAACAATTTTCTCAAAAATGCTTAGTTTCCAAAATAAAGCGGCGTTGCAGAACTTTACGTATTCAAAAATTTAAACCCTTGTGACTTCTAAACTATTTACTTTAGAAAAATAAAAAATATGTTCTGTAAACCTCTAAAGGCAATAATATGTAATAAAAATGGGGGTTGCTATTTAAAAAAAGATACGTTGTTATCGCCTGACCTTCAACTTAAGATTCAAGGTCATGGCAATATTCTCAAGTGGTGCATCACTAAGAATTGTACAACTTTTATATTAAACATTTTTCTTAAAAATGCTTCATTTCAAAAATAAAACGGGCGTTGCCGAACTTTTTGTTCACACTGTATATTAGGGTGAGTCCATAATCAGACAAAATCCTAAAATTTTCAGTCTTTTTTTTGATCTTAAATTAAAAAAATATAAAAAAATGAAAATAACATTTCTTCCCTACTTTGAACGAAACACAATGATTCTTCTAAAATACAATTGATTACTTCTGAAATCCAAATCATACTTTCTAAAATTAAATTAATAAATTTTTATTTTCAAATAATGCTTTCTGAAATACAATTTATAATTCTGAAATACAATTAATGCTTTCTGAAATTTAATTAGTTTTTCCAAAATACCACTGATGCTTTCTGAAATACAAATTTCGTCCTGATTTACAATTGATGATTTCTGCAATTGAATTGATTTTCTCTGAAATATATTTGGAAAAGATGTAGTAACTTTTTCAGATATTTTGTAAATGTTGATTAAAACTAAGGTATGAGTATCAAAAATTGGTTTGTAAATTCAATCAATCAACTCCAAAAAAAAAATTGCAAATCAGAATGTGAAAGTAAGAACGCGAATATTCAATTTTTATTTTATCGTTTCAAATAATAATTAATTTATATTTGAATAAAATAATATTAAAGTAAATTACTGATCACTTTAAAGTAATAATATTTTAACTAATAACTAACCTTCTGCTTGCGAGTAAGCAAGACATGTTGATATTATAAAGGCGAAAACCACCAAGCTTAATCTAGCCATTTTGATTGTAATGGTACTGATAAAATATTTGCAGCTTCTTTATAATTTTAACCAAAATGTTATCTGGTTTCTCCGAAACAAAAATTCATAAGCAAAGCAAATAAACTAAAACTTATCATTTTGTTTTTTGGGCACAAACATTTATTTTGACAATGTTCTAGTTTTTTCAGAAAATAAATTTTGTTTAAATATCGCATAAAACAAACAATTTCAAGGTATTCATTTATTTGCTTTACTTTAATTAATGAATACATTGTAAGAAGCACCAGAAATGACGCAAAATGGATCTTTTTCAATTTAATATCAAAGTTCATTTTCAAAAATTTAAAGACCTGGAATTATTCCTTTATCGTTTAATTTGAAAATAGCCTGAATTGATATTTTGCCATCAAACTGTTTTATGAATTTGTGGTTAATATTCAGATTTTATTTGTGAATTAATAAAAATTAAAAATTTTAAATGAAAATTTATCACGTTTTAGGGTGTAAAATTTAAGAAAAAAATTGATCTAAAATTTTTGACCTTTCATGGTCAAAACTTTATTGCAGGTAACAAAATTATAATTAAATATATTTAATCAATTATAACTAATTCTTGAATAAGTAGTATTAAGAATAATCAACAAATTTTTAAGTCCGATTATAAAAACGGCTATGAAAAAATTAAGAACTTGATAGATGATGTTTGTAACATAAATCATGAAGTTCACAGCTTGAATTAAAATAAATATCTGCGTTGTTAAAATTGCTGATAAAATTTTTCTTCCGAAGGCTGGGTCATGTGTAGTATCAGATTCTGTAGTAGAAGAAAATTCTGAAATACAAAAATTATGATAGGATATTTAGAAAATATATGAGTTGGGAAATATGGGACTTTAAAAATAACTCCTGTCAATTTTTTTTTTGTATTAACTGATATATTACATGAGAGTATATTAGTTTGTATTATAAAAATACTTTTACATGAACCACTTTTAGTTATACAATTTACAAAAAATATATGCTGGGTTAATAGGTTTTGGGAAAGCAATATATAATATCATTGATTTACAAATTTTATTCGGAGATTAACTAGTTTTAGATACAAATAATTACATTTTTATCTTAATTTGTTATTAAGAAGTCATCCACCCCTCTAATCTGCCAAGGATGCCGTCCAATGCCCCAACAATACTTGTGACAACGCCAGATATTCCCTTTAGAACCCCTCTACCTAATTTTATTATGGTTTTAGGAACGAAAAATACTATTTTTTTCACCGTTGCAAGAAAACCTCCTGGTGGAGGAGGAGGAGGAGTTACGGTTCCTGTTGCTGTTGTTGTTGTTGTTGGATCTGGGCTGACTCCGTTTTGTCTACTTTCAAATAATTGTCCGTCTTTTCCATTGGTGTCTCTTAAAAATCTGGCTAATGGAGCTTCTTCAAATCTTCTTGATTGCAAGTGATAGGATGAATATTCCGCTAGAATAAATTTATTCCATAATTAAAGAATTTATTTAATTATTTTCTTATTAAAGTTTCTAAATTGGTTGCTTTAAAAACACCTCTGACAAAAACAACTTCCTAGAATTGATCAAGTTTATTAATTACCACTTTTAATATCTTGAACGATTAATCTTGAAAATATCACCACATTGCTTAAAATGGAAAAATTTTAGTGTTTCAGTAATAGGTACTCAAATATCGAACAAATATTTTTTGTAAATTGTAAAAAATAACCAGTAAAAAAATTAATTAAAAATGATGATGAAATCGTATTAAGTGTGAGTATCAAAAATTGGTTTATTCAATCAATCAACTTCAAAAAATGTTTGTAAGTGAAAATCTAAAAGTGAGTAAGGAAATATTAAAATTTTATTTTAAAGTTTTAAATTATAATAAAATTAATCTAAATTACTGTGAAATTTTGAATTAATAATATTTTAACTAACCTTCTGCTTGTGAATAAGCAAGACATGCGGAGATGACAAGGGCGAAAGCCACCAAGCTTAATCTAGCCATTTTGATTGTAATGGTAGTGATAAAATATTTGCAGCTTCTTTATAATTTTAACGAAAATGTTATCTTGTTCCTCCGAAACAAAAATGCTTAATAAATAAGTAAATAAACTAAAACTTATCATTTTTATTTTTTTGGGCGCAAACATTTATTTTGACAATGTTCTAGTTTTTTTCAGAAAATAAACTTGAAGCTTTGTTTAAATATCGTATCAGACAAACAATTTCAAGGTGTTCATTGTACGTTTGTTTGCTTCACTTTAATTAATGAATACATCGTAAAGAGTGGCAGAAATGACGTAAAATAGTAAAGTGCATTTTACAAAAATTTTAAGACGTAATAGGTTTCTTTATCGTTTAATTTGAAAATACTGCGATCTGATATTTTGCCATCAGACTATATTATTAAAAAATGAGTAAATTTTCCAGTTCAGATTTTATTTGTGCATTCATCAAAAATTCACTACTCCAGTGGCGTAGAATGGGACCAGAATGTTCTCTTTTTTGAATTTATTTGATGCGCCAGTGCAAAATTTTAATTAAGTAATTCTTCCCGGATTTCTAAAATTTTAAGTGTTTCTGTAATTTCAAATTGTACAATTCAAACAGTTTGTTAAAATCAAACTAATTTTCAAAATTTTAAACAAATTTAAATCAAATAAACAAAAATAAAATCGAAGACCTTAGATAATTCTTCTAAAATTTAAAAAGAGGTGTTTCTGATATTTGTTTTTTTAAAGCACCAACAAAAAGTCATACCAAGAGTTTCTTCTTTATTTGAATTAAATTTGTTTAAAATTTTGAAAATTGCCGATTTTAATAAACCAGATTAAAAATACGAAATTACAGAATAATCAGGAATCCTATCAAATTATAACAGGTTTACTTTTTAAGGCAAATTGACTGCATATTTTAATTGGAAACTGTCTCTCTTAAGAATAAGAATAATATTTATTTATTATCCAACAGACACTTTTACAGGATAACATAAAAAATTACACATATACAATTAGATAAAATTTGTAAGAGCAATCTACAATAGATATACTATAAAATATACAGTGCGAACATAAAGTAAATCCCCCCCTGCAAACTTTTGAACGGTTATATTTTTGATTCTGAAAATTTGTCTACTGAGGAATCTAATTGCGAACTTTCTAATAACGGTATTTTTGATTTTGTGGAACTTCCGGTTATACCGAAAGTGGATGGCAACTTTCTTATTTTAAATGGAACACCCAGTATATTTTTGCATTTTTGTGTTCTCCATAAAAATAGCATTAAATTGACCTAGCATAGTGTGATCTACGATTAATACTTTCGGAGTTACGCCTATTTGAAAATCGCATTTTTATGCAACTTCATTTACACCGGAAGTTGGAAAATTAACGAACTTACGGTTAAACATAATTTTGTTTAAATTTAATATTATAAACTTAATTGCAAAATATTTCATTTAAAATAACGAAATTGGGGCAGTTGGGTGCAACTTCCGGTGTAAATGAAGTTGCATAAAAATACGATTTTCAAATGGGCGTAATTCCGAAAGTATTAATCGTAGACCACACTATGCTAGGTCAATTTATTGGTATTTTTATGGAGAACACGAAAATGCAAAAATATACTAGGTGTTCCATTTAAAATAAGAAAGTTGCCACCCACTTCCGGTATGACCGGAAGTTCCACAAAATCAAAAATATCTTTATTAGAAAGTTCGCAATTAGATTCCTAGGTAGACAAATTTCCAGAATCAAAAACATAAACGTTGAAAAGTTAGCAGGGGGGGATTTACTTTATGTCCGCACCGTATAAAAACATATCGATAAGAATAATAATTAATAAGATGTATACGTACCGGTTCTTTAAATAAATTTTAGTTAAAATGCATACAGAATTACAATATTCACACAATATTACATCCTTAAAGTTTCAAACACAGATTTCTTGAATTGATTGAAGTTTAAATCAAAGATGATACAGGTGCCCTGGTGCTCATTATAATTCCTACATAATTTTTGGATTGGTGAGTTACTAGATGGTTTTGTTTGGAGTTGAATACCTAAAAGCACAAGAGTGTCTGGCTTCCATTCGAGATACATGATATTGTAGTTGCTCAACCATTAGTGGATCATCAATAAAGTAAGTTGTTAATAAATTTATACATACATCATTGTAATCAGCATTTTTTGTATACATATAAGCGACCGAATTTCTTAATAAAACTAGTATTGAACAATCTTCTTTGCTCGACCACCAATACCACCTTCCAAGCCTACAATCAGAATGTTTTTGTCGCTTGTTCATGGTCCTTCGAAACTGTGTCCAAGTAAACCTGCGACAGCCATCTGTGGTTTATTGCCACTGAATTGCCTCTCCAGGCTTTCCTTGATAGTGACCTTTTAGTTTATTGCTGATTGTGTCGCCCCTCTAGGTCACCTCAAATCATTTACAAAAGAAAAAAGAAAACATGGAGAATATGATTATGAACGATCTCGAGGAGAATCTCCTGAAGATCTACACCAACATGAAAAAAGACTCCGAAGCTAGGAAAACTGAGGCTTAGATTCGCCAAGACGCCGTGAAGCCAATATGGGAAGAAGCTTAAAGTTATCACGCCCCAATCCAAGAACTGGACATGCCCGAAAATTACAACAAAAATGACTACTTTGGCCAAATTGAAAAAATATACAATGACATCCATAAACAAATTGGACGAAGCACAGAAAAGACTCGATAACGGTGGAAATGAAGATGAAGGATGAGAAGAAAGATGAAAAACAAACATTACGAATGAAACAACAACAAGTAGAAATTCAGCAACTGACTCAGCTTCTGGATCAAATCACCGAAGAACTAAGATGTGACGACAAGACAAACCAACGTTACGAAATACTGTACAATAAAGCCATAAAATAATGGGATATTATTGCCGAGCTGAACGTAGAAATCCAGGTACACGAAATTCAATTTGAAAACGCGTACTTCACCGAGGATGTTTTCCACAGAGCAGAAAATAATTATGACATAATTATGGAACGTCTGGATATCAAAATTCGAAGCTCCACAAATGCTCCGACTTCTAGCAGCGTGAATTTTTCACAAATCAAGATTGCAATTTTTGAAGGAAACTACGAAGATTGTACTTCCTTTCACCACATATTTCTAAGAATCGTCCAATACAGCAATAATTTAACGAAAATTGCAATATCTGAAAACTCACGTTAAGGGAGAAGCCAGTAGATTAATTTAACACCTATACATTGCCAAAGTAAACTATTAAACTGCTTGGGATCTTCTCCAAAAAAGGTACCACCAGATTGCTGCTGTCTAAACTTATAGACAAAATATTAGACTTTCCGGTTATTCAACATGAATCTAGACAACACCTAAAAGAACTACACGATACAACCCACGAATGGTTGGAAGCCATTTCTAATCTTAAGATCGATACCACTACCTGGGGACTGGGGACCAATTATAGGAAGAATTATCAAAAGAAAATAGGATGCTGAAACTGATAAAGTGTACAAACAATCCTTGAAGAACCCCAACGAAATTCCAAGCAAGGAAGAATTAACAGAGTTTCTAAGAAATAGGTTTCAATCATTAGAAGAAAATACATACGAACACCAAAACAACTCCAACAATGGGACACAAACAGAATTGTAAATATTGGTAACCTATAACATCCAATCTTTGTATGCCAGGCTTTAAAGGAGCTTCAAGTTCATACAAGAATACTAGCGAAAACTATACTGCAACTGTTTAAACCACGAGACAACCATTATGTATAATTCTCTACAAAAATGCCGCCTCTGCCATAATGCTCCCCATACCGTATTACACAAAGAAAAAAATTAACCAAGAACAACAACAGCAAGAATGGAATCTCACGCAGCAATGTCCAATGAGGAAATTACGACAAACGGTAATAGTTAGGACGAAGACATCAATGGGAACACAGGCATCAATCATTATTAGCCATCCCCAGACAAACAATTTGAGCGGAAGTATCAGGATTAGGAGGCAACACATCGAAAACCTCGAATTGGAAGTTAGAAGCCAAACCTAGGCCTCAGTTTCCAAGTAACTACACCAATGTTGTTAATTTTTCCAAAATTAACTCAAACAATGCCAACAAAGCCCTTCGAGTATGACCAGGAAATATGGCAAAATTTGGTGATTGCAGATCCAACATTTAATAGACCTGGAAAATCAGGAGTGTGAGGCTGCACTCCAGCGGTACCTACAGGGTGGTGATTATTTCGATGCTCACCTTTGGTATCTTTTAAAGTGGAAGAGATACGAGGTCGGTTAAATGAAGGAAAGTTGCGCATTCTTATGGCCATTAAAAATCTGAAAGAAAATTTAAGATATTTAAACTCACTGCAAAATTATGGCCAAAAATCTAAAAAATGTGTTTTTAGAAAATAATTTATATTTTCCAAACCATTACTGCTACATTAATGAAATTTGGTACCTTTAAATTGTTGACTATTCTGAGCTAAATGACATAAAAAAATAATTTTTTGGCCTTCTAGATTCAAAGCCGCGATATTCAACTTTTTTATTTCTTATGGCCGCCATATTGGATTTTTACCTCATCAGATAATAAATAATAATTCATTTTCAGATTGCTAATTAACATTAATGTGTTCCCTTAGAAAATGTACTAAATTTGAAAATTTGTATAAAAAACAAATGAAAACAATGTTTTATGGACAGTTTCCATGGTTACCATAAAAATATCGCCTTAAATTTGATCAAAATTCTAATAATAAAAAAGCAAATACTTTAATCATTTTATTTGTTTAATATTATAAAGACACCTGTTATTTACATAAAATGCTCTTATTGCAGGTCATTTGTTTACTATTATTATTTTCTTTATTATTATAGCAATTTTGAGGAGATATTTTTATGGTAACCATGGAAACTGTCCATAAAACATAGCTTTCATTTGTTTTTTATACAAATTATTAAATTTAACACATTTTCTAAAGGAACATATTAAAGTTAACTAGCAATCTGAAAATATATTATTATTTATTATCTGATGATCTAAAAATTCAACATGGCGGCCATAAGAAATAAAAAAGTTGAATATCGCGGCTTCGAATCTAGGAGGCGAATTTCATTGATGTAGCAGTAATAGTTTGGAAAATATAAATTATTTTCCAATATCAAATTTTTTGTTTTTTTGCCATAACTTTACAACGAGTTTAAATATTCTAATTTTTTTTTCAGATTTTTAATGGCCATAAAAATGAGCAACTTTTATCTAATTTAACCGACCTCGCATCTCCTCCACTTTAAAAGATACCAATGGTGAGCATCGAAATAATCACCACCCTGTATATCAACAAACCAGCGAAAATTTACAAGTAAAAAAAATCTTGTTGAGTTTGTAAATTCATCAAAAATTCAAATAAAAAATGTAATTTGTTACATGAAGCATTTAAAATTTCTGTAATAAAATCTTGGGGAATAAATTTAGCACTTTAAATTATCGAATTTTAAGGAAAATTTTCCGAATTTTGAAGTTTAATTTAGTAGATTTTTACTTTATTTTGCAATACAATGATGATAAATAAAAACAAAATAATGCAAACTTAACTCATTAAAAAAAATTAAATCGGAGTATTTAATTTGATTAACATTACTTTAATTAAACTACTTGTGTAGTGTTTCAAGGTTGATATGAAGGTTTGAGACGCATAAACAACTATTTTTATCGACACAAATTTTTAAAAAATGTCAGATTACTAGATATTTTCTATTTTTTCTCATTGCTTATCTTGGAAACATAAAAATTAAACACGAATTTGATATAAAAGCTTCTGTTAATTGCTAATCAATCAAAACATAAGTCGTATATTATGCTAATTGTAAGATTAATGCAAAAACTACAATAAATGTTTTAAAAATTTGACTTTTCAGGATTCCACGATACATAAAAATGAGCAGATATAAAAAATATCATAATCAGATACAATTTCCAACAAATTTTATATATCTTTTTATCAACTGGTAAATATACCGGGTGTTCACGAAACATCAACTTTCTTATTTTAAATGTAACACCCTATTTTTTGCAATATTATTAAATATTGGTAAATTCCAAGTATGTTCGTGATAAAAAATATTTTTTTTCTGAAATTTAAAGAAAAATGGATTTTTTTTGGTACTTTTTTAATAACATAACGTCGTTAGAGAAACTAATGGTTTTAATTTTTAGAATGCGTTTTTTGTAAATATCTTAATTTTTTCAAATGACATGATACTGGGGCCCCCTATTTACATTGATACCCAAAATATAGGTAGAATCCTCAAATTTTCTTCGGAGAAAATTTTTCTAACGAAATAAGGGGTTGCCCCACTATCATGCTATTTGAAAAAATAAAGATATAAATATTAATTTCTCAAAAACTGCCGAATGAATTTCATAATTGACAATTTATTTTACCTATTTAAATTATTTAAGAGGAGTTTTAATAGATTTTATTAAAAAAATTACCAAAAAAAATTTATTTGGAAAGTTCAGAAAAATAGTTTTTTTTGTCACAAACATATTTGAAACTTACCAATGTTTAATAATTAGTACAAAAAATAGCGTGTTTTATTTAAAATAAGAAAATTTATGTCATTTCCGGAAGTGAGATGACATTTTTTTAGTTTAATAATTGTATTTTCTTATACCATATAACATACTAAAATTTCAAATTGTATTTTCATAAATAAAGAAATTACAGGGGTGGCCCTAGTTTCGTGAAGACCCGGTATACGTACGGTAATTTGTTTATTACATAAAAACTTATTTGGGTACCAAATTAGGTTTAATAAAATTTTAGTTATGTGAATATTCAATATTAGTATATACTGTCACACTTGATTGGGGTTACTTGGCAGAGTAAATATATTTTTATTTTAATAAATTTATTTAATAAAATTGATATTGTAAGTACTTCCACTTTTGATATGATTAATTACCACATTTTATTATAATTATTACTATATTATATATTAATGAAGTAGTATGTTCTTTATACATTTTTGAGACACCTTGACCCTTTTGGGGAAGGATTTTTATTTATTTATTTTTTATGTTTACAAATACATATACATTTTTGGCCGGGGCCCGGAAAACCCGCGCGCATATACAGGGTGGTGATAAAGTTTGGAACCAAGGTCATAACTTCCGTAAAAATTTTTTTTGTAAAAATCGCTCGGACAGGTCAATTTTTGTTTTAAAAATGCCATCTTTTGAAATGAAAAAAATATTCATGACGTCACTGATAACTTCACTATGACGTCATCATCAATTTTTTTAAATGGAAACCCCTACTTTTTTTACATATTTTTCATAGACCTTTTTATCATATTAATGATCACATAAAAATATTTAAAAAAATTTCAACCATTTTTGGAAAAAAAAATAAATTTACTCAAAAAAAAAATTATTAATTCTCAATGAAAATATGGCAAGAAAAATAAATTAAACTAATTTTTAGTTTAAAAATAACAAATTATTATTGAAAATATTCGAATTGTTCTTCTTTACACAATTGGAATTTTCTTAAAACTAATTTTAAATAACTTTTAATGAAAAAGGTAATTAAAATAAAATGTTTGAGTAATAATAAACTTTAAATAAAATTGTAATTTATTATAAATTTGAAAAAGCTTTTGATATTCAAAATTTATTTCAATAGACCTAATAATTTACAAGCATTGGAGCTTAGAATTAGGACGGAATTGCAACAAATTGACGAAGAAGCTATTAACAATAGTATTCAGAGTGTCCTCACTCGAATGGGACAATGCCAAATGGTCAATGGGGAACAATTCGAACATTTTCGTTAAAATTTTTTACTTGTAAATTGAAAATTTACTTTTTTTTGTAATATTTTCATTGAGAATTAATAAATTTTTTTTGAGTAAATTTATTTTTTTTTTTCAAAAATGGTTAAAATTTTTTTAAATATTTTTATGTGATCATTAATATGATAAAAAGGTCTATGAAAAATGTGTAAAAAAAGTAGGGGTTTTCATTTAAAAAAATTGATGATGACGTCATAGTGAAGTTATCAGTGACGTCATGAATATTTTTTTCATTCCAAAAGATGGCATTTTTAAAACAAAAATTGACCTGTCCGAGCGATTTTTACAAAAAAAAATTTTACGGAAGTTATGACCTTGGTTCCAAACTTTATCACCACCCTGTATATATAAAACATTGTAATAAAAATAGAACATGTAACGAGAAAACATAAAAAATAGTAACAAAAAAGAATCTGCAAAAGTTTGTAACTTGTCTGCACAATAATTATAAGTTATTATAACATATAATAAAATCATAAAATTAATTAATAACAAATATAATTAAATAAATAATTAATAAATTAAACATTAACTAGATATTTTAAAAATATATACACATTTTTTTTTTAATTTAATTAATCATTATTGAATTCAGACATTTACAATAATTATCTCTTATAAATTCTTTAATTTTATTTAAAAATGGATATTTAGATTTTCTAAAAAATAATTTCAAATTTGTTGGCAACATATTATAAAATTTTGATAAAAGAAAAACAAAACATTTTTGAAATACTGTTTTCTTTGGAGGAATACTACTGGAACAATTTTCAGTTCTTTTCGCTTTTGTATTATAATTATGTGAAATTTTGGAAATTAATTGTTTATTTTTATATATATAAATATTTATAAATTTGTAATGAATATAATTGTTGTATTGTTAATAATTTTGTTTCACTAAATAATAATTTTGAACTATAATCTTTTGATTTTTTAAAAATAGTTTTAATAATTAATTTTTGTGCAATATATACTGGATTAAATATATATTACTACTACATGAACCCCAAACAAGAAGACCATATTCAATTATTGATTGAATTAATGAAAAATATAATATTCTTAAATATTTAATTTTGAAAATATTTAATAGGTTATAAAATACATAATTTAGATGTCTTATTTTATTTTCTATATATTCTGAATGAATATTCCATTTTAAATTTTGATCAATAAATAATCCTAAATATTTTAACGATTCAGTTTTGTTTATGATGGAACAGTTATTACAATGATTTTTACAATTTGGTTCATGTATTATTATATTTATCTGATTCGTTGTATTTTCATTATTTGTAGTGAAACACATGAATTTGGATTTATCATTATTTAATAATAAATAATTACAGTTTAGCCAGTCTTTAATTCCTTTCATTTTACAGTTAATTTTGTTAAAAATATCATTCCAAGTATTTCCTGAAAAATAAATCACTGGGTCATCCGCATAGCAAATAATATCTATATTTTCTTCACCTAAATTTAATAAATGATTAATATAAATATTAAAAAGCAATGGTCCTAGTACGCTACCTTGCGGAACCCCACAATTAATTTCTTGTTTTTTACTATAGTATCCATTTACTTCCACAATTTGAAATCTTTTTTTTAAGTAATTTTCCACCATTTTTTTAAATAAAATATCATGATTTACGCAATCAAATGCTTTTTGTAAATCAAGAAATAGTCCAACAGATAATTTTGATTTATTATAAATTATATTCATTAAATAGGCTAAAGCATCATTTGTATTTGAAGTTTTAACAAATCCAAATTGATTTTTATGAAGAATATTGTATTTTTTAAAAAAGCTTATAAACTGTTCATATACAGGGTGATGATAAAGTTTGGAACCCAATTTATAACTGCCGTATTTAATTTTTTTGAGAAAATCGCTCGGACAGGTCAATTTTAGTTTTTAAAATCCCATCTCTTGGTATAATAAAAATATTAATGACGTCACTGGTGATTTAGCAATGACGTCATCATCGATTTTTTTAAATGAAAACCCCCACTTTTTTCACTGGTTTTTGATAGACATTTATGTCACTTAAACGATGATATAAAAAAATTGTTGCATTTGTAAACAAATTTTCGTTTAAAAATTTTTTAATATAAACTTAAAATTAATTTGTACTATTAAATTTGAATGTTGTATAAGATTTTTTTTGGCCGATTTCAATAAATGGTAAATTTAAAATTTTATTATTTATAAATTTCCTTACATTTAAATGGAATCAAAAAATTAGTTTTTCAAGACTATTTATTAAATTTTGTTAAATACATCTAATATTTTACATTTGCATTAGAATGCGCATTATTTAAACACTTACTTTATTTTGTTATTATTGGTAACTTCAAATTAATTTTAATTTATTTTTATAAAACCCTTTTCGTTAAAATAAAAATTTCCTTTTTTGAATTAAAAAGATTTTTTATTCTAAAATTTGTTTAAAAATTTAATTGTTTTTTATATCATTGTTTAAGTAACATGAATTTCTATCGATAATGAGTAAAAAAAGTGGGGGCTTCCATTTAAAAAAAATCGCTGATGACGTCATTGTTAAAGCACCAGTGACGTCAATAATATTTTTTTCATATCAAGAGATGGCATTTTAAAATCTAAAATTGACCTATCCGAGCGATTTTCCAAAAACAATTAAATACGGCAGTTATGAATAAGGTTCCAAACTTTATCATCACCCTGTATATGTTTTTCAAATAATTTCGATAGATTTTATAAAATTGAAATAGGTCTATAATTTGAAGTATCTTTTTTATTTCCTGATTTGAAAATAAGTTTAACTTTAGAAACTTTAAAATTTTCAGGGAAATAACCATTTTCAATACATCTATTTATGAAAATTTTTAATGGATCAGAAATATGATCACTAATGTTTTTTAATATTTCCGCTGTTAAATTATCAAGTCCAGGTGATTTATTATTTTTTAATTGTATAATATAATTTCGTATTTCATTATTTGAAATAGCTTGTATAAATAAAATATTACATATAGGTTTTATCATTTCTAAAAAGTTTTTATTCGATTTATTAATATTTTTTATAATTTTTTGATTAATATTAATAAAGTAGTCGTTAAATTTTGATGAAATTTGAGATTTTTCTGTAATTATATTATTATTATGAATAATTTCTTTAATTTATATTTTTTCGGAATTTCGCCCAATTACTTCATTTGCTATTTTCCAGATTTTTTTTAAATTATTTTGACATTTGTTATTTTCATTTTTAAAATATAAATTTGCTTATTTAATATTTCTATAAATGTATTAAGACAAGTATCTAAATTTGTTTCTGTTTCCATAAATTTGAAATCAATTTTACTTAAATATTTATTCAGTTTTTTATAATTTATGTGTTTAAATATTTTGTTATCATTTTTGTTGGTTGTAATATTGGCACTAATTGGTACATCTATTATATTGGATAATGATCTGTAAATGAACTATGAGATATAATTGTTTTGAAATTATCATTTTTGATAGATGTTTTAATAAAAATGTGATCAATGCAAGAGTATGAATTATTAAATTCTCTTGTAGCCGAATTAATTAAACTTTGATAATCATTGTAAACTAGATTATTTTTATATTCTCTGGAAATTGCATTATTTTTTAAAATATCAATATTTATATCTCCTACTATGATATTATGTTTAAAGTTTGAATTATTAGATAAATATTTCTTTAATATTTTAAAATAGTCATAAACATTGAATGAAGGTGATCTGAAGATTCCCGTGATTGACATAAATTCATTTTTATTTGTTAATATTTCAGCCCTAATAAATTTAAAAGTTAAGTATTCCTCTATTTTGACACTATGTAATAAATCATTTCTAATAAGAATTATAACTCCATCATTTTGTGTTATCATTCCATTATTATAATATGCATTATAACCCTTAATTTTGATTAAATTTTCATTTTGAATTTTCCATGTTTCTGAAAGAACTACTACATGAAAACAGTTATTGTAAGAATGAAGCAAAATTTCTTTTATTTTTTGAAAAACTTCTGATATTTATATGTACAATTTTAATGGAATCATTAGAAAAAATATTTATTTCATTTTTACCTTCATTTAAATTATTAATAACAGTATTTTTAACTGTTGATTTATCTAAATTATTTAATATTTCCATAAGTTTAATAATTAATCCAATATAATCTCCTAATTAAATATTATAATAAAATTAGTGGTGTATTCTTAATTATTAACAATTTTTAAATTGTCAATATCATTTTCATTATTTATTTTATAAATATTTGAGTTTTCATCTTTTCTAAAAAAAAATTGATCCATTTTTATGCCAGACGAATTTAAAACTATAATTTTTTTTCAAATCAACACATTTTCTAAACAAAATTTGACATTTTTTTGTCATATCATCATTAATAAAAATATATTTATTTGAATTGTCAATATTACAATCTTGTTAATTTTATTTTGAGTTTTCGAGCTTTCATAATATTTTCTATCATTTTTAAATCAGTAAAAGAAACTATCACAAGAGGATCTTTTTTTGTTTTAAATTTTTGAATTTTTGCTATTTGAGTTTCATTAAAATTTGGTTCTATTGTTTTAAATATTCATGACGTCACTGATAACTTCACTATGACGTCATCATCAATTTTTTTAAATGGAAACCCCTACTTTTTTTACATAAAAATTAATTTTTAGTTTAAAAATAACAAATTATTATTGAAAATTTTCGAATTGTTCTTCTTTACACAATTGGAATTTTCTTAAACTAATTTTAAATAACTTTTAATGAAAAAGGTAATTAAAATAAAATGTTTGAGTAATACTAAACTTTAAATAAAATTGTAATTTATTATAAATTTGAAAAAGCTTTTGATATTCAAAATTTATTGAAATAAAAATTGCCTTTATAAAAGTGCTTTAGTTGACGTTATTTTGTATGGCAAATAAAATTTTAAATCCATTTACCAATGCTTGAATAGCTTACTTCGTTTGTTTAATAATAATCAACAATTATTAAGTTTTGCGAAATTAAAAATGCCTCGTTTAAGCGAACGCGAAAGAATCGAAATTTTAATTATGGTAGGATACGGCGATAGAAAAAGAACCCATGGGGAAGCTTGTGCTTTGTTTAATGAGCAATATCCAAATAGACCGCAAATCTCAAGATCTACAGTAAGTAAGTTAGTTACCAAATTTGCAGAAACAGGATCTGTAGGAGATTTGCCTCGACAAGGACGGCCTCAAGTGAATGAAAAAACCAAATTAAATTTATTACTTGCGATTGAAGAAAATCCCAATATTTCAACAAGAGATATTTCAAGAAATAATAATGTGGATCATTCCTATGTCGCAAAATTATTAAAAAAGGAAAAGTATCACCCATACAAAATAAAACTCATACAAGAGTTAAATGAAGATGATCCCGATCGCCGACTGCAATTTTGTGAAGAAATGATGGCGCGATGTGATCAAAATCCAAATTTTTTAAGTAGTATGATTTTCTCCGATGAAGCTACCTTTCAATTGAATGGATCAGTGAATCGACATAATTGTAGGTATTGGTCACAGGAAAATCCTCATTGGGCCGTAAAATCCCATAGTCAAAGACCGGGAAAGTAAAATGTATGGGTGGGAATGATTGGCAGACGTTTTAAAGGACCTTACTTTTTTAATGAAAACCTTACTGCCGAAAGATACTTGAATTTTTTGCGGACTGATTTGCTACCAGTTTTACTTCGTATTTTCCCCAATTATGAAAATCGCAACATTCCTAACCAAAACATTTGGTTTCAACAAGATGGGGCTCCTCCACACTTTGGCAGGGCGGTGCGAGAATTCCTTAACACCACGTTTCCCAACAAATGGATAGTGCGTAGGGGACCAATTGAGTGGCCTCCGCGATCTCCCGACCTAACGCCCTTAGATTTTTTTTTTGTGGGGACATTTAAAATCAAAAGTTTATTTCAATAGACCTAATAATTTACAAGAATTGGAGCTTAGAATTACGACGGAATTGCAACAAATTGACGAAGAAGCTATTAACAATAGTATTCAGAGTGTCTACACTCGAATGGGACAATGCCAAATGGTCAATGGGGAACAATTTTTTTTTTGAGTAAATTTATTTTTTTTTCAAAAATGGTTGAAATTTTTTTAAATATTTTTATGTGATCATTAATATGATAAAAAGGTTTATGAAAAATATGTAAAAAAAAGTAGGGGTTTCCATTTAAAAAAATTGATGATGACGTCATAGTGAAGTTATCAGTGACGTCATGAATATTTTTTTCATTCCAAAAGATGGCATTTTTAAAACAAAAATTGCCCTGTCGGAGCGATTTTTACAAAAAAATTTTTTACGGAAGTTTTGACCTTGGTTCCAAACTTTATCACCACCCTGTATAAAATATTCTAATGTTTTAAAAATAATAATTTAAAATTAAAAATTAATACCTAATAAAATACAAAATAATTACTTAGTGACAATACTAATATTAAATTTTAATAAGTGAAGTGCATCACAACTGCGATTACTGAGTTTGCTGGATAATTTGATGTGGTTAATACAATGATCAATCATACAAGGCCGCAGTAAATTATCTAGAAAGTTTAGTTCTGCTTCAAGTGCGGGAACAGTCAATCTTTTACAACAGTAAAGCTGATATTTATGTTTTTTGGTTGAAATAGACTTTAAATATATTAAAGTTGGTGTTATTTATTTTAACTTAACCAAATTTGTTGCATTTATGTAAGTATTATCCACTTTTTTGTTTTCACTTATTAATTTCATTATTTATGTAATTACCTAAAGGACCAACTTAATTACTGAAAAATGATAATTTTTTTTAACATTTTTGAAGTGGTATAGGGAAAAATATAATCATTTTATCGCCTCTATCTAAAATAAATAAATAAATACAAATAATGCTGATCACTTGCGAACTACATTTCAAGCAGTAGTTTTACAATTTATTATTTTTGAAAAAAGTGACAAATTTGTATAAATATTTTTTTAAAGTTTTATAGGAGATTTTTTAAAATAAACCTTATAGATTTAGTTTATGAAAACCTATGAATCCTCTTGGAAGAAAAAAATGTAACTTACAAGTTTCTATAGAATCGATCATTAAATAGATTTTTATAAAGGTCTTTAGTTTTATGAACAATAAAGTGGAACCTCGACTTAAGACTTGTATGCGCCATTTTTTTAATATTTTATATCCAAAATGGCAAAAAAAAATCATTAAAAATACGTAAAATTAGGCCGATTTGAAACTTATTTTTTTGACTTAATAATTTAATTTTTTTAAAACTCGTCGTATAGAAGTCTAGCCATGAATGTTATTTAAACTATGCAATTATAAAACTTAATCTTATTTACAAAATATGGTTGTAGTTTGAAATAATTGCAAGGCATATTTCGTAAATTTTGAACGCGCATTTTAACTGAAAAAGCAGCTAATACCTTCGTAGTCTAGGTGATACAAATTTTAAAATATAACAGAAAAGAAGATTTTTATTGGTACTTTCAGCCTAATTATGTGGGATGTACTTTGGGTCAAGATTTCTTCCCCAACTTCAAGAAGAAGCTCAAAATTTACGTTTACTATCGGAGCGCAATTCTACTAAGACTCCCAATCCTCTTAAAGTATAATTTAGGTTTATTTAATTATTAAATAATTTGCTCCAGTTAAAACTCGACCTTGTACCTATATCTCACTTTAACTAGAACTTATACAATTTAGGCAATAAAAATGTTGTTTATAAAAAAATATGTAAAAAAATAGCTGAAGATAAATTACAAAAGGAAAGATTTTAACAGACATAAATACATAACAAGATAAGAGTTTTTTTTTCTAGAAAATGTATGAGTATTTATTGTTTGTACATATTATAAATCTTTAAACTAAACAATAAATCAAAAATAATTAATATTATGTGGTTCCTTATAAATAATTTCATAATTTGAAGAAATACTTGGGTTGAATTACAAAAATACTCGGGTGTTATCTATATGACTAATTAAATTAATAACATATTAATAAAATCAAGAAAAAGTTGAAATATTTTTGGAATTTTAAAACCTGATAAACGATAATAACACAATGTTAGATTCACTTCTCAATTGCTTTTTAGACTTTGGATCTTATTAATAATAATAGTTTACACGCAAATATGAAAGTGAAAAAAAATTCACATTTTATGAAAACAAAATATAAATACATAAAAATTACCTTAACCTTGGAGCCTTCTTATTATTTCTACATAAAGTTCAATTTTTTATCTTCTCTTAGGATCTACAAAAAAATTTATCAAAAAAATTAAAACTCACTTCATAAAATATTTTTATAACATTATAAAAATTAAAATAATAAAACTACATGTTAATCAAGAAAAGATTAAATTGAAAAAACTGTTAAATAATTAAATATAAAATAAACATGTTTGTAATTTTATTACATAATAACCAAGGTTTAAATAACTACGTTGTAGCAAATCATTTTTAATTTAAAATTTTGAACCTTAAAATTTGGGTTTAATAATTCAAACTTAAGGGGTTTTCAACCTTCAAAGTTTTTATCTGTCAAATTTTTTACGTTTTTGCTAATATTTCTAGTTTTTGTTGTTTATTTAAAAAAATGCTTTCATAGCCCGATTAAAAAGTTCATCAAGATTTTTGTAAAATAGGAGCATTTTTTTAAATACACCATAAAATATTTGAATTATTAGCAAAAACGTGAAAATTTTGACAGTTAAAAATTGTTATAATATGAATTGAAGAAGTAAACGTTTTTAACTATTTATTCAATCATTACTAACTGATGACAATACTACACAATACTTATTTGTTTATCATAACTACATAAAACTACTTGATAATTAGTTTATCTTCCAACATTCCCCCTTAAACTAATTTATTTAACTATTAACATTGCAGTCCAAAATTTCTTCTACAAAATTCATGTTTTAGAAATGTCACACTTTTTGTTAAACTATCTGCTACCATTTCCTTAGTTGATATTGGTTTAATATTAATTAACTTTTAATTTACAGCATCTTTAATAAAATGGTGTTTAACATCAATATGCTTCGTCCTACTATGATATGAATTGGATTTCGTCAACTCAATTGCACTTCGATTGTCACAATAAATGTCAATGTCACTGCCAACTTTATTGGTTATAGCCAATTCATCTCCAAAAGCTTTAATCCAAATTGCTTGTTGAACAGCAGCCGCTAAAGACATATATTCAGCCTCAGTTGTAGAAATTGCAACTGTTTGTTGCTTTTTAGCATTCCAACAAATTGCACCACCTTAATAAATAAATGCATATCCAGTCACCGATTTTCTCTCATCTAAATCACTAGCCCAATCTGCATCTGCAAATAAAATAATACTCGAATTACTATTCTTAGAATATTCTAGTTTCATAGTCGAAGTTCCACGTAGATATCTTAAAATTCGCTTAAAAGCATTCCAGTGTTCTTTTCCAGGATTTGAATTAAATCTACTGACATAATTAACGACATAAGAAATATCGGGTCTAGTTGTATAGCTTAAATAAATTAGTAAACGAACGGTGAGGGTAAAGTCTTCAGTAAAGCCAATTAAACTACCAACTGCCTCTTGATATGGTACTCTTCTCATTTCTTCCTTTTCTGGATCAGTTTTCGGTCACATTTCTTTCGATAATTTTTGACCAATATCCAAAGGTGTTTTAACAGGATTACAATTTTTCATTTTAAACCTATTTAAAATATGTTCAGTGTATCTTTCTTGATCAATCCATAATTTTCCCTTTTCAAAATCTCTTGTAATTCTTAAACCTAAACAACATTTTGCTGCTCCAAGGTCCTTCATCTTAAATTTATTTTGCAATATAAATTGAAGATCTTTTAATTTTTTATTATTACTAAATATAATTAAATCATTTATATATACTGCAACAAATATCATTTTCTCTTCGTGAATTTTATAACAAACACAGTTATCAACTCTTGATGATTTTAATCCAATTTCCTTAAATGCACAATCCAACTTTTGATTCCAAGCTCTACTTGCTTGCTTAAGACCATATATTGCTTTTTTAAGTAAACATATTTTATTTTTATCCTTTATAAAATATGTAGGTTGACTCATATAAATTTCTTCTTTAAGATCGCTTTGTAAAAATGCAGTTATTGCATCCATCTGATCTATTTGAAGATCATATTTGACATCCAATGCCAATAAATACCTAATAGAGTCATACCTGTCTACAGGCGCATATGTTTCGTTATAATCTACTTCAGCTTTTTGAGAATACCCTTTAATTACTAGACGTGCTTTATAACGTTCAATAACTCCATTTTCATCCCGTTTTGTTTTAAAAATCCATTTACAATCTATTTGTTTTCTATTTTTAGGTAAATCTTTTACATCTATTAATTTCCAAGTATTGTTATCAATTAAAGAATTATATTCTGCATTCATTGCTTCTATCCAAAATTGAGAATTCGAACTTTCTAAAGCTTCTTCTGCAGTAAATGGATCATTTAGTTTATTTTCAACTGCAGAATATATCAAATAATCATTTAACTTGCTTGGCATTTTTGAAATTCGATTTGAAGTAATTATTTCTGCATTTCCATTTAAATCACTTTTATCATCAATTACTGCATTTTCTTGAAAATTTTTACAATAATTCTCATCTTCATTTTCTTCAATTACTTGCTCATTTCCAGCATTGTTTTCAATATTATTTTCTATTTCTTTTGAAATATCTACATCATTTTGATTATCGAAACCGTCAATAAATTGAATTTGTTCTGAAATCTCTTTGCCATCTTTTACATTATTTTTAAATAAAATGTTTTCATTGAAAACAACATCTCTGCTTTTAATAATTTTTTGAGTTTTCATGTTAAATGATCTGTATCCTTTACTGTTTTCACAATAACCCATAAATATACATGATTCAGATTTCGAATGCAATTTCTGCCTTTTCTGTTTTGGTATGTGACTCATAGCTTAACATCCAAAAATTTTTAAATAATTCAAATTCGCCCTTTTCTTACTCCAAACTTCTTCTGGAATTTGATTATTTATTCCTTTTGCAGGGGATCTATTAATTATATAAACAGCAGTATTTACAGCTTCTGCCCAAAACTTCCTTTCTAAACCTGCATCTAATAACATACAACGTACTTTTTCAATAATGGTTCTATTAATTCTTTCCGCTAATCCATTTTGCTGAGGAGTATACTGAATTGTAATTTGATGACAAATTCCTTCTTTTGCTAAATATAATTTAAAATCTCTATTTACATATTCTTTTCCATTGTCAGATCTTAAGATTTTAATTTTCTTATTAGTGCTTCTTTCAATAAAATTCTTAAAATCTTGAAAAGAACTTCTAACTTGTGACTTACTTTCCAAAAAATATACAAGTGTTTTTCTGGAAAAATCATCTATCAATGTAAACATATATTTCGAACCTCCTAATGACTCGTTTTCCATTGGTCCACACAAGTCTGAAAGCGAGTTTGCTTTCCTTTAAGACAAGTTTCACAAAAATCTGCATGATCTTTAAAATCAATGTTCTTCAGATAACCACACTTTTGCAATAATTGCAAATTATTTATATTCATATGACCCATTCTTCTATGCCAAATTTCATAAACATTTTTATTAAACATCAGATTATTTTGAATTCTGGCATAGTTCAAACAAAACATGTCATCTTTTAGAACAGCTAATGCTAAAACTTCATAATTCTGCAGCTATCTTTTTCAAAAATTACCTTACACCCATTTTTCACCATTTCACTTACAGAAAGTAAGTTTGTTGAATTGTTTGGTACATACATGACATTTTTCACTTTAATTGCTCAAGCCCATTTTTACCATTAATACAAATATAAACATCACCCTGACCAACAATTCATAATCTTTCATTGTTTGCAACGATTATTTCATTATTAGTTATTGGATGGAAATTCACTAACCAGTCAATAAACCACTTATAACAATTATTATTTTTATTAGTATTTTCAATAGCTGACGTACAAAATTCTTTAAAATTAGAATGTTGATAATTCTGATTTTGCTTAGTTTTAATTTTTTTAGGTTTTGGACAATTAAATGATTTATGATCAAAATCATTACAATTAAAACATCTAGAATCTTTATTCTTTCCATAATTTTTAAAATTGTTTTTGTTATATGTTTTTTCATAAAATACAACTTCATTATTAGCTTTCTTGCCACATTTTTTCTTGTAATAATTTTGTTTTAATTAAATCTCCTGTAATATTCATTCCACAATTTTCGAGACCCATTTCATTGGCTTATATTCATCAGGAAGACCAGGTAATAATATACAACCTATCCATTCCTCATTTACTTTTAAACCAACTCCATTTAATTTATGTGCCGTAGAAATTATTATATTGACATACTCGTCAATATTTGAATTTTCTAATTTTGTTGACAATAATGTCTTTAGGAGATTAATTTTACGACTAAGGCCAGAATCTTCAAAAGCCTTTACCAAATTATCCCCAGCTTCTTTTGCTGTTTTGGTTTCTTCAATATGCACATAATTTACTGTTTCCACAGACAATATAATTTTTGCTCTTGCTTTCACATTTTTCTTTTCATCTTTGTCTTCACCAGTTATACAATTCCATAAATCTTCATGTTCCAAATAACTTTTCATTTCAAACTTCCAACTGTTAAAATTTACTCTTCCTCTCAATTTATAAATCATAGGTACATCCTGAGACATTTTATAATCTTTAATTATAAAATCTTCTGTATAAATTAAGAACTTTTAATATTGTATAATTTGTCCTGGGCACATAACCTGTTATAATATGAATTGAAGAAGTAAACGTTTTTAACTATTTATTCAATCACTACTAACTGATGACAATACTAGACACTAGACAATACTTATTTGTTTATCATAACTACATAAAACTACTTGATAATTAGTTTATCTTCCAACAAAAATGTTGAAGGTTGAAACCCCCTTAAAAAGAAAAAAAATCGATTTCTATTTTGATTTTTGAATAATGTTGGTCAAACTAAAAAAGTTTGACATGCTTATATTACTTATTATGTTCTTTTTCGCAAGACTTTTTATTTTCGGTATTAATAAAATTTTTATACAGGGTGTTTACCACCTGAAATTAAGATGACAAGTTCCTCTAACACTTTGCCCAAGCTAAGTTACACCCGGTTAAAGTTCACTTTTCAAAAAATTAAAAATATATGAAATATAATTTTAGAAAATGATTGAAAAATACAAAAAGTGGCTCTATATGTATGATAAAATCGTAAAAAACATTTTAGTTTCTTTAAAAATATTAAATTTTAATGTCGGTCTACTTGATTTAATAAAAAAAATTACAATAAATTATGAAACTTCTATCGAAATTATCCTTAAAACTAAAAGATTTATCGATTTTTAACAGGTATACCTTTTTCATAGTAAATTATCTGTCCTATGAGAAAATATGTTGAAATTGCAAAAAAAGTAACACCAAAAAAAGACCGGCGAGATTTTAGCAATAAGTTTTCAAGCCATACGTATTTTACATGTAATTCTCCATAAGAGGTTTTTTCTAAATAACTTCCTTCATTATCAATTCACAAAAGAAATAAATACACCAAATTAAAGCACAAGTAAATCCCTACAGAGTGGTGGTACCCACTTTGCTTGTCCGTCCCGATTAAGTGTTTTATAGCACCCCAATCAAACCTCTACCACGTATTTTCAAATTTTTAAATATTAACCTACAAAGACAAATGATATGTCTATGGATAGCATTTTTCATGTAGATGACGATGATATTGGTCAATTTGCTTGTCCGTGCAAATTAATTCAGTAATTAAGAAAAAACACTATTTTTTCGAAATTTATGAAGTTTGAACGCTAATTTATTAACGCAGTATTGTTGCATAAAAAAGTTAATTACACCAAAAGATCAGAAATTTAATTGTGATTACGATGGTATGTCACACTTTGCTAGTCTGTCCGTAATTAATTCCCTATTAGCCAGCAATAACTTTTAGAACGCCAAAAAGATAACACTTTTTAATAATTAACCCTCGAGAAACAATTTATACCTCCAGAGACAGTATTTTTAATTTGGATAACGGTGGTATTGGTCACTTTGCTTGTCCGGGCCAATTAATTGAGTAATTAAGAAAAACACTATTTTTTAAATTTATGAAGTTTGAACGCTAATTTATTAACGCAGTATTATTGCATAAAAAAGCTAATTACACCAATAGATCAGAAATTTATGGTGATTACGGTAGTATGTGACACTTTGCTTGTCTGTCTATAATTAATTAGCTATAAGCCAGAATAACATTTAGAACGCCAAATTCCAAACAAATATACGGCGTTCTAAAAGTTATTACTGGCTAATAGCGAATTAATTATGGACGGACAAGCAAAGTGTCACATACCACTGTAATCACAATTAAATTTGTAATCTTCTGGTGTAATTAACTTTTTTATGCAACAATACTGCGGTAATTGTTTGGCGTTTGAACTTGATAAATGTCGAAAATATGATGTTTTTTGTTAATTACTCTATTAAATGGCCCGGACAAGTAAAGTCACCAATACCATCGTTATCCAAATTAAAAATCCTGTCTCTGGACATATAAATCGTTTCTCTGAGTTAATTATTAAAAAGTGTTTTCTTTGATTGACTTTCGCCACATATTTGTTTGGAATTTGGCGTTCTAAAAGTTATTGCTGGCTAATAGCGAATTAATTACGGACGGACTAGCAAAGTGTGACATACCATCGTAATCACAATAGAATTTCTGATCTTTTGGTGTAATTCCTTTAGAACTACTGACCAGGATATTGGCTAACTAGTTGAATTTTTAAGACGATAACGATTGTTGAGTTTCCTTTAGAACTTTTTCGACACAACCTTCAGTAACCTTTATACACGTTTTTGCACGATATTTGTTGTCCGTGTATAAAGTCATTATTTTTTGCTCTAGTGCATAAAAGCATTACTTAGTACAAAAAAGCATGTCTTAAGTAAAAAGTAAAGCTTATTTCTTATTTTGTGCACTAGTGCAAAAAGTACAACTTCATACACTGATCATAAATGACAAATTAAGAAATGTCAATATCTGTCATTAATTTCATGTTTTATGTGGAATTTTATTATTTTCAATGATGATCATCGATCGTAGAAAAAATAGTGTATGCACTCATTCATAAACGATATTTGCACTTAGATCGTAGGTATTGTCCAACTCGGTCTACGGCCTCATTGTACAAGTTTTACTTTGCGTGAAAATATAATCCACTTTTTGCACTTGTTGCATAAATAACCACTTTTAAATCCTGAGATTTTACGCACAAACTAAAACTTTTTATGATAAAACTATTTGTATGTGATATCTGATAAACATTTATTTGTATAATTTTTGATCTCGTTTCAGCATGTTTTTTGTGGTGATTTTACTATCGGTAACAGCTCTTACATATTGGGCGTTACTAAAAATAAAAAACAGACATTCCAATGAACTCGCAGAAAAAATACCAGGTCCACCAACGGTTCCATTCTTTGGCAATAGTCGTAAATTGACCAAGCATCCTCAAGGTAAAAAAATACTTTTAAGTAGTCAAGATTCATTAACAATTTTTCGATCATCTCCAAACGTCTGGTTTAGTATTTTTGTTCACTAACCTTGATGTTTAGTGATCTTCCAAACTATTTTATGAAAATTTGTCATAAATTAAGCTACATATTATTTTTTAGGTATCTTATATTATTTTAAAGAATGCGTTGAAGAATATGGAACTGTTGTTAGAAATTGGATTGGAAGTACACTCCATGTTCATCTAACAGACCCAGAGGATATTGAAGTAAATTCTATTCACACAAGAGCTACATAACCACAAATTTTTTTCGTTTCTTATTCTTACAGATTTTACTTAAAGACACAGTTAATATAAAAAAATCACATAATTATAAATATATTTTACCATGGTTGGGACAAGGACTCGTAACTGCATCAGGTAAGGTACCTCGTAATATTTATGTATTACAAGAAAAATATTTTAAATTTCTCAAAGAACTCTGGTTCTAGCTTCAGCTGGGTTTTCGAATATTCCATAATTTTTAGTTCATACCAAAGACTATTGCGGTTTTGGTTACAACTTTTCCAGTGGAGATTTTTTAAAATTTCCTTTTTTGGTATACAGAAGACTCTTGTTGCTACTAATTTTTTTCATTTATTGTTTTTGTAAGTAAATCCAAAAAGTCATACGGTAGCACTAAAACGGGTTCTTTATAAAAAACGTTCGCTTTTAGCGGCGTTTATAACACAGATAAAAAACTAATTAAAATAATATTCTTTTTCCAACGCTAACAAAAAGTTAAGGTATAAACGAAGAGTTTGGTTTTTCGTTTTTTGTTTTAAGTACATTTTTAAAGTTTTTACAGCGTTCTAAAAATTTCTTAAAATTTTACATAATTTTTGGAGCGCTGTAAAACGTTTAAAAATAAACTTAAAACAAAAAACTGAAAAGTGAACGCTTCGATTATAACTTAACTTTTTGATAACGTTGAAAAAAAAATATAATTTCTATTAGTTTTTTATATCTGTATTATAAACACCGCTAAGCGAGAATTTTTTAAAAAGAGCCCGTTTTATGTCTGCCAATTAGTAATTGGTTTGACCTACAAAAAAAAATTAAGAAATTGGTAGCAAGAAGATTCATCTGTGTACCAAAAAAATAAATTTTAAAAAAGCTCTACTGGAAAAAAAATATGTCCAAAAACGTCAATATCAAGCGAATTTGCTGACTATCGCCTGACTAGGATGCATGGGGCTCCCATACTTACAACGTACATATACTGAAACAATAAGAAAGCTTAAGAAGTTGAAGAGAAAATGTTTCCTCATCGGCCATCTTGAAATACAACAAAATGAGATTATTTTGCAAAACGGTGTTGAGGCTCAATAGAAAAATTATCTTTATTATGAAGACTATTAAAACTACTTCTCACAAATATTAATGTCAATCAAATCAATCAATTAATAATATAAACAACTATAATAAACAACACCTCACTACTTGATTATCATTACTAAAATAGTGTTTACATCTCAACACTCCCACTTAAACACTATTCTTCTTAATCCTCAAGCCTACATGTTGTGTACAAAAAATCATGTTTTGTTTTAAATAATGGTTTGGTTAGCAAATCTGCTAGTATGTTTTCAGTTGGTAAATATGAAGACGAGCTGTATACTTTTTAACATTTCCCTGTTTACCTCTTTTAGTTGTAAATACCCATTTTGTATCTAAAACTTTTTTATCTTTTGGTAAATTCTTTAATTCCCATGTTTTGTTTTCGATTAATGCTTGTTCCATTGCATTAATCCAATTTTCTTTATTTTTACCTTGCATAGCTTCTGCAACAGTCTCAGGATCTAAATAATTTTCATTTTCTGCTATAAATGAATACAAAAAATCATTATTTTGATTCAAATTTCGATTTCTGGATGACCTTCTTAATTCATCATTCTTTCTAGTTTCTATTTCTTCTTTAATTTCATTAGTTTTTGATTCTAAATTATTATCATTTATTTCTGTTATATTTTCTGACTCTTCTTCAACAAAAACTTCTGTATTTTCTGTTCCTGTATTTCCTGATTCTTCTTCTATAATAACTTCTTTATTTCCTGTTCTTTCTTTAACAAAAATATTTTCATCTGAACTTTCTACTTCTGAAAAATCTATATACTTTATTTCTGCATTTTCTTTATTAGCGTTAAAATAAACTTCATTTTCTAAAAAAATAGCATCCCTGCTTACTTTAATTCTATTAATTTTCGGATTCCAAAATCTATAACCTTTAACATTTTCACAATATCCTACAAATATAACTTTTGTTGATTTTTCATCCCATTTCTTTGTTTTCTCTTGTGGAACATGAATAAATGCTTTGCATCCAAACACTTTTAAAGTTTCCAAACTTGGTTTTTTATTGAACCAGATTTCTTGTGGTGTTTTTCCTTTTATTGCGTTCGTTGAAGATAAATTAAATAAATAACATGCAGTCGCTATTGCTTCAGCCCAATATTTCTTTGTTAAGTTAGCACCAATAATCATACTTCTTGCTTTTTCAATTAAAGTACGATTAGTACGTTCAGCAATACCATTTTGTTCTGGATTGTATGGTACTGTTAATTGATGTATGATTCCATTTTTTCTTAAAATATTCTTCAAACTTTCATTGACATATTCTGTACCATTGTGCGTTCTTAAACACTTGATTCGTTTCCCAGTTTGATTTTCTACCATATTTTTAAATTGTTCAAATGTTGTGGCCACTTGACTTTTATGTTTTAAAAAATAAACAAATACTTTTCTGGAATAATCATCAATAAATGTCAAAAAATATTTTGAACCACCCAAAGAACTAATTTCCAAAGGACCGCATACATCTGAATGAACCAGTTCAAGTAAATGTTTTGATTTGCTTTTACTTGATAAGAAAGGAGCCCTATGATGTTTACCTTTTAAACAAATCACACAGGGATTGGGATCACAATCTTAAAAATCACTTAATACATAAACAGAATTTTTTAAAATCCTCATACCTTTTCGGTTTAAATGTCCCAGACGTTTATGCCATAAATTACTTTTTTCATGCATATTCTCATTTAGATATAAAGAAGATTCTTCTATACTTTGTACTAATTTATAAATATTATTTTCCAATATACCTTTTGATATAATCTCACCATTTTTATTTATTATTTCACACCAATCATTTTTAAATATTACAGTCTTCCCAGAACTAACTATTTTACTCACTGATAATAAATTATCTGTTAAATCTGGCACGTATAAAAGATTTTTTGCTTCAATATCTTCTGTTTTCCTGTTAATCAAAACTGACAAATTGACATTTCCCATTATTTCTGTTTAGAATTATTTGCTATTCTTCTTTTCACATATTATATTTTTCATAAAATTTAAATTTCCTGTCATGTGAGATGATGCACAAGAATCTATATACCAATCTTCTGAAGTTTTATGTTTATTTTCAATTGAACAGTAAGATTTCAAATTATTCCTGACATTGTTTTCATTTTTCTTGAAATTATATTTTTTATTTTTGCAATTTGTTGCAAAATGTCCATATTTATTACAAGCATAACATTTTATATTACTTAAATCTTTAAAATCCTTAAAACCTCTAACATTTCTACTTGTAAATAGCGCCGATCCATCACTGGAAGTATCACTTACTGACTTTCCTTGATTTGAAACTTTTACATCTTGTAATAATTTAGTTTTTATTGAATCTAATGTTATTTTTAGTACCGAGCTCTCTAAACCCATAATCATTGGCTTGTATTCTTCTGGAAGTCCTGCTAGCAACAAAGTATCTGTCCGTTCTTCTTTAACTTCAAATCCCAACTCATTCAATTTTAATGCTGTTGTCATTATTTTACTAACATATTCATCTACTGATTTGCAATCGGTTAAGTGAGTAGTTATTAATGTTCTCAATAAGCCAACTCTTCTATAAAGTCTCTTCAAACACATCTTTGAGTTTATCCCACACTTCTTTAGCAGATTTTGTATCTTGAATATGTACAAAAATCTTAGGATCAATAGACAAAATTATTTTTGCTCTTGTCTTTGTTACTTTCTTTTTATCTTAAATATATTCTTTTTCATCTATAATACATCCCCATAGATCTTCAATTTATAAATATGCTTTCATTGCAAATTTCCACGAGTTATAATTTTCCCGTCCAATTAATTTTTCATTAACTGGTATTCCTTGAGCCATTTTTTTTATATAATATATATATATGCATATAATATTTCTTTGTGCGATCTGGGCCCATAACCTGTTGAGGCTCAATAGAAAAATGATCTTTATTATGAAGACTTTTATTAAAACTACTTCTCACAAATATTAATGTCAATCAAATCAATCAATTAATAATATAAACAACTACAATAAACAACACCTCACTACTTGATTATCATTACTAAAATAGTGTTTACATCTCAACAAACGGGCAGACCATAAATATAAGTGAGCTACTGTAGTTACTGACAGTATATAGATTGTATTGACATTTTTGTATTTGACAGCATAATTCGTCGTGTTCAGTCCCACCAAAGGAAAATTAACTGACGTATCTCTTTATTATCGAGTGAATTTCTAAAATTTTAGGAAAAAGGTTTCTTCTATCTTTGCTTCTTCAACATTTAACAATTAGTCTTCTCATCACCATCCAAGGTTTCCTCTCTCTATTAAAATTGCAATAATAAGTTCCAGAAAGAATCAAAATTTAGTGAACAGTATCCACATTTTGTGTACTTTAAAATTGACTTTTATTATCCAACAAGAATATCAATTATTTTTGAATTTTCTCTTTTCAAATAACTTGCCAAGATTCCCATGCATTATCTGGATCTCTTTGGATTTATATACCAATTCGCTGACAAAGGTATTCATTGGCTTGATCTTCGCCTACGGTTTTTGAAATCAGTTTACCAACTTTCAAAATTTTGTGCAGAGAACAATCACAACTACCAAAACTTTCAAAACCCAATGGATAAAATAGAGATTTGCCCTCCAAATCTATAGAAGTACCAAATATTTATATCAGCAAGAGTATTGATACAAACATTATATCCTATCCTACAGCTTTTCCATTTTTCTAAGGTATTAATGTCATATCATCGAGTCTTTTGTTAAACCTGAAAGTTCCAAAATTGCTGGAGTATTACAGGAAATAAAGCCACGTTTTATTACACAATTCAATGTTGAGTGACGACTATATCTAACAGATCCTTTATTGCAACTGAGCCAAAACCATCAGCTGTTATTCTACATTTTGTAATGTATGTATCTCCGAGACAACACAAAGAGCAAAAGAAATTCTTAAAGTATCGTTATCTAAAAGATTTCCCAAATTCGCTTCTGTATACATGATAGTGTTTGTAACCTAGCTTTATCTTTGGAAAGATGCTGATGACATTGCTTTTTCTTAATGTAAATATTAAGCACCACTCATTTGTGGCTAAAGTTGTTAAATTTTCTGGAATAATTACTGGTATTATTTTTAAAATTAGTTCAGGTACAGAAATAAGTCTGATATAATAACTTAGTTTGACCTGTAAATTGCACTTTAATTTTAAGATTCACTAGTATTTATTTTTTTATCAATAAAATTGAAAAACTGAGTATTTTTCAGGACAACATTGGTCTCATCATCGAAAAGCCATTACTCCAGCCTTTCATTTTAATATTTTAGAAAAATTCGTGCAAGTTTTTAATGAACAAGGAAGAGTGTTAGTCTCCAACTTCAGAAAAAATGTAGGAAAGGAAGCTTTTGATGTTTTTCCATACATTGCAAGATATACCATGGATGCGATTTTAGGTAATAATTAAAAAAAATTACTCAAAAAACTAAATTTGAACATATTTTTTTATAGAAACATCAATGGGTACAAAATTACATGTTCAACAACAAGAAAATTTACCAGATTATGTGGTTGCCATAGGCACGTAAGACCTTTCATTTTGTAAAATAAACGAGATGCAATTTAAAATATTCTTTTAGTTTGGAAAGAATTGTACAGTATCGTAGTTTTAATATTCTCCTACAACCAGATACACTTTTTTCATTCACCAAATATGCGAAGGAACAGCAAGATGCGTTGAACTTAGTTCATGGTTATTGTGCTAAGGTATACTCACAGTTTTTATTAATTTTACCAATTCAAAATAATAAAAAACCAAAATTTATTGAAATTTAAAGGAGCCATTATTCTTTGAAAATATTATAATGATATCCCCTCAGCCATTTTTTAAATTGCGCTTTATTTATTTCATTTTAATCCTAGGTCATGGCCGAAAGAAAAAAAGAATTGGAGGACGTCAATATCGAGGATTTAACTAAGGAAGATGATTTAGGTATTTATGTTTTTTAAGCTCATCTAAACATTATTATAATGGTGCAATACCTTACGGATATTTCCTGTGAAGTAAAAGTATACAGATTTGAACAGAATCGACCTATTTTTTAGAAGTTATGTTTATTTTTTTAATTTATTGGCAACTTAACAGTGCGAAATTTGTTTTATTTTTAGGAAGAAAAAAGAAGCGCTTAGCATTTTTGGATATGCTATTGTACACCCAAAAAAAAGACGGAGTTTTTACTGATCAAGAAATTTCTGACGAAGTCAGCACATTTTTATTTGCTGTAAGAAAAATAACAAGAAATTTATTTTCATATTCAAATTAATTTTTAGGGCCATGATACCACATCAACAGCTATTAGCTTCACTCTCTATTGCCTTGCTAAACATCAAGACGTCCAGGTCAGTAGTCGATATTTTTAATCAAATTCATATTTTTTTGGGAATACCCAATTGCTTAAAAACACATAAAAACACATTCTAGATTTTTTCGTTTTTATAAGGAAATAAGAATCGATTTTTTTAAATTTTGATATAAACTATTAATACTGGAAATTTTAAGGAACAAATTTGCAATTTTGAGTTTAGAATTTATTTTTTAGGAAAGACTGTATGAAGAGATTGTTGAATTATATGGTGAAGACGAGGAAGAAATTACAATGAAGGATTTACAAAAAACAAAGTACTTAGATATGGTAATCAAGGAATCTATAAGACTCTTTCCACCAGTTCCAGCTTTTAGTAGACTCTTAGAAAAGGACCTCAAGTTGAGTAAGTTTATTATTAAAAACACTGATAATTTCTTTCTTTAACCAAATTATTTTGAATTTCAGCAAAATACACTATTCCTGCTGGAGCATCACTAACTTGTTTTGTATACATGTGTCATCGAAATCCAAAATACTTTCCTAACCCAGATAAATTCGATCCGGAAAGATTTTCACCAGAAAACTCCAGAAAAATGCATCCATTTGCATTTGTACCTTTCAGTGCTGGATTAAGAAATTGCATTGGTAAGTTTTTAGTAATTTTAATAAAAAAATCAAGATAAATCCGTATGTGCATACACTGAATTGAATTTTATATGATATTTTTTTGGAAAAATTCTTTAAAAAATATTAGTTTCTTATTTTATTTTATGATGTAAGTTTCAAACTGTTATTTTTTAATTAAATTTTTGTTGCAGGTCAGAAATATGCAATGTTAGAAATAAAATACACCATCATCGAGCTCTTGAAAAATTTCAAGATTTTATTTGGTTCTGAAGTGGGACAATTAAGTACATTTGTTATTTTAGCTTCAGTTAATGGAGTTAACATTAAAGTAGAAAATAGAAAATAAAGGAAAAAATGATCTCCTAATTTAAAAACGAAAAAATAACTATAATAACTAAACTTAATATTATAAATACAGTGAATTCAAATATGATTGAAACCATCGACATTGCAAGGTAGGAAACCTAAGTTTCCTACAGTTGGCTACACTGAAATGAATGCGTTGTGCTCCGGTGAAAAAACCATCGCGAATATTTTAACTGCACTAATTTTAGTTTTGAAAAGCACTGTTTTTTATAAAATATGCAACACACTACGAAATGACTTAAAAAATACCTGAAGAAAAACAGCTGGGAGACGCTTTGGTTAAAGTGACACATAAGGGGGGGGGGGGGGGGGCTATTTTTGAAATTCGTGACACGATGTCGTATTCGAGATTACAAGGATAGACTCTTATTTTTTCAATTAAATGACAAGGACAGAATGATGAAAGTCGCATGCGACATGGTGTCGTGTGGTTCAAAAATAACCCCAGATTTAAATTTTAATGAAAATTAACAGGTGAACTAACTTAGCAAGTCTAAAATCACTACAGAGTATGTATGGTTGCATAGTTGCGGTTTCAGTCTTTTTTGAATTCACTGTAATATTTTACCTGCTTACATACCATAATTTCACCTTTACGTGTGTCAATTTGATTGACATAATAACATTCTTTATCGGATTGGATTGAGGCCCATAAAGTAAATCAGTATAGTTACGATTTCATTATAGGTGCCAAATCATAAAAAACGCCCATAATGAGTTCTTTGTGGGATCCAAATAGATGACACTAAGCTATCAATAAATTTTAATTTATTTAAATTTTTTCATGATTTTCTTATGATTATTTTATTTGTAATTTTTTGGCATTAAAAATATTTAATTAAGACTGATTTCTTAAACGGGAAATATAGTGGTTTGCGGGCGCCAATACACAGGGTGTTCCGTTCATGGTTCACCAAACGTCGGGGTTAGAAACTAGATCAAAAATCGACAAAAAACAAAAAATGTGGGGTCTAGCTTTTTTAGTTTTAGAGCTATTGGGAATTTTTAGAATCCGGTCGCCCTCTGGTGGCAAAAATATGAACTTCTATATTCGGTACTTCCTCTTTTGATTTATCGCTTTGGTACATGTTTTTGAGCTTTACTCAAGCTTTAAATAATAAATCTATTTGAGTTTTGTTGAATATGTAGTTATAAGCTACAAGAATGAATTTTAAACATAATTTTTGACACTGACAAATACCCACCATTTATAGCGCACTCTATTGGAAATTTCGACTACGGATAGATGGCGCTATTTTGACGTAAATTTGAAAAAAACATGGAGGAAAAAGTAATAAAGGATTTTTGCGCCGATTTAATTTTTATTGCTTTTAGTAACTGAGGCTCTGTTTGGATCAAGTTTTTTGTGTTTAAAAATTGTGTTTATCTTTTATTGACCAGTGTGTGTTATTTCTTACTTGCATAATTGCTTAAGGGGTTAGGCCACTCTAGGATTAAAAAAAAGAAATTTTAAAACAGGACGGATCAACTTAAAATCGGTTAGAAAAGAAGCACAGGAGCTGGATATTAATGTGGAAGGCCAATTGTATTGTAGAGGCATCGGAAATTGAAGGTAGGTACATAAAAAAACGTTGAAAGCATTTTTTTCGAAACCATATTTCTCAAATTGGCCGGACTCCTAACTCATACAATTCTTGACCTATTGACTTTAAAATTTAACTGTTTATTCAAAATTACATTCTCTATAGAAGTACGTAGGATTTTTTTAATATATTGATTTTTTGCAAAAACGGCGCCCTTCTGAAGTAAAAAAGAAAAAAAATGCCATGCAAAATCGCTATAAAATTACCTATAACAAAAGATCTATTCAATATAATAAAAAAATCCTACGTACTTCTATAGAGAATATAATTTTGAATACACAGTTAAATTTTGAAGTCAATAGGTAAAGAATTGTATGAGTTAGGAGTCCGGCCGATTTGAGAAATGTTGTTTCGAAAAAAACGCTTTCAAAGTTTTTTTTATGTACCTACCTTCAATCTGCGATGCCTGTACCATACAATTGGCCTTCCACATTAATATCCTGCTCCTGTACTTCTTTTCTAACCGATTTTAAGTTGATCTGTGACTGTTTTAAAATTTCAATATTTTTAAAATCCTAGAGTGACCTAACCCCTTAAGTACATTGTTTTGGGGTAAGTAATAAATTACAGCCTGTAAAAAATATTATTATTTTAATATAGTAATAATAAACCCAAGGAAACTGATTTATAACTGCACGGAAATAAATTTTACAAAAACCGGTTATGTCAAGGTAGACCTTTTCTAGCTTCAGCAAATAACTCCCACAGGGCGTATCCCAAGCCGAAATTCCCAATACACGTTAATTCCCAATAGCCTTTTGAATTCTAGGTCACCGATTTTTATCCCAAATTATAAGATCGCTAATTACATCCCCAAAACTCAAAATGCTGTAGCACCATAATAAAAAAGTATAGACCCCTGCATTTTTCGTTTTTTGTCGATTTCCGTTAGTTTCTAACCCTTACGACACTCGTCTACCGGCTTGTGTCGCAATTTTGACCGTCGTGAGTAATGGCTGTCATTACTTGCTCGTTGAATAATATACTTACTATTGTCTCCTGTAATGCTCGATTTCATGATATATGACGATTTGTCCTACCAAACTCGCACGCCCTCTAGCAGTTGCCATTAATTATCAGTGATACGCTAATAATTTTCAACGAAGCTTCAGAAACAAAAAAATCTCGTTTAAAGTGGGCTCTTCAACACCAACATTTAAAATTTTAAGATCGATTAAACGTGGTTTGGTCAGACGAGTCTAATTCTTTAATTTTGTAGCTTGTAGCGGGCCTCCTTTAGTTTTATATAAACAAATACCGCTATTGATGTAAGGACCAATATACTAGGTACTTTACTAAGACACCAAGGTTAGAATGGACATTTTTAAGATCTAAAGGTGTTTAAAACAAGTGTTGCCCAAGGTGCAGCTACCTGAAGGCCAAGAATTCCATCCTGAGTGTATGGCACCCACAGTGAAATACGGCGGGAGGCAGCATTGTGACTTGAGCGTGTATGGCTTCTGATGTCAAAGAAATGTCCATTTGCTAGGGTCGCTTAAACAGCCACAAATATATCGGAATCAGTGCCCCAGCCATCATTGAACAGCCATCGCGGAAGTGTCCAGAAATGTAAAGAATACTTAGATAAGGGATAAAGGATACTTCGTGTCATATAGATTACTATTTTCATGACATGGAAACTTCCTAATTGGCGCTTATGCCTTAGGCCGAGTGCATGTTGAACTCAAGTAGTAATGTCTCTGAATATACTACTTGGCACTTAGGCATGATGCGTGGTTGACCACAATAGTCATGAGGATTGGATGAAGTACTTGGCTGCGTGCGTGCTTTACTCAAGAAGTATATTAATAGTGAACAATCTGTGATTAATGATTTATTCATTTAAATTAATACCCTACATACAAATATTTAGTTTAGTTGATGATAGTCTTTAACATGTAGGATTGTGGTTGTAGTTCGATATCTAACTGCTATGTACGTGTAGGTGGCTTTCGTTGCTTTGGTGTCTCTTCCTCCACTATTCTCCAATATTGATGATGGCGAGTCCCGTTATGATCCCTATCACGGGACGAGTCGGACTGTCTCCCGCAATTTCAGGTAGTTTTAAAATTGGACCGTATTGTCTCCCGCAATGGACCGGATTGCCTCCCGTAATTTCGGGCTATCCCAAACTCCGCCATTAATCAGGTAAAGAGATTAACGATGCGGTAAAGTCCGCCAGACATAAAATTTTGACCGCAAAGGGGTAAGGAAAAGTCCGTCACACTACTACAGGAATATATAATAATATTTAGTCAATAGTTAAGTTTGTGATTTATTTACAATATCCAGTAATTTCAGGTGATTCGGTTAGGTTATTGTTTTTTAAAATACACTCTGTCGTGGTCGGGTTAAGTTAGGTTTGGGTAGAGTTTGATATGTTTTGATGCGGAAAAGGTTTTTAAAATATATATTGTAAATTGGTGAGGTTTGCAGGAGACAATTCGGTTCAAACCTTTTTGGTGGGCAGGTAAATTTTAGTGCTTGGGGGACAGTTCGGTCGTGCCCCCTATCACTGCTGCAGTTGTGATCTAGGTGTGGTATTTCTTTCTGCCCTTGTTTCATCTTCAATTGCCGTTCGCAGGTCGGTTTCTCGATCTCGCAGCTTGTCCAATTCATTGGACAGTTTTGGAACGGGTTCGTGTTTAATCATTTTGGCACCTTTAACCCCTTGCAAGTTGATCGGAAGGTTTTTGGGCTTCAGAAAGGTTTTTATGACACTGCTTCCTTCCTTCCGTTTTACTGGAAGAAAGAATTAGGGTGTGCATAAACTAGACGTTGATAAGAGATGTATTATAGCCGTGATGTTGACTGGACATCATCTCGGATACCATAGCAGGTAATGTCGGCTCTGGTTGCCGTGTTGAACATGATGAGTTTATTTCATTAGTTCCTTAAAAATAATAGGTAGGCTTCGTATTTTGAGGATGGTACAGTGTACAGAGGAATAGTACGGTAGTCATCGACGTGCATTTTTGGATCTCATTGTCTGCGAGCTCAAAATATAAGTAATTGGGTGTTATACAGGGTGTTCCGTAAGTAATGCATAATAATGAAAGGGGTTGTTCAGGACACCGAAACAAGCAACTTTTGTTAATAAACCCATATTCGCAAATTAACCATTAAGCCAGGGTAAATATAAAAGATTTAAGGTAATTAAGTTAGTTATTTAATAAAATTTACAAAAATTGTTCGAAATTTCGGCCATTTTGTTCAATGCACAAGGTTGCACGCTGGTTCATAGATGTTCGAACCCTCTGGAATATCCCAGGGATGTCTTGGACAATGGTACAAGCAGCCATAAGTCTCAACCTAGTGACTTAATGGTTAATTTCCGGATATGGTTTTATTAACAAAAGTTGCTTGTTTTGGTGTTCTGAACAACCCCTTTCATTATTATGCATACGGAACACCCTGTAGTTTATGCTCATTATTTTATCCGGAAATGTGTTAGCCCACAGATAATCTCTTGTAATGTTGAAAGCAATGGCGCTTGCTCTGAACAATTCCTAATAGATAATCAATCATTTCTTTTATAAGAAGATAATTTTGGAACTCGATGCCAGATGGCAATCATGCATGCGCCCTCTTCAGCAACGATTCCATCTGCTTGAGTGCTATGATCAGTTCATCATTATACATTATATTGGTCAGCTGATTGTTTCGGTTATAGTATTGTTCCATGATGTTGGATACTTCGAGTAAATACACAGTGAGGGAGTGGATCGTTTGGTTTGGAAGACTTCATATCTTATCGTTTTGCCCGAAATACTGACATCGATAATTTTCCAAGTAAAGCTCTTCTTGTTCGAATATTCATTACATGCATTAGTACCTGTATTGGGAATTTTAACTACCAATAGCTGGCGCTGTTGGCCCTCTGTGGCAAATTAATGCACTATCGAAGCCAGTATTGAACATTGAACCTACATGTTTCTATGTAATATAAATAATAATAAATATTCTTCTAATTTTTATTTAAAATCAATATTTATTCAAAATGGGCAAGATTATTACTGACGTTTTATACTAGCCTGACAGTTTCAGAAATTTGACTACAGAGGGAGAGCTCTTTCCGCGAATTGACTCGAATTAATTCGTTGATGTTACCCTTCGTTTAAGTGGTAGACTAGATGCTGACATATCCCTCTTCTGGTGTCATATTCTTTGCTACGTCATACAAGTTGATCATATTAATCAGCGCTTCCAGTAGACTACTTTTTAGTTTTTCGATGTGCTATTTTAGTCAAAATTTGCCTTTCTCTATTCTGCTATCCCTCAAGATAGCTATACCTTCAGAGCTGTCCTTGGATAATGCATGTTAAAATATCCAGTAGCGATTTGAAGTATTAACATAGTTAGTAGAAACCGCTGATCGATGTTTGTGCTGTGTATCTTCTCAGTGGCTGGACCGTTTGCGTTTCCTCTTCTTTGGGTAGTGGTACTGGTTTGCAGATAGCTCCAGTGACTGCAGTGGGTCCAAATGTTTCTATATCGACGATTAAAACCTCTTCCCCTAGAGCTTATGTGTGACTTTTTTCACTTCTTCTTTAAGTTCAGTTTTCACCTTTGTTTGGACTTCGGCTATTTCTTCAGGTTCCCCTCCCCTTGTTCGGGTATAGCTTCTACCGGTTGTTCTCAGCTTCTTCCACCTCTGTTTTCTTAAATAAATTTAATTTATCATAGAATAATTCATCTACAATTTAAGTACATTATATTATAGTATTCCATAATGTATGGAATATATTATCCTAGTAGATTGTTCTTGACTGATTTCTTGAACTGGTTACTTGATAGCTTTTTAAACTTCTCTGGTAGCCTGTTACAAATTTGAAGTCCTACATTTAGGTATTCGGAAAATTTTAGCCGGACGAAGTTCATATCCATTTCATTTGCTTTTTCGAAATTATATTCGTATTGTTATCTACTTGATGAAGAGCGTATATGCAGTTAACGTAATGATGTTATTGAATTTGAATAACGGTTTGCAGGAATCAGAAGGTTTGGTACCTGCGATTGCTCACAATGGTTTCCTATGTTGAGCAACATTTTTCTCATATGGGCTGAATTTCCTCATGTTGATATCCCATATGTAGTTTTTGAGTGGAACATGCTGTAGTAGGTGAGGCGCGAAGGTGTTTTTAAAAAATCTTATCAATTCTTCATATAGCAAAAATCTCTGGTTGAATTTAATTTTTTTTAATAGATCAACATGGTGTGAGTTCCAAGTGAATAGTGAGTCAACAGTTATATCTATAAATCTAGCTATGGTATCTTCTGCATATTGGATTACTTCGATTATCTTTCATCGTAAATCATTAACATAAATGTTGAAGAATAACGGGCCCATTGAATTTCGTGTGTTATTGGAAGTGGGACGTTTCTTAGTCATCTGATCTGTACATACTGTACCAATACTGGACTACATTACTAACGTACGAATCAATAAACTTTAGTGATGTTTCTCCGAAAGCATAGTACTGTGAGTTGTCCAGGAGAAGGCTGTGTGACATTAAATCAAAAGCCATTCACAGATCACATAGTGGTGAAGATGATATCTTGTATATCTTGTGATCCTCCACTTGAAAGTTTTCTGTTGTAGGTCTATAGCTGCATCTAAAGTGCTTCCTTAAATCCGGATTATGATACAATTCTGTAGAGTGGATTTCATCTGAAGTGAACCTTTCTGCGCCGCGAGCGCTTTTACCCAAGCGATTATTATTAAAACTAAATAATTTCGCTTCATACATTAGAGGAATTCAGATTAATTGAGGAACCTCAATTCTAGATGACCAGTATATCATCACGTACATCAATCATAAACTAAGTTAATCTAAATATTCTTAAACAATGATTTCTGAGCAGGGTTCTCTTCAGATGAAAACCACTCTAAGTCATTACAGGCAATATCTGTAAGGTAACCAAGGAAACCTTCCATTACAACCCACATATAACATACCCTACGGGTTTTTTCTGTAAGGACTTACAAATTTGCAGAGAATTGCACCATTAGTCTGGCAGGAACATTTTCATTTTTTACAAATATTCAGTCATCCCTGTAGTTGTCGCATGTTCGAATATTTTGGATAATATTGTGATGATCGATATTGGCCTATAATTTGCAGCATTAGATTTATCACACGAGTTGTAGATTATGACTACTTTAGCTAGAATCATACACATCCATATGGACAGTTTTGTTGTACTGGATTCATCTGCACAGTCACTAAGTCTATATTCAATTGACTACCTTAGGAACATACTACAGCGTAAAATAGCTAAAAAATGCTTTTCAAGAATGGGAAATAATATGTACCAAGGGTTTCCAAAGGCTAGTAGTTAGTATTCTTCAAAGATCATATTAAAAACAAAGAGCAGAACCAACAAAATATTAACTCTCTTTTACAAAAGTTTATTGTTTCTCAATTAGGATGCCGAATAATTTTTTCCAAGGCTGGTTTACGTTTTTAAATTAAGTACTATTAATTTGGTTTTATTAGAATGTAAACAAATTTATCAATTACTATAGGTTTATTCCAATTTATTGCAAAAAATCAGTACAAGAAGTATTTATTCCAATAATTTTAGCTGATTTTTTGCAATTAATTTATATTGCATTAAAAAGTAGAGGAGAAGTGTAGAATGAGTTTTGAAAAATATAGGTATAATAATATATTTTTATTTATGGTTTTAATAAAAAAAAGTAATAATTTTGAGTTTTAATTAAAATACATAAAATAATCACACTATTCAAATCATATCACACCAAATGCAGACATTAAAGCTCCGAACTCTTGTCTAACAACCTTAATCGTTTCCAAAATCTTCAAAATATCATCTCTGTAATCAAGCAAAAATCGGGGAATACTCTTTAGAGCATCTATAATAGCCTTAAAACCCCTATTAATATAATCAAAAGTCAATTTTATAATATCAAAAAATGCTTTAATTGCATTAATAATCAAACGAGGAATATAAGTTATATAAAACCAAATGGTGCTGATGATATTCTTAATGGATGTGCAAATTTTTTTAAAAGTATTTATAATGGAGTTAAAAAAGCCCTTAATTACCGAGATGATATTATCAACAATATTCTTAAAAAAATTGAAGATGCCTTTAAAGAAATTGGTTATTCCATTAATTATGTCATCGAAGATATTTAATGTTTGGGGCTTTCCTTCAGCTATGGCACGTGACTCAAAAATATCCAATCCAGTATAATCTACAAAAAATATATTATAAATGTAAGTTTTTCTCATGTATGTATGCAAAATTTTGAGTTTCAAAATAAAAAAAAATAAATCCACAGTAAATTTAGATAAGAGTTGTATTTTAATAAATGACCATTATACAGGTTTGCGAAGCTAATAATTTTTTTAGATAGAAAATGTCATTCTGAACAAATATTTTTGGAAAAGAGTGGAAAATCCTGTTATTTCTTCATAAGCCAAAAAATATGTATAAAAGGTGAAGCTTGGTGTGGATTTTTTTTAATTTTCAAACTTGAAGCCCATAAAAATTGTGAATAATCATAAATAGAAAATAAGAAAAAACCAATAATTTTGGTTTCAAAATAAAAAAAAACTTACATGTTGTTTTTGTTTCGGCATAATTAAAATACAATGTTGTTAAAAGTAGAAAGTAATAAAGCAGCTTCATTTTGTTGGCTTAATTTTTAGAATGTGTGCATTTTTATTTCTGGCGATATTTTTGTGGTTTTAAGTGGTTTAAATATTATTTAGCATCAAAATAAACAGTAGTCAAATTAGATAAGATAAATTCAGAGCCTGTGCTCCAATTTAATTACATTTGCAAAGGAATTTGTATCTAATTTTTATTTAAAATATACTTTGTTACAATTTTGAGCAAATATTTTTCATTTGTTCATATTTTTGGAATATACTGATTTATTGAAATAAGATTCATATTTTTTAATAACATTTTCCGTTCCCATTATATCAAAATTCTGGCCAAAATATTTTAGCTTTTGAAATTTTACAAAAATTATTTACAATTTTGATAATTATGCTACGCAACTCATAAAATTCAAAAATAATTGATAATTTTTTTTTAATTTTGAGTATTCCAGAAACGAATTTTGCGACTATGCTAAGCATACATACAGAGTGAGCAAAAAGTTTCACAACATTCACTTATTTTTAAAATAAGTAACCTTTTGTCAGACTTTTTATTCACCCTGTATGTATGTAACATGTAAAAAAGTTACTGTAAATTATTTTCTAAAATGACCTCGTGAAAAATTTATGACAAACATATTGCATTGATTTTTTCTTGCAATAAGACCCCAGTTGTAAATTATTTGGACTCAAAATTTCAGGAAAAGAATTATTATAAGTACTTAAAAATCTGCTATGCACAAAACATACAAATTTTCATGAGAACAATGAATTTTTTAAAATTGTTAATCTTGTTTTTTATAAAATTTAAAGATTTAAACAAATGAATCATAGAATTTTCCAGGGTTAAATCCAAACAACTTACCAACCAACGCAAATCATCTTATCTATTTTTTTTAAACAATTTAAACATTAAAGCGAACAATACTTAGCATCCAGCTGAACATTAAAGATCAAAAAAATGAAGCTGCTTGAATTTGTATTCGTCCTGACTTTAATTTTTCAATTGGTCAGCAGTAAACCATCAAATTTGGATTTATCATCTACAGAAAAAAATGTTGGTAAAATTTTCAAGGAAGAGGGTATGTAAAAACTTTAATTAAATCATGTTGATTTTAGGAAATTTTAAAGAAAATAGTTTGGTTAGCAAAAATAAGATATTTTTGTTTCATTTATTTTTAAAAATATTGAGCACAGTTGCATCATTAAATAAATACACGGGTCTAATTTATGATACAATAAATTTTCATAAATTATGTTTTCTTTGGTTGCTGAAGTATTTCGTGGGAAAGTGGTTTAATTTATTGGTTGTAATTTCGATGTAAAGTTTAACCAATTAGGATTTTGAAAGTAAAATCTAAATCAAAAATAAGTTCAAGTTACCAAGTTTTTGTGCTGATAACAAATTTTGGATAAAACTATTAAATTTCCGAAAATTATTAAAACTAACCTCAGTTTTGTTGAATTTATTGCACCATCTTTGTATAATCTTGACTATAACATTGAATTTTATGGAAAAGTAACTTTAAAAAAATTAAATTATTAGATGTAAATTAATTGGTGAAAAAGAAATAAAAAATGTTATTTTTATGAGAATTAAAAAGAAAGCCAAACAATGCTCAAATTTTTAGTACAAATATGGGATTCTGAAAACCTATTATGACATAATGTTGTTCTTGATTTACTTAGAATATTTATCACCTCAAACAAATTTAGAAATAATATTTTTTTCATGAAAATTTGTAATGAATAAACATTATAAATTGAAAATGATTAATATTTTTGAAACCCAAAAATGTCTTCAACTTAAAAATTAAAATTGGATTAAAAAATTTTTTATTCTTTAGTTTTATTTAATTCTAGTAAATCCAGTTGAGCCTCCTGAAGAGCTGGTGAATATCAACCTTAAAAATCAAGGTGGTGTAAAGATAACCTACCCCAATGGAGAAATTATTGTACCTTCTGAAAGAAAGAACGTGCATATCAAGACCATTGATGTCTTCGAAGAAAAAGATAGAGATCCTCGAAGTATTATAGTTTTCCAAAAAAAATGGAAAAATTATCTAATTTTCTTGTTTCAGCCTCTTTCAATCGAAACGAAAAAGATAGCAAAGATAGAAGTGATAGTAATGATTTACGCCCATCAGGATATTATTCAGAAAATGCATTCTTCCCAATATACTACAATTACTACTATAACCAAGCATATTCCAAAGGAGGTTATAAACCAAATTCTCCACCATTTCCGAATCCACAAAATAAACATCAGGATCAACGATTTAATCCAATCCCTGGTGTTCCTCCAAATTTTTGGGTTCAATATTTTAATCAACAATCATCACCAAAATTAACTGAAGAACCCGAAAATCTTAAAAATCCATACCAAAATCCATTACAAGATTTCTCAACAAGAAATCTAAACATTCCCTTCTCGAATAATACATTGGAGGAAAATACCACAATAGCGCCTTATTCGTTTATTTCATCAATTTTAGAAAAACTTCACCCAAGAAATTGGGGTTTGAAGAAAATAAATTTGTTTGAATTATTACTAACGATAATTACAAACAGTATACAGATATTCACTAACTTGATTCGATTCCAAATCTTTCCTGCAGTAAGCAATATTTTTAATATTATTAAAGCAATTTTGAGTTACTACTACGGAAGTGAAGAAACTTGTGGTCCTCAGGCCTAAAATAATACCAACTGCAAGATAATAGATTAATAAATTATTCATAAGAGAACGTTGTTATGTTTTTAACTTGAGGTGTTAAAATGTGATTTAATTTAGTATTAACAGCCTGAGGTTACTGTAGTAATAATATAAATTCCTACAAGAAAACGTTTTTTATTGTTAAGTAATTTAATTACTTCATTAACCTTGTTTTCTTTAGATTTTTCTTGGATATTAATGTCAACGAAACGAATTGGGTAAGGTTTAAACTAAAGTGGGGAAATTGCTTTTATTATTTCCGCGAATAATTAAATTATTATACGTTGCCAGAGGTAAATTATTTAAAGTAATTTGCATTCAATTTAAATTGTATCCCACGAAATGTTCGAATGCGGAAATTTTCAATTGAAATATATAAATTACTTTGTCACTATAATCATGTACTTGTTATTACTCATGCAATGCACAACTTTTCCTTTCGTTTCGCTTTTTTTAAACCCAACCAGGTGTAATAAAATTTTAACAAGTCATTTATCATCGTTTTTTAAACATGTACACAATTGGTAATAATGTAGGTATTAACTGAATGATAAAGCTCGAGGGAATATCCGTTCTGTTTTAATGATCAATGCCATTTCCCTTTTTATATTTTATCAATAATTTTTTATTTCTTTTCATTATATTTTGAAAGACCCAACTTTACATACGAGTCAATTTGGTCGGGTGGTCGGTCGGTTTGTAAAAACGGCTGAAAATTTGCGTAGCAGTTCCATTGTAAATAGTTAAGAAGGAGAAAAGCAAAAATATGTATAACTGAACGACTAAAATTTGGTTAGGTGGTCGGTTGGACGGACCAAATTGGATGTATCATCCACACGTCCCAACCGATCCAAAGGTCCGTTTTATCAAAACGGCTGAGAATTGAAGTAGCGGTTGTATTTTCGATAGTTACTACGAAAAAAAAAAAACAAAAAAACGCATAATTGAATGACTATAATTTGGGTTTAATTTAACTATTTTGTAAAATATCTAGAACTGTACTAACAGCATTTATCATTTAAAGAGAAAATAGTTCGTTGAATAAAGCATCCAACTTGGTTAGAATCAGCATCCACACGGTACAATTTGGTTGCTATGGGGCGGTTGGATGGTGCCAGGCACTCGACCACCCAATTTGATTGGTAGCAAGCCTCCACACAACCCAAATTTGCACCCAGCATCCAACCCGACTAAATTGTACCAGAGCACTCAACCAAGTTGAGTCGTAAGAAGGCACTTCGAAGCAAATACGGGATATTTGATTCAGTTTCGTCATTTTATGATGTAACGGAAACGCGGTAGCGTAAATTTTGCACCCCACCGCAAAAGGTTTTTTATGGCCCTTATCCACATTGAGACTGTAGATTGTATGGAAAAATGTTTACCGACGGTTGTCTTCTTTTTACCAACTTTTTTTGGAGCACATCATATACCGGGTGCCCACAAAACTAGGGTCACCCCTGTAATTTCTTTATTTATGAAAAAAAAATTTGAAATTTTTGTATGTTATATGGCATAAGAAAACTCATTTATTGAACTAAAAAAAATTCAATTTCACTTCTGGTTTCACCGGAAATGGCAGCAACTTTCTTATTTTAAATGTAACACCCTATTTTGTACTTATTATTAAAAATTGCTAAGTTCCTAGTATGTTTGTGACAAAAAAGAAATTATCTGAACTTTCAAAAAAAAATTGCATTTTTTGGTAATTTTTTTTAATAAAATCTATTAAAAATATAATTTAAATAAGTAAAATAAATTGTATATTATGAAATTCGTGGGCAGTTTGTGAGAAATTAATTTTTATAATTTTTAAAAATTTATAAACCTTAAGTATACTAATTTCTTTTAATCTTTTTATTTTATCAATTCATCAACAGCTATTTATAAATAAGTAACTAAACTTAAATATTCTACCTACATATTGAGTATCACTGTAATTGGAAAAAAATTCTCTATCTACATAAAGATATTTGCAAAAAACGCATTTTAAAAATTATAAATATTAATTTCTCAAACTTTCGTGGCACCCGGTATACAGTATGTCTCACTTTTTTCCAGCAAAATATTTTATTTGATTGGCGATTCTAGCTAAGCGATCTCCTTCTTGCGGCCTAGCGCGGAACTATGAAATGACGTCACGTCGGTGATAGTTGTGCAGACGAATTTAGCGTTTACTTAATTTACTTTGTATTATTAAATGCGTTTGATTATTTCTTTGCAAGTTAAATTTTTTATTTATTTTGTCACTGACGTGACGTCATTAGAGTATGTATGTGTTTTCCGGCAAATATTTTTTTAGACGGGAAATGTCATTCTGAACAAAAAATTCCCATGAACTAATATTTTTTTCGATTCCTTAAGAATTTGTAGTAGTTTTAAAGATGCAAAATTTTACTGATTGTTTTGGTACACCTTGATTTTATACAAAATTTTGAAATTTTTTAAGTAGGTAGTCTAAAAAAAGTTCATAGGAAATGTGTGTTATTCAGAATAACATTTACTATCTACAAACAAATTTTGCTGGAAAAAAATACTCTGGATAGTCTTACAATCTTATTTTTCCAAACAAGTTGGGTTCGATATGTTACAGTGTATTGTATAGCGTTTTTGAAATTTTCATCCTGAAAACATTTTTTTTGGACCGCCCCTATAGACAATTTCTGGGTTCGCCTCTGGTAATATTTAATGAAGTAAAAATTTGCAATGACTTTTGTCCTCTTTAATTAATTTCTTCCCTCAGAATTTGTAGAAAGGTTTTTTTATACTCCTAAAGAAAACAGAACCCCAAAATATATAGTTCTACAATTCGTTTTGTCACTTTATGTAACAACAGAATTGAAATCAAAGGTGAAAGTTTGTAATTAACCTAACAACGTGACGATTTTCCATTTCATTTGATCTCATTGTCACCTATGAACGTATGCTGTATATGTATTGGCCGTAAGAATGAGACAGAACATATCTAACGAATCAACTTTAAACCGACGACTTACAAACTTCCACTTATTCGGATATTTTGTTCCGTATCTTCATTTCGTAATGAAATGGAAAGGAATTAACATTTTGTTCTATTCTGTTTTATTTTAAAACGTCGGAAAGGATTAACCAGTATTTAATTCCGTTTTTGCGCTGCCATGTACATTTACCGTTCATATCTACAAACGCGTTACTATGAAATTCCCAAGCGAAGGTTGATTGCTATAGCAACCAAAAAATACAGTTTCGTTCTGATTTATAACAGAACAGTGTTTCGCTATGAAATGGTTTGCCTTAAATATAAGAGGTGGCGCCAAAACTGCTTTGGCAAATGTTAATATTCTGTGATCTTAACCTTAAAAATTAAATAACGTAACTTTTAATTTCTTTTTTCTACTTTCTCGTCAAAAATCAAACTTTTCGCACTATTGACATAAATCAAAAGTTGTTGGTTATGATTGAGTGAAATATACAGGGTGTCCCATTTTAATCTTGTCAGGAAAATTTCTCGAAACGAATATGATGCTCTTTTCGAATCTGTAATAAAAAATAGGGGGTTCCATTTAAGATTTTAAAATCAGCCCCCTTATCCACCCCCGGGGGGGTTTTAAGGTGAAATTTGTTACAGCATCGAACGTCCCCCTCCAAACCATCAAACTTTTATTCGGAAACTTTTTTTGTCTCGTCTCGAGAAATTCACCTGACAAGATTAAAATAGGACACCCTGTATAACCAAAAAAAAAATATATATATATATATTATATACATAGTAAGGTATATAAAACTTTACATTACTTTTTTGGGTTATATATCAAAGTGCTGCTAACCTAAGATAAGTAAATATTTGTTCGCGCTCTTAGTAACTCATACTTCTGTGGTTTATGACGTTTCTTCTTTCTCCAAATTCGAGTTAAAAGTGAGGTTAGGTGAAGTGTTGTTTATTTACTTCTTCAAATTTCATTAGTTTATAATAGGTAATTTTGGAAAAGTAGGAAAAATTTTGTATGCAACACGTGCGAAAAATGTATTAGGCATTATTTTTCGCAATTGTCACATAATAACTACTATGTGCATGGGAAAACTATGAAAGAGATTGTACAATGAGAATCGGATCTTATCAAACAGTGAGGCTGCACTTCTAGTTCTTCGAGTACGAAGGAGACGTCAAAAGCTGGTTTGGGAATGCCTGAATGAACTCAGTTTCCTCGGGTCTCGCAACAGAGTCAACTGTGGAGCACCAGGAAAAAAAACGAACGAACTAGCTAGAATAGGATCTGAAATAAGTTTCGCAGCCCCAGAACCAGCACCAGGACTACCAAAAAGTGCAATACTGTTGCATCTAATCAACCGGATTCGCACTGAACATGTTAAATACTGGCAAATTATTCTAGGACAAAATCACAGCAAGAAGCTATGCAACAGACTCTCAAAACTGCCTGTAAAGCAGCCTCTGTGGAAAATTGGAAAATTTGACGTAGACTGCAGACTATGCACCAACAAGCAACCAGAAACTGCAATTCACATTTTATGTAAATCAATGCTCTGGAGCGAAAGAGACAGAACATTTTTGGAAAGTCAATCATAGAACCAAAGATGTAGGAACTCACCCCGTGAAGGACATGTACAACCACGCGCAAAGATATCAAGGAAACAAAAGAAATATTTTGACCCAATAACAAGCCTACATAAACACGAGATCACATTTGAAAGGAACCCGCACGTATCTTAAGTCGTATTTATTTTTTTCAAATTTCGTGTCATCTCGTATTTTCGATCGCTTGCTATTGGGTCAGAATATTGCTTTTGTGTCCTCGATATCTTAGTGCGTGATTGTAGTACTCATAGTAGACTTTGATAGAGATAGTAGCCATATTCATTCAGTGAGATTCAGGAATCGGGTCCAAGGGGACAAACATCATATTATAAAATGCGGAAGGCAATCCGTAATTTGTTCCTTTAAGTCATTTTTTAATAAAAATCATTTCGTTCTGTTATGTTTTATTGTGAAGTAATGTATAGGAACATGTATTTCGTTCCGTGTCTCCATTTCATGATAAAATGGAATGGCATCCATGACATGAGGAAATAAGGATTCCATTTCGTTCACTACTGTGAAATGCGGAAGGGAGCCCGTATTTTGCTCCATTGTCCTTTAAATCATTATTTAATAAATCTCATTTCGTTATCATTCATCTATCGTTTCATTTCCTTCCGTTCTGTTTTATTGCGAAATATCAGATATCGGATCCTATATTTCAGTATTTCATTTCAGTCCGTTTCGCCATTTCATGATAAAATTGGGTCTTCTCCAAAAGGCCGAATTCCTACAGGCCATAAGGTACAAAAGGCCGACATGGACTAAAGGCCGAATAGGACAAAAGGTCGAAGGAGAAAGGGTCAAATAGCAAAAGACCGACGTGAACAAAAGGCCGAAAGAATAAAGGGTAGAATGACAAAATGCCGACATGGAAAAAGGGCCTTTTATCGTTTGGCCTTATCTCCTTCGGCCAATTGTCCTAGTAGACCTTTTTTCCATGTCGGTCTTTTGTCATTCGGCCTTTCTTCTTTCGGTATTTTGTCCAAGTAGGCCTTTTGTCTAAGTCGGCTTTTTGTCTACAGCAACCTTTTATCTCGTTCCCGATAAAATTGACTGGCGTATATATTTTATAGTGAAAGTAGAAAATGCAGTGATTATTTACAATCACTACGGCGTGTAAACATTAACTTATGAAATCAGTGAAAGTTTAAAATCAATCTATTTAAAGTATTAAGAATTCACTATTACTAGGGAATGTGAACTGTCACTAGGAATTGTTAAGATTTACTATAGTTAATCAAATTCATCAAATGAATAAAAAAATTAAACATTTATTGAATAAATTGGCATTAATGCTATGAAAAACTAAATTGTGTGTTTTACCTACAAATACGAAATTAAAAATCAATAATAGTATTACCCACTTATTGCAGGATTGTCACTGTGGTACTCCGAATTACATAATTTGTTATTTTTTAACAAAAACAGCGTTTAGTTTCACATTAAGTTTTGCATATGTACAGGGTGTCCAGAAAATGGCGCCTAAGCTCTACAGTACGTTGTTGGAGACCCTTCAGGTATCCTTAGAAAAATTGTTAAAAAATTCTATCGACCTTCCTTCTTAAGATATTAAGCAAAAACTAATAGGTAAACTTGGCAACATAGCTTCCTGAAAACAGGTATTGTAATTAAAGGTAATATTAACCTTTGACATTATTTGACACAAATCTGACAAAATTAAATAAATTTTATTCAAAGTACAACAAAAAACGAGTTACATTTGTCGAATCTGCAAAACGGTTTCATCTTCATTTTTAGTCGTAAAACAGGTAAAAATTTACTGATGCAGGATTTTATATTTGCAAGCTGCTCCGACAAGTGCTTTTTTGAATCCAATTTTAAAAAACTTCTGATTTTTATAATAATTGCTCGAAATTTTCACCTTGCACTTGTTTGGAAATTTGTGTTCGTCGTCTAATATTTGCTTGAACTGCATGTAGCATTTGGAGAGTCACACTTTGAGCTGCATTTTGAATTCTGTTCAACAAATCTTCTACATTTTGGACGGCAGTACGATATACCAGAGCCTTTATGTGACCCCACAAAAAAAAGTCCAGAGGTGTAAGATCTGGACTTCTGGGTGGCCAACGTATAGGTCCGTTACGACCGATCCATCGATCAGGATATTCCTCATCTAATCAAATTCTTACTGCTAAGGCAAAATGTGGAGGAGCTCCATCTAATTGCATCCACATGTTCCTGATTGCAGCTAGTGGAAGATTTTCAAGATGTTCCTCCAGCTCATTTGTCAAAAAATTTAAAAAATTGCGTCCATTCAGGCGTGGAGGTAAGATAATTGGTCCTATTAAATGATTTCCGAGTATTCCCGCCCATAAATTCACACTAAAACGATTTTGGTTGTTGGTTGGATTTATAAGATGAAGATTTTCCAGGGCATAGTAATGTGAGTTACGCTGATTAAAAAATCCGTCTCTTGAAAAATTTGCTTCATCGGTCCTAATATACGGGAAGTAAACGTAGCATCCAATTCTATTTGCTCTAACAACGAATTACAATAGTTTGTCCTAAGTGCAAAGGCTTGAACTTTATTGTAGTGATAGCCATGAAAGCCTTCTTCTATCAGAAAATTATTAATAGAAGATTTGGATACCCCTACTTCATTGGAAATCCTCCGTGAGCTGCACGTTGGATCTTCTTCCAAAACATATAAAATTTGTTCCTGGATGTCAGGTGTAATTACATTTCGTGGACGTCCTCGATCTACACCTCCAGCTGGTGCTAACATACCCGTTTCTCCACTTCTTTGATCCAACCTTTGAATAACTTTGCAATCTGGATGTCTTCTTTGGGGATACCTCTCAGCATTCACCCAACATTTTTAACATATCTGCGTATTCGCGATTCGTGTACATGATTTAAGGTGAACACGAAACCAAACAAGAAAAAACGAAAACTAAATGAACACGAAAGGACAACAATTTATTAAAACGAAACGACAAGAGATATTTATAACTGAAGAATAAGAACGATTTATAACGAAATTAATAAAACATTGAGCATTGAGGAAGCAAAACTTCGAAAATCAGATGATGAAATTCGAATTATCAGCATAGATTGTCAGATTAATATCAGTGATAACTTGATTAATCATTGAATAAAAAGCAATTAATCATGTTGCCAGATTCATTTTTTGAAATAAATACATGTAATTATTAATTTAAAAAATTAAATTGTAATGTTAATAAAACAGTATTTAAATTTAATTTATTGCAAATCTTCACAGCACAATTTGCAGTTTTCCGAAATTCACAATAATAATGAAGTTGAATTCCCAACTTTAACTCTTCATATCTCGGTCAGTTGGTCAAGAGGATTTTTTTTACTATTTTTCTGAGGATCCCTGAATGGTCCCCAACTACGCACTGGAGAGCTTGGGCGCCATTTTCTGGACACCCTGTATTTTGCAGATTGCAGATCCTTGAAATGTCCTAGGAATGTCTAAATTGTAAATGGTTCTTGGTTTCACTTTCACTAACCAGCTTTAGTGATTGTTTACATTTACTAGTATAAGTGATTAAAACATGATTCATGGTACTTCCACGGAATATTTAGAGAATGTGAACAATCACGTATTATCTACTTTCACTGTAACATATACGTTTCGTTCCGTTCGAAACTCAATGGTTAATGGTATATCTATTTCGATTCTTCTGAGTGGAATTAGTTTCGTTATATTCTAATCTAAGTATTTTAAAATAGGGAAAGGAACTAGTAATGTTGTTCGGTTAGGTTATTTTATTCAAAATTTTATGGATTTTGCATGTCGTTCGGTTCCGTTTTATTGTGAAATGACGGAAAAACTGTAATTCATTCAGTTTTGTCATTTCAAGGTAAAACGGAATGGACTGCCGGCTTATAGTTTTGATTTATTTTAACCTTACCTACAACATATTTTTGAAAAATTTTGTCCAAATTTACATAAATAAACATTGACAAAATTCTGTTGTCACACGAAAAAAACTGCTACTTTATAAAAGAATTTTGCTTGCAATTTCATAATGTAGGAGCAGGTTTTTTTGTGATTTATGACCTTTAAAAAATACTTACTTCCATTTGGTCGTTTTGGATGAAGTTTTTGTAGAGATTTTTAATTTGAATGAATGAGTTTTGATGATAATAATGATAGTTGAAAAATGAAACTCTGTGTTTATTATTTATTAGATAATAAAAAAAGCATTAATTACTTCTATAATTTTATTATGCAAATGTGAATTAGTATGAAATTGCTAATGCATAATTAAAATCATGCACTTACATGACTTAACCTACAAAGCGCTTTAAAATTTGAAGTAACCTTTCCTATCGAGCATTAAAGTCCCCGCCAAACATTTTCCTTCTAAACATTTTTTCTTGGACAACTTTTGCTTTCGTTCATAGAACCTGCGGACACTCGCACGACTGTGCTTTTTGAGTTGAGGTCGATTAATGAATTAATTTGCGATGAAAAAGTGAGAAAAGTCGCGGATCGTGTTTGAGTAAGCGTGAGGTGTGAAATTGAAAGTGTTTGGTGCGTTGAAAAATTAGTGAACTATGGCGCGCGGTTTGTTTTATTTTTGCACTTTTGGTTTGTTGCTCTGCACCAGTGAAGTGCAGTCGCAGTTTTTTCCAGGGTTGATTAATTCTATTTTTCAACCCATTGAAAGGGTTGTCAATGGAATTGCTGACACTACTATAGGTAAATTTTCCCTCTGAGAACACATCCTCTTTTTTTGAAGATCAAACATGTTCAAAATAATCTGTCACCATTAGAATTTTAAGAATGAGACTAGTGGAACAAGAAGAATAAAATTAAGCTTTTTCGACCGAAATCTAAAATATTGATTTTGGTCAAAGTAAAGGGCTACAGTAAAGATATCAATGGAACTTTTTGTTAAACATATAAATTACAGACCACAATTTTATAAAATAACTTCAAAAGGTACTCTACTTAGAATATATAATGGTAATATTTTACAAAACAAAATCCTAATTTTAAGAAAATCACAATATACTTTAGAAAAATTTCTGTGTTGATGGAGATACCTAATATTTTATTGTATTGGATTTTTTTTAAATTTTCTGTCTATTTTTTTGTAAGGAAAGCTAAAATGAGGAAAGCTATATGTCACTTTGAAGATGAAAAAATGACCTTTTAAAAGATGCAACCTAATTTCTGAATGTACATTTCAAATAACAACCTGCAAAATATTTATGCAAGATTTTAACCTACTAATATATACAAATTTATGCATTGTTAATTAAATTTTAGCAACATGATTACTAATAATTTGCTTTTCGAAACGAAATAACACTTTTTTACATACGTTTTTAAAATGAACTGCATACGTTATTTAAATAAAAATTAAAAATCAATCAAATAAATGCAAAAGATTTCAATAATTTTTAGATTTTAAATAAACAATAAAAAATACAGTTCCATTCATGAATAAATCACTCTTGAGTTATTCAAATTTAAATTAAAAAAATAATCAATGACTACGTTTATTTTGCTTAACTCGATCCGGATTGAATATTGGATTGAAAAGCGATTGACTCAATCCCCATTTTTCCCGAAATAAACATGTCGGATTAGATTCACTCAATTATACAATCCTATAAAATCCTCTGATTGGATTTCATAATCGCGATCGAACAAAAATTTGTAACGACATAAACGCAATTGATTTGAGTGAAGTTACTAACCTCTTTATTAAAATACGAAATAATAGAATCAAAACATTAAACACAGACCACATAGGTATTAATTAAAGTGAACTCAAAAACTATTTAGAGAAATATTATTTCTCTTGAGTTTGTAACTAGGATTGAGACCTTGGATTGAAAAATTCCAATCCAAGCTCTTGTGATAAACGCGTTGTTTACGTGACTAAACAATCCCGTATTCAGTCCAATCGCAATTTATGTCATGAAACTGGATTGGATTGGATAGCTATTGACTTTATCCGCATTTTTTCCGAAATATACAGCGTGTCCCGAAATTAAGCGGCCAAACTTTAGGAGGCGATTCTACAACTAATTTTAAGAAAAAAACGTCCTAAAAACATGTATCCGATTTCGCTTCCTAAGGGAGCTACAGCCCTTTAACTATTGTGACTAAAACTAGGTTTTTTGTCATTTATTTGAAAACGTTTGGTAATAAAGATTTTAAATTTGGTAAGAAGAATACGTTTAAGATATAATTTCTCAATTTTTTTCAGATTTTTTGAAAGCTCTGAAATTTTTTGAATTTTTTTGAAAGCTTTCAAAAAATCTAAAAAAAAATTGAGAAATTATATCTTAAACGTATTAGTCTTCACACCAAATTTCAAATCTTTATTACAAACCGTTTTAAAATAAATGACAAAAACCTAGTTTTAGTCACAATATTTAAAGGGCTGTAGCTCTCTTAGGAAGCGAAATCGGACACATGTTTATAGGAAGTTTTTTTCTTAAAATTAGTTGTAGAATCGCCTCCTAAAGTTTTGCCGCCTAATTTCGGGACACCCTGTATACGTCGGATTGGATTCGGTTTTAGGATTCAGTTCAATTATCCAAAAAGTTAACCAAGCCGATGTGTTTATTTCGAAAAAAATGCGGACTGAGCCAATCGCTATTGAATTCAATCGAATCCAATCCGGATCGAGTTACACGAGGCAAATGTAGTCAATAATAAGATCTTACTTTAATAGTAACTATGGGTACTGTTTTATTCAATGTTCTCATTTAAAGGTCAACTTCTTCTTTCAAATGAATTTGTATTGAAATAAGAAAATGATAACTGTTTCACAATATACAATTTAAAAAATAACAGTACAAGATAATACTAGATATTTTAAAAATATGCAAACCCTGTATACCTAAATTCATTTTTATTAAAATAATGTTAAAAGTGTGGGTAATTCTTTGGAAATGCTAATTTTGACTTCACATAAAATTGGTGAATTATTGTTTCTAGAAAAATCTTATATTGAAAAGTTAATTTTTGAGCAGACCCAAAAACTTATGTCGCCTGATTAAACAATTTTAGAAATTGTACAAAAATAAAATGAATGAGTTTTAAGACTTTTTGATATAAAAAAAAATTATTATCAAAAACGTATGAACTGAATTTCAAAATCAAACGACTATTTACTTTAAAAGAGGACTTTAAAATGCGAAATTAGACTATTTTAGCTTTTTACATTTTTGAGATTTTTATGAATCTGTTATTTTTTAATATATTTTTTTTAATGGGCGTAGGGACAAACCTTTCCATAATGTAAAAGTCTGCGATAATTAGAAATAAATTTTGAAGAACTGTATTTTGAAATACGCACATTAATTAAAAATTTATTAGCTTGAATTTTGTATTCAACATTTCAAACTTCAAAATAGTTGGAATCATTCAAACATTAACCAAAAGTACCAAAGGAGCTCGAGATTTGAGTTCAAAAGAAGTCGCCTTTTTAAACAAAGAAAGAATTATTTTAAAATAAATATTTATAAAGACTACAACAGAAATCTAGCAAACTTCAAAGTAAATAATTACCACTTACCAAAATTATTAGTTTTATCTCCAAAAGTTCAAAATTTCTCACTTTTAACTTACTGAAGTTCAAACTTGCAGGAGTTCGAACATTTTTCAGTTTAAACTTTCATTATTTATCATTAAAAAAATGTAAAAAAAAAAAATTCGCCATTTTGGATTGACTAGGATTTTTTAGTAACATCTACTGCTATAAGGCAGGTTTGCACATTTTCAGCTTAAATTTTAAGCAACTTAAATTCAAAATCTATTATTTTTATAAACTATTTTATAAATTATTTAGATATTCCTGTTTATTGAATTTTTGAATTTTAAACCACGTTCACTAATAATAGAGATCCAAAACTCATTCAATAATATAAATTTTCTGATAAAATAAAAAAGTTTATACAGAATGTCCCAAAACTGGAGCATAAGTTCTCGTTACATTGTCAGGGACCCTTGGTGGAGTACCGGAAATTAGGCAACATTTAAAAATATCTGATGATCCAGATTCATTCTCTTGACATCTCATTACAAAAAAATATTTTGAAAAATCATTTTGAAAAATACATTTTATTGACTATATCAATTGAAAATGGTCTAATTTGTATTTTTATACAAAAATTCCACTAGTTGTCATATACAGATGGGTTTTTTTTTGTTAATTAACAAATTAAATTTAAATTGTATTTTAATAGCTTCGCAATTATTTTTTTAATGTAAAAAATTTGACAGGTAATTATTACAAGTAATTTTCAATTTACAAAATAAATTGCGAAGTTATTAAAATACGATTTAAATATAATTTATTACTAAATCACAAAAAAAAACTTTACAGGACAATTAACGTCTTTTAAAATCCATGCTAAAAAAGAAGTTTAATTCCCAACTTTATTATATCTCGTTCAATTGGTCAAGACGATTGTTTTAATTATTTTTCTGAGTATTCCTAAAGAGTCCCCAGTAATGTACTGAAGAGTTCTTGCGGGAGACCCTGTATTTGTGACGGTACTGGAGAATTTAATGATTAAAATGTATATTCACAAAGAAAACACATAAAAGGATTTTTTTTATATTTTCCGGTACTCTACCAAGAAATTTACTTGAAAAAAATAAATATTAAAATTAACTGTATGATTTTTTTAATATTTCAAAATGCCTGTATTTTCTAAAATTTTGCAAAACCTTTCAAAATGCTGTATTTTTAAAAGTGTATGCCAGGATCAGTAGTGGATTAAGAATATGGCAACCTAGGCTAGTGCCTGAGGGCCTCGGATTGTCGGAAGTCACCATTTACCTGATTATAGTAAATTATTTAAAAATATTGCGCGATAAAGAAATTATTTAAATCTATTAACTAGATAAATATAAAATAACGACACAGCACAGAATATTTTAGTTCCTCTGTATATCAATTCAAAATTGAACAGTTATTACGAGTCTTTTCACGGATATACCGAGTACATATTTTTTCGGCGAATTTCTTTCACTTCCTTTTAATCGATTTTTCCATTTATAAAATTTATGTTACCACCCGTAGGATTTCAAAATGTTAATTACTACCTGCGTAATTTCTCGTTATTTGATTATTAAGGGTCGATTGCAAGTGAAGAGGGTGATGGATGCCGCCCAAAAAAACTTCATCTTGAAATTTGTTTTGATAACTCACAAGTTTACCTAAAAGGTACTACCAAGAGAAACCATTGGTCAACATTTGAACAAATTATCAATAAAAATATAGATATTATGTTAAAAAACACTGAGTAAACTTTAACATCGTGTATTTTAAAAATAGTTCTTTTAGCAAATAAATGTATTCTTAGTTTTTGTTTTCAAATTGCTCAGAAAATCAATTCCCTAAGTAACCTATACTTATTTAGAAACACTCTGTCTATTTCGAATTAGAATAATAAGTAAATACTTGTTCACGTTCATAATTCATAACGACTAACGGTTATAACAAGCAAAATCGCCATCCCCTTTGATGCTCTTTATAACCGAGTTCAACTGAGACTGTTTTGATTTTATCAGAGTTTTAGCTTTCTACAGAAATTTTTCGAAATAGAATTAATGTCGAAAATGTTAAAATTTAAAACCAAATTATTTATTTTATTGACATTTGTCTGTTAAAAAGATGACCAAGATTAAAAACATCCTATGTAATGTCATTGAAATGCTTTAAAAAGAAGAAAAAAAAGTATAAAATTTTATGTGTATTAAATTATTATAAAAAAAAATATTTTTTTAATTGTGGTGCATTTTAGAAAGGCGCACAAAAGATTTGAAAAAATGTACCTATACCAAATTTAACTTTTTTCCAACATTTTTACAAGTACATAAAAGAAATATTATTTAAAATGCTATAAGTATCCATAGTTTATTTTAAAAAAGTATGCCTACTATTATTTTTTATTTTTGAAATTTCTAATAAATGAATAAAAATAAAAAAGTTACAATTAAAATTAATTAAAGCTTAGAAATGAAAACCTCAATCTTTTGAAAAAATATTTAGTACACCAGAAAGTTTTCGTCAAGCTAATCTTGACATTATCAATGGCAGTTATGACAGAAAAATAATAAATATTTTTAGATGGATTTAGCACACAAAAATTAAAATTCACGCGAAATAAAAAAAAACAAATAAATATTGTATTCCATAGAAGCAGGTTTTAGTATTTGTTGTTTTATTTCAGTAAATTTTCTAATTATTTTAACAATTATGAGGAATTTTTTGAATAACATTTATTTAATGAATTTCTTAAAAAATAAAAGCGGTTTTACGTATATTTTTACCACAACTCTAAAATATTGCTTGACCTTTCCTTCTCCTGGAAAAACTATTATAACTTCATCAAATTAATAAACAAAATTTTAAGAATTAGAAAAAATATTGATACTTCGCCTAGAGTTTTAGAAGCACGCTATTCGTTATTTCATGTTTCTTATTTTTTTTATTATTAAAATAAATAATGACTATAGACGATGGAATTTTAATTGGTCAAAACACAAAACTAGTTTAAATAAATATATTAATACGCAATAAACATGAGATTAAATTAAGATTATTTTTTTTCAATATTCAACTACCTGTAATTATTTCTGTTAGGATTTTTAATTTTTATAATTAAATACTTATTTATGGTAAAATAAATTTAAATTATATTTTAATTGGTTTATAAATTTTTTGTACCTAATAATTGCTGATGAGTAAGTAAGATTTAATTTTTTATTTTGATAATATTTTTTAAAAATCTTGGCAACTATGATATTGTATTCTTGTGAATATAATTAGGAGTTGATTGCTTGATAATTATAGATATAGAAAATCCTCCTCGTTGATCTAAAACTAAAAAAAAATCATATTTATGCTGTTTTGGGGTCCTTTTTATAGATTGTTTCCCGTAATTTTTTATCAATTCATGTACTTAAATACAGGGTGTTCAGTTCGAAGTTCACCAAATGTCTGGGTTAGAAACTAGAGTAAATTTATTCAACAAAAAACGAAAAAAGTAGGAGTTTATCTTTTTTTGTTAAGAAGCTACAGCATTTTTAATTGTGGATCACCAATTTTTGTCAAAAAACAGAAAATCGCTAATTACTTTTTAAGCAATATAAGTAGAATTAAAACAAAATTATCACTACAAAGCTGAAACCATCCTCTTTCAATTAATAATAACAGTAATACAGAAATGGTTGATATAATGTTGAATAAAAAATCGCAAAGAAAAAATAAGAGACAATAATATTTTTTTTTTTTTTTGAATTTTTTTTCCAAGATAAGTCTCATTAAGCTTGTATTTTTTTAAGTTTTCTGAAAGTTCCTCACATTTAGAACAAATCGGGGATAATTGAAACCATAGCCCTTTTCCTTCTCTTACCTTCTGAAGTTGCTTTTCAAATACAAAAAAATTTCAAGAACCAAAAATGGTTCCTTTTATTACTACATCCTAAAAATTATTTATTTCAAACTTGGGTTTCTAAAAAAACCTGCACGCAAAATTTACGAATTTACGAGAAAATAATTAAATCTTGAAAAAAGTTCTCATTTTTTTTATTTTTCCATGGTCGTCTCCCAATAAATGATAATAAAAAATTAAAAAATGGACGAAATATGAAAGGTCTATCCACCCCCCAACATTTTTTTTGCTAACCCAAAAACTAAAAAAACCAATATTAGTGCCTTAAAAATTGGTTTGTTTGAAATATAAAATTTTGATTCTAAATTCTGAAAATTATCTGAAATCGGAATTTTTAAGTAACCTATACTGTGTCATATTATAATTATGTAAAAATATATAATTTTTTAACTAAACGTCTGAGAGAATTCGTTTTTTAAATAAAAAAATAGCAGCTAAGTAAACTAACTTTTGGGTAGATATTAATCAAGGAGGCTTTTCGAATATTTGGCATATTGATATACAGGGTGATGAAAAGTTTGGAACCTTATTCATAACTGCCGTATTTAATTGTTTTGAGAAAATCGCTCGTACATGTCAATTTTTGTTTTTAAAATGCCATCACTTGATATAAAAAAATATTATGACGTCACTGGTGCTTTAACAATGACGTCATCAGCGATTTTTTTAAATGGAAGCCCCCACTTTTTTTACTCATTATCGATAGAAATTCATGTCACTTAAACAATGATATAAAAAACAATTAAATTTTTAAACATATTTTTGAATAAAACATCTTTTTAAATCAAAAATGGAAATTTTTAAACGAAAATTTGTCTACAAATGAAACAATTTTTTTATATCATCGTTTAAGTGACATAAATGTCTATCAAAAACCAGTGAAAAAATTGGGAGTTTCCATTTAAAAAAATCGATGATGACGTCATTGCTAAATCAGTGACGTCATTAATATTTTTATTATACCAAGAGATGAGAATTTAAAAACTAAAATTGACATGTCCGAGCGATTTTCTCAAAAAAAAATTAATACGGGAGTTATGAATTAGGTTCCAAACTTTATCATCACCCTGTAGATTAATTGAGAAACTATGCACCCCTTATATGATATACCGTACAGCCTGCTATTTGACAAATTATACTCAGGACTACTTCTGATAGAAGTAACATCAGAAGACTTTCCTATGTGAAGGAAAAGAGCTACGGTTTCAAATTTTTCCCTGGTTTGTTGAGAATATGAATAAGTTTCCGAAAATTAAAAAAAAGACACCTCTAATGGGTCTTATCTTGGAGAAAATTTAAATAAACTAGTTTTTTTAATTTTTTTCTCTTCTTGCTTTTTTTAAAACATTTTTTACTTTTCGTATTAGTGTTATTACCTATTGATAGAGGATGGTGTTGGCTTTTTAATGATATTTTTTTATCCCTACACACATTGGTTAAGATGTAATTAACGATTTTGTGATTTGTGATAAAAATCGGTGACCCAAAATTCAAAAGGCTATAGCTCTAAAACTAAAATAGCTATACCCTAACTTTTTTGTTTTTTTGTCTATTAAATTTAGTCTAGTTTCTAACCCCGATGTGTTATGAAGCATGAATGGAATACTCGGTATATTTAATATCTTCTCAAGAATTTAACATCCAATAGATATAATTTTTTTACCAAATTAGAGGATTTTATATAATCAACGAACTCATGTTTTAGTTTTATGTTTATAGTGGTTTTACTTACTTTAGATTTTGAAAGGATTTTTCTAAAAAAATAATGTTTAAAAGCAAAAAAATGGCTCTATGCTGGCGTATTATCAATATACAGAGTGTTCCGAAATTAAGCGGCCAACGTTTAGGAGGTGATTCTACAACTAATTTTAAGAAAAAAACTTTATATAAATCCATATCCGATTTCGCACCGTAAGGGAGCTAGAGCCCTTGACATGTGGCTTGACTTTTTTTAGGGTTGAAAAAAGACCCAAAAGTTGTTTTTCTTTAAATTTACAAAATAGGAACAAACATCCAAGTCTACATTAATTTTTAATTATTTCCGTTCATTTCTTCCAGTCAAGAACCTTCAAATACTCCGAACATGATGGGTATTGGAAATATGCAATCGTTTCAGATCAGTCCATTTTACACCAAAACGGTGCATTCTACCGCCTTCGTATAAGAGTATCTTTTTTGCCCAAAATTAATTGGGGAACATTATTATAAACTTAATTTTTATTTTTTTAATAGCCATTAAAATGTTAGGGGTATTTTTTATGGCAACCCTCTCCAAATCTACCCTTTCAAAGCTTCTAAGAAAATTGAAAAAAAATCAGGAAAACTTATCCAAGTGACATCATGACTCACACAAAATTTCAAGTCTCTACAGTAATTCGTTTTCAATTAATCGAGCAAAAACCCAATTTTTGATCACACATGTTAAGGCCTCTAGCTTACTTAGGAGGCGAAATAGGATATAGTTTTATATAAACTTCTTTTCTTAACATTAGTTGTAGAATCACCTCCTAAACGTTGGCCTGTACACCCTGTATATAGATTCTAGATCTTCTATCATCTTCTATTATTAGCTATAAGTGCTGCCATTTTATCAATATTTTCAGATCTTCTTTCAATATTACTTATTTATTGAGGCTAGCGTTTTATCCATACATATGGATCTTCTTTCATTATCAGTTATTGAAGTTTTATCAACATATATTCTTCTTCTTTCTTTATCAATTGTAGGGAAAAGAGTTTCATCGAAATTTTCAGCAATTTCATAAATTATTCCACTAGTTGTGCGCTGAAATCAGAAATTTTTCCTTCAATTTTTGTAAGATTTTCAATACTTTCAATTATCTTATAACCTTTAGAATACTTTAGTTTCTTAATTTTATTATCATCATACATAATACATACTTTCTTCCACATCATGTAGCAATAGTTATTTCGGATTAATTGCTTTTCATTTTTTTTTCATCTTCAAAAGACGGTTTTCGTTTCAAAAACTATTCTTCTAAGTTTTTTAAAACGTCTGCTAAAAGATTCTGATTTGCATTTTGGTTCAAGTATTGCTCCATTCCTTTTTTTTCGAAAACACCTTTTGCAAGCTCCCATAAAAGTGGAGGATCCTTCTCATAAACTTCACAAAAGTGCAATCGTATACAGTACATATACATATAATCTTGGTATTTCCTATCAAATCCATCATCAATATATTCTTTATTGCCTTCATTACGTCTTTTATGCATACAGTGCGGACATAAAGTAAATCCCCCCCTGCTAACTTTTGAATGGTTATGTTTTTGATTTTGAAAACTTGTCTACGGAGGACTCAAATCGCGAACTTTCTAACAAAGGTATTCTTGATTTTGTGGAACTTCCGTTTATACCGGAAGTGGATGGCAACTTTCTTATTTTAAATGGAACACCTAGTACATTTTTGCATTTTCGTGTTCTCCATAAAAATACCATTAAAATGACCTAGCATAGTGTGGTCTACGATTAATACTTTTGGAATTACGCCCATTCGAAAAATCGCATTTTATGCAACTTCATTTACACCGGAAGTGGAAAATTAACGAACTTATTTTCTTTATGTCCGCACTGTATATGATTTTATTTTTCTAAAATATTTTTTTCATGGATTGGAAAAACTGTTTTGATTTTGAAAGAATACTATTCTTGTAATATACTAGATATTATTTCTGTTGGAAAATCGACTTATTTTTCGAAAAAAATTGTAATGTATAATGTTTCCACTGAAAATTAGTTAATTACCAAATAAAACTGTAATTCTACTTTTAACGAGTTTAAGAAAATTATTATAATAACGTTTTTGTATAGAAATCTAAAAAAATACAATAAAATGTATACATATATTACCATAAAATGATGACGATAACCACAAGTTTTTTATCTAAAACATAAAATTATTCAGCTTAATTATCCAATTTTTCAATAAACCTGTAAAACCATATAATTTTCCAACTTATATAACTTAATTTCCGATTTATACAAACTACAACCATCGTTTAATTAAATTTCAACTTTCTTACATACTTAATATCAGGTATTTTAGCAAGAAATGTTTAATAATAACAAAATAAATAGAATTACGTAAGCTTTAAGCTATATTTATTGAATTAAAATTAAAAATGACGTCTCGGTCTACCAAAGCTTTTTAATTATTTATTCTTTATTACGTTGAAAATCAGCAAACAAAGCTGCATAAACACAATGATTAAGTAAATTAAATAAATTAAATGCATGCGATTGTTTAACTTTTCGGGAAATGTTTTTCTTTTGTTAATAAAAATATTTTTTAGTTTAAGTTATTATTATTACTTTATCAACGCATGCTCTAATTATTAGAAATTTTATTAAATGTTTTGAATTATTTTGTAAATTTATTATAATTAAATAATATAAGAGACACGAGTAACAAACAGGAAGTAATTATTATATGTGTAAAATTTAAACGTGAAATTTTAGTAAAAATACTTCCTGATAAATAAATACGTATAGGTATCAATTATTCATTAGTCCAGATTTTTGACATTTAAGAATGTGGAACTTCAAAAAAAAATTATTACGTGGTTTCATTAAGTTGTTCGCTGATTTTATTTTATTTTGATATTCGTAATTAGTGAAAAATAAATAGAAATTAATTTCTAAATAAATAAAAGTGATAAAGTTTGGAACCAAGGTCATAACTTCCGTAAAAAATTTTTTTGTAAAAATCGCTCGGACAGGTCAATTTTTTTTGTTTTAAAAATGCCATCTTTTGGAATGAAAAAAATATTCATGACGTCATTGATAACTTCACTATGACGTCATCATCAATTTTTTTAAATGGAAACCCCTACTTTTTTTACACATTTTTCATAGACCTTTTTATCATATTAATGATCACATAAAAATATTTAAAAAAATTTCAATCATTTTTGAAAAAAAAATAAATTTACTCAAAAAAAAAATTAATAATTCTCAATGAAAATATTACAAAAAAAAAGTAAATTTTTAATTTACAAGTAACAAATTTTACCGAAAATGTTCAAATTGTTCCCCATTGACCATTTGGCATTGTCCCATTCGAGTGTAGACACTCTGAATACTATTGTTAATAGCTTCTTCGTCAATTTCTAATTCTAATTCTAAGCTCCAATTCTTGTAAATTATTAGGTCTATTGAAATAAACTTTTGATTTTAAATGTCCCCACAAAAAAAAACTAAGGGCGTTAGGTCGGGAGATCGCGGAGGCCACTCAATTGGTCCCCTACGCACTATCCATTTGTTGGGAAACGTGGTGTTAAGGAATTCTCGCACCGCCCTGCCAAAGTGTGGAGGAGCCCCATCTTGTTGAAACCAAATGTTTTGGTTAGGAATGTTGCGATTTTCATAATTGGGGAAAATACGAAGTAAAACTGGTAGCAAATCAGTCCGCAAAAAATTCAAGTATCTTTCGGCAGTAAGGTTTTCATTAAAAAAGTAAGGTCCTATAAAACGTCTGCCAATCATTCCCACCCATACATTTAACTTTCCCTGTCTTTGACTATGGGATTCTACGGCCCAATGAGGATTTTCCTGTGACCAATACCTACAATTACGTCGATTCACTGATCCATTCAATTGAAAGGTAGCTTCATCGGAGAAAATTATACTACTTAAACAATTTGGATTTTGATCACATCTCGCCATCATTTCTTCACAAAATTGCAGTCGGCGATCGGGATCATCTTCATTTAACTCTTGTATGAGTTTTATTTTGTATGGGTGATACTTTTCCTTTTTTAATAATTTTGCGACATAGGAATGATCCACATTATTATTTCTTGAAATATCTCTTGTTGAAATATTGGGATGTTCTTCAATCGCAAGTAATAAATTTAATTTGGTTTCTTCATTCACTTGAGGCCGTCCTTGTCGAGGCAAATCTCCTGCAGATCCTGTTTCTGCAAATTTGGTAACTAACTTACTTACTGTAGATCTTGAGATTTGCGGTCTATTTGGATATTGCTCATTAAACAAAGCACAAGCTTCCCCATGGGTTCTTTTTCTATCGCCGTATCCTACCATAATTAAAATTTCGATTGTTTCGCGTTCTTTTAAACGAGGCATTTTTAATTTCGCAAAACTTAATAATTGTTGATTATTATTAAACAAACGAAGTAAGCTATTCAAGCATTGGTAAATGGATTTAAAATTTTATTTGCCATACAAAATAACGTCAACTAAAGCACTTTTATAAAGGCAATTTTTATTTCAATAAATTTTGAATATCAAAAGCTTTTTCAAATTTATAATAAATTACAATTTTATTTTAAGTTTATTATTACTCAAACATTTTATTTTAATTACCTTTTTCATTAAAAGTTATTTAAAATTAGTTTTAAGAAAATTCCAATTGTGTAAAGAAGAACAATTCGAATATTTTCAATAATAATTTGTTATTTTTAAACTAAAAATTAGTTTAATTTATTTTTCTTGCCATATTTTCATTGAGAATTAATAATTTTTTTTTTTGAGTTAATTTATTTTTTTTTTCAAAAATGGTTGAAATTTTTTTAAATATTTTTATGTGATCATTAATATGATAAAAACGTCTATGAAAAATGTGTAAAAGAAGTAGAGCTTTCCATTTAAAAAAATTGATGATGACGTCATAGTGAAGTTATCAGTGACGTCATGAATATTTTTTTCATTCCAAAAGATGGCATTTTTAAAACAAAAATTGACCTGTCCGAGCGATTTTTACAAAAAAAATTTTTACGGAAGTTATGACCTTGGTTCCAAACTTTATCACCACCCTGTATATGTACTGTATACAAATTTTTTTGTCGAAATTTTTGGGATTTAATACAAAAACTCGCCAGCAAATTATTCAATATTTAAGTAAATTATATCAACTATAAAATATAACTTGGTAGTATAATTATGAAAAATAGGTGCCTAAATTTCGCAAAAATTTCTCCAAAAAATAGCCATGAAGGTTAAATTTAAATAAAATTTCATTATTGTGTAAATTAAAATGCATTATAAAAATTTCTTAATTTTAATTAAAAACTTTGTTTCGCTCGTTTTTTTTTAAATTAAATTGACCATTAGCATTAGCCATTAAATTTTGAATAAACAAGTTTAATAAACGCAAATTAAAAACACTAATTTATTGCGAAGTAATTAACTTTATAATACAATAAAATTGAATTAAAACTCGTTTGTTTTATTATCATTTTAAATTTGTCGTCACTTGATAAAATGGCGTAAGAGATTGGCACACCCAAAAAATCCTTGCGTTGTGCATGAACGGTAATATTCATGCACAAGTCATGAATATTAAATACAGCGATTTACGTCAAGATTAGAATTTTAGAATAGTTTTAGAGAAATAAAAAACAATTTTTGCAAGTTTCGTGAAAGTTTGATAAAGATATATTATTCCAATTTTAAATGGCGGGTTTCGCCTTGAATTTTTGTTTAAATTTTTGGTATTTTATGGTTATACTTCATTAGTTATTATTAAAAATTGAGGTCGTGTATTAAAACAAATTAATATTAAATCTTATTATGGTTATGGTTGATTTAATTAGTTATTAGTTTTAAATTGGTTATACTTATTTTTTTTTTATTTAACTACATACATGGGCAACATATTTAAATTTGGAAATTATAATTGTTATTGTATATTTTTTATTAAATGGTGAAATATTATTTTTAATAAAATTGGAGGTGCAAATTGATGCAATAATTGCTTAAGAAGATAGGTGTTTTTCGTTTTTTCTATCGAGGCTTTTTTTAGTATCTCAAAAGATCTTGTGGGTATTATTTTTTTCCAATTTTTGTTTTTATAAGATTATCTTAAAAATATCAAAGAAATCCGCAAAGAGAGTATTTTGTAAAAACTGCACGCTTTTGACCAAATGTGTTTTCATGATATAAACAAACCGCTCTTTTCTTTGTAATTTTTATATTAGCAAATAATTTACAAAAAAAAGGAACGTCCGCAGGTAACTAATTTTATGAGTAATGTGTTATTATAAAAATTTTTTTATATTTTTTTGTATAAATCACACAAAACATGTTTTTTTGGTAATTTGTATAAAAAATATAAAAACATGTTTTTTGTGATTTTTTCAAAAAATTATAACGGTTTGCTTACATCAGAAAAATGCATCTGGTATTGAGGCGTTTTAAGTACTTTTATTATTATTTGAATAATTGGTAAAAAAAAATTTGAGTTGTAAAAATGCAAAAAAATAAACACATAAAACAAAAGCGAAAATTTTATGTTCTTATTTAAACCCTTTTAAACTGAGGAGCACTAAAACATATGTTATCACTTTCTGTTTTTTTTCTTAATTTCTAAAATAGTAAAAAGCTCGCAATTTTAACAAAATCCTCTCATGTTGCTTTCTTAAAACTGTTTCGATTACCCTTCAACGAAAAAAAATACAAGAAATTATAGCCACAAGGCCTATTAGTACACAAAAAAAAGAAAAATAACAACAAAACATCATCAAGTTATAACTAAAAGCGTTTTTTCAAACTCTAATTTTGGGGACTTCCATGTTTTAAGTTAATTTTAGTAAATTTATAAGTGAATTTACTAGAAACTATAAGTATATTTAAAAAATGCAGGTTACTTCTTCAATTTTCAATAAATTTTGGGGAAAAAATTACTCCTACGTTTTAAGAAGTAAAAAACTCAATGTATTAGATAGATAGAATAAATAAAGTTTTCCGTAAAAAGACCAAAAAGTTGTTTACATTAAAATTACTTTAATCCGAACAAATTTTCCATTCCAATTAATGGTTTCTATTTTAAATAAATAATAAATTTATGTACTTGTTAAACATAATTTCAGTTCTAAGTATACAAATTAATTTGATTTTAAAAAAATTTCTCATATTTAACTTTATTTAAATTTCTTTTATTATCAATTATTTTAATATTTAATTTTTGACTTGTCAAAATCACAAGTCACGAAATTTTTACTCCTGTTTTTTTTTTTATTGATTTATTAACTTTTAAAATATTTTATAAGAACAGTACCTTCTTTTTGGACATATTATACATTAATAGTATTAAAGATTTGGAAAATTTATTCAAATACTGGTCTACCTAAGATTTAAAAATATTATTTTGAACCATTGCCACTGTCACAATAATATCCATATATTTTTATACAGGGTGGGCCAACGAAAACGAAACAGACGAGTTTAAAAATAGTTAATAAAAAATTTTGAAAAAACGCTCGGACAGGTCAACTTGGTTTCGAGGGGGACATATTTTGCAATAAAGCTGATTCAAAAATCCATTCATCCCTGCGCCCTATGGACACAACCCCTAAAATTTTAATAGGGATGGTGGGGTAAATAATACCTTGTTAGAAAGATCTTTTTACTCAGAGTAACATACATACAAAAAAAAAAGTTAAATCGATCGATTCGTTTTAAAGATATTCAAAATTTAGCAAGTAGACATTTCATGCCTTTTAAAATTGTGCTATGAACTTATGAACACCACGCCTTCAATTTTAAGTGTTTTGATAGGGTAAGTAATATCGTTTCTAGGGGGACATATTTTGCAATAGACCTGATTCAAAAATCCATTCATCCCTCGCCCTTTGGACACAACTCCTAAAAATTTAATAGGGATGGTGGGGTAAGTAATACCTCGTTAGAAAGATCTTTTTACCCAGAGTAACATGCCAAAAAAAAAGTTAAATCCTTCGATTCGTTTTGAAAATATTCAAAATTTAACATGTAGAGTTTTCATGCCTTTTAAAATTGTGCTATGAACACCACGCCTTCAATTTTAAGTCTTTTGATAGGGTAAGTAATACCTCCTTGAAAGTTCTTTTTACCACAAGTAACATACAAAAAAACAAAAGTGAAATCGATTGGTTTGTTTTAAAGAATTCAAAATAAAAGAGTATTGCACATTATTTTTTATTTAACCAAACTAAACTTAACTAATCTTTTTGAAGAAAACTTAACACTTTAAAGAATCCCATCGATCCCGACACTTTCAAGGATGTTTTTATTATTTTATTAAATGTTCGAATTGAGTTCCACCAACCTCCATGCAAACGTACAAATTTTGCTCAAAGCGAATTCTTACATTTTGTAACATTTCAGCAGTAATTTCTCGGCATTCATTAATAATTCTCTGTCGTAACTCTGCCAGAGTTCCGTTGCGTAAATCTTACTTTTTAAATGCCCCCAAAGGAAAAAATCAAGGGGAGTAAGATCGGGAGATCGCGGCGGCCACTCCAAAGGTCCTCTACGCCCAATCCATTGCCCAGGAAACGTCGTATCCAAGAATTCCCTAACAGGCCGTGTGTAATGAGGAGGGGCTCCGTCTTGTTGGAAAATCAGATGGTCTTCTAAATAACGATCGTCATTTTCGATAATATCGTCAAGAAATGGATGAACAAAGTTTTGAAGTAGATCCAAGTACATATCCCCTGTTAGATTGCCATCTAGAAAATAAGGACCAACCCACACAATCAATTTTTGAGGAGTTTGAGTGTGAACTTCATGAAATACCCTAGAATTCTCATCTGACCAATATCGACAAATTGCAGTCGCCTATCAAAATCATCTTCATTTAACTCATGAATTAAATGAATTTTATAGGGATGATATTTGTGACCTTTCAATATTCGGCGAATGGTTGTTCTGCTGATGTTAGTCACAGTCTCCAGTTTTCTTGTGCTTAAAGTTGGATCTGCAGCAACTTGTCCCAAAACACCTATTTCAACGACCTCATTTCTTATTGGACGAACATTACCACGATCGCGTTTCTTATTACCAACAGAATCAGTATTTTTAAATTTTGCAACCAACTCCAGAACGTATTTTCGGTTACAATGTTTGTTTGGATGTTGTTCATTAAATAAATTAGCTGCACGATGAGCATTCTCATCGTTTTTAAAATAAAAAGTGATTAATTCAACCCTTTCTGGAATTGTATAATCCATTGCTAGCAGAAGCTTTTACAGAAGTTCACAAAATTTTAAATGTTGATTTCTAATAATTAGTCATAAACAGTTTTAACACGATGAAAATCACCACTAATACAAAATACAACTGATAAAAAGAATCTCAATGTGGTTATAAATCGTTTTATGTTTTGCATTGTTTTGTTCCAGATCTTACAAAATTTTAAACAATTCCTCGAATAAATTTAAATTTGCTTTTTAAAATCTTTCTTTTGTAGAAAATGAAAATAAATTGCGTTTTACATGTTTTTGTATGTTACTTTGGGTTAAAAGGTCTTTCCCAGGAGGTATTACTTACCCTATCAAAACACTTAAAATTGAAGCCGTGGTGTTCATAGCACAATTTTAAAGGCATGAAAACTCTACATGTTAAATTTTGAATATCTTCAAAACGAATCGAAGGATTTAACTTTTTTTTGGCATGTTACTCTGGGTAAAAAGATCTTTCCAACGAGGTATTACTTACCCCACCATCCCTATTAAATTTTTAGGGGCTGTGTCCAAAGGGCGAGGGATGAATGGATTTTTGAATCAGGTCTATTGCAAAATATGTCCCCCTCGAAACGATATTACTTACCCTATCAAAACACTAAAAATTGAAGGCGTGGTGTTCATAGCACAATTTTAAAAGACATGAAATCTCTACTTGCTAAATTTTGAATATCTATAAAACGAATCGATCGATTTAACTTTTTTTTTGTATGTTACTTACTTACTTACTTACCCCACCATCCCTATTAAAATTTAAGGGGTTGTGTCCATAGGGCGCAGGGATGAATGGATTTTTGAATCAGCTCTATTGCAAAATATGCCCCCCTCGAAACTAAAGTTGACATGTCCGAGCGTTTTTTCAAAATTTTTTATTAACTATTTTAAAACTCATCTGTTTCGTTTTCGTTGGCCCACCCTGTATGTTTTTATACATACATGAAGAAAACTAGAAATTGCGAGCTATGCGGGAAAGAAAATTTAAGTAATTCAGGATGGTTAAAACACAAGGGAAGTAATGTTTGTTTGAAAGAACAGTTTAAATTGGAAAAAGCTAGAAATCTTAATTTAACTGATAATGTTAATAATATTTTTTTAAGATGCTTCTATTAAAGAAAATTTATTTTTAAAATTAGGTAATCTACGTCATTCAACTAAACTTTTGCGTAGAATTCCATAAGGTGTTCGCTACCAAGTTGCTGTAGCATTTACTGATGTATTGCAATCATGTATTAGCAAAAATGAAACTAGGTTTGGTTTACTTACTTTTTCTTATGGAGCTTTTTGTTTAAATAGCTTTTCGGAGAATACTTCTTTGTCCAGTAAAATTAAAAAGAATTTGACAAATTTGAAAAATTTACAACATAATGAACCAGTTATTGATTTAAATAAAAAAACTAAAAGGAAACCTGATTTAAAATCATTAGTTGAATTTAAATTAAATGATGGAGATCTGAGTGGAGCAGTTCGACTTTTATCTTCAACTGATTCTATAGCTGGTTATTCTACTGATGTTTATGAAATTTTAAAATCCAAACATACAAATACTAATAATAGTACAACCTGTCCCCCATTTCCAAAAAGTGAAATTGACTAAATTACATCAGATGAGGTGAAAGAAGCTATAAATTCATTTCCTAATGGGTCCGCTGGTGGCCTGGATGGTTTAAGACCACAACACTTGAAAGACCTAAGTTCAAAGGCAATTGGTGACATTCCAATTAAAGTAAACACTCATTTGGCTAGCTTAATTACTTTAATGTTAAATGGAAAAATACCAGATGAAATTTGTCCTTTATTATATGGTGCTAGTTTAACAGCTTTAAACAAAAAGGATGGAGGAATACGTCCCATTGCTGTTGGAAATACTATCCGCAGATTAGCTTGCAAGATAGTTAGTAGAAGAGTTTCGAATTTTATGGGTCAAATTTTAAGGTCAAATCAATTAGGATATGCATCAAAAGGTGGAATGGAAGCTGCAATTCATGCCACCAGGTATTATTTAAAAAATTCCTCGGAGTTGCAGGTTCTTCTAAAACTTGATTTTTTTAATACGTTTAATTGTGTTTGTCGTAATAAACTATTAATTACTGCTCATAAATATTTACCTCAGTATTATAGTTTTATTTGGTAAATGTACAGAAACCAATCGAAACTACTTTTTGGAAATTATTTTCTTGATTCATCATCTGGTGTTCAGCAAGGAGATCCAGTTCTTTAAAGTCGCCTCTTAATATATGGTATTTAGATGATGGAACTATAGCAGGTCCTATAAATATGATTCAAGAGGATTTAACGAAAATTATTCATTCGGGACAGGAAATGGGTTTAAAATTAAACATGTCTAAATGTGAAGCTTATATTTTTGGTGGGAATAGTATTTTAACGAATCAAGCTATTTATTATGTTAGAAAATTTGCTCCTGATATAAGATTCACAAAGAAAGAAGATCTTTCACTTTTAGGTTCCCCCATTTTTGATGAAGCAATATCAAATATATTTGATGAAAAGATCAAAGCTATCAAACTGCTTACTAAGCGTTTGTTTATCTTAAATGCACACCATGGTCTTTTCATTTTAAAAAATTGCTTGGGAGTCTCAAAAGTTTTACATATTTTAAGATGTTGTGAGATTTAGAAAAAAAAAAAGAAAAGTTATTGGAGTTTGATAAGATTTTACGTTCAAGTTTTGTAGGAATTACAAATTGTAATTTGAACGAGTCAAACTACTCTTCCAGTAAATTTAGGTGGAATTGGTATTAGAAGTACAGTTGAACTTGCTCTCCCAACTTTTTAAGCTTCAGTTCACTCTGTACATAATCTAGTTTTAACTATTGTTCCTAAATTTGATTTGGATAAGTTAACATCAGAAGCAATAAATGAATGAGCGTGTATTCAACGACCGTGATGAAAATTTTAGAGACGTCGTTAAAGTTAATCACGTCTTTAAGAAAATATTTCTTATGAAGAAATATTTTTTAATCACGTGATTAACGATAACGACGTCTCTAAATTTTTCATCACGGTCGCTGAATACACGCTATGGTGTTTAAAACTGATTTAGTTGCTCCTAAAAATAAAAATTCACAAAAAGAATGGGATACTCATTTAGTTGATAGGAAATGTAAACAACTAATTTCTTTTGCAAATTTAGAAGATAAAGCCCGACAACAAGTTTTAAGTGTTAGAGAAGCTGGATCCTGTTTACATACCTTTCCTATTGCTATTGTGGGTAACTTTTTAGATGATGACAGTTTAAGAATTGCAATTGGTTTACGTCTTGGTACTAATTTATGTTGTCAATAATACAATAATACAATAACAATCATACAATTAAATACATATTTATAAAGATTTCATTGTATATTTATTTTTAAGTATATATTTGTGTCAAATATACGCATATTTTAATAATTTATTTTTTTAAATTAAACAATTATTCCAATGAGGCCGTTTTTTGAAATTTTTAATTTTTTTAATAATTAAAGACTTTTCCAGTTTCCTGCAGCTCTAATATTTTTACTGTAAATTAAGTAGTAACAGTCCTAATAATAGTTGTAATATGATTTGTAATAATACAAGGCCAAATAAAAATAAAATCATTTTTACAGCAAATCTAAAGACTTTTTTGCACAATCAGGCAACATTGAACTTTTTACCTGCTGAAATTAAACGTTAAAATTAAAATTTAAAATTGCATTTATTAATAGAATTTTAAACCGATATTTTAAAATTATTACCTTTCATTTAATTTAAACGTAAATTAAAAATAAAGATTATTTATCTGACAGGAGTTTTGTCAAACTTTAAATTTTAGCGTCCACTGTTGCAGAGATAAAAATAATTTTTTATAATAATGTAAAATCTAATATAATCGGAATTAGCCGACACTTGTTCCACGTTTATAATTAACCAATCCAAGAATTTTTCACGTTTAGGTGAAAATGCAAGAATTTAGTTGAAGTTTAAAATCTCCCAAAAATTTGAAGTATTTTCACGTATTTATTAAATTTAACTCTACTTTTCAAGTTTTTTGGCAAGAAAATAAAGGAATTTCTTTAGATTTTAAGTAATTTTGCAAAATTTCCTAAATTTGTCCGTTTATACAAGGTGATCTAACGAAAACCTGAAGGCGAATTTTAAATTAGTTAATATAAAAATTTGAAGATAGATCCGTACAATGGCGTAGTCAGGGGGGTTCAAGAGGGTGATTTTCACTCCCTGACGCCCAAATCCAGTTCAAGGCGCCTTTTTTGGCATTTCTATAAAAATCTAAATATTTTACAATTTTAAAAATTTATTAAGGAGTCCAAAAAATATTAGTTCATAGGAAATTTTTTAGTTCAGAATTTACTACTTAAAAAAGTTGGTGGAAAAAGTGGAACACTCTCCAATTAACCGGTGTCGGATGAATTTTGCAACACCCTGTGTATACATTTTTCTTTTTTTTGTAATAAATAAAAAAAGTAATTATTTATTGAAGTACAGTTTTTTTAGAAATCACGTTTTTACATTTAAAATTTTGAAAAATGTTGGTATTAAAAAAAAACTTACATCTGTAGTAAATTTGGATACGTATGCAGAGTACCTATTATGAATTTTGAATCTCAAAAAAAATCTTGACCTTCAAATATTACCGAAAGGGGACTCGCCGCCCCCTTATCCGCACTTGGGCGCCTTTTTAGAGTCAGTACTCTGCTAACCAAATTTCTTAATCATTTTAATTAAAACTTTTTCAAAAAACGTTAATAACTCCGCTATTTTTTAACCAATTTTTGGTTTTAAACGCACATTAAAAACCTACATTTATTGATTTTTTAATGGAAAATTAGACTTGTTTCAGTCTTAAATATTTTAGATTTTATCGACAAATTTTTAAGAACCCACTAAATTATAAAATTACAGAAAATAAAAATTACAACAAACATTTTTTTGGCTTAACAAGAATTATTAATAATAATATTAATGATAAACAAAAGAGTTATTCAATTACGATTTTTAGAACAGATTTTTTTTTTCATTTTTGTCAGGAAAAAAGTTAATAATGTACTTAATTAAAAAAATAAAAATTACTTAAATTGAAGTTCGAACTCCAATTAAAATCTCTTGTGTCATTTATTTTTTAATATTTTTCAGTTATATTGGGTTTAAAATAGTTTAATTTACTAATCATAGGAATTAGTTTAAAAAAACTCCACCACTTCCTACTCAAATTTTTATTTTAACAACAAATTAAAAACCTAGAACTATTGCTTTTGCAATGGAAAACTAAATTTGTTAAAGTTTTAGTTTTTTCGATTTTATCACCGTTTTTTTTAGAAGCTGTAAAATCAAAAAATTAGAAAAAAAAAACGAAACTACTACAAACAAATTGAAAATTACATTTTTTAATTTATCACATGAGATTTCAAACACAAGAGTAATCAAAATCGGTTGATAAACAAAAAAGTTATGCAAGACATGAAATCGGCAGTTTTATTATAAAAAATGGTTTAAAATCGAAATCCAATTTAATAAAATTACAAAAATTACTCGAATTAAAATTTGTATTGTAATATATGCCACAATTGTAGGTTTAGTAATTTTAGTCCTTCTTTAGCCCTAAAATCGCCAGTTAACCCAAAAATTGATAATTTCACATCATTTTCGAAAAAAGTTATAATTCCGCCATTTCTTAACCAATTTTTCTACTTTAAAAAATCAAAATATTGTTAGTTTTAACATTTCAAATTTTGAAAAATGTTGGTGTTTTCAAGAAAACTTTACATCTGTAATGAATTTGTATACGTATACTCAGTATTATGAATTTTGAATCTAATAAAAAATCTTGATCTTCAAATATCGCCGAAAGGGAGTACCCTACCCACTTACCTCCACTTGGGCGCCTTTTTGGAGTTTGTACCCTGCTGACCGAAATTCCCGGCTACGCCACTGATCAAATCAGATCAAGTTTAATTTGAAGAGGGACTTTTTTTGAAATAGAGCTGATGTAAAAGTCTCATCGTCCCTGTGCGGTATGAATGAATAGTTGCGTGACTCCTAAAATTTTAAAAGGCACGATAGGGTAAGTGATACTTCATTGGAAATACCTTTCTATGCCGACTAACAGTGGCGCAACCAGGAATTTGGAATGTAAAATACTTCTTTCATTTTTGCTATAAAGTACATTAATTTTGACATATTTATTATAATATGTACATACAGGGTGATCTGATGTCCGGAAAATGCATCAAATTTCATCGTCAAAAAACTAAAAAAGTAGAGGTATATTTTTTTAGTTTCTCCATAAAACTGAAACTATCATCTTCAATAGCAGTAACAATGGAAATACAGGAATCAAAGCAAAAAGTAAAAAAACACGTTTTTTTTTTCAGTTTTTCAATTATTTCTAAAAAACCCATTTTTTTTTCTCTTCTAAAAGTATTTTATTATCCGCACAAATCAAGAAAATTTCTTTTCCTTCAATTATCAAAACATTCTCAAATTAACTGTTTTAATCATTTTTGTATGACTTTTCAAGAAGTTGTAAGTACAACAATTTTTTTATTCTAATTTTTGCGCTTTGTAGTGATGATATTTTGGTTTCAGAAATGATCGAAAAACTGAAGAAAAAAAATAATTATTAAGATAAGTAGTTGACTAGTTGACGATGATTTGGGATAGCAATTATGCGTTAACGGAACAGATGAAATAATTCAAAATCCCAACTGTGTATAATCTGTTATTTATTCAAAGTGCGACTAGTTTCACCTTTATTAGGGCATCATCAGGCACAAATAATTAACTGTAGAATATTAACATTTAAAATTTAAAAGATTCATTAAAAATATCGAGACAATATGTAGACAATTAAGATCTAAAATACTTGGGTTTTCTGATTTTCAATCGGATTGACTAGATTTTACTAGAATATGTTACTACTCCTTTGGTACAAATAAAAATAGCCTAAAAATTATAATTGGCTGAATATTTATTGATTTTCATATTTTTGGAAAATTTACAGTAAAAATTAATGAATTAAATTTTATTCTCAATTTTCAGTAATTTATTAGAAAATAATTATTAATTCTAGGTGTTTTTCGTGGTGGTGTTACTTTGCTCCAAGCAACTGTCCTAAATGTGATATCAAGTGCTGGTTCTGTGACAGATCGAGTACGAAAATTACTAGAAGAATTCAGAAGACGAATGATGATGGGAATTCCAGAATTAGGTCTCCCAATTTTGGATCCATTGACGATTGAAAGACTAGATATTGACTTTAAACACGAAGCTGTATCGTAAGAAATACCATTTTTTTTTATTAATTTTTATGTTTCCTATTTTTTTAAATAGTAAATCCTATAATTAGAAATTAGGAACTTCTTTCTTTATTTTTTAATACCAACTTTTGCACAAGATTTTTTGTATAATACAAATTTTAAATAAGCCAAATTACGTACATAAATTTCAGCAATTTAATTTCAAATCTGCATTACAACCTAAGTATAAACTATTAAGAACTATGCATGTAAATAAAAGTGAAAGTGTGGATAATTTAATAAGAGAGTCAAGTATTAAACGTTTATTTTTATTACTTTCTATCTTTGGAATGGTTATTTAACATTACTTCATTCAGAAGCTGCAGTAGCCAGTAGGCACAGCTATAAACAGTAATTTATTTTTAATAACTTTTATTAACTACGCTATTATTTATTACTTGCAACAAATTTGTATAGAAAATTAACTTAATTGCGATTTTTTAAGTGACTCAAAATTCAAACTATCTACTTAAAAAATTATAAATGATACAAAATTCATATTTTTTATTTATTTTTGTTTTATTTTTTAGGTTACAAGGCTACGTGGAAAATGTGGAAATTAGGCATTTGTCTAGATTTAAACTAGATTACGTAGAATATGATCTATTAAATAGATTATTTTTAAATTTAACATTTCCAGTGCTGGACGTAACTGGTGACTACAACATAAAAGGAAATTTTGGAAATCTCTTCGCCATTTATGGTGAAGGTCCATTTTGGTAATAAAATAACTATATACAGAGTGTTCCATTTGACGTTGGACTCTATGGGTATCTTTGTTATTATTGGAGATATAAAGTCGGTTAAATGGACAAAGTAGTGGTATATCAAAATCCTCAGAAATATACACTGATTCTAAATGTTTGTATTTCCAATATGGCCATCATAAGAAAAAACAAAGTTTGGATTATTTCCTGGCAATCCAGTGACTTCAGGAAAAATCTGATTAGCTTATTGAATTTTAAATAAAAAAACTGCCTCTATGTTGTTAACAAAGTTTTTTGATACGGCTTACAATAAAGAAGTTACAGTTATATTTTGAAAATGCCACTTTTTGGTTTTTTTCATGATGGCGCCCAAACGATGCAAAATTCAACTGTTTTGTCAACGAATTATTATTGGGGATACAAAAATGCACTACTTTGTCCATTTAACCGACTTTCTATCTCCAATAATAACAAAGATACCCATAGAGTCCAACGTCAAATGGGACACCCTGTATAATTAAGTACACTATGATAAATACATTTTTAAAATAGATTTTCAAAATTCGTTTATAAGTCAACTTATTTCGAGGAAATACACCCTGTATTTACAACTTGATAATTTAAAAAAAAATTAAGAAATAAATGGTTTTTATGTTTTGTAAAATTTTAATACAAATTGCAAAAAATAATAAAATACCAAGGATTTTTTTATTCTCATAAGGTAAAATTTAAGACACACAGTAGGGAAATTTATTTTTAAGAAACAAAATCTATCCAACTTTCAGGAAAACATTAAAAAATTCTTTAAAAACATTAATGTTGCATGATTATATAAACATTCAAGGAATAAAGACATATTTTTTGTATTACACCAAAAAGAAGAGAAAGTTGCCAAAAAATTTTATAATTAAAGAAAACATTACAAAATTATTAAAGAAGTTTTTGTTATTAAAGAAAGATTGAAAATATATCTAAAAAATATACAAATTACATAAAAATATTAATTTTCAGGATAAAAATTTAAAAATACAAATAAATGGTGGGGAGATAAAAAGAGTGGATGCCCCAGAAAAAGCTTCATGTTGAAGTTAATATTCATATATTATCTCAGTACTACTGCCAAAATTTAAGCAAAATACCTTGCTATCCTTATTGCGCTCTTCCTCTGGCGTCTGGCAAGAAGTCCTGTTGACCAATCACGAGTATAATTATGGATTAATAAGCAAAATATACAGGTTGTCCAGAAAATGGCGCCTAAGCTCTCCAGTACGTTGTTGGAGACCCTTCAGGTATCCTTAGAAAAATTGTTAAAAAATTCTATCGACCTTCCTTCTTAAGATATTAAGCAAAAACTAAAAGGTAAACTTGGCAACATAGCTTCCTGAAAACAGGAATTGTAATTAAAGGTAATATTAACCTTTGACATTATTTGACACAAATCTGACAAAATTAAATAAATTTTATTCAAAGTACAACAAAAAACGAGTTACATTTGTCGAATCTGCAAAACGGTTTCATCTTCATTTTTAGTCGTAAAACAGGTAAAAATTTACTGATGCAGGATTTTATATTTGCAAACTGCTCCGACAAGTGCTTTTTTGAATCCAATTTTAAAAAACTTCTGATTTTTATAATAATTGCTCGAAATTTTCACCTTGCGCTTATATGCAAATTTGTGCTCGTCGTCTAATATTTGCTTGAACTGCATGTAGCATTTGGGGAGTCACACTTTGAGCTGCATTTTGAATTCTGTTCAACAAATCTTCTACATTTTGGGCGGGAGTACGATATACCAGAGCCCTTATGTGACCCCACAAAAAAAAGTCCAGAGGAGTAAGATCTGGACTTCTGGGTGGCCAACGTATAAGTCCGTTACGACCGATATATCGTTCAGGATATTCCTCATCTAACCAAATTCTTACTGCAAAGGCAAAATGTGGAGGAGCACCATCTAATTGCATCCACATGTTCCTGATTGCAGCTAGTGGAAGATTTTCAAGATGTTCCTCCAGCTCATTTGTCAAAAAATTTAAAAAATTGCGTCCATTCAGGCGTGGAGGTAAGATAATTGGTCCTATTAAATGATTTCCGAGTATTCCCGCCCATAAATTCACACTAAAACGATTTTGGTTGTTGGTTGGATTTATAAGATGAGGATTTTCCAGGGCATAGTAATGTGAGTTACGCTGATTAAAAAATCCGTCTCTTGAAAAATTTGCTTCATCGGTCCTAATATACGGGAAGTAAACGTAGCATCCAATTCTATTTGCTCTAACAACCAATTACAATAGTTTGTCCTAAGTGCAAAGTCAGTGGGTATTAAGACTTGAACTTTATTGTAGTAATAGCCATGAAAGCCTTCTTCTATCAGAAAATTATTAATAGAAGATTTGGATACCCCTACTTCATTGGAAATCCTCCGTGAGCTGCACGTTGGATCTTCTTCCAAAACATTTAAAATTTGTTCCTGGATGTCAGGTGTAATTACATTTCGTGGACGTCCTCGATCTACACCTCCAGCTGGTGCTAACATACCCGTTTCTCCACTTCTTTGATCCAACCTTCGAATAACTTTGCAATCTGGATGTCTTCTTTGGGGATACCTCTCAGCATACATCCTTGAAGCTGCTAAAGCATTGTCCTGGCATTCACCCAACATTTTTAACATATCTGCGTATTTCGTGTACATGATTTAAGGTGAAGACGAAACCAAACAAGAAAAAACGAAAACTAAATGAACACGAAAGGACAACAACTTATTAAAACGAAACGACAAGAGATATTTAAAACTGAAGAATAAGAACGATTTAGAACGAAATTAATAAAACTGGAGCATTGACGAAGCAAAGTTCGAATATCAGATGATGAAATTCGAATTATCAGCATAGATTATAACTTGATTAATCATTTAATAAAAAGCAATTAATCATGTTGCCAGATTCATTTTTTGAAATAAATACATGTAATTCTTAATTTAAAAAATTAAATTGTAATGTTTATAAAACAGTATTTAAATTTAATTTTTGCAAATCTACCAAATAGAAGTCCACCTTCGCAGCACAATTTGCAGTTTTCCGAAATTCACAATAATAAAGAAGTTGAATTCCCAACTTTAACTCTTCATATCTCGGTCAGTTGGTCAAGAGGATTTTTTTAACTATTTTTCTGAGGATCCCTGAATGGTCCCCAACTACGCACTGGAGAGCTTGGGCGCAATTTTCTGGACACCCTGTATAACATTAAAAATGATGTACATGTTAAATGAATTAAAAATAATCTGTGAACATCCTTAATATCGAAAATTGAGCTTTTTAACAAGTATATGTATGCAGGGTATCCCATTTGACGTTGGACTGTATGGGTATCTTTGTTATTATTAGAGATAGAAAGTCGGTTAAATAGACAAAGTAGTAGAGATTTTTTCGAATATTAATAATTCATTTACAAAAAATTTGAATATCGCATCGTTCCAACGCTATTTTCAAAAAAAAACAAGAAAATGCGATTTTTAAAATATGGCTATAACTTCTTTATTTTCTGTGGTACCAAAATTTTTTTTGACATAATACAGACATTTGTGTACAATGCAGTAAAACAAATGAATATTTTTTTTCGCTAACGGATTGACCGGAAATGAACCAAACTTTTTTTTCTTATGGCAGCCATATTGGATTTACACATATTCGGAATCAGTATTTTTTTCTGAGTAATTTGCTAAACCATATGTCATATTTAAAAAAAATATTATTATTTGATTTTACCAACTAACATTGGACTTTAAGACATGTAAATTGTCAACAACCAACAACATAAATTTAACTATTTAAAATATTAAATGTAAAATAAATCTTAGCACATATGTATTGACAGTTTACATTTATTCAAGGCCATTTTTTGTTAGTAAAATAAAATTATTTCTATTTTTCTTAAAATATTACATATGATATATGAAATTACTCAGCAAAATATACTAATTCCGAATATGTGTAAATCCAATATGGCTGCCATAAGAAAAAAATAACTTTAGTTCATTTCCGGTCAATCCGTTGGCGAAAAAAAATATTCATTTGTTTTACTGCATTGTCCACAAAAAATTGTCTGTATTAAGCCAAAAAAATTTTTTGGTACCACCGAAAATATCGAAGCTATAGCCATATTTTGAATATAGCATTTTCTTGTTTTTTCAAGATAGCGTTGGAACGATGTCATATTCTAATTTTTTGTAAATGAATTATTAATATTCGAAAAAATCTCTATTACTTTGTTCATTTAACCGACTTTCTATGTCCAATAATAACAAAGATACCCATACAGTCCAACGTTAAATGGGACACCCTGTATATTATTCTTGTTGTTTTTTTTAAATTGGTAAAAACTTTGATTCCAGAGTTACCGACTCTTGGTTTGAAACACCCTGTAAATTTTGAATTAGAATATAAGCAGAGAAAAACGTTCAAAATTGACTTAATACTTGATGCTCGTTATAACCGAATTCGATTATAATTTCTTAAAAATGTCAATATTTTTGGGCCTCAAAATTCAAAATTGCCTAAAACGTCATAAAGGCATAACGCGCCACTGTGAAAACTACATTTTTAGGTTCAAAATTAAAAAAAAAACTTTGAGAAGTTTACAATAAGAAAATAACAAAAACATAATTAATTAGGTATTATATTTTTTAAAGAAAATTCTTGTACCTAATAAAGTACTTATATTTTTTTAAATCAAAAATTAAATAATTAATTTAGAAAGAAAGTTTACAAGTGAAAATTTTGCAAGAAAAATTATAAGAAAATTTTTATTTCAAAAATTATTAAAATTTTTGAAAAATTTCAGGAAAAAAATTCTCATAATTCGAGAAAATCCTTATAAATTCTATTTTTTAAGAAATAAAGACAATTCGCAACTTCGGAGAAATGATGACGCAAGTGCAAAATTTGATTTCTTGGGAAAAGAATGTAAAATGTTTCAAAAATTCTTTCCAATGGAATTACATGAATGTAAATCGCAGATTGGTCGTTCTTGGATCTTTCAAACCAGAGGTGTTATTCTTGAATCACTCGAAACAAGGACAAATTTTTTTTGAATATAAATGACAAGGATAGAATGATGAAACTTCAATCCTTATTTCTAAGAAACTTGCTACTAATTTTGCATTTGTGTCATTATTTCTCTGAATGTGCGATTTGTAGAGATCTAATAAAAAACTCGAATACGTCAAAATGTAAAAGTTACATGAACATTTTCAGGATTTTTTAAATTTATTACTAATCATTCTTGAATAACTTTTAAAATATGTTATTAAAGTTAAAATTAAATACCAAAACGTATAGTTTTAGAAAAATTCCAATACAAAACATGTTTTATTCTGGAATCATTTGAAATTATGGTTCATTTTATTCCAAATTTTTCTCCTTCAACCCTGACGTTAAAATGAATAACATAAATGATAATCCATTGATTGCTAAAAATATAAAAACAGCATCAGTTCAAGCTATACGTTCATTACATAAGTTGATTTTCAATGAAATTGGAGATCTTGGTAATCGAAAGAGACTACGTGAATTTACTGGCTTCAAGTTTTCAATAGACTCAAATGAATTTAAAAAGAAAGTAGAAGAAATTTGTAAAAATTTTAAAACCAGCGAGCTAGTATTAATCTGCGATATTTTAAGAATAGAGTACGAGAATAACAAAGATGTATTGGTTAGGAAAATATGTGAACTTCTATGCGATACCTCTCTAGCTCAAACTGTGGAAACTGAAGACGACGACGAAGAAGAAGATGATGATGAAATTGAAGAGAATAATTTCAATGCAAATGAAACTGAGAAGTCAACTTCATTAGCAACAGATAAACATAATTTTTCTTTATAATTCAGAGATGTTGAGGATTCAGTATGGTTGTTTTCAGGCAGAGATGATAATTCAATAGAATGTTGGTTATCTGATTTTGAAGAAACAGTAAAATTATTTAACTTGACTGATCTTCAAACGTTATTGTTTGCAAAAAGAAAATTAACAGGTCTTGCCAAACTTTTTATACAAGGAGAAAAAGGATTAAGTTCATGGAACAAATTGAAGCGTGCTTTATTAGATGAATTTGCAATTTGCATCAACAATTAATAGTGCTGATATCCATAAAGCATTAGATGGAAATAAAATGAAGAGAAGTCAGGATGTACAGGAATAATTTTTATCAATGAAGGAAATATCGAGCAAAGGAAAAATAGAACCGGAATCTGTAATACAATATATAATTGATGGAATTTATGATGATGTACCCAATAAAACTATTTTATATGGTTCAAAAACTTTTTGACAGTTTAAAGAAATACTAATTATATATGAAGCAATTAAAAAAAAATCAGCCGTCAAAGAGATCGGATAGATTTGGACGTAACGCAAAGGAAGGATTTCAAAAGATGACGAATGATGAGTAAAGTAAATTTGAAAAGGATAGCAAGAAAAGAAGTAATATACGATGTTTTAATTGTGCTGATATTGGACATCTCTCATCTAATTGTCGAAATAAATTAAAAGGTTTAAAATGTTTTAAATGTCAAAATTTTGGACATAAATAAGCTTCTCAATGTAATATGGAAAATGCTGACAATGTAAGGCAATTGAAGACAACATAGCACTTTTTGATACTAGTAGTGTAGTAAATATTATAAAGGAAGAAGCATTTAATTAATTGAAAGGCAAACAACTACTCGAATCAACTAATTTATTGCGAGGCTTTACAGGAAACACCGTCAAGCCATTGGGAAATTTTGAAACAGACATATTTATAGATGATGAGAAATTTACCATTAATTTATGTGTTATCAAAAATCAATTAGTTGTACACATTATAATTGGTCAAGCATTTCTCAAGAATGTGCTATTAAATATTTATAATGGAGAAATCAAAATAGATGTTACAGATGTTATGAATATTAGTTTGGAAGATAAACCTGAAGATAAAATTAATATTGATTCAAACTGCAATAAGGATTTTAAGGAAGAGACATTAAAAAAAGTGATGAACTATGTACCTAATAAAATCAAAAATGCAGAGGTGACAATGAAAATTGTAGTAAAACATGATAATTCTATTTATTCAAGACCAAGACGATTACCGTTTGTTGAACGAAGCATTATAGACAAACAAATTAAAGACTGGTTAGAGGATGGTATAATGAAACAAAAAGAATCTCCTTGTGCAAGCCCAGTTGTCATAGTAAGAAAGAAAGACGGGTCCCCAAGACTATGTATTGATTATAGACGAATCAATGAGATAATTGTCAAGGATAGATATCCTTTGCCATTAATAGAAGACATACTGGACCGATTGCAAGAGGCAAAAATATTTTGTACCCTTGATTTGAAGAATGGATTCTTTCACGTCCCTGTTGAGGAAGACAGTCAAAAAATACTGCATTTGTTACTCATTCTGGTCAATATATTTTTACAAAGGTACCTTTTGGTTTATGGACTTCACCAGCAGTATTTCAACGATATGTAATTCCAATATTTAGGGATTTAGTTAAACAAGAAGTTATATTGCCATATATGGATGATTTAATTATTCCTATTTTGTCGAAACTTTCTATAGAAGATCCAACAAAGTGGTATAAATTTGTTCCTCGAGTACAACAGATTTTAAATTCAACTAAAAGTAGAAGTATTGGAATCACGCCTTTTGAACATATGTACAAAAATGAGGAAAAAAAGAAGAAATGTTAAAACTATTTAATCAAGAAAGACAGGAAATCAGAGATGAAGCAAGGAGACAAATATTAAAGATACAAGAGGAGAATAAAAAACATTTAATTTAAAACGAAAATCACCAAATAATTATAAGTTGGGTGATTTAGTAGCAATTAAAAGAAGTCAATATGGACCAGGACTTAAATTGCGACCAAAATATTTAGGTCCATACAAAGTCATTAAAGTAAAATCTGGAAATACTTATGATGTGATGAAGGAAATAAAGTATAGTGAAGGTCCATTAAAAACTACAACATGTGCAGAATTTCTGAAACCATGGGTCAAAGATTTTGATATATCCGGGTCGGATAATCACAAGATGGCCGAATGTGGGATTGATAAATATTTGCGTAGTTAGCGGAAAAATAAAAAAAAGAGGAGAGAACAACGAAGTGCCAAGAAGTGGATTAAAGTAATAGTTCTTCATTGAATTGTGTTTCGTTTAATTAATTTTATATTTTCCCATATTATTAACTGTTTCATTAAGGAGAAATTTACAAAATCACATTTATTTACAAAAACATCCTTTAAGGTATCAATTGATGCGGAAATTAGAAATGTAGTAAATTTCTAAAAAAAAATTATACGGAAATTTATACTACAATTAATAATATAAAATTTTCCATTTGCAAAAAATAATTAGGTACCTATTTAATACCTCCTCTGACTTAACAAACGTAATAAAACAGGAAGACACTTTATTAGACAATGAGCCTAATTATTTGACTTTATAAGTATCATTGTTGCTAATTTATAATGTAAATTACTTCCTTCTTCTTGTTTAAAAAACAATACTATGTTTTCATGCAATATTCAATCTTCAAATGGAATTAAAAACGCTGTAATAAATAATACTTACTTCTGATTGACAAACAAGTATTTGGCAAACCAATCAGAATCAAGAACTGCGTTTTCAATATATTCTCAAAACTGCATTGAAATGCAGGAAATTTTTTTATTAAAAAATAATGAAATTTTTTTCTAGGCTAAGATTGCATCAATTATCTTTAGGAACCGTATCTCAGCTACGAAATAATGTTCGTAAATTACCTGGAATTTACGTTGAAGACCTTCACATCAGCGTAAAACTAAAAAGTGTTGAAGTGAGTACCAAACTTTAACTACCTATTGTTTTTATTTCCAATATTTACTTAAAAATTAGATTTTTTACAAGTGAAACATTTTTTAGTAATTATAAAATTTCTTCATAAAAATGGCAAGTGTAATTTTGCTTATCAATTTTTTCATGAATTTTTTGGACAATCCAAGTTGGAATAGTTTTTCTGATACCAAAAGTTCTTAAAAAAATGCACCCAGTTCCTGTTTTTAATATATTTTTAATTTTCCAGAACAATTTCGAAAACCTCATGAATAATACAAAATTAGGAGAAGTAATAAACAAGGCTATTACAAAACTTACACCAGAAGGCATCGACACAGTGTGGGATAAAATTGAACCTGCAGTATCAGACATTGTTAAAGAAGTAAGATTTTCTTTTACTTTTTCGGTAAAAACTAAAACACTTTTCTACATTTACCAAAATTAAATAACATAACCGATTTTTTTTTATTAAATTTGTTGCAGATTATTAACAGCAAACTTCAAGATTTGGAGTTATCCAGTTTAGTAGGACGATTTTTCAACTTCTTCAAGTTTAATTTAAACCAAAGAAGACTCAGCTTGAAAACCTGAAGCGAAAACATATCCTAAATTTTAAAAGTATTTAAATTTTGTACATAGATATCTACCACTTAAGTATTTTGTATTATTTTAGGTGTAAGATTTTTATTTTTCTATATGAAAACTTGTTTTGTTATTAATAAATATAAATAAAATCAATATCGATAACTTATTTCCTTTTTTGAACTACACCTTTTGCAATTGTATTTCAGAAAATTTCAATTCAATTTCAGAAATCACCAATTGTAATTCAAAATAGTTAATTCTATTTCATAAAGCAGCATCAATTGTATTTCAGAATAATCAATTTAATTTCAGAAATTATCAATTATATTTCAGAATAGTCAATTCAATTTCAGAAGTCATCACTTCAGAAAAAATCAATTGTAATTCAGAAAAATTAATTTAGTTTTAGAAAAGACCTTTTGTAAAATTTTTACTATGCCAAGAGTTTTTGGCAGATTATTTCAATTGGGTTTAACATTGGTGAATAAAGACCTAACCCTGGTGTTACTGGTGTAATGTTAAATTTCGAAAGCACATTGATGAAATATGTGCCTTGTTATGGTTCACGTGCACAATCACCGCCAAAAACTCTTGGCTTCCTAATTTTTTATAATTGGTCCTTTCTGAAATTAAATTGATTTTTCCGAAATACACAATTGATGCTTTCTGAAATACAAAATTAATGCTTTCTGAAATACAATTGATCTTTTCTGAAATACAATTGATTATTCTGAAATCGAATTGATCTTTTCTGAAATACAATTGACTATTCTGAAATCGAATTGCTCCTTTCTGAAATACAATTGGAAAAGGTGGAGACACACTGGCAAATTTAAATGTCTAAAAAATAAGACTACTTATACATTTGTATAGGAAATATTCTCCAGATAGAGCTTTATACTTTTTGGTAAGTAATCGTTTAAATCTATCTTTGTTTTTTCTAAAGTCAATTTAAAGGTAGACCTGTTCATAAAGAATCATTTAGCACCATAGAACTAAAAAGGATGGAAGTAGTAATCATGACAGATCTTGAAACCAAGGTTCCATAAGTTTTGCCAACCACTGGCCTACTAATCTTAATGTAAAAAAATAATTTCCGACTTTGCTAGATTTTATTTACTTTTCTCATCACATTAAATATTTTGAAAATGATTTCGCCCCTACTACCAAAGAATTATGTGTCCTTATGGTGCCATTGAATTTGGAACTGCAATTACACTAATGTAATTATTGATGAAAACTCTATATTATTCAAATGTACACTTGTCAAATTCATTATAAACATCAACTTTAATCAAAACTTTGTGAATATACCTGGTACCACGAAACTAGGGCCACCACTGTAATTTCTTAATTTACTATCTTATACAGGGTGTCTCTGAAAGGTCTGTACAAAACAATACCACATACTACTGAGACCAAAATAAGACGATTTGACCAAGGTTATCTCTATCCAAAAGTTCTTAGTTAAGGCGCTACAGACAATTAAAGTTCTAAAAACTATTTTGTTTTTTTTTTAAATCACTAAAAATTGGTTCATACGATTATAACAAAATTTGGTATGTGGCTATGTAATGAAAAAAGGTATTTTTAGACAATTTGTTTTTACTTTTTCAAGTTATGTAAGTGGTTAAAAGTAAGTCATCGACATGCAAATTTTCTTGTAACTTTTTAATGGCTGAATAAAAATTCATCAAACTTTACTTTGTAGCTAAACAGTGTAATTGTAAACTTTTTTTGTCTCTTATACAATTTTTCTAACTCCTTTAGTTTAGGCAGAAAAAAATAGTTCCATGTGGTGCATAACCTAACTTTAGAAAAATATTTAAATTTTTCGCCAAAAGGTCTGTACAAAGTAACACCACATATTCTTGAGACCAAAATGAAATGATTTAACCAAACTTATTTTAATCGAAAAGTGCTTCGTTAAGTGCCTAGCGACCTTGAAAAATCTTTTCTTTTTAAATAACTTTCATGGTCAATAGAGGCTTAAGGAAGCAATTTTGGATAAAGATAAAATTGGTTAAATCGATCCATTTTGGTCTTTGGAATATACTGTGTTAATTTGTACAGACCTTTTAGCAAAAAATTTAAATATTTTTCCGAAGTTAGGTTATGTACCACATGAAAAAAATTTTTTCTGCCTAAAATAAAGGAGATAGAAAAATTTTGTAAGAAACAAAAAAGTTTATAATTACACTGTTTAGCTACAAGTAAAGTTTTATGAATTTTTATTCGGCCATTAAAAAGTTATAAGAACTTTTGCATGTCGATGACCCATTTTTGACCACTTAGGTAACGTGAAAAAGTAAAAACAAATTGTCAAGAAATACTTTTTTCCATTACATAGCCACATACCAAATTATGTTATGATCCAATTTTTAGTAATTTAAAAAATATAAAATAGTTTTAAGAACTTTAATGGTCTGTAGCACCTTAACGTAGCACTTTTGGATAGAGATAAAAGTTAAGTTAAATCGTCTTATTTTGGTGTCAGGAGTATGTGGTATCGTTTTGTACAGACCTTTTTACTAAGTTTTTAAGCAGCTATTGATCATTTACTGATTTCTGGCAAAAACGGACGATGCCAAAGTCAAACCCCTGTAACTTTCAAACCATAAAAGATAGACCCTACTTTTTTGGTTTTTTCTTGATAAAATTTGCTCAACTTTCTAACCTTGACGTTTGGTGAACCACGAACGGGACACCCTGTATATGGCATGAGAAAACGCATTTATTGAACTAAAAAAAATCTATTTCAGTTCCGGTTTCGCCGGAAAAACATCAACTTTCTTATTTTTTTGTACTTATTATTAAACATTGGTAAGTTCCAACTATGATTGTGACAAAAAAAAAATTTTCTGAACTTTCAAAAAAAATTTTGGATTTTCTTTTGGTAATTTTTTTAATAAAATCTATTAAAACTACTCTTAAATAATGTAAATAGGTAAAATATATTGTAAATTATGAAATTCATTAGGCCGTTTTTGAGAAATTGATATTTATAATTTTTAAAATGCATTTTTTGCAAATATCTTTATTTTTCAAGTGACCAAATAATAGTGGAGCTACCTGGGGTCGCCCCCTATTTAGAATTTAGATAGAGGATTTTTTCCGATTACAGTCTTACCCAAGCTGTAGGTAGAAGCCGTTTACTTACTTATTTATAAATACCTGTTCAGTGGCGCGTTATGCCTTTATGAGGCCTTAGGCAATTTTGAATTTTAAGGCCATAAAATATTGATATTGTTAAGGATTTTGAAATTTCAGTCGAACTCGGTTATTGGGAAATTAAACTACGTATAGATGGCGCTGTAAATGGAGGATATTCGGTACTTGGCAGTGTCAAAAATTGTGTTTAAAATGCATTATTTTACCTTATTACTACACATTTAATAAAACACAAATAGATTTATAATTTAAAGTTTCAGTAAAGCTCAAAAAAATGTACCAATTCATTAAATCGAAAAAGCAAGTACCGAATATAGAAGTTCATATTTTTGCCACCAGAGGGCGAGAGGGTTCTTAAAATTCCCAATAACGAGCAAGAAGTGACTTGCTATTATTATAATTCGAAATATACAGGGTGATTCAAACCAAGAGTGGGTAACTCTGGAATCTGATTCGTGACTTTGTCCAATTTCAAAAGAAAAAACAAAAATATGTACATATATTTGTTAATAAGCTTCATTTTCGAAATACAGAGAGTTTACGAATTTTTTAAAAAAATTTTACACGTACATTTTTAATGATATTCTGCTCAAATTTTAACAAAAGTTTTGACAGTAGTTTTTAGATTAAATATAAATATTCAAAACAAATTTCAACATGAACCTTTTTTGGAAACACCCACTCTCTTTATCCCCCTATTTTTTAATCCAACACCCGTACACAAGAAAGTGAGAAGGAGCGAAACTGTTTGCTTGCCTTTAAGTAGTCCAGACAACATCCATCATTTATTAGGCGTTTAAACTATACTAATTGATATTATCGAATCTCAGGGGTGGCAATATAAATTTTATTAATGGAATATCCGTGACTCATAATAACCGTGAATTTTTGAATTGAAATATATTGGCACTAATGGCCGATCTCACCAACACTGCTTAAAGAAAGACTTAACAAAGTCTTGCTTACACTTAAGTTCTTCTTAAAATTTTAAGACGTCTCTCTTGTCATATAAAACGAATACTTACGCTAAGTTTAGTAGAGATTGGATTTTGGTGTTCGGTTGGTATTCGGGCGTCGTTCGGCTTCCGTCGCGTCGTTTTATTCTATGATTTTTATTATTTTACCACAGAATCACAATATAATCTTAGAGCATTCTAGATTATTCTGTGATAATATATAAAATTTTATAATTATGTGTTTTATCTACTGTCTTATATTTGAAATAAAAACTGTAGAAATGTGTCTTTTTTTTAACGAAAATATTGAAAAAAAAATGGGAATTTGGCATGGATTTAAAATGGTCATTTCTAGTGCAAACTTGTCTTAGGATATCAATATTAATTATATAAATTATAATTAAATTGCTTCTGGAATTATAATGCCATTTGCTAGTTTATTTTCACGAGAAATTGTAATTTTTAGGTTAAGTTGAGTTTTAAGTCGCCGATATCGACGACTTAATTTTAAGTTCAACTTAGGCTTTAAGTTCGCCTTTCCAATGACGGTGAGACCCGATAAGGACTACTTAGACATTTAAGTTGTTCTTGAAGTTTAAGTCGTGTCGGTGAGATCGGCCATAAAATATGTAACCATATTTTCTCGTTATATCCGTATTCGACTTTATTAAAAATTGAGGAAAATAATATTAATTTATTTTTGAATTTATTTGGAGGTCCCTCCCTTGTTTGAAGCCTTAGGCAATTGCCTATTTTGCCTATATACAGGGTGGCCCAGATTTTACTTCCCAGGAAATATCTCAGTTATTTGAAGAGATAAAAGTATAAATCAAAAAGTACTTTGAACGGCAGCACTTATACTTCATAATGTCATTCTAAAAAAATTATTAGGTATTTACCACTCTTAAGATGCCATCATCATTTTTTTTCCTTTAATAGGACATCCTATTTTTTATAATTGATATTGCATCTACAGTTTATTCTAGAAACAGTGATATGCTACACTTAGTATTTTAAATACATTTTGTGAATAAAAAAATTTAAATATTGATCGAAGTATGTATTATGCAAAATTATTTATTTAGTTTTTCTAACAAAATTTGTAATTTACAGTTAGATTCAGTTAGATTAAGTTGAGTTAAGTTAGTTTAGATTTAAAAAAAAATTCTTAAAAAAAACTAAATAAATAATTTTGCATACTACTTCGATTAATATTTTAAATTTTTTTGTACATAAAATGTACTTAAAATACTAAGTGTTGCATATCACTGTTTCTAGAATAAATAAATTTCTAAATCAATTATAAAAAATAGGGTGTCCCATTAAAGAAAAAAAATGATGATGGCGTCTTAAGAGTTTTAAATAAAAATATTTTTTAGAATGAAATTATGAGGTATAAGCACAGTATAGGCAACTACCAGTAGCGACACTTCATGCAAATTACATGTTATTTGAAGGGACAATTTTTGGTGACCTTGACGATATATATATGTATACTCAGATACGCACGCGGCCAATTTAAATTTACGTCACTTTTTCTAACCATAAAAATGTAACATACAATTGCAAAGTTTTGATTAAAATTGAAGTTTTTAATGATTTTGACAAGCTTAAATGTAATAATATACAGTTTTCATCAATTATTACATTAATTACGGTATTTAAATTCAAATGGCGACGCATTTAAAATTATTTTGATCATAGAGAAATGTCACCATTTGTAATTTGCAGTTCTAAACTCAATGGTACCAGATACGCACCATAGAAATGGTACTGGGTTAGACACGGGAGTGTCGCTACTGGTAGTTATTTATACTGTGGTATAAGTGCTGCCATTTAAAACACTTTTTGATTTATATTTTTATCTCTTCAAATAACTGAGATATTTCCTGGGAAGTAAAATCTGGGCCACCCTGTATGGTAACGCGCCACTGCACCTGTTGTTAAATTGATTAAATAATATGATTAAAAAAAATGAGTAAGTACACTTAAGGTGCATACCTATACATGTTAGGTTTGTCACAAACATACTTGGAAATTACCAATGTTTAATAGTAAGTACAAAAAATAGTATGTTGAATAAGGATTAGACGTCCGTAGGTAGATATTAAGGTAAAATAATGGCTTTTTCGGACAGTTTGATAATACTTTATTGTTTAATCATAAGCTAACGTTTCGCCAAGACATCGCTGGCTTCTTCAGAGCTACAAAGTACAAAATAAATCAATAATTACAACGGCAGTTGTACATTATAAAAAGTTATGACATTAATATTAAGACTAATTTATATCAAGTGCTAAAAAATTTTTATCAAGTGCTAAAAAATTTAATTATGAGTATATCCCAGAGTGGCATGGGAGACACAAGTTGAATGGAAATTCCAGACTAATTTGCTTGTGTCGCCCACACCACACCAAAAAGGACTCAGGATTACCTCTGATTGTTAATGTTTAAGTATTCGTCATAAATCAAGTTTTGGTTACATTCAATGTGGCACATAAATCGTTCGTACATCAAACAAGATGGAGCAATTGCTAGCAATTCTACGATGTAAGTAGATTTGTTAATTCTAAGATGGACGTGAACTTGGTTAATAAGATTTATATAATTTCTAGGCACGCTCGTTTTCATCTAGATAGTTTGAGGTTATGATAAATGACATATGACGTTTACTTGGAAGAGAAGATCAATCATATCGATTGACCACAGAATACAAATATACAATATACACTATGATACAGAATTAATTATACAGTGTTTGTCATAAATTATGAAAAAATTGACAGATGAATTGCAGACATTATATTATTTACACATACATATATATACACTAATTACATTATATACAATAAATATAGTACATATAGACATAACTTAACATTTGTTGATGATATTCGAGTAAATAGAACTTAATTTATCGGTATCTGTTTTATAATTAACACATTTGTTAGTTTTAATAAATATCATCTCGCTAATTAATCGTTTATGATAATTATTTTCCTTATCCATGACCATTGTCTTATCAAAGTCAAACAGGTGACCTGATGAAATAGTATGATCAGCCAAAGCAGTCAACCCATTCTTATCTGTGTTATTTGGGTTGCAACTATATCTATGTTGTTGAAGTCTACTTTTTAAGTACTGCTTTGTCTGACCAACATAACATCGGTCACAACCCTTACATGGAATTTTATATATAACGTTGGAAATCATTGATTTTTCAGTCTTATCTTTAAGTTTGGAATAAATATTCCCAATGGTAAGGGTATTGTAAGGTGCTAATTTGATATTCGTGTCCACTAGGATTTTCTTAATATTGTTAGTTATGTATGGGATGTTGATAAATCTAACATATGTTTTTTCAGTCATGTTCAAGTTAGTGTCGTTAGATGGTCGAGGTAATGGGTTAGGTGTCCCGTAAAAAATCGTGTTGATCAATTTTCCAGGATATGCGTTCTTTCTTAAGATGTCAAAGGCAATTTTAAAGTTTTCTTTATGAAATTTATTATTACTTAATGTTATGATCTTATGTTTAAATTGTTTGATGATTGATAATTTTTGAGTAAGTGAATGGAATGAGTTGAAACTTAAGCATCTATTAGAATTTATTTTCTTCCTATACCAATTTATATCTATTGTGTTGTCCATTGTTCTTGTTAGTAATAAATCTAAGAATGGAAGGCTTCTATTTTGTTCATTTTCCATGGTGAATTGGATATTTTCATTGATGTTATTGAATATTCTTAAGGTAGATTGTATTTTATCTTTAGGTAGGATGATTAGCATGTCATCCACATAAATTTTGATCAACAGGATTTTATAATAGATTAGGCTCATAGCTTTATTAATAATTTCATTAACAATCAGAGGTAATCCTGAGTCCTTTTTGGTGTGGTGTGGGCGACACAAGCAAATTAGTCTGGAATTTCCATTCAACTTGTGTCTCCCATGCCACTCTGGGATATACTCATAATTAAATTTTTTAGCACTTGATAAAAATTTTTTAGCACTTGATATAAATTAGTCTTAATATTAATGTCATAACTTTTTATAATGTACAACTGCCGTTGTAATTATTGATTTATTTTGTACTTTGTAGCTCTGAAGAAGCCAGCGATGTCTTGGCGAAACGTTAGCTTATGATTAAACAATAAAGTATTATCAAACTGTCCGAAAAAGCCATTATTTTACCTTAAAAAATAGTATGTTACTTTTAAAATAAGAAAGTTGATGTCATTTCCGGTGAAACCGGAAGTGAAATAGAAAATGTTTTTAGCTCAATAAATGCGTTTCCATATGCCATATAACATACTAAGAAATTACAGGGGTGTCCCTAATTTCGTGGACACCCGGTATATCTAAAATTTATTAAATTTTTATTCCAGACAAAATTAGGTTGGCAACACACAATTTTTTTTAATTTAATTTATTATAAATATACGAATTTAATTTTAATTGAATGTATTATTATTTAATTTATTTATAGACAATTTGGCTAATAATTTTTTTAAAGTAGGCAACTTATTTAACGCTAATGAAACTTTTAAAGTTTTCCGCCAGATGTCGCTACAATAATTCGTATTAAAAATTTAAATTAGGATTTCTAATTTATTAATAATAATTTAAAATTTATGCAATAATAGTTAATTTTTAATGTTGTGTTTATGTTAAAATGTTGGGGAAAATATTGCGCAACAATCAGATGTAGTTCTACTTGACATATTTACGTTTCTCCTGTGTGAATCGTGCTTTGTTGGTGTTGTGACGTAAAGGAGAAGAAGGATCCCGTCCTTGGTCCTTCCTTGTGTTGTGGTGCCTTTTGCAAATAAAAAGAAGTGGAGCAATAAAACGGTGGTGGATTGCGCTGAAATGTCGTAATATTTCTGTTCATAATTGCATCATAGCGATGCCGTACTTTCTAATCTTCGTACGGGCCAGCTAGTGTTTCCTGTGATAAGTTTGTGTTATTGTAATTATGGCAACAAGAAGGGCCCTCCTAAATGCTTCAATGGAGCCCAACTCCAACGACCCGCTTAGAGATCTCTTTGAGGCATGTAAAACTGGAGATATTGCCCGAGTCAGGAAGCTGATTACTTCACAAACAGTCAATGCCAGGGATACAGCAGGAAGGAAATCGACACCACTTCACTTCGCTGCAGGTAATTAAATACAAAGGAAATCCTTTTCTTACATTAATTTATCATGTATCTTTAATAAGCTACTTATCTTTATAACAACCTACTTTCGTAAACAAAAGTTTTATTTTACCACTCGGGTTTTATCAAGGACAAGGACGTTCATAAAAATACTCGTGATTACAGTTCGATTCTTTAATTTAAAGAATATTTAATCCCCAATACTTTGCTTTATTAAAACCTAAAAATTATAATGATATTTTGTGTAGGTATTTATTATAACATATTTTCTTTTATCTTTTTTAATGTTTTTGGGATTTTCGGTTGTTGTCTAAAATGTTTAACATCAAATAATTAGACGAAAAGTCTCACATCGTTTATTTTGCATTACCGTAAGTGTTTGATTTGATATTGATTTTGAAATTAGTGTACGGTACCGCTACGGTAAATATTATGAGGGACAGTCTGGGTTCATATTTTAAGTAAAGATTCCCAATTTTGCAATTTTCTCATATTGGAGATTTGATGCTAAATGAATATTTTCATTAGGTTTACGACCTAAATTTTACAAATATTAGTTAAAAAAATTTGTGTGGGTACCACATTGATTACATATTTATAATAAAAAATGTATGTGGAGTTTTTATAATTTTGTTTTTATACAGGTTGTCCCGTAGTAAGTGGACGATCAAACAAAGTGAGCTAAAGCTAGCTTTACACATAGCAAGTTAGTTTAGTGGCGGTTTACTTTAAAATTTTATTTAATTTTTGCTTGTAGACAGTATTTATTGATTGTCCTTATTTTAAGCGTGGCTAAAAATTATTTATATGCTTTAAAAATATTTTCTTTTTCGTTTAAAAAGTTATCAAAAGCTTTAGGTCCAAATGCTGAATAGCGCATTCCCGCGAATGTCCCATAACACGCTTGCGCGTCAATTATTGATTATTTTGATTTAATCCAGCGGCACCGAAGGCGAAGCGATGTTTGAAAAAACCCTTAACTGAATCTTATTTAGTTATTTATAAATACACTCTGTGGTGGTCGGGTTAGGTTAGGTTTGGGTACAGTTTGATACGTTTTGATGCGGAAAAGGTTTTTAAAACATACATTGTAATTTTTAATAAAGAGAAGTTTTACTAAAGTTTTGTAGCCACGGAATTTGCATGGTGCTGCCATCTTTCGGCAACGTCTTTAATTAGGGAATGCGCTATTCGGCACTCTTACCAAGCTTTAAATTATTTAAGTGGTCCTTGCTCCTTATGACCCACATGTATATAAAGTTGGAAATACATTTATAGCAACCTGAAAAAAAAGGGTGGGAGATTTTGTTGCTAATTTGTTACAATAAAAAAAATTTGTACCTCGAACCGTTTTTGAAAAACAGCCAACTTGAATCTGAAGTTAGCAGTCATCGCGATAACTTCGAGGGTACTCACCCAAGGACTGTCAATAGTGTACCTAAATTTGTTACTTAAAAACTACTTCCAGATGCACTGGTCTTTTTTTTTTTAAATAAAAAAATTTACCAAAAATTTTTTTTTATAAAAATATACCGGGTGGAAATGAAACTAGGGTCACCCCTGGCATGTCTTTATTTATGAAAATAAAAAATTAGAATTTTAGTATCTTATATGATCTAAGAAAACAAATTTTATGGATCGAATAAATCTTTCAATTTACTTCCGGTTTATCAGGAAATGGCACCCACTTTCTTATTTTAAATGTAACCCCCTGATTTTTTCTACGTAAAATCAAACATTGGTTAGTTTTAAGTATGTTTATGACAAAAAAAATTTTTTTTAAAACACTTTAAGAAAAAATTATGAATTTTTTTTTGGTAAAAAATTTGAGTAAAACCTACAAAAATTATTTTTAAATAATACAAATACGTAAAATAAATTGTAATTTATAAAATTTATTTCACCGTTCTTGAGATATTATTTTTTTTAATTTTCAAGAAGCGTTTTTTGGAAATATCTTTACTTTTTTAAATGGGATGATATAAAGGCCACCCCATAATTAAATAGAGGGTTTTTTTCCGGTTACTGTGATATCCCATATGTATGTTTAAAAATAGTTTTTGTAGGTTTTACTCAAATTTTTTACCAAAAAAAAATTCAAATTTTTTTCTTAAAGTTTTGAAAAAAAATATTTTTTTGTCATAAACATACTTAAAATTAACCAATGTTTGATTTTACTTAGAAAAAATCAGGGGGTTATATTTAAAATAAGAAAGTGGATGCCATTTCCTGATAAACCGGAAGTAAAATTAAAAATTTATTCGATCCATAAGATTTGTTTGCTTAGATCATATAATATACTAAAATTTTAATTTTTTATTTCCATAAATATAGAAATGCCAGGGGTGGCCCTAGTTTCATTTCCACCCGGTATACGTATATTAAGTTGGAAATACATTTATAGCAACCTGCAAAAAAATGGTGGGGGAATTTGTAAATTTGTTGCTATTTTGTTACAATAAAAAAAAATTTGTACCTCAAAATTTTTTTGAGTTATCTCCAAACAGCTGACTTAAATTTAAAGTTAGCAGTCATCGCGATAACTTGTTGACTATTCACATGAGGACAATCATTAGGGCATCCAAATTTGTTACTTTTAGTGTACTTCAAGATGCACTGGTTTTTTTTGAAAAAAAAAAAAATTTTTCGTCAAAAAAAAGTAGCAAAACATACGTCAATATTATAAAAATATCAGAAAATTACGTTGACTTACTTTGTTTTTATTTTGTAACTTTAGCTGCCAGCAACATTTTTTATTTTTTTAACCTGATTTGGCATTACTGATCATTCTCAAGTCAGCTCGTAAATTCTTACTATTTTTTTCAGTTTATGTATCCCATAATTAGCAAAAGATACAACAATATTAAAAAAATATTAGGAAATGATGTTGACTTACTTTGGTTTTATTTTGTTACTTTAGCTGCCAGCAACATTTTTTATTTTTTTAACCTGATTTGGCATTGCTCATCATTCTCAAGTCAGTTCGTAATTTGTTACTATTTTTTTTCAGTTTATCTATCCCATAATTAGCAAAAGATACAACAATATTAAAAACATATTAGGAAATGATGTTGACTTACTTTGGCTTTATTTTGTTACTTTAGCTGCCAGCAACATTTTTTTTAACCTGATTTGGCATTGCTGATCATTCTCAAGTCAGCTCGTAATTTGTTACTATTTTTTTTTCAGTTTATGTATCCCATAATTAGCAAAACATACGACAATATTATAAAAATATCAGAAAATGACGTTGACTTACTTTGTTTTTATTTTGTTACTTTAGCAGCCAGCAACATTTTTTATTTTTTTAACTTGCTTTGGCATTACTGATCATTCTTAAGTCAGTTCGTATTTTGTTACTAATTTTTTTTGTATATCTGTTTCCCTAAACATCAAAAACTTGTGGTCGGAAGAGAGAAGCGTAAATCGCGTTCTAGGAAATATGACCCCATACTATCGTTTTCCTTTAAAAATTAAAACGTAACAAATTAAATTTGGAATATACTCAGTACAAGTTTAATTTAGCGATAAAATTGCTTTTTTATTTATGAACCTATTACATTTTACTTTTTTTTGACGAAAATTTTTTTTTTCAAAAAAATAACCAGTGCATCTTGAAGTACTTTAAAAGTAACAAATTTTGATGCCCTAATGATTGTGTCCTCATGTGAATAGTCACCAAGTTATCGCGATGACTGCTAACTTTCAATTTAAGTCAGCTGTTTGGAGATAACTCCAAAAATTTTTGAGGTACAAATTTTTTTTTATTGTAACAAAATAGCAACAAATAAGTAACAAATTTCCCCACCATTTTTTTTGCAGGTTGCCATAAATGTATTTCCAACTTAATATACGTTGTGGGTCATAACAAATCATAATTTTCATAAAATGTGTTTAACGCATGCAAAATTATAAGATGCAATGTAAAGGTAAAGGTAAAGCGGACCTTACACGAAACACAAACAGTAATACTGACATTACTTTGCTTCATTACTGCTTAACCTTACACGATCAGTAATAATTAACATTATTTGCATCAGTATCGCTGAAGTTGCCAAGTTGATTTTTTTATTGAGTCTCTTTCCAAGTTCTTGTGTTTCCATAATATTATAATGGGTTCGCGTAGAAATAGCATACGTTGCTATAATTTTAGCATTAGGCATAAAGCGAAAAGTTAAGTTAATGAGATGATCACATTCCTCTAAAACAACTAGTTGTGATGTTTCACTAGTCTCACTTTAACCATCCATGTTCTCTTTCTAAATGCAGAAATTGGAATGAGTAATGACCCTACACTATCGTTATTAATGACAGTATCCTCACCATTTCAGACCACACCCAGTAATAATGCTTTGAAATCAGAAAATACGGATTTTCATCATTACCGACCATCAATCCAACTTTATGTCCGTACACGATCAGTATTATTGTCATTCCACGAAAGTAATGACAGTATTACTGTTCGTGTAAGGTCCGCTTAAAGGTAAACTAATCAGGTCCTCAACGTCACTTGCTACTTGCCTGTAAGTGGAAAGTTAGTTACACTTTCTTCTAGTTTACACTTGGCAAGTTTACTGGCAAAAAGTACTTTCTGTAAACTTGGCTTAACAGAAGAGGTATTTTCCAATCAATATACCCATATTTTTTGTTATAAAATTAGTGATGGTTTAAGAGTTATTACAGTTTTCCTATTTTTTTTAGAAATCGCATACTGCACTTACAAAAAAAATTGTATGAGTTTTTTGGTTATTTTGTTGTTGTGTTTCGATTTATTATCCTCGAAGGGTGTACCTTTTCAATAAAAGCATTTTTATGAACTTTACTGTCTTCTATCATATAAAAAACAAGGTTTTGTAAAAACTTTTTGATAACCGAGATGATAACAGAGTTCCTGAAAATGTTTTATTTGAAAGGTAACACAAAAAATACCGAACAACTCATAGAATTTTCTTATAATTTTAAAAGCAAGCCCAGTACGTGATTTCTGAAAATATATGAAAACTGAAATAACTCTTGTACCATCAACAATTTTATAACAAAAAATGTAGCTATTGGAAATAACCTCCTCTGTCAATATATTTTGTTTGATCGTCCTCTTACCTCTTACGGGACACACTGTATAAAAAAGTTACAGTTACTTAAGGTGGATTTACATTGGCAATGATTTGCTGGTGCCATGTTAAACACCAGCGATTCTTGCATCTTGCACACCAGTAGATTTTTACATTGCACACCAGTAAAGTATCACCACAGGTTGGATTTTGTTTCTATCTTGATATTTATCAAGCTTGATAAAACTCAATGCGGGGTAATTCTTGAGTCACACGACACAACATCATATACAACATGACAAGGACAGACATTTTTGCATTTGAATGACAAGAATAGAATGATAAATGTTGTATACGACATTGTGTCATGAGATTCGAGAATAACCCCCCTATTGAGTTTTATCAAGCTTGATAAATATCAAGATAGAATCAAAATCCCATCTCAGTTTCATTTTTATTTCTCATTTTGACGAATAAATCACCTTAACCAAATGAAAATCCTTTTGAAAAGAAAAATATGTGACTTGCAGAAAAGTGGCGTATCGGTTCACATAATATGCAATTGTTTGTCTTCACTGGCACCAATAAAATCAAAAGGCTGCAGAAAACTTTGATTAATGCATGCATGATTGAACTTGCATACCAGTAATGTTTACACATGCATTTTTATTTTACTGGCGTCCAAAAAAATATTACCGCCAGCAAATCATCGCCAAGGTAAAATTTAAGTATCAACCACTTAGATTTATTTTTCGAATTACCTCTTAATTAAAATTTTATGAATGTTATGTTTGTAAGAAATTAAGATTTTATCCAAAACTAGTCGGGACATAAAAGTTTCATCATTTTCATTTTTTTTAAGAAATAACTAATAAAACAAAACATTAAACTGGAATTTTTAATTTCTTTATCATGAAAACTGAATTGTCAAGGAATTTTTTTTTATTATAATAAATTAATTCTTTAATGAATATAAATAATAATTAACAAAATAATATTATATTGTATCATTTCTTCTGCAAAAAAGTAAGTAGGAAACACAGTTACTATGTGGTTTAAGCAGTTGTTCTTCTTGTATGCTTTTAACAGAACAATCATCAAACTGAAGCATCCAATATGTTAAACATCGGTTAAATAGTGACCCTTAGAAGCTTCTTTTCCATCATGATAAACTACAGCAAACAGTTTATAATGTTTCTCTTGTGTTTGATAATTATTTTTCAAAGATAATAATTGTGAATCAATTTTAAGGTCAATTGGAAATTCAACTTGTTTGATAATCTTTGTACATCCATCAAGTTGAAAACTGAAACATTTTAAATGTAAAATAAGGACAACCAGCAATTCTTCAATAACAAGTTGCTGCCATGTTTCAACCTTTTCATTTGTTTTCGAACTTGTGACACCTTCCAACTCATTTTTGCGAACCAATACATCAAGTGCTTCTTTGACTGTATTTACTTTCTCAATATCAAGTTGCAAAGTAAAAATGGTTGAATATTATCAGTATTTTGATCATCAGCTTTATGCAGTCTCAAACGAAAATGTCCTCCAAATAAATCACTAATAGGAGTGTGAACAATTTCAGTTCGTCTAGATATGTATCCGTTATTATTATCAGATTTTTCATCTTCATTAACAAGCTTTACTAATCATAACATTTAATCCATTTAAAAGACATCCCAAAAATTCTTCAGCATCTTCTTGCTGACCTTCCACTATAAACGAATCACTACGAATTCCATTCAACATTTTATAAATCCAGAATGTTTCAAAGGGCCTATCGCAATTAACCGATATAGTCAAATCCTGTTTCTTTGTATCAGTATGCCAATTAACCCATAATTAATTAATGCAAAATCAAGGAATTTAGCATTTAGAAGTTGTTAGGGGAACCTGCATATCGTGGGCGTACAAGGAAAACCCACTAAGTCACAAAATGCAACTTTCAAGAAAAACACATTTTAATGTTATAAGGCCTGTGTAAAATCCAGTTTTAATATTTAATAATTTTCCTTAATAAGTGCACGGTGGACTTAAAGTTTTCTTGTAAGTTGTATCACACTAATATGGACTTATACACGATAGAACTCAATTCTTTCAAAAACTGGACTTAGTGGGTTTTCCTTGTACGCCCACGATATGCACCCCCCAAAAACTGCTAGCATTTTTTTAGGTATTAAATTTTTTTTAATGCCTTTTGGACTCTACACAATCTCAAATTTAAAACAAAGATTAATGAAACATAAATTAATATTGAAATCTTTAAGTATTTTGATAATATATAGAAATTCTTTTGAATAAATATTATTCATTAGTTTTGGAAGATTTATTATGAGTTATGGCACCTGAAATTTGAATTAGTGGAAATTGGAAATGGAACTCTGTAGATGTGCGATAATACAATTTATTCACATAATATTTTTAAGTTCAATATTAAAAATTTTAATTACTTTACCTTTCCCGTTATGACTTGTACTTCAGAATAATCATTTTCGACTCTTAAATATTTGAAGAACTATTCAAGAGATTCTACATCTGTAAGTAGACAAAATTTTGAAAATGCACTGCGACAGGTCAATTTTAGTTTGAAGGGAGTCTTTTTTGCAATGTAACTGACTCATAAATCTGTTCATCTCTGAGGGTTTTCCAAAATTTTTTGTTAATTAAATTCAAATTCGTCCTTTTCATTTTTGCACCCTGTAAAGACTATAAAAAAGATGTAAATCTCACGATGACCCTCAGCTTATTAACCCTTGTTGGTCTATATTATTTTATTGATGTTATTTAAAATAATATTTAAGATTAAAAAAAAAAGAAAGATGACCGAAAGCATGTTAATTAATTTAATAAATAATGGGTTCTTTTTGTAGGGTTAATTTTTGATTTTATTTCATAAAAATTCATATTTTCATTATTTTATTCATATACAGTCAAACTTCCCTAACTCAAATCTTCAAGGGACTTTAAAAAAATTCGAGATATAGAAATTATTTCGCAAAGTTAAAAACGAATATTTTTATAAATACATTACAAACAAAATACGAGTTATGGAAGTTCGATTGTATTTCATATTTTTTTTAAATGTTTCGATTTTTTTATTATTAATTATTATTAAAGTCAAGTTACGCCCTAAAATGTAACAGAGTGCAGGTGCCAAGATGGATGACCTTTTAATTAATAGTTAATATACAATACATACAGGGTGTCCAGAAACTCTTGGATAAAAATGAAAGGGGTTGCAGAGGACGTCAAAACAAGCAACTTTTGTCAATAAACCCAAGTCCGTTGAGTGACTAGGATGAATAAAAGAGACTTAAACCATTTATTTATCTATGAAATTTACAAAAATCACTCAAAATCCATTAACCACCTTCTGTATCAAACACAATGGAAAAATTTTTTAGCAATTTTTGTAAATTTTATAAATAAATGGTTTAAGTCTTTTTTATTCACCAAATGAATAAACATCTAATTTGCGGAAATTTCCTGTACAACCTCTTCCATTTATATGAAAGAATTTCTGGCACCCTATATATTTAGTTTGCTTAGCGGATGAGACTGGAAATAATCTTAAAGGTTGAGTTACTTCGGTTTTATTCTTGTAAAATTGTTTTTATTAAAATTCATAGTAATTGAAATACCTATTATTGGTTTAGAGTTTTAAAAGACTAAATAGAAATGTTTTTGTCCTGCTTATCCGCAAATTCTCTGAAGAATTTTTGTTGAAATTATTTCATTTTTTAGTTAATTTTGTTCATATTTTTTCATTTTTTTTATTTAGTTTTGTTCATATTTTCATCTTTCTTGTATTTTGATTGCTCCGACCCCTGTAAATGAATAAACGCATCGCGAACAAACTAAAAATGAACAGAGTTAAGTACAGACATTACTCTCGATCAGAACATTATGGAATTGAATGATTTTAAGGTTTCTTTACAATACATAGACTTTGCTTAGCGTCCCTTTTTACGTCATAACTTACTTTAGATGGACAGAGACCATTTGCAACAATGGTTGAACTTCCGTCTTTATTTATTTAAAATAACTGATTGTCTTTGTGAGGTCTAATGCTGTTGATTTAAGTATACAAATTATTAGTAATTTGGATGGACTTTACTTATCAGAATACAAACGTTATAAAGTGTTCACATTCAATGTGAAATAAATAATAAAATTAATAAAACATTTATCACTAGAAAGCTAAAACCATCCTCTTTCAATTGATAATAACTAACAACAGTTATATAGAAATAGTTAATAAAAAACATCGAAAATCAGAGAAAAAAAATAATATTTAAGTTTTTTTCCACAGTATTTTTGTCCTTAATAATTTAAATTTTCTGAAACATCTTCATGATCCCTTCAAACCAAATGACTTTTTAAGGAGTCAAAAATAATATTAGTATGTAGAAAATTTTTTATTCAGAATAACACTATTTAAAAAAATTTTTGATGGAAAATAAAGTGGGGCATCCTGTATTGTTGTAAATATTTTTGTATTGGTTTTTTCGAATTAGTCTCCGCACAAACTGTAAATTTTATTTTTTTTTAGCTGATACATTAAAAATTGTTTATATTTCCATTTAGTTTTTTTATTACAAAATATTTTTCCATTTTCATTGGTAAAATATTTTATTGCAGCAATTATATTTTTTTACTGCCTTACATTTAGTATAGCTCCTTTCATTATTTTTTATTGACTTACATTTAGTATTTGCTCTTTAATTTTTTTACGACACAAACATTATCGTGCATTTTATAATTTTAATTATAGGCTACACAGAAGTATTTAAAAAGTATTATTTATTAATAAACTATAAACAAATATTTTGTGGTTCCGCTTTCAAGATTTTTTTTATAATGTCCCAAAAATTGTGTAAAACTAAGGAAATTGATAGCCACAAACCATTTATTTTTTCAACAATAAAAAATTTTAATTACCGTAAATTGTAAACAAGTGATTTCTCATTTTTAAGTGATTCCTTCAAGAAGTAAATTATTGTTTTAACTCAAGTGGTAAAAATGGATGAAATTTGATAACCTTCCCTCTTTAATTTTAGATACTTGCAGCCTTGGCAGCTAAAAATATGGCTTCTTTAATATTTTTAAAAGAATATGAAGTGAAAATTGAAACATAATCTTATTATATTTTGCTAATATTATAACTAAAGCTTCTTTTATCTGCAAAATTCATTAAGATCAGTTTATTCAATTAATAAACTCTAATACATTTTCAATATTTTTTTGATAAGTTGTTGTAAATTATTAAATTTTTTGCATTTTTATTGTACTCACTCAAAAAATATATTCCTTGCAATCTGACAATACTTTTTGCCTGACTTTAAAGTTTGAATTCTAACTTATATAAATTTTTACGTTAATAAGATTATATTAAATTTCGTTTTTAACTTTAAGGTTACGGTCGAAGAGATGTGGTAGAATTTCTATTATCAAATGGTGCTTCTATACAAGCACGTGATGATGGAGGTTTGCATCCCTTACACAATGCATGTTCTTTTGGACACGCAGATGTTGTTCGATTACTTTTAGAAGCTGGGGCCAATCCTAACACCCGTGATAATTGGAATTACACACCTTTACATGAGGCAGCTATTAAAGGAAAAATTGATGTTTGCATAGGTAAATAATAAAAAAAAATTTGATATACAAAATTTTGGTTTCAGATATTTTTAATAACTATGAAAAAATTTGATAAATTTCCAAAAAATTTAAATATCAGAGTCTTAATAGGTTAATAATTAAAATAATTTGTTTTTTTTTTTTAGCTTTACTTCAACATGGAGCTGATGTAAATATCCGTAATACAGAAGGAAAGACTGCACTTGAACTAGCTGATTCTTCTACTAGGCCGGTACTCACTGGGGAGTATCATAAAGATGAATTATTAGAAGCTGCTAAATCAGGAGCTGAGGACCGATTGCTTGCTTTATTAACACCAATGAATGTAAACTGTCATGCAAGTGATGGAAGACGATCAACTCCATTACACCTCGCTGCTGGTTACAATCGAAATCGAATTGTACAAATTTTACTACAAAATGGAGCGGATGTTCATGCTAAAGATAAAGGGTAAAACAACTGTCCTTATTCTAATCTAAATTACCAAAATATTTAAAAAATTTTTTAGTGGTTTGGTTCCTCTTCATAACGCATGTTCTTATGGACATTTCGAAGTCACTGAAATGCTTATAAAGCATGGAGCTAATGTGAATGCAAACGATCTTTGGGCATTTACACCACTTCATGAAGCTGCTTCCAAATCTCGAGTTGAGGTCTGCTCACTTCTCTTAAGTGAAGGAGCTGACCCTACACAATTAAACTGCCATTCCAAATCTGCCATCGATGTTGCACCAACAAGGGAGCTCCAAGAACGATTAACATGTAAGTAACTTCATTTAAGTACATTTTACACTCATTCCTTGAATTAGCGGAACGATAAATACCGCGTCACTTTCTTTAGTGTCTGCAATGTGAGATATTGTCAATCATAAAAATGTCGATCTTCGAATGTTTAAAAAGTACAAAAATAAAGAACAATTGGCTTTCCAAACTTATCGATCTCCCTCTTGCGGCCGAATTCGGAACTATTCGGATGACGTCAACAGTAGGTTAGTTATAAGAATGTTGTTATGCCACCGAGGTTACCACTGTTCTACTTCTGACGTTATTTTTCGCGGGCAACATTCATTTAAATCGCCAATATTATTTGATTTTTTAGTTAAAAATTATTTCTTATATTATATTCTTTTAGACGAATATAAAGGTCACTGCCTCTTGGAAGCCGCCCGACAATGCGATATGACGAAAATAAAAAAATACCTCTCGCAGGACGTGATTAACTTCAAACATCCTTATACAGGGGATACTGTTTTACATGCTGTTATAAACTCGTTATACCCGAAACGTAAGCAAGTACTCGAATTGTTAATACGAAAGGGTGTTAATTTAAATGAGAAGAATAAAGACTTTTTAACTGTACTTCATATTGCTGCTGATAATTCTCAATATGATATAATGGACTTGTTATTAAGACATGGAGCTAAAGTTAGCGCACTTGACGGGCTTGGTCAAACGGCGCTACACAGATGTGCACGTGAAGATAATGTACAAGCTTGTAGGATTTTATTGAGTTATAATGTTGATTTGAGTATTGTGAGCTTACAAGGTTATACAGCTGCGCAAGTGGCATCGGAAAATGTTTTGAAGATTTTACAAGGTATAAATTAATATTTTAACTTAAATTACTTTAATAATTCGATTTATTTTTTAGATCCACCTAGTGGAAGTGCGGATGTTGAGTGCCAACTACTTGAAGCTGCCAAATCTGGTGATTCGGAGCAAGTTCAGAGATTATTAGGTTCTTATCCACACATAGTAAATTGCAGAGATTTAGATGGTCGACATTCTACACCTCTTCATTTTGCTTCTGGGTATAATCGAGTTGCGGTTGTTGAATTTCTTTTGCAATTAGGCGCCGATGTACATGCTAAAGATAAAGGGTAATTTTTGGTAAAACAAATTGATATGTTTTATTTTTATTATTATTTACAGTGGATTAGTACCTTTACATAATGCTTGCTCATATGGTCATTATGAAGTAACGGAACTTTTAGTTAAACATGGAGCAAGCGTAAATGTGGCAGATTTATGGAAATTCACACCATTGCATGAAGCAGCCGCAAAAGGAAAATATGAAATCGTAAAATTACTTCTAAAAGTATTATTTTCGTCCAACAAATTTAAAAACATTATTACAATATTTAATTTTAGCATGCAGCGGATCCAAGTAAAAAAAATCGTGATGGAGCAACTCCTTTAGATTTAGTTAGGGAAGGTGATCAAGATGTAGCTGATCTTTTAAGAGGCAATGCTGCTCTTTTAGATGCGGCCAAAAAGGGTAATCTTGTGAGGGTTCAAAGACTGGTAACGACTGATAATATTAATTGCCGTGATGCTCAAGGAAGGAACTCTACCCCACTTCATTTAGCAGGTAATTTTTTTCAAAATTACATTTACTGCTTAAAAAATTGGATATTTAAAATCATTCGAGCAGAACAGAATCATAAACATCTATCACAATATTTCCACAACATTACCATAAGCTAAACACAATTTTGATGTCTACAGGGACAACCTATGAAAATCAGACAAGAATTTAGGCAAACATTGTACACTTGTTTGCCCATTTAATTAAATATTTTCGGATTTATTGGTTTGTGTTTTTAGCTGGGTACAATAATGTGGATGTTGCTGAATTCCTTCTTGACCATGGAGCAGATGTTAATGCACAAGATAAAGGAGGGTTGATACCACTGCATAATGCATCGAGCTATGGCCATTTAGATATTGCTGCATTACTCATTAAATTCAACACTGTTGTTAACGCAACTGATAAGTGGGGCTTTACACCTCTTCATGAAGCTGCACAAAAAGGACGTACACAACTTTGTGCTTTATTAGTAAGTTGATAATTCAATTGTTATAAATTAAAAACTTCATAAACCTGTTAAATCATTTACAATTTATCTTTATATTTAAATTACTTATATTTACATTATCTTATCAAAAATTCATTACGAAGGTAAACCTTGAAATTAACTATATTTTAATAAAGTAATTTATTTAAAACTTTGTAAATACTCGACACTTAAAATTATTCTAGTTGGCGCATGGAGCTGATCCATTTTTAAAGAACCAAGAAGGGCAAGCACCTGTGGATTTGGCATCGGCTGAAGATGTTAGGTGTCTGCTTCAAGATGCGATGGCTTCTCAACAGGTAGTACCAACAGCAGCTGCAGCGCCAGTATCTCGACCACCTTCCATAATACACACTCCAAATCCACCAATAATGCCTGCTAACTCAACCGAAACGGTTGTTATGCCATCTGGAGCTTCCATGATTCTCTCTGTGCCTCTTGCCACTAGGGCCAGCATGGCTATGTCAGTCGCCGAGGGTTGCTGTTCATCACCAGTTAAAGGCGAAGGATGTGAAAATAGCCCCATTATTAACATTGCATCGTTTTTAGCAAGGTATAATTACATTTCCAATTCTTTGACTTACTTTTGTAAGTTTTAATTACTTTTTTAGCTTAAATTTGGAGCATTTATTAGAATTATTTGAGCGTGAGCAAATAACTTTGGACATACTTGCGGAAATGGGTCATGAGGATTTGAAACAGGTGGGAATTACAGCGTATGGTTTTCGTCATAAGTTGATAAAGGGTATGGAAAGATTGATCTCAAGTTGTGGGGGAATGTGGTCGACACCTTCAAATCCTGGAACTTTACTTGTGGATCTTCTAGTCGATGATAAAGAGTTTATTGCCGTCGAAGAGGAAATGCAGAATAGTATACGAGAACATAGAGATAATGGTCATGCAGGAGGTGTCTTTTCAAGATACAATATTGTTAGGGTAAGTACTTTTTATTCATAACCCCAAAATTATTTAAATTTTGACTAAAGCATACAAAAGTTGGTGTCAATTTTTTTTATTTGTAAAGTCAAGATTTCTACACATTAAAATTTTCAAAAAGAAACTGTTAAATCTTTGTATTCCTTTTTTTAGATACAAAAGGTTCAGAATAGAAAATTATGGGAGAGATACACACATCGAAGGCAAGAGGTGGCTGAAGAAAATAATAACCAAAGCAACGAACGAATGCTATTTCATGGGTCACCTTTCATTAATGCAATTGTGCAAAAGGGTTTTGATGAAAGACATGCCTACATTGGTGGTATGTTTGGCGCTGGAATTTATTTCGCTGAACATTCTTCTAAAAGTAATCAATACGTTTATGGAATTGGTGGGGGAACTGGTTGTCCTATTCACAAGGACCGTTCTTGCTACATTTGTCACAGGTAAGTTATTTTAAACTTCAGTTTTGTTAATATGACAGATTTTGCGAGAATTTGGATAATATTACAGAAGAGTCTTGTGGCTACCAATTTCTTCTTTATTTTTTTTTTGTAGGTCAAACCAAATAGTCATACGGCTGCAGTAAAACGGACTCTTTACAAAAAACGTTCGCTTAGCGGGGTTTTGAAAAATTGTACTTACTTAATTTTTGGAGCGCTGTAAATATTTTAAAAATATACTTACATCAAAAATCTAAACTACACACTGTTCGTTTATTCCTTAAGTTATTGCTAGCGCTGGAAAAAAAATATTATTTTAATTAGTTTGCTAGAATTTTTCGAACCGCCGCACAGTGGTCAAAAATCCCAAAAATTAGAAAATATCATCTTTTTGCGATAAATTTTCCTAAAATACTGAAAAAAAAAATTGTTTTTTTTTGCATTATGATCAGCTTTTTGCGATTTTTGACCGCTGTGCACTGCTAAGCAAACGTTTTTTATAAAGAACCCGTTTTACTGCTGCCTTATGAGTATTTGGTTTGACTTACAAAAACAAAAACAGAAGAAATTAGTAGCCATATGACTCTTCTGTGTACCAAAAAAAGAAATTTTAAAAAAGCTCCACTGGAAAAAAAATTATGACAAAAACCGCATATATCAAGCGAATTTCAAAATCCAGCGCTCAAATTTGCCGACTATCGCCTTAAAGAAATCATTGGTAAACCTTATAATTTCAAAAAATCGGGGATGTGGACAACTACTGTATCGTAGGTCCAAAACGTAGGGGTGAAATCGATGTTGCTTTTACCGAAACAAGTCAAAATATGGGCAATTTTTAGAAGATTAAAAAAATCGTTATTTTTGTGAAATTCAAAAAAGGAAAAATCAATTCGCGGCGCAGCGAAGTCTCGAGATGGAGATTTAACATCCCACATATTTATTCACTAGATCCAGAAATTTTGATCCTCCAAGGTCAACACGGCGCGGTGGCGAGGGCGATTTTTTTTTCGAAATTGCAAAATTACTCGGGCTCTAACGAAAAATACTATATTGCAAATTTTGCATAGTTTGGACCGGGGCGAAATAATTTTAACAATCACCATTGCCGTTTTCGTAAATTGCGAAATTGCAATTGGCACTTTTTTTTGGAAAAGTTATTTTTATCCCCATTTCGAGCAGTTTGAAGTTGGTGTACCATTTTAGGACATTTTTATATGAAATTTAAAAAATTGTAGCTTCCAAACGGCATGACCGATTTTAATGATAAGAGGCTTATATTGTGGCTGAAAGTACCCTTAATACGCAGAAAAATACTCGGTTTTATCCGGCCTGTCCGGGAATTTTTTTTTCAAATTTAAAAAAAAATATCGGTACATAGTACAATCTTATTGGAGGTAGATCTCCAAAACGGGAGCTGGACAAAAGGCCGCCATAGACGAAAGGCCGAAAGAAAAAAGGCTGACTAGGACAAAAGGCCGAACAAAAAAAAAACCGAACGATAAATGCCCGAAGCGCACAAAAGGCCGATAATAAAAGTTAATGTGCACAAAATTAGAAAAATATGTTTATTCTGTTTTTCTTTTTCTTATTTGAAACATTTTTTCATAAAATCCCTAGTTTCGGAAATATTTTCATCTTTCAGGTTGTCACTCACCTTCACCATGTACAGGGTGATTTTAAGTTAATACTTTTTTTCGACGGGATGTAAAACTCAATGTACTAAGACATTCGGCCTTTTGTCCATGTCGGCCTTTTGTCCCATTCGGCCTTTTGGGGTAGACCCCTTCAAAACAGAATCGACAATCGCAATCGCCAAACGTGACGTCAAAGAGAATTGTTTAAAATTTTTTGGAATTGTTAAATCAACTCTCCACCTTTTTATTTGACCCCACACCGACCCCCCAAAGTTAAAATTATGCTTTTTCTACCTCCCGCGACCAAAATAATCGCTGCAGAGTAACGACATATCGCATCGTCGAACTAAAATATGCGTTGAAAAGGGTTATTCAAGAACTTCGACGACACGTGTGGCCTTTTTTGAATTTCATAGAAAAAATTAAAATTTTAACCTTGCTGAAAACTTTGTAAAAAAATTGCGATTTCGACATTTTTTTAACCCGCTTTCCGTCCATACATAGTTACGACCGAATAACTGTTAAAAATCTCACGTCTAGACGAAAATAATTGCTATGAAATTGTTGATTCATCGGAAAATAATTCATTTTGGCCGAACTACTTTGCCGATTAAGACCATTTATGGCTTAAAATTGGCAGAAAACTTTCCTCCATCAAAAGCCGCGAAAACGGTTCATGTGGTTTTAAAAATACGCTCTCCAAGGCCGAATTTCTACTCGAAATTTACAAAAACTTTGGATTTTTTGGGTCTTTATCTAAAAATTTTAGTTTGTTATTGTGAACTTCTTGGGAAAATTCAGAAAAACGAAAATCTGGGGGATAAAATCAAAAGCCACCAACTCGAAAAGCGCTACAATTTTGGAAATCGAACGTCATAAGTCATAAAAGGAGAAACTTTTCTTCGCTACCCTTAAAACCTGACGGTGCCGTCGTTGCGATTTTATAAAGTTGACTCCGCCGAGAATCGGAAAAAAAAACAAGAAAAATCGAAAAGGATTTAGCGTGCCCCAAAAATATTAAAATGCGTAGGATCGTTCATTGTTAAAACAAATATTCCCCTTTATATTGTACCTTGAATTTTGACAGTAAGCAGGACCCCCCGAGATTTTATTTTAGGTTGATGAAATTTTGTACGAAGATGGATGAAGAAATTCTAAGATTAAAGTCGTCGAAAGGTGTTTCAATCGGATCATCCGAAAAAAGTTATTCAATCCCGAACCAAAAATCGCTTGCACCGCCCCCCAAGTGTCCGAAATTCACCCCGAATCGCATCAAATTTTAGTATGTTACCCCGAAATCGCACTTTTTTGCGCAGAGCTGCGTAAGGCCAATTTTTTCATCAGATTTTAAAAATTCCTGTTGCATTGTGAAGAGGGATGTCGATTCTAAGCGAAGTTCGAATTTAAAATTGTTCAACGCACCTTAACACTCTGAAAAAAATTTCCAAAGTCGGTCGATTTTTCTTGCTTTTTTTCCGGTTTTCGTCGGCGTCAATTTTGAAAAATCGCATCCCCTACCGGTTTTAAATGGAAGCGACGAAATTTGGCTCCTTTTATTCTCACATCCTGGGGATGGACCGTGCCAATTTTTAAGTCTCCAGCCGCAACGGTGAGGCGTCGCGGCGCCGGCACGCCAAGTGTACAAATTTAGCGTTTTTTCGGGCTGCAAAAGTACCGAATCTATACGATTCTCATCCCAAGATCCATCAATGCGAAAAAATCGCGGTTTTTTTGATTCGTAATTCGCATTATATCTATTTCTGCGCTCTCAAAATCGCGCATTGATTTTCATGCTTTTTCGACGCGGACTTTGAAAATTCGTAACTTTTGATAGGGTTGGGCTATTAGGGGCCTTTACACGCGAACGATTTTGTGCACGCATTCGCGCGCGATTGTGTGTACGTTTTCCTGTGGAAGACAAAGCGCATTTTCCAAAAATATAGCACACGGTTTGCGCTTGCAATCCTGGAACGCGCGAAATCGAGTCGAATATTTTTTATTTTGCTTATTACATTAATGTTTATGAGCAAAAGAATCGACACTTCCAAATTTTCGCCCTTTGCTTTAGAAAAAAAAAACGAACGTAAAATGTTAAAAAGAATCGCGCCAAACGCGGCCGTATGATTGTACCACTGGCGCCCACAGTTTCCAAAAATTATTCAATTTTTCTACACTGCCTTATGAAAGAATAATTTCTAAATGTACAATAAAAAATATTTTTTTTGCAGGCATTTATTGCTGTGTCGAGTGGCGTTGGGAAAATCGTTCCTTCAATTTAGCGCAATGAAAATGGCTCATGCACCTCCAGGTCACCATTCAGTTGCAGGACGACCTTCAGCTGGTGGTCTAAATTTCCCGGAGTATGTTGTGTATCGAGGAGAGCAAGCCTACCCGGAATATTTCATAACATACCAAATCATAAAACCTGAAGACTGTTCGAGTAGTACTGATTCAGAAGTCAGATGATTCCGCCAAGAGCAGTGGCTCGTAACGCACGATCGACAGAACAAGAAGTTATGGTGCGGTGTGCTGTGTAACGTGTTGCACTGCTTAATGCCTGATCGGACTAAATGTAGTTGTCAGGACCATTGTAAATAGAATCGGTGGAATGTTTCGGTATTTTTTAGTAAGATAATTTTTGCTCATTACTGTGGTGATAAATTATTGTTTTAAATAATTCATCTTAATTAGTGCTGCGAACCAATAGCTCTATACAATAACTGGTTCCAGCTTTTATATAATTTCGTTTACAAAAAATTTAAATGTTAAAATTTTAACATTTAAGTCTTAAATTATTAAACTAGCCAGGAACGGGTTTAGTATAAGTTTAGGTTTGACAGCACTAATAATCTATGGTTGAACTATACGTGTATTATACATCGTATCTCAAAATAATTTAAATTATAATATTTAAACGGAGTTTATGATTATAAGTTTTAAGATTATTACATTTTATTGCTATGTTTTCTATTTATAAATTTATTTTTATTTTTCCAACTATTTTTGAGTATTAATTGTTTTTAATTAAATTTATAATTTTAAGAATAAGATTTTGGTAGTTTTTAGTTTTTTTTATTGTGATTAAGTTTTATGAATTTGTAAATGGAAAGCTATAAACATTCTATCAATTTTTGTGTATTAAAGGAATTTACTTTTTCTTAAGCACCAATGTTTAAATCAGTAATTAGGTGTCTTTAGTCGATAAAGTTAAATCGTAGACTCCCTAATATAGGTTTGTCGACATGTGATATCTATTTTAAATTTTATATTATTATGTATTACACGGTTATTATATTAAATATACGTACGAGGTGTTTTTTAGAACAATTACTGTGTTTTATTCACATTTAATGACGGAGGAAGATTTCACCCCCCGACAAGATATATTAACTGATTACGCCTTTTTTAAGATTTAAATTAATTTAATTTATACTTTTCAAGAAATGAACTTCTTTCTAAAAAATCTAAAATTTCGGAACTTTTGACTCTAAAGTGGGATTTTGCACATTTTTGCTTAGAACACAAAAATGAAAAGTGATAACAAAATTATTCTTTTTTGGCTGAAAACTTGTTTAAAGCCTTTCCTAAAAAAAAAATTCAAAACCTTGGTTTAATTAGTAAATTATTTAGTTTTTTAAAATTTCATTATTTAAATATTTTCCAAGATTTTATTGAAATATAAAAAAGTTATCAACAGCAATTTTTTTATTTCCCATATTAATAAAGTAATGGATGTCCTTTTTGATCTATATATTCAATACCCTGGACGGATTCGATCGCCCCCCCCCTCTCTTCGTTTTTTGAAAAATATATAAAAATATCTGTTTGGTGTAGTTCTAGTTTAGGGATCGCCGTATCGATTTTTGTGTTTCGTCACTTTTACGTTTTTTTGCATTCTTTTATCATCGACGCTTTAGCTGTAGACATTTTTACGGATTTGCGTTTGGACATTTTTTGCGTTCTACGGATTTGCACAACACAAATCTCATCTTCATGTAAGAAATAAAACCTTTTTGGAATTAATGTCACTTTGTGAGTGTCGTAGGAGTAATTAATTTATAGTACAGAACCATAAAATAATATTGAAGCGAAAAATATAAATAATCATTTTTATTTATAATTCTTATGATACAGAAATTAACATAGATTGATATGATTGCTTAATAATGTACAGTGGCTTTAAATAAAATCTTAAAAAATACCAAGAGTAGTTTTGGTTTATTAAAAATTATTATTTTAAAAAATCACTTTAGCCCATAAAAAAATCAATTACTCCAAAAAAGTAATATTTTTATAGGGAGCAAAAACCTTTTTAGAATTTTTAATGCCCTAAAAGTACCAATTTAGGCCAATTTTTTACATGTGTACTTTACGAATTAAAGTGATGTCATAAAATATAATTTTTTATTATTTTAAAAACTACTAAAATTGGTTGAAAATATTAGGCAATTTATAAAACGTAATAAAAGTTTTCTGAAATAACTTCTCATGATAAGAAAAATCAAATCAATTGAGCAACAATATAAATAACATGGGTTTAGAGTTCTTTGAGTATATGGTTACAAGTCTTGCAGATCTATGGTTTGACTAAGCTGTGATTTCCATCGCACCTTACCCGATTAATACTATGGTAGTTGAGAGTTTGTACTTGGTAATAAAGGGTTTGATAAAATATTACAAAACTAATTTTTTAAAAAAATATTTTGTAAAATTTTATAAAAATTGAAGACATTGCGAAATTTGCTCTTAAATGTATCAGCAATAATATTTCATTAACAATACTATAATTATAACACTTCAATTTACCATTATTCGTATATCGTATACATCAAATAAGTTATACCTGAATGCCTAAGTTTTGTAACTCCTAAATTATCGACTTAAATTAGATGATAATTATTTGATGTATAAATAAAACTTGTATTTTTGTTTTAAGTATATTTAATAAGCCCCAAGAATGTTTTGGACTAAATTTCATCACATTTAACATAAATAAACATCACAACCGCTAATATAATATATAAATATGGAAACAACATTTTAATGAATGAAAAACAGCCCTTTTTTGTATTTTTCTTATTTACGGCACTCCTTCAACTACAGCCGTTTCATCAAGAGTGTGCAACCAGTTAAATATCATCATGTTCCTTTCGTACTTCGACAACGGCTTACCACGTTCCCTTTCGACGTCACGAAGTGTTAAAGGCAAGTTTTGATTACCTCTTTGCTTGACTACCCTAAGGACGGCGGCGTTTGCGCTACTAATTGGCATAGGTTTCGCTACAGGAGAAGAACCCGGAACTGTTAACCGAGTTGGGCCTGCTCCTGTCGGATTTGGGCACTCGGTGTTTACACTAGCAGCAGCTGTCGAAGGAGCCACTTCTATCCTATCTAAGTTAAACTCACTTTGCGATAATCTTTCTAAGGCTTTGTATGTAGTTAACAGTCTTCGGCGGATATAATTTTGACGTACCTAAAACACAAAAAATAATGATAATCAGAAAAATCGAAATATAAGCAGTGGCGAGCGAATCCTCTAGCCTCTCGCCTCTCCTAGATACTTTAAAGTTTTTAACTGTCAAAATAATTACGTTTTTGCTTATATTTCCTATGAGGAAAATATTACTTAAATAAGCCTATTTTATAGGAAATTATCTAGAGTATAAAATAGAACTAATTTTTAATACCCAGATTCTGGTCAAAACATTTAAGTTTAAAGGCCTTTAAAGTTATATTTGTTATATGGCTTGTAATAGACAATTTCCATGTTTACCTTAAATGTGTCTAGTTAAAGGCCTTTAATTTTGACCAGAATCACCCTATAAGTCTAGCTTCAGCGGAAATGTCATTTTTTGGCGTTCAAAGTGCATATAAAGTTTTTATTAAAAATATCATTTTAAATAAAAGCGTTATATACATTTTAAATGGGATTTCAAAAGATTTTTTAAATGATCCATTTTATAAAAAATTAAACAAATTTTATGATAAATCTTATTTTATAATCAAATCTTTACTATAAATAGCCTTTTTAGGTCATTAAAGTACGATTAAAAATGTCCCCCAAAACTAGCTCTAACTTCAATTGGTTATATTAAATTTATTTTTTGGCCTATATATATATACCTTAATCTTTAATTTAAACTCAAAAATTTTGTTATAATTTTATCGAAACTAGCAGTTTTTAAATTTTTTATCAAGTTTTTAGAATTTTTTTATACACCAAAGATTAGTATTTTTTATAATCAATTTTTAAAGAAGTTCCTAAGAGAAAAATGTTACTTAAATAAATCTATTTTATAGGAGATTGTCTAAATTTTTTAATGAAAGTAATTTTGTAAGTCTAACTTCAGTGGAAATGTCATTTTTGGGCGTTCAAAGTGCAACAATGTTTTTATCAAAAAAATATGATTTTTTTAATGACATTTGCTATTTAAAAGAAGTGCTGAAAAAGTGGGACACCCTGTATAATCGCCCTCCCCCCTTGAATTTTACTCTAGATCCATCACAGGATATAAGAAAAGAAATAGAAAACCATTAGAAAAATAGATTAAGAGAAAAGCGTTTAGCTGAGTTGGAATATAAAACGGATCTTGTATATATGTAAATGCAGGAAAATAGTAGAGAAAAGGCCAAACAAAAGGCATTCTTGGGTTAGGGCCGATTTTTTTGTATTCTGTTCACAGGTTCATATTTAAATCATAACGAAAATCCCATTTAATGCTAGTCTTTGTTGAGTGCCGAGTCCTAAAGAGGAACTAAAGTGTCGAGATGGAAAATAAAACGAGCCTTGTATATAAATGAAGGAAAATAGAAGAGAAAATTCTAGACAAGGCATTCATGGGTTAGCGCCGAATTTTGTAGTCGTTTTCTGTCCACAGGAACATAATATTTAAATCAACGAAAATCCCATTTAATGCTGGTTCTAAAGAGAAACTACAGTTACCACGGAAAAAGTCACGGCGGCCCTTAATCCCCTATTTTATAAATTATAAGCTTGGATTTAAGAAATTTCCAAATTTACAGAGGAGAATAAGCATAATACATTTCAAAATTCAACATCATAAAAACTAGAAGAGAAAACTGACAAGAAACTGGAATAATGTAATGAGGAGATTGGTAAATATTTTGGACGATGAAGATGTAAATGCTGCAATCAAAGAGAGGACGCGTGGGAGTAATTGATGTGATTAGTAAAGATGGAGTTTGGAAGGAAGTAAAAAAGAGTGTGGGTGTTGGGGTTGCAGGATTTAATTAGAGGCAAAGTTGGAACTTTGAAGAAGTAAAAAGTCATTAAAAATATGTGGGTTGACGGTATTCAGGAATAATTAAGCAGTTTAATTTAACTAAATTGAACTGTAAAATTTGCGATTTTAAAAATCAAAGAAAATTCACAAACTTTAAGAAGGTTTTTAGTATTTGTGTTTTTTTGTCCTGCGTTAATGAAAAAGAATTACCAAAATCTTTTATGAAGGCCTCAAAAAAGTTGTGGGAAGAATCCCTAACTATAAGAAAGCAAGTCAGCTTATGTAACATATGGAAGCCCTTCAAGAAAATTAGGATCTTAATCCATTTTAGGAAAACATCAGGTTTAAATAAAAATATAATTTACCTTCTTATTTACTGATCTAATAAAATCAGCCGCTGTAAACGTAGGCGGCGGTTGAAGAGTGTTAGATGGAGCGGCTTGGGGAGCAACAGATGCGCCCCCGTGGGGCGAAGGTAATTGGGATGTTGAGACGACATCTCCAACTGCCACCCATGTGGAACAGGATCTTGATGTGTGATCAAGTCTTCCATGTTCCAAAAGAAAAGTAGACCTTTGTAGACTACTTAAGGCCAACTCAGATACAGCACTTCTTAAACCCAAAACATTGGGGCTTTCTTCAGGAGAAGGTAGTTGGCTTATATCACTTGTACTGAAACTCTTTTGAAGACCTACCGCAGATGATAAGGCCGCGCAACTTCTTATCAAATCATTTTCTTCTTCAAACCATAAAATTTCGGGAATATCCGCTGGTCTATTAAATTATAATAATTATAAATTAATCATTAATTTGACGCAATTAATTTACCTAGTGGTGGCCCGACTTTCTGGATTAGGGCTGTGTCCTCTTACAAACTGTTCGCTCTTGCTGAAACTAAGGAGTCTTCTCCCGGCGTAAACATCAGAAGCCACTGACGAAACCGAGAAGAGTGAAAGGTCAGTTGTAACACTTTCATGTGATGGCGATCTTAGGATTCGACAAGCCACTTGAAGAACAGGGGTTTGTGGTGTTAGTTGACTTTCGGCCACACTTTCAGTTGATGTCATCGCAAATGTTTTTCATGAGGGATTGTTGGGTATTTTTAGATTACTTCAATCGGCGCACGGCGCTTTTTTATTCAGGAACCAAACACGCCCGGCGAATCGATATTTTTGTTTAGAAGCGACGCGCGCCTTACCCCAAATTACGACGCTTCCGTTCGCAGGATCACCACATCAATCATCTTACAAAAAGTTAGATGTCATAACTTTTTATGTTAAAAGTATAATTTTTCTTTTACAACCAGGAAAGTTATTTTCGCTCATTTTTTACATACTTTTAATTTTCAAATTTAACTTATATCCTGTCTTTTTATTACAAGTTTTTAAATTTTTAACTAATATCTAACTTTAGTTAACCTTTATACAGGGTGAGTCTGTAACACGGAATAAATTCAAAAAGTCAGAAACGGTTCGATTTTCAAAAATACGTCAAATTATGTCAGTATGAGACGTCATAGTACAATGCTCACGTGTTACTATCTAATTTTTTTAATGGAAACCTACAATTTTCAATCAAAAATTTGAAAGGACGTCTAAACTTGTGTACCCATGCAATCTGTTACTCTTGTTCCGAAGATATGATCTATTAAAAATAGCAAATGCTCAAATTTCGAATTTATATATTATATGTCAAACTCATCAATTTCATTTATAATTTTTGATTGATCATATCTTCGTAACGAGAAGAGATAAGTCAATAAAATTTTGAATGGGTGCACAACTTGAGACGACCTTTCAATTGTGGGTTTCCGTTTTAAAAAATTGTGATGACGTTACATAAATTTTGAATGAAACAAAATGTCCACACTTACAGACATAATTTGACGTGACAAACCGTTTTTGGAAAATCTAACCGTTTCTGACTTCTTGAATTTATTCCATGTTAATAATATGATTTTTATACAGATTTAATAAAATTTCTATTTATCATCATCGGTCATCGGACGAACAATCTTCATCACTTTCATCATCAGAACTTTTTCAACTGTTTCATTTCCCAATGTGGGCGCTATTTTAACAATCTTACTGCTTCGGATGACAGAGATTTTAATTTACTTAGACTCGAAATGAAAGCATCTGACAATACCATGATGAGCCTCAAAAAGACATGTTATGTTACATGTTTCGTGTTTTTGGTTCGACTAGCTCTTTTCGCGCAAAATCTTGTCGATAAATTTTTAATGTATTTATTGCACACTTTCTGTGCTTCTTCAGACATTTGTCCTATTTGTAATTATGATTTTGCAATAATTTTTTGGCTATGAATTAACTCTGATTTTGCGAATATAAAAAAAACCTTTGGAGGGCGTCCCAAAAGTCCTGGAACGGCAGAATAACTTTTAAACATGTAAAGGAAATAAAATTGAAAATTTGTAAATATGTACAGGGTGATAAAAACTATACAGGGTGTCCCATTTGACGTTGGACTGTATGGGTATCTTTGTTCCAACGCTATCTTGAAAAAACAAGAAAATGCGATTTTTAAAATATGGCCATAACTTCTTTATTTTCTCTGGTACCAAAATTTTTTTTGACATAATACAGACAATTTTTTGTGTACAATGCAAAATGAATATTTTTTTTTGCTAACGGATTGAGCGGAAATGAACCAAACTCATTTTTTTCTTATGGTAGCCATAGACCCATATTGGATTTACACATATTCGGAATCAGTATTTTTTTCTGAGTAATTTGGTATACCATGTCATATTTAAAAAAAAATAAAATTATTTGATTTTACCAAACTAACATTGGACTTTAAGAGATGTAAATTGTCAATAACATAAATGTAACTACACTGGCGTGCAAAGAAAACGGGCCACCTACATTTTCGTAAATATTTTTTTTGTGGTTATTAGATTTTAATTAAATTATGGTAAATTCTACCGCAAGTAGTAAGAAATCAAATAACGAAATCTTTTCTTGAAAATGTTGTATAGTTTTTATAGAAAAAAAATAAAGATGTTAAAAAACACAACAAACATTTTACAACAATGAATACAATGTGACGAATATTTAAACGTAATATTGCTAGACGCCTTTAAATTTTTAAGGAGTCAAGTTGATTTGAAAATAAATATCGAGTATTCATTTTCAATGCATTTAACCATTGCGGAGGCAGCTAGAGTAGTAGCTTTACTGGAGGATGGACGAAACCAAAGATACGTGGCTATAACCATGGGAATAAGCCGCTCAACAGTGCAACGAGTGTACCGACGTCACCTGGAGAGAGGTGACTTCAACAGGAGACTTGGTACAGGATGCAGGAAAGCCACAATAATTAGAGACGACCGTTTCATTCGAATGTTGTCTCTCAGAAACCGTCACCGCACCGGAGTTACCATACGGGACAGGCTCCAAGAGGTTCGTGGAGTAAATGTAAGTCAGTGGACTGTCTGTCGAAGGCTTGGAGAAGCTAATTTGAGACCTTACAGGCCGGCAACGGGGCCTAGACTTCTACAACACCATCGAGTTAGGCGACTCCAGTTTGCACGTGAACATCTCAACTGGTCTATAGAACAGTGGAGCTCCGTGTTATTCACAGATGAGTCCAGAATGTGCCTACATTATGCTGACGGCCGTGATAGAGTGTATAGAAGACCTGGAGAGGGATATTCTCAGTATACGAGGGTTGATCGTGTTAGCTTTGGAGGAGGTTCTGTTATGGTATGGGGAGGTATTACATACGAAGCTCGCACAGAGCTGGTTATTGTGGATGGAGGTTCCATGACTGCTGCCAGATATGTAAGAGACTGCCTACAACCCCATGCTGTGTCTTTCAGAAACGTAGCTGGTGATAATTTTGTTCTTATGCAGGACAACGCCCGCCCTCACATCGCTAGAGTCGTAGTTGACTACTTGCAGGAAGCCAACGTGCAGGTTATGGATTGGCCAGCACGTATCCCCGATCTTATTCCAATAGAGCACCTATGGTACGAACTGAAAAGATGTGTTAGACTTCGGGTTCTTGCACCCAATACCTTGCCAGAACTAAGAAGAGCACTTTTGGAGGATTGGATACGCATTCCTCAGGCTACAATCTCAACACTTGTTCAATCCATGAGAAACCGCCTCGTAGCCGTTATTCTGGCTAGAGGTGGTAATATACAATATTAATTGTTTTTATAATTTTTCATTATTTCACTTAAAAAACAATTTTCCTTCTTTTTGTAAAATTTCTATTGTACTACTTTTCATATCTTTATTTTTTTACAAAGGAATAAACAAATTTTACCATATTTTATTTTTTTTTGGTTAATTGCTTAATACTTTTTCTATAAATCACCATAATTTTATCAAAATACAATGGTCACAAAATAAAATATTGATAAAATTGTTAGCGGCCCGTTTTCAATGCACGCCAGTGTATTTAAAATATTAAATGTAAAATAAATCTTAACACATATGTATTGACAGTTTACTCTATTCAACGCCATTTTTAGTTAGTAAAATCAAATTATTTCCATTTTTCTTAAAATATTACATATGATATATCAAATTACTCAGAAAAATACACTGATTCCGAATATGTGTAAATCCAATATGGCTGCCATAAGAAAAAAATAAGTTTGGTTCCTTTCCGGTCAATCCGTTGGCGAAAAAAAATATTCATTTGTTTTACTGCATTGTACACAAAAAATTGTCTGTATTCGAGTGGTTTTCAGCTGAAGTGAACCCTACTCAGAAATCAATGTTTAAGAATATTTAGATTAACTTAGTTTATGATTGATGTACATGATGATGTACTGGTTATCTAGAATTAAGGTTTCTCAATTAATCTGAATTCCTGTAATGTATGAATCGACATTATTTAGTTTTTATAATAATCGCTCGGGTAAAAGCGCTCGCTGCGCAGGAAAGGTTCACTTCAGATGAAATCCACTCTAAGTCAAAAAATTTTTTTGGTACCACCGAAAATAACGAAGTTATAGCCATATTTTGAAAATCGCATTTTCTTGTTTTTTCAAGATAGCGTTGGAACGATACGATATTCAAATTTTTTGTAAATGAAATATTAACATTCGAAAAAATCTCTACTACTTTGTCCATTTAACCGACTTTCTATCTCCAATAATAACAAAGATACCAATACAGTCCAACGTTAAATGGGACACCCTGTATTCATATTTCGCGGGAAATTTTTCAGTTAGGGGGGTCCTGGGGGAGAGCTCCCCAATTTTTTAAATTGCAACCCCTATCGAGTTTGGTCTATTAAAGCTAATAAAAAGAAAAATACACATTTCTGAAAACCTGAAGTCGGTATCATAACTCTTTCAGGAATTACAACAGTTAAAATACCAAATGGATGTGTTAGACTGCCCAATGAAAGAAAATAATAAAACTATGAAAGTCGCATGCAGACGCAGCAAAACTATGTATTGCATATTAAAATGTATGCAGAAAGCAACTAGAATATGCAAAAACTACAAAATGATATTTCAAAAAGCTGCTTCCAAAGTTAAATAAAATTGATCACACTTTACCCAGTAAGTATGAAATGTTTAGTTACCTATTTTAAACGTTTCATTGCAACATTAATGCAAAACGTTGCAACGAAACATTGAAAAAATGTTATTCAGTAAACATGTAATGTTACGTTACGTATTTTAAACGTTTCATTGCAACGTTGCAATAAATCATTGAAATCTTGTAAATAGTTAAACATGAGATGTTTTTTAATATATTTTAAACGTTTCTAAATAAAATTAATGTAATGTGTAGGAAATGTTTAGCAAACTAATTTTTTTAAATTTTGCCAACTAAAATAGGGGCGCGGTAGATACGTTATAGTTACGTTCAGCGTGTAGTTACATGATGGAACTGGAATTAATTTGTAACGTTTCCGTAACAACGTTGTTGCGCTACGACATGTAACCGTTTATGAAACGTTACTGCAACGCAATTGTATCAATACATGGTAACATTACATATTTCCAGGAAACTTTTATAAGATATTATTTCAATGTTATTTTGTTTACTGGGTACATGCTTTGAAAATAATCTAATTACTGAATCTTCTAAATTCAAATATAGTATTTTGAAGTACATACCTTGGCAATGTATTTTTTCTTATACAAGCAATTCACTCGGGACAAAAAATAAATTACTTTAAAAAATTTAACCATTGTAGACTTAAAAAGAAATGTTAACAATGAAATAATCATGTGAAACAGTTGTCTAAGACTTCTGTGTAAAAACCAAATGGTAAATCCTTAGAAATATTTAAATTTTTGTCCATTGGACGATGCAATGTGCGGCGTTGCGATTTTTTTTAAGTTGACGCCGCCGACACTCCTCTAAATACTATATTACACCGTATTTTTTTAAATCTGTTTAAAAACCCTTTCATTGAGGTTCAGCGCAAAAAAACATCTGATTTCGGGGTAAAAACACAAAAGCGGTTGTACTTCTACCATCTCAACAAATAGGTGACCGGCCTGGTTATAACTTTCGTTTTCAGAATTGTAGACCCAACATACTATTGGCTTTTCAAGCAAAGCCATTTCCCTTTTGCGACTGACTGCGGAACTAATCTAATAACGTCAAAAGTAGATTAGTTGCCATCACGTTGTCACGGTTGTGACCGCGCTTACGCCGCTTTGCACCTACTTCTGACGTCATTTTTGGCAGCAAAAAATAATTTGAATCGCCAATAATTTGGTACGATTCGACGACTTTGATCTTTAAATTGATAAGAAAAATAGAAATCACATGTATTAAACACTGGAAGTTTAATTGAAGGTATTAAAATAAGTAACAAAAATAGAAAATATTACTACAAATTTATAACATAATCTGATAAAATTGTACATAACATATTATCTACTCACTTCAGTCCAGCACACTTCAAATATTTGGTAGCAAACACTAATTCGGTAAAAAAAACGAAAAATAATCATTACGTGTTGATGGTCGACGAAGAATAAATGTAACCAATCATACATTTGAACCAATTATAAGTGCATCTAATATAAAAACACAATATGATGCAAATTATAACTGGCGATAATATTTACACAAGCAGCTTACGAAAATTTCGCAAGCTGCGCAGTCAAGTACCTTAATGTCATTCACAAATTAATTAACTAAATTATCATCACATTGGGTTTAGTTCTTCTCCTCCTTCTTTTCTTTTGGTTCTTCTGTTGTCTGCTCTGTGTTGCCGGAGGAACCTGAACTGCTTTCTCTTTCTGCTGCCATCTACAAAAAAATACATCACATCAGTTTTTTTATAAATTAAAAAACAACAAAAATTTACCTTTTTGTATGCCATTTCGAAAAGTTTTAATGAAGATTGTTGTAACGCACTGGTTGTTTTACGAATTTCTTCTGGATCCATCTCATCTTTCTTGGCCAACATTTCCCTAACTTTAGTAAGTTCTTCTCTCAATTTATCGCACTGAAAAACCCCAAATTATTTTCAAATTAGTTTATATTAATTATACATACTTCTTCTTTAGGTAATTGATCTTTAAATTCTTCCATTTTAGATTCGGTGTCATGTACAATTCCTTCAGCTTGATTAACAGCTTCAACACGGTCCTTCAAAACTTTATCTGCTTGCGCGTACTGTTCAGCATTCTTAACCATGTTTTCGATTTCATCCTTGCTTAAACCGCCCGATGATTGAATGACAACTAAAAAAATGCATAATTTTAATAAAAGTTAAATCAATTAAATAATTAATTACTTTGTTGTTCCTTTCCTGTTCCCTTATCCCTGGCCGAAACATGTACAATTCCATTAGCATCAATATCGAAAGTTACTTCAATTTGTGGTACACCACGAGGTGCTGGAGGAATTCCAATAAGCGTAAACTGTCCCAAAAGTTTATTAGCATTTGCCATTTCACGTTCTCCTTGATGAACTTTAATTTCTACTTGGGTTTGACCATCAGCTGCGGTTGAAAACACTTGACTTTTTTTGGTTGGAATTGTTGTATTACGTCCAATTAATCTGGTGAATACACCACCCAAAGTTTCAATACCAAGGGAGAGTGGGGTGACATCCAAAAGGAGGACATCAGTAACATCTCCTGCCAAAACACCACCTTGAACTGCAGCGCCGACTGCAACAGCTTCATCAGGATTCACAGCACGGCTTGGTTGTTTACCAAAAACTTCTTGTACAGTTGCTTGAACTTTAGGCATACGACTCATACCACCTACCAAGAGAACTTCACCAACGTCAGATTTTGAAACCTCAGCATCTTTAAGAGCTTTTTGACATGGTTGAATGGTACGTTTAATCAAATCACCGACCAAATTTTCAAATTTAGCGCGAGTTAGTTTTAGATTCATGTGTTTAGGTCCAGAAGCATCCATGGTCAAATAAGGTAGGTTAACATCGGTTTGTAGTGATGAAGATAATTCAATTTTAGCTTTTTCAGCTGCTTCTTTCAAACGCTGCATCGCCATTGGATCCTTTGTAACATCAATTCCTTGCTCTTTCTTGAATTCAGATACAAGATAATTAACTAGGACGTTATCGAAATCTTCACCTCCCAAGAAAGTATCACCGTTGGTTGATTTAACTTCAAATACACCTTTTTGAATTTCCAAGATTGAAACATCAAAAGTACCACCTCCAAGATCATAAACAGCAATACTAAAATGAATTATTAATAAAATAATAAAAATAGATAAAAAATTATTTACATTTTGTCTTCAGTTTTATCCATTCCATAAGCTAAAGCAGCAGCTGTAGGTTCATTAATAACTCTAAGAACGTTTAATCCAGAAATTTGTCCAGCATCTTTAGTGGCTTGACGTTGCGAGTCATTAAAATAGGCAGGAACTGTGACGACAGCATTTTTTACTTTAGTGTTCAAGTATTGCTCAGCTGTTTCCTTCATTTTAATCAAAACGAATGCCCCAATTTGACTGGGTGAGTACATTTTTCCATCAGATCCTTGCACCCAGGCATCACCATTTGATGCACGTACAATTTTATAAGAAACATTATTCCTGAAAATTCAAATTTAATACTAAAATTTTATTTAATTATTTAAACTTACATGTCTTTTTTAACTTCAGGATCCTCAAAACGTCTTCCAATTAAACGTTTAGTTGCATAAAAAGTATTCGAGGAATTGGTAACTGCTTGACGTTTGGCAGGCATACCAACCAAACGTTCAGCCTCTTTAGTGAAAGCAACTACTGAAGGTGTGGTGCGAGAGCCTTCAGAGTTTTCAATAACTTTGGCTTGTTTTCCTTCCATAACAGCAACACAGGAGTTTGTTGTTCCCAAATCGATACCGATAACAGCTCCTTTAACACCCTCAGTTCTATGAGGCAAAATTTATTATTAGTGACAATATTGAATGAAGATTTAATAGAATTAACAAGACTAAAAATTTGGGTGAAGGGTTGAAAACCATTTTAATATCATAATTCCGTTGCTTTATATCCAAAACGAGCAGAATGAGTTTGCTCCAATATTTAGAAATTCACAAACTTTTGTTAGTTTTTTCAAATTACTGATGAAACTATGAGCGAATACTGTTTCGATATTTAAGTTGCACATTTTTTGGTATTTTAAAGTTTAATTAGCGATCTTTTACAAATAAATGAAATACATAAGAATCTTAACATTTAATTGGAAAAATTTAAATTATTTGTAATGATAAATTAATACTTACTTGTGGCGAACTTGGTCATATTTCGGATTTAATGTATAAGCAGATGAATTCACCTGAAAAATTAAAAAAAAACAGTGTAAAGCTCAATTTAGAATAATAAAATCTCATAGGAATTTTTTTTTATTGTTTTGACAAAACAGCAAAAATGAGTGCTGTTTTACTTATTTTTAAACTGAAGATAAAGAAATTTTTAGGGGTTGTACGAAACAATTTAAATTCATATTAGTTAAAACCATGCTTAAACCGACAAGTATTAACTCCAACCTGGTTTTAACTAAATAAGGATGGTAAGCTTAACAGGCTAAGTTCTTTAAAGAGAGACCTGCATGAGGTAAGGCGGTTTACCTGCATCATCGATGTGACAATTCTTTTTTGTATGATGAATATTGAATTCGAGATTGTACAAAACCAAAGTACAATTGATCCCAGCTGGAAGTAGGACAAAAGTAATCACGATCGCGTATTCTTTGTCCTACTTCCAGCTGGGAGCAACTTTACATCAATGTCAGTGTTCTTAGGGATACTGACTTGCATAATCTAATTATAGTAAAACAGGCATAGTTTAAAGTAAATTTAGTAAGCTAAGGCAGTGATTTTCCCATCTTAACTTGTGATCAAAAATAACTCCTAGGAATTTTACTTCAATCTCACTTTCGAATACCAAATCATCAGGACAGTTGTCTATTCCTCTAGAAGTAGAATACAGAACACGAATTGTATTTGAAGAATTAAGTGCAAGCTAATTCACCTCTGACCAATACCTCATGATCTCGCAACTAGATTGAATTTGGGCATTTAATTTTTCCAAAGAATTGGCCTTAATAATGCATGAAGTATCTTCAGAGTAGTGAACAACTCTCCCTTTATCTTTAAGCAATGATGCAACGTCGTTAATGTACATTATAAATAGAGCTGGAAAAAGGATGCTACCTTGAGGGACATCCTAGGTGCTTTCTTTTTGGTAGTAAAATGTAGTAGAAAAAGTTGTTCTGAGGTGGAATTCTGTAAAGTTGTTTACTGCATTAGTATGGCTATGAGTTTTGTCTCACTTCCACCTTATGACCGCTGTTGTGTTTAACAAGGAGACAGAAAATATCTAACAAATCAATTCACAACCGATATTAACTTGTAGGTTTACAGAATTCCACCTCTGGAACAAGCTGCGCCAGACGCCAAAAATCATCTGTTCCCTCCTACAATTTAATACACATGATGCTATTACATCCACTCTAAAGTGCAAATTGCACTAAAAATTAGGTAGGTGCACTAAAGGGCAAGGAGGGAAGAAAAAAGAGCAGAACAGGAACAAGTTAATCTGATAAACGGTATATGTGCAATGTGGTCTGGAGCGCTCCAGAATGTAAAAAGAAAATGCTTCCTGTCCAACTTGATTAAACTTTGATTGTGCATCACCCCAAACCATGTACTGCTGCCGCTCACGTAAAAAACTTTGCACCCAGCTCAAGTCACAACCCCTGATACATAGGAATATAGCTTTTCACAGAGTTCTATGATTAATTGTATAAAATTCAGAAGTCAAAGTGACTATTTTCTAAGTCTTCAAGTATGGCTTCTTATGCTGTCGTTAGAGCTCTTTTTGTTCAGAATCCTTTGCAAAAGCCAAATTGTTCAAGGTTAATAATATTATATTGGGTTGGCAAGAAAATAATGTCGGTTTTGTGATATGAAAAAAAAACATTGTTTTTAATACAATGAATAGACTTTAATCAATTTTCCATTTTGTTCAATGATCTTTTGTAATCTTCTGATTCAAGTGCAATTTAAGGTCATCGTCATTTGCGAAATTTCTTACCATTCAAAGAGTTGGTAATCACAGCTGTATGGGGAATGCAACATCACTTTCCAACCAAGTTCCAATAATTTCCCACAACTTACCAAAGATGTGTGAGGCCTTGCATTATCATGGTGAAACAGAATTCCTTTACAATTTGCCAATTCTGACCGTTTTTCTTTGATTGTTTCATCCAGTTTCACCAGTTGTTGAGAGTAAACATCTGAATTGATTGTCTGGTTCCTTGGAAGCAGCTCAAAATAAAGAAAACCTTTATAATCCCACCAAATCGACCGCATGATCTTTTTTGATACAATTCAGCTTTCGATGTGGCTTGTGCTCGTTCATCATGCTTGGACCATGATCGTTTTCGAATGATGTTACTGTGACCCATTTTTCATAACCGGTGATGATTCTTTTCAAGATAGGATCGTTTTCATTGTGCTTAAGATGCATATCGCAAATATTGATTCGTTGTGTTAAGTGAATATCTTTCAATTCATGCAGAACCCAAATATCTGGCTTCTTAATGAGTCCAAAACGTTTTAAGTGATTTTCAATAGTTGTGTGCGATACATTTAACCTCTCTGCAATCTCTCGAACAGTTATATGACGATCCTCTTTAATAATGATATTAATTTAGTCATCATAAACTTTAGTAGGTCGACCAGAACGGAATTTTTTAAACCAATTCTGACACGTGCGCTCTGTTATGCATTCAACACCATAAACTTTACATATCTCGCCTTTGCAGCTTTCTTTCCTTTGCGGAAATAAAAAAGTAAAATATGCCGAAAATTTTCGTTCTTGCACTCCATATTAAAATTGATCCTCAACATCTATGTCATCAACTAATAGCTACACAAAATCACACACTACATGTTTCTAAATTAACTTCGACATGACTGATATCAAATGTTAAAAGACAAAGCACATCACTCACATAATTCATTCAAAAAAATTTAAATAATGCTCTCTATGTGTGACAACCGAAACATTAACATTAACAATAAATCAATTTTTTTGTAAAAATTATTACAAGATACCTCGCAAGATACTGAGGGATATTTTTACAAAGTAGTATTTTAAATCTAAGATTTTACTTGTTCTACAAACTGTAACAAGTAATTTCTGTTACTTTAGTCTATGGTTATGTTGGTACCACTTTGTGCTTTTTCGAAGTAGATTGGGTACGTTTTAGGCCTAGGAGAAAAAATAGATACTTCTTCGACGCCTTGAGAAAATTATTATCATTAATGCTTCATGAATTTTAAGACAAAATAGCAGGTTTTATTCAGAGTAAAAGAACTTTTTGTGGCTTGCATGGATCCAACATATACATGTTCGCCACAAAAACTACTGTTTTATTTCCTAATTAAAACGATTTACTTTTTTTTATACATATTTTTATTCTTATCTGCGGTGGACTTGAATAATGCGGTAGGTTTCCCTGTTTTGCAGGACCTCTTCTAATTCCACCACTGATAAAGGAGGAAATATTTTTTAATTATTAAAATTCTCAGCAGCAACTAAATATAACATAAACGTTGGGATTAAGCTCATGCAGTAAATTGTAAAAGGAAGTGACCTTTGGACATGATTCATATTTTGAAAACACGAGTATCTCGTACTGAGTATTAAACACATATACATTAATTTGTCTCAAATATTTAAATTAGGAAAAATTGAAAAAGGCTGCCGAGACATCAAGTGACAGTTGCGCATCATAATTCTTACAAGTTTAAGAAATTATGTACACATTTTTACAAAAGGCTATTAAAACTATTGTTGTAGCTTATAAATACAATAATTCATTAGCGGGATCATAAATTTGACGATATTTCACGTTTTAAACCTCGAAATTGTGTGATGCAACATCTCAAGGACGAGGCCGGCCATAACCTAAGATTTTTTTTTCTAGAAACTACGGCGCATAAGTTCTAAAAATTAATGTAGCATAAAATTCCCCATAATTTCGCAATAACTAATTAAATTTTAACGATGTAAACAATAATTTAAAACCAGTAAAACAACCATTGTAATCAAAAAAACAGGAAGAAAATTTGACATTCATACTTACAGTTTTGAGGAGATGTGAGAAGTTTCGTTTGCTGGAAATATCGTGAATTCTTGAACAGTCGATTGCCTTACGGCTCAACACTCTAGCGGCGGACAACATTTTATATTTTTTCAAAGATTTTATAAAAAATTTTTGGAAAGAAACACGCACTGCACTTCACGTGCTTTTCGATGATCGAGAACTTTTCAAAGAATTTGTGAGATAGAAGATTATTACAGAAGAGTGCAAGTGAGATAACTTGATTAGTTCTAGAAAATTCCAGTAGGTTTAGTAAAACCGGATGTACGTCATTTTTTAAATTATGGCGCGATTTTTGAAATTAAGAAAGAGACATCATAAACGAGGAAGAGGTAATTACTGAATCGTATTTTATTTTTAAAATTTATTTTATTCTTTTAATTAAAGTATAATTAATTATATTGTATTTAATTTTTTTTAAATCTCATTATCACATTCATAACCTAAATTTATGTGTTAAAATCTCATCTTTGTTGATGTTGATTTAATAATATTGCGTCATAATTAAATCTTTTAAAAGGATATCATAAAAAAATGGGGAATAGTGTCTCGTTAGATGATTGGGGCAGAAGTTACCAGCTTTTAAAGGAAGTTCACGATGAAGCTTACAAAACAATCGAAGAAGCGATTCGTTTGGAAGAACAGGAAAAACCTAACGAAGTAAGTAAACAATATATTATCTAGAAGTAACATAAAGATATTAAAGATTTAAGACATTTAAAAAAAATTGTCTTGCGATTATACATAGTCTAACGAAAACTGTTTGCGGTTGTAAATAAAGAAAATTTTTGAAAATAGTTTTTCCTATATTTTTCCCAGTTGATAATTCAGCCACTTGTTAAAAATAATCGAATGTAGGAAAATAAAAAATGTGGTTTTTTACCGATTTTGCTTGAGCAAATCATATCATTTTTTCCAATGGATTGAAATAGAGAGGGAAGTGATTTCCTCGAGCAAATCAGTCAAATTTTGGAAAAAAGAACACAATAAAGTATACAGGGTGATTCTAAAATTTAGTATTATATTTGCCCTCTAGTGGCAATAATATGAACCTAGAAATCTGGCTACTAATTCCAAGCTTTTTTATACAGAGTGTTTCTGAACATGTCGTGAGTCCGGAAAAAAAGTGACATTACTCAAAGATTATCATTTTCCATTAATATTTTTACAGGGTGTTTACAGATGACCCGTTAATATTTAAAGCGGTGATACTAATTTTCTTGTAAAAAGACCAGTAAAAAGATGTCCCCCTTAAGTTAAAAATCAACCTGTCACCACATTTTTACATTAACTTATTTTTTAGAGTTATTTTTTTTTTATTAAAGAGAATAGAGTAATCAAATAACGAATAACCCTTATGGGTTTTGATGATTACTATTACATAACAATTATATAGTACATTTGTCAAACACTGCATATACAGGGTGATTCTCAAAGTGAACCTAAAGAATCCAGTGGTGAACTTATTTTTTTCCGGAACTATCCGGAACCGGTGGTAACTTTGATTTTTTAAATGGCAACAAAAACAAATAACTTTTATTAAAATATTTTTTTAATATTTTCCATAGTTTGCAATTTATTCAAAAAACAAAAAAAAATGTTAAAAAAAGTAAATAAAAATTATTGCATATTTTGAAGAATTTTGTTTAAATATGGACAAGTATGACATTTAAAGTTGGTAAAATATTAGAATTTGTAGAAAGAGTTTATAAATTTATAAAATTCTTCAAAATATGCAATAATGTTTATTTACCTTTATTAACAATTTTTTTTTGTTTTTTGAATAAATTCTAAACTATGGAAAATATTAAAAAAATATTTTCATAAAAGTTGTTTCTTCTTAAAAGACCTATCAAACCATACTTATATTTTTCCGGAACTATCCGGAACCGGATATCACTTTGATTTTTTAAATTGTAACATAGGTCGAGTTTGGTGTGGTTTGATAGGTCTTTTCAAAATAAACAACTTTTATAAAAATATTTTTTTAATATTTTCCATACTTTAGAATTTATTAGAAAAACAAAAAAAAATGTTAAAAAAAAGTAAATAATAATTATTGCATATTATAAAGAATTTTGTTGAAATAAGGACAAGTATGATATTTAAAGTTGATAAAACATTAGAATTTGTAGAAAGAGTTTATAAATTTATAAAATTCTTCAAAATATGCAATAATTTTTATTTACTTTTTTTAACATTTGTTTTTCGAATAAATTCTAAACTATGGAAAATATTAAAAAAATATTTTAATAAAAGTTATTTGTTTTTGAGACCTATCAAACCATACCAAACTCGACCTATGTGGCCCTTTAAAAAATCAAAGTTACCTCCGGTTCCGGATAGTTCCGGGTTGTTCCGGAAAAAAATAAGTTCACCAATGGATTCTTTAGGTTCACTTTGTTAATAAATTTTTTTATTTCGGCCATGTACGATAACGGGTTCTCGAGATAAATGGGTGGCACGGGTGGTCTGAATCACCCTGTATATACCTATAAATAAATAATATTCCATAATTTATATACAGGGTGATGATAAAGTTCGGAACATAATTCATAACTGCTGTATTTAATTTTTTTGAGAAAATCGCTCGGACAGGTCAATTTTTGTTTTCAAAATGCCATCTGTTGGTATAATAAATATATTATTGACATCACCTGTGATTTAGCAATGACGTCATCATCGATTTTTTTAAATGGAAACCCCCACTTTTTTCACTGGTTTTTGATAGACATAGACATGTTACATTTGTAAACAAATTTTCGTTTAAAAATTTTTTAATATAAACTTAAAATTAATTTGTACTATTAAATTTGAAAAATTTGAATGTTGTATAAGATTTATTTTGGCCGATTTCAATAAATGGTAAATTTAAAATTTTATTTTTTGTAAATTTCCTTACATTTAAATGGAATTAAAAATTTAGTTTTTCAAGACTATTTATTAAATTTTGTTAAATACATTTAACATTTTACATTTGCATTATTTAAACATTTACTTTCTTTTGTTATTATTGGTAACTTCAAATTAATTTTAATTTATTTTTATAAAACATTTTTCGTTAGAATAAAAATTTCCTTTTTTGAATTAAAAAGATTTTTTATTCAAAAATTTGATTAAAAATTGTTTTTTATATCATTGCGACATGAATTTCTATCGATAATGAGTAAAAAAAGTGGGGGCTTCCATTTAAAAAAAATCGCTGATGACGTCATTGTTAAAGCACCAGTGACGTCATTAATATTTTTTTTATAACAAGAGATGGCATTTTAAAAACTAGAATTGACCTTTCCGAGCGATTTTCGCAAATCAATTAAATACAGTACTTATGAATTATGTTCCAAACTTTATCATCACCCTGTACATTTAGCTTAAACAATGTATATACAGGGTGTCCCATTTTAATCTTGCAGGGGAATTTCTCGAAACGAGTACATCAGACAAAAAAAGTTTCCGAATAAAAGTTTGATGGTTTGGAGGGGGATGTTCGATGCTGTAACAAATTTCACCCCCTAACCCCCCAGGGGGTGGATAAGGGGGGTGACTTTAAAATCTTAAATGGGACCCCCTATTTTTTATTACAGATTCGAAAAGAACATCAAAAACTATTTGATGGCAATTTACAATTTAAAAAATGTCATGATCTCTTCAAATGAACTCTTTTTTTAACCCTTTGGAGGCGGGGTATCGAACAAAGTTTCATTACTACACAAAAAACCCAAAATTCTTAAAATGAATAGTCACAAGTAACTCTAGACTAAGAAGATTTGTTTGAATAATACTTGACTGAAGTAAATTAAATTATTTTATTAATTAAATTAACTAATTGGTCAACTTTTTCAATTTTTGTGCCATTTATGGTAATGTCTTCTATAATTAATTGATCTTTGTTACTAATAATCATATAACAGCATTTTTTTGCATTTAGTAACAATTTATTATGATTAGTCCATTCTTCTATTACTTGGATATCATGTTTCATTTCATTTAAAGTTTTATTTATTTCTCCGTTATAAAATATTGCAATATCATCAGCATACAGTGTCATATTACCCCTAATATCTGTTTCTGATGCGATACCATTAATATAAATTAGGAACAACATTGGTTCTAATATAGAGCCCTGCGGCACCCCACAATTTATCTGTTTAAGTTGGCTCTGATTGGGTCCAAGTTGTACAAACTGTTGTCTATGGTTAAGGTAACTACTTATAATTGAATTGAACTTGTGAGTGACATTAATATTACTTAATTTTTTTAATAAAATTTAGGCTGACTCGTTTTAAAATGAACTTGTTAGTGCACAAATAGTTTAAAATTGATGTTTTTACTTATAAATATTTTTTATTGGATGATAATTGGTCACTATTATTAATTAATTGAATATATTCATGTCCAAAAAGCCAAAAATCCCAGTACTTATTATATAATTATATTCATTATTTTTTGGAGATAATTAATTCTATAAAACTTTAAATAAAAAAACTGCGTTTGATTTTTGTTTTGATGCGTTTGATTTTTGTTTTGATTGAACAAAATTACTTTTTTAAAACACGAAGATAATTTCATTTTAATTACACATGAAAAAATAGTAAATATGCACAACATGCATTTTATTTTAGTGTTATACATTGTAATTATAGGTATTTTGTATACAATATTAATAAGATTTTTTAAGTTAAATAATTAAATAGATGAGTGTTAAAATAAAAATTCAATAAAACAATTACTTTTTTCTTCAAACACCATTAAAGTACAGTCCTCTGTGACGTTTGACAGGCTTTAAAAAGTCACTTTTTATGTTCGTTGATTCTATGGTCACTTTGTACTGCCTAGGAGTAGAAATTACTACTTTGCACTGACAAGGAATAAATGGGCGGAGTAGAAATGAATTTTAGGCAACCCAATATACACTAACATTGTATTTTGTGTTGTATGTAAATTAAATATCAAATTTTAAAATTAGTTATTATATTACTATTTTAAAAATTTCGACGTTTGAAGAAAAAATAGCATGTTTTATTCAGTGTAAAAGAACTTTTTGTGGCTCGCATGTATCCGTCACAAAAAGTACTTCTTTTACTCCTAATAAAACAATATACTATTTCTTTTTATTTTATTAATAATAAAATAATTATTAATAATAAAATAATAAAATATTATTGATAATTTATAAAAGAATGTACTGAGCGTTTAGTAAATTTTACAGAGCAGTTAGTATTTTAGCATCAAATTGGATTTTTTATGAGACATATTTTTAACCAGCTTTTAGTTTTTACTGACCAATTGATACTTTTACAGAGGATTAACTTGTTATTTTTTACTCGATTTTTTATAAGCAGTTAGTATACAGGTTCCGCCAAAAAAATGGAAACACCTAAATATTTTTTGAACCATATTAAATTAAAAAAAAAAACAGTTTCAACAAAAGTTTATTCAATTTAAACAAGCTACCACTTAAACATGTTTTAAATGTACAGGGTGTTCGTTTTATTAGTGATACGGCACCTAAGTTTAGTTGTTTAAATACAACACCCTGTATATTTTTGTATTTTTGGATACTACATTTAATTTGAGTAAACTTTTGTAGAAATCATTTTTTTATAAAACTCATTGGTTTTGAGTTACAAGCAATTATTGTTTAATGTTAAGTTCGAACATAGATAAGGTATTATTAACTTTTTATAAATATTTAAAAGTTCTAACAAAAGCCAATCATTTTTTTTAAGTTTAAGTATAATATACTTTTGAGGTATTGCCTTTTGTTAGAAGTCTTTAATATTTATAAAAAGTTAATACATGATAGGTTATCCTTATTGCCGAACTTAACATTAAACAATTGCCTGTAACTGTAACAACGAGTTTTATAAAAAAATGATTTCTACAAAAGTTTACTCAAATTAATTGTAGAATCGAAAAATATAAAAATATACAGGGTGTTGCGTTTAAGAAACGAAAGTTGTATCCCGTATCACTAGTAAAATGAACATCTGTACAGGGTGTCCCATTTGATGTTGGACTGTATGGGTATCTGTATGGTTAAATGGACAAAGTAGTAGAGATGTTTTTGAATATTAATAATTCATTTACAAAAAATTTGAATATCGCATCGTTCCAACGCTATCTTGAAAAAACAAGAAAATGCGATTTTCAAAATGTGGCTATAACTTCGTTATTTTCGGTGGTACCACAAAATTTTTTTGACTTAATACAGACAATTTTAGTGTACAATGCAGTAAAACAAATGAATATTTTTTTTCACCAACGGATTGACCGGAAATGAACCAAACTTATTTTTTTCATATGGCAGGCATATTGGATTTACACATATTCGGAATTTTTCTGAGTAATTTGATATATCGTATGTAATATTTTAAGAAAAATAGAAATAATTTTATTTTACTAACCAAAAATGGCCTTGAATAGATGTAAACTGTCAATACATATGTGTTAAGATTTATTTTACATTTAATATTTTAAATAGTTACATTTATGATATTGACAATTTACATCTCTTAAAGTCCAATGTTTTTTTGTAAAATCAAAAAAAAATATTTTTTTTAAATATGACATATGGTTTACCAAATTACTCAGAAAAAAATAATGATTCCGAATATGCGTAAATCCAATATGGCTGCCATAAGAAAAAAATAAGTTTGGTTCATTTCCGGTCAATCCGTTAGCGAAAAAAAATATTCATCTGTTTTACTGCATTGTACAAAAAAATTGTCTGCATTATGTCAAAATACTTTTTTCTATTTTGGTGCGTTACTAGTCGCTAGTAACACACTGACAGCAGTGCGCAGTGCGTTACTAGCCACTACCGCACTGCTATCGGTGCGTTACTGAGTAGTAAATTTAATTTTTCGAAGTTGGTAGCACTGAAGTTTATTGATTTTAAAGTGGCAGTTGCCAAGCGATTTACAGGTTATTTGATGATTTGACAAACCTGACATTAGAGTTGCCAACTACCAGAAAAGTTACTAAAATTGAAAACTATAATATTTTATTTTAAATAAATAAAAAGGCGTAAAATAGAAAAAATAGTATAAAAATCTCGTTTCATAAGTCGATAGTAGCACTTGTTCATTAAAATACTCGTCGCTACGCGACTCGTATTTTAAAATTGAACGCGTGCTACAATATGCGACTTATGAAACTCGTTTTTTAATATACTATTGTCTAAACTTTTTTTTTAAATTCAATACGGTTCAAAAAATATTGACGTGTTTCCGTTTTTTTGACGGACCCTGTATTAATTCAGCGTTTAGTACTTTTACTGAGCGTTTCATAATTTTACTGAGCAGTTAGTAGTTTTACTGCATATTTCCCAGAAAACATGTAATGTTTCGTTATGTATTTTAAACGTTTCATTGCAACATTAATGCAACGTTGCAATGAAACATTGAAAAAATGTTATTCAGTATATGAGAAAATCGTTCATATTAGTGGTTTAGAAAATCTATCATTGCTACACTAATGACTTTGGGTTTCTGTTTTGTAACTCTGAGATACTTCTTGTAATTTTCGATAGAGGCGCTGCGAAGGAATTCCGAAAGCCCTCTCTTGGATTTCTTTGAACTTGCAAAAAATTCAAATAAAAATTTATATTTAACCCCGCTAATATTACTTATTTTATTATTAAAAACATTATATAATTAACTTTTTTGTAAATTGGTCGTCGGATAAATATCGTACGCAACTCGCAAAAAAGTGAATTTTGTGCTCGTGTAATATCCTCACTCGGCTAGCGCCTCGTTCGGCTATTTTTACCCTCGCACAAAATTCGCCACTTTTTAGCTCGTTGCGTAATATACTATTAATCAATGGAATTGTAATATTTATGAAATGTTTAATTTGAAACGTTTCCGTGACAACGTTGTTGCGCTACGACATGTAACCGTTTATGAAACGTTACTGCAACGCCATTGTGTCAATACACATTGCATGTTTCCAGGAAACATAAGATGTTATTTCATTGTTATTTTGTTTACTGGGATAGAACATGGAAGTTTCGTTTAAGTAATTTAAACCAAATGCCAGATGGTGCAATGTGATTTAAAATTTTAGATTTTCTAAACAATTTATTTGGAAGATTTTATAACCGCTAACCAGCGAATTTGTCTGGCGACTCAATTTTTCCGATGTACATGTTCTACAAATTAGGATTTTGGGGATTTCTAATGGTTCTGATTAATACAGTTTTTTTTGTTTTTTTCTATTACTGGCTGCCGGACTATTAAAGGGGCGTAATTTTTGAAAAATGCATTTTTTATATAAAGGATGCTTCTGGTTAAATTATTTCATAAATCACAATTAAATGGTTTAAACTGACCATTATAAAAATAATAATGCGCGACGATAGTAAATTTAATAAGTCATTATTTTTTTATATCCAATAGTTCGACTAAAGGGCCTTAATTACCAAACGAATTCGTTTAGTCGCCCTTTAGTCGAACTATTGGATATCATGAATCACCAAACTACTGGAACCTTCAATTTTGAAGTCATTATTTTTTTATTGGCCAATTTTTTATTTGATAGTTGATAGATGGATAAAAGAAATAATCAATCTTGCTTGAAAGCTAATTGGTTTAAATGACATAAAATTAACTATAAACTGAAATATAGATAAATCTAGGTAATTTATTTATAAAAAATTCAACACAAAATTTATACAAATTCACTTAATTAAGTAATTTTAAAAAATTATAAATTTTACATTAATATTGCACATATTTATATGACTCCAGTCGTACATTTTAACTAAAATGGTTTATTTTTTAAACTTCATAATCATTTTTTTAGTAATGAATCACTTAAATTCTCAGTTTGTACATAAAATGACCGCGATATTTAATAAGTTTATTAATGATGAAGATAAACGCTGCATTTATTTTTTTAGTGATAACCAAATTTCCATATTCAAAGCCTTAAATTTGGCCGAAATCGTTGTTGTTAACATCGATGTTAATAATACAAATAATAAATATATTTGCAAACCCACAGGATATATTTTAATTTTTAAGAATATTCAAGATTTAAAAACATTATTTTTGCAAATTTATTTATTTCAACCACATAACAGAATATTTATTATCTGCACGGATTCTTGCTCGAAGAAGTTGTATAATATTGCCAGTAAAAGCAAATATCACGCCTTGGATACTGTTATAATAGAGGTAAATAATTAAAAAAATAAAACAATTTTAATAAATCTTTAAAGGACCAATTTTAATTTTAAGGTACAATACAACTGCAATAAAAATAATCCAATAATTTCAAAGTTATGATTACTAGATTTAAATCTCGTTAAATTAATAAATGTGAGTTTAATAAAATACACCAGTCAATCTTCAATATATAAAATTATTCCAACGCTTTTAATGAAAATTGGGTACCATTTTTTGGTGATAAAATAATCACAATTTCTACTTTTAACCACCCTCCTTATATCTATGTGGAAAACAACACCGTAATTGAAGGTATTGAAAAACGTATACTACTCAACAAAAGGTTGTTCTCACCGATGATGTAAATCTTGTTTTACCCTACTATAGTTCAAGTTTTGCTAACGTAATTTTCAGAAAATACGTTTTAGTTTTTCTTCCATACGAACAAGGTTACTCACATTTAAAAGTAATTGATGATACAGTTGCGGAGAATACCTTTATTTTGGGTTTAAATCAAAATTCTCCTTACAAAATTTTGTTGGATGAGAAAATTACTAGAATAATTGAACATGGATTATTGGATATTTGGTATAAGTTTATAATATTTCGAAATTCCACACAGGAAAGGGTTATGGAGAGCTTTTTTACAGAGCTTTCACAGGAGATAAGCGTCGAACCTAGAATTTTGGGATTAACAAAATTACAAGGAGTGTTTTATTTATATATCATTGGAAATTTTATTGCTATCATATGTTTTACGGTTGAAATTTTTAAAAAAGCAAAATAATTGTAAAATATTTTTTGCCGTTTTTTTTGGTAGCCATTGCTGGCATATTGAGTTTATTTTATTTGCCTATTTTGGGGAATTGATATATTTTCTTCCGGCGGTATCGAATAATTTTAATTTTGATTCTTTGTATCAAACATCATAATTATATAAATATATTATTCAATAAATAAATTATTACTTTAGTGTACTACTACTTCCAACCTTACTCAAAATCCTTGATTTATTTCCTCCACTGAGGTACCCGAGTGGAACAGGGTCGTAGGGTTAGTAGCTCTGCACGCGAGGGCCCACGTAAAAAGCCTGGCGCCCGAGTTATTATTAAATTTGTTTGTAAACGATAGCGGAAGCGCCACCTCGTTGTACGCTAACACCGAGAACGCGTCACAAAATTGGCGCCCGAGCAAGGACCTTTTCGTTCTGTCTCGCGTATTGATAAAAGTGAGTCCTACGTTCCCCAAACGAAATAATTACTTACGCGACGAAGCGAAGTTTAAGTAACCGAAACACCGAGTAAACGAAGCCATGGATCTGGGCCCGTTCGAGGAGGATGTTGGTAACTCACAGAAGGGGTATCCCATGGAGACATAACCCAACTTAACCTAAGGGCGGTGGCCAGTACAAGGGGCCAGGATGAGCTGACGGAGGGCTCAACCAAAGTCGACGACCTGAAAGTCAACGTCGCGGACGTTAGGTTTGAGTGGGTGAAAGGGGCCGACTCTGGAAGACCTGAAGGCGGAGTTAACAAAGTCCCAGCTGAGTACGGTTGGGAACACTGTGGTCCTTCAGAAAAGGCTTCTGAAATTCCTGAGAAATGGTTAAAAGACTCCGAACCCTTTGGGGCAAGGACCATCAGTTTTTCCGGCAGCCCCGAGCTATTAATTGCCAACGCTGGATGTGGAAGCTCCATTGGGGTACCCCGTACCACCACCAGTGAGCCGTTCGGATTTCAACCTTAATTCCTGGAAAGTTTCCTTCAACGGCGAACACGAACCCATCTCGTTTTTGAAGAGAACCGAGCCCTTTACAACTCGGATACAGACACGTTATTAGCGACACTACCCGATCTCCTGAGAAACCAAGCGCTCATCTGGTTTAGGAACAATAGGAGACGATGGCGTACTTGGGAGCAGTTTATGGAGGACTTTAATAGATGTTACTTCCCTGTGGACTACCAGCTTAATCTTGAGACAGAGATAGCAAGACGCCTGCTCCGCCATGAAGTACATTACCGATCTTCAAACCCTTATCCGGAGACATGGTAAGATGACTGACGCGCAGGAGTTGGACTGGGTGTGCCCAAATCTGCTACCAGATTATAGACTGTTCATCCGAAGCCCGAATATAAGGAGTTTAAATGGACTGGTGGAAAGTATGTTGAAACCATAAGGGGTGTCGTGGCCCCTGATACACCTAATGCGAGCTCTGACATCCACATGACTAGTCGAAAGAGACCCAATCAGGAAGCAAGTCACGTTCCATCGCCTAGGGTTAATACACCTATACCCGAACCACGACAGAAGCCCCGTTTCAGCACACCCACTGTTTGTTTAAGATGTGGAAAAACCGGACACTACCGGAGCCAGTGTCGAGAAGATTCTGTTCCAGATGTAGGAAGTCGGGCATACTACGTCGCGATTATACTTGTGCGTCGGAAAAATTTCTTCTAAGCTGCCCAGTAGAGCGGCAGGTACAGCTCCCGGTAATGGTAGCAGCAACCAAACGCGTAAGATTCGCGCCACCGCCGGTCTCAAGGCCCCACGTAGAAATTAGTATGGGTGTGGAAAAGACACTAGCCCTCGTAGATACTGGAGCCCATAGGTCGTTTGTACTGTATCTGTATAGCGTTTTTAGGGAACAAATTGAGAAGGAGTGCTTAGGTATAGTTTGGGGCATTGAGAAGATACGGCCGTACCTTGAGGGATATCCGTTCCAGGTTTTGACGGGTCACCAATCCCTTCGTTGGCTGCACTCCATTAAAAGTCCCACTGGCCGTCTTGCCCGTTGGAGCGTATTCCTGCAACAGTTCCATTTCGAAATCGTGTATCATAAGGGAGTGTTAAACCGAGTGGCCAACACTCTCTCCCGGAAGCCTTATTCCGATCCGCAACATCCGTCCCTGGAAGACGCCTGTAACTTCGGAAAAAACCCTTGTAACCATGACGGTAGGGTTGAAGTGGTGCCTGCCGCCGAGTCTGGAAACGCACTTTCCGAGAAGGAACACCAGAGTTGGAAGTCTGTAACCCTAACGAGTTGATCTCGGTTGAGAGTTGACTGGTTGGATATTTTATGTCTCTCTTTTATACAAAAAATGTTCATAATGTTGAAATGAGACAAAAATTGTAACTATAGTAATGTGGTAAACAGTCCACCTTTCTCGTTACGTTAGGCGTTACAGACTTCCACCTCCGTCCGAAGAGGGAGATCCCTCCGAGGTCACCGGAGCAATGGAGAATCTCAGTAACGAGACCCAGGTTGAACTGGCCTCTGGCTACAAGGAATGAAGAAGCGTCTGAAGCGAAAACCCGAGTGCCTGTGCAGAATGATGATTACTCGAATTGTTCGTAGTATCAACGGAAGAAAGCCAAGGTAATGTCAAACCTGAACATCATTAGGGATGACCGTTTGTATCGACATTTCTGGAAACTGAATGACTTTGCGGAGCCAGGGATATCGAACCCGTTTAAGTATGTGTACCGTCTGGATTTCGTCCTACCGTCTTGAAAACCATGACTCTACTACAGCTGGACCCCTGGGAATTGCCCAAACGATTAATCGTATTGCACATCATTACTACTGAGGTGGAAGTTTGTAACTCTAACGACTGGGTAATTTGTAAACCCCTTGGCAAAGGACCCGCTAAGTCACCCAGCTATTGCACGAAGGTGTCATATTGAAGCTTGGTTGCTCTTAGGTCGTAATCTGCGATAACGGAGTCCAGTTCGATAGTAAGCAGTTCAGAGGGTTACTCATGGAGATCTGAATTTTACCGAGATTTACACCGACGTACACTCCGCAAGACAATCCCGTGGAACGTACGAACCGGACCCTGAAGACGTGAGCTCGAACGTTTTAAATAATGTTTCCTGATACGTGTCATGAATCATGGATGATACGTATATAAAACTTAACAGGAACATACAATTGTCTGCTGGGATTCATCTCTTAGAGTGTTTAGTTATGTTTTACCGTTTCTAGAGTGTATATATTTAATAATTATACATGACACAGCTAAAAGATAAGTTTCGTAATATACTTACCGACGTGTTAAAAAATCTTCAAACCTAAAAGTTACAAAGCACTTAGTCACGTTTGACTTGGATAAAGGCTCAAATGGCGTTGAACGACAACTGATGTCAAACCAAGGGATAAAATGGCGATTTAATATATTTTTTTCTATTGCTCATGCGCATTAATCGTTACAGAACATCTACGTAAATAAAACATAGATTGGTAATATCGCAGAAACATTTACGTGAAACCCAAATAAGTACATTAGATGTGGCATCGAAACGTAACAGAAACATTGCTGAAACATTTCTAGCCAACTGTTTCCTTGAAACACAGATGAGCACGTTAGGTGGTTTCTTGGTAACATGACAGAAACATATATGAAACAGTTCTTGCAAACTGTTTCTGTGGAACCCAAATGAAACAAAATTGAAACGTTTCAGAAACGTACAGTGTTTGCTGGGCAGCGGTGGCTCGTTTTAAAAAGAACACCCTGTAGAATTTTAGTTTACCAATAGTTATTTTATCAAAAAAAATTTTTGATTTTACCTATCAATATTTTTTTATATGTTATATTGGATGATAATTGGTCATTATTGATTAATTAAACACATTCATAATTTTTTGAAGATAATTCTATAATACTTGTAAATTTATAAACTGGGTTTGAATTTTGTTTTGATTAAACTAAATTGCTTTTTCAAAGCATGAAGATAATTTCGTTTTAATTACACATTAGAAAATAGTAAATATGCACAACATGCATTTTTTAAAGTTATACATTATAATTATAGGTACTTTGTGTAAAACATTAACAAGATTTTTTAAATATTAAAATAAAAATTCAGCAAAACAATTGATTTTTCTTTTTTTTTATTAAACCCAGTATTGATAGTTTTAAACGAATATACTGAGCGTTTAGTAAATTTTATAGAGCAGTTAGTATTTTAGCATTTAATTGGGTTTTTTTATTATCATATTTTTAATGAGCTTTTAGTAATTGTACTGATCAATTGGTACTTTTACAGAGGATTTACTTGTTATTTTTTATAAGCAATTAGTATATTAATTGAGCGTTTAGTATTTTTACGGAGCGTTTATTAATTTTACTGAGCAGTTAGTATTTTTACTGTGCATTTACTAGTATTTTTATATTTGTTTCAAATTACTATGAATAGAGTTTTCAACGATCTATACTTGAATGTGTAACATGCTATTTAAATAGTTCTTTAAAAACTTAATTACAATGAGTAAAAAGATTGAAAAAGGTCCTATTTTTATTTTAAATGTGGTTTATTCAAAAATTGAACATAAGAAGATAGTCGGCAAAATGAAAAAAAACTGGCTTTTGATCATTCGTAATCTAAAATATAACAAAAACGAATTTTATTTTTCATGTATAATCGGGAGACATGGTTTTTGAAACAGTTTAATGGTTTGAATTGATCATTATAAAAATAATAATGCAAGTCGATAGCAAATCATAATGACAGTGTCATTATTTTTGTATCAGTGAGTGAGTCACTTGGCCAATTTTTTTATTTTAAACATGGAATAAAGGTGTAGAAATAATCAATCTTGGTTGAAAGCTAATTATGGTTTAAATGGCATAAAATTGTCTATATAAGTTGAAACACAGATAAGCATAGGAAATTTACTTATAAAAAATTGAATACATACTACAATATTTATAAAAATTACTTAATTAAGTCATTCTAAAACATTATAAATTTTTTACATTAATATTACACACATTTATGACTCGAGCCGTTCATTTTTTTTTAACTAAGTAAAATGGTTTATTTTTTAAACTTCATAATCATTTTTTCAGTAATAAATCACTTGAATTCTCAGTTTGTACAAAAACTGACCGCAATATTTAATAAGTTTATTAATGATGAAGATAAACGCTGCATTTATTTTTTTGGTGATAACCAAATTTCCATCTTCAAAGCCTTAAATTTGGCCGAAATGGTTGTTGTTAACATCGATGTTAATAATACAAATAACAAACATATTTGCAAACCCACAGGATATATTTTAATTTTTGAGAATATTCAAGATATAAAAACATTATTTTTGGAAATTCATTTATTTCAACCACATAACAGAATATTTATTATCTGCACTGATTCTTGCTCGATGAAATTGTATAATATTGCCAGTAAAAGCAAATATCACGCCTTGGATATTGTTATAATAGAGGTAAATAATTAAAAATATAAAAAATTCTTAAGAAATCTTTAAAAGACCAATTTTAATTTTAAGGTACAATACAACTCCAATAAAAATAATCCAATAATTTCAAAAATAGGATTAGTAGATTTAAATCTCATTAAATTAATAAATGGAAGTTTAATAAAATACAACACTCAATCTTCAATAAATAAAATTATTCCAACGCCTTTAAAAGAAAACTGGGTACCATTTTTTGGCGATAAAATAATCACAATTTGTGCTTTTGACCAGCCTCCTTATATCTACGTGGAAAACAACACCATAATTGAAGGTATTGAAAAACGTATAATTGACTACTCAACAAAAGGTTGGCCCATTAAATATATAGTATACCCTCCAAGAAGTTGGGTACAAAATATCAAGTCTCTTCTAGAATTTGAAGCTGATATAAGTTTAAACGGACTATGGGAATTATATGTTCTAAGTAGCAATTTGGGGGGAACCATACCTTATATGTATGCATACACAACCATGGTGGTACCAAAAGCAGCACTCCTACCAAAAGAAACTTTTGTTTTTCAAGCTATGACTGTAAATACCTGGTTATTAATTGCACTTACAGTTATAATCATTTCTGAAATAATGTCAATCATTACTTACTTTTTAGAAAAATCACACCCATTAACCAGCTATATATTCCTGGTAATATCAATGTTTGCTTTGAATTCGACACAACAAATAAGTGAGGTGAAGATTATTAAAACAATAATTATTTTATTATCATTCACTTCTCTATTACTAACCACTGCATACTCAGCTGGATTTACTTCAATTCTAGTTACTCCAAAATTTTATAAACCAATCAAGCATTTCGAAGATATTTATGATGCCAATTTAAAATGCTACATTGTACCTGATATGTTATCGACCATAGACAATTTTCCAAACGAAAATTTCAAAAAATTATCTAAAAAATGTATTATCACCGAACTGGATCTGGATCCTGTTTTGCCCTACTACGGCTCATCTTTTGCTAATGTAATTTTAAGAAAATATGTTGTTATTTTGTTTCGATACGAACAAGGTTACTCACATTTAAAAGTAATCGACGATATAGTTGCGGAGACTAATATCGTTTTGGGTTTAAATCAAAATTCGCCCTACAAAATTTTGTTGGATGAGAAAATTACTAGGATTATTGAGCATGGGTTATTGGATATTTGGTACGACTTTATAATATCACGAAATAACACAGTGGGAACGGTTATGAAGAGGTATTTTACAGAGCTTTCACATGAGAGTACCATCGAAGCTAGATCTTTGGAATTAACACAGTTACAGGGAGTGCTTTATTTATATTTGATTGGAAATTTTCTTGGTATTATATGTTTTACAGTTGAAATTTTTAAAAAAAGCAAAATAAGTGTAAAATAATTTATTATTAGTATTTGCTTGTAAGTGGCTTGCTTATAATAATAAATATTTAAAAATTCAATAGTTTATCAGTAGTTTATTTCTGCATTAAAAAATCGATATTTTCTGAAAACTTATATTTACAAAAAAAAATTAAAAGATTTCTCAAGATATTTATTACGTTTTTATTGAGAATCCAAGTCATGTCAGATTAAAAACTTTTATTTGGATTTAACATTTAACAGAGATTACTTTACATTTCATTCATTTTATTTAAAATGCCCCGGCTGCACATTTATTTAATTTTTGAATTATTTTTTTCCAATGAGTAAAAATTTACCAAAAAAATAGTACAGTTTTATTATTTTAGATATTTATTTGTAAAATTGAAATGAATAATTTATTTAATGTGAGTGGGGGGACCAACAAATACAGGGTGAGTCGAAATTAAACTACCAAAATTTTTAAGCAGATTCTACAATTAATTTTAAGATAAAAACTTCAAATTAACGTATGTCCGATTTCCCTTCCTAAGGGAGCTTCAGCCCTTCAAAGATGGTGTAAAAAAGAAGGTTTTTGCAGGTTTATTTGAAAACGCTTTATAGTAGAAACTTCAAATTTGGTGTGACTCATAATACGCTTTAGATATGTTTCCCTGATTTTTTTGGGTGCTTCTAAAGGGTAGTTTTGGAGAGGGATGGTATTAAAAACTGTGATAACTTTTTAGGGGTTCATTTTTTAAGATTTTTTTTTTTCAAAATAATGTTTGGCAAACAATTTCTGATAAAAAAGGTTTTCCTGTACGAACTCTGTATGCACATAATCACGCACTGGTAGTTTTAACGATACTTTACGGCACGTTAGGTATCTACTTTTTTCTACAATACCTGTCTTTTATTATTAGGTAGCTAATAAAATCTATGTCTTATTTGATTATTTTGGATGTTTTAATTAAATTAAGGGTATTTTTAATTTTTATAACCTTCCTTTCCTCAACACCTTTGAAGGGCTGTAGCTCCCTTAGGAAGCAAAATCGGACATATGTTAATTTGAAGTTTTTATCTTAAAATTAGGCGGTTTAATTTCGACTCACCCTGTATATGCCACTGGAGTATATTTAAAAAAATATTATAAAAGTACCTATCTAAAAAATATGTGATCTTAAATTTTATTCAATTTCATCATACAGGGTGAGTTTAAAGTAGGGGAGAGCGGGGCATGTTGGCGCACTTTTTACTTTTGATTTTTTTCCGAATAAGGAAATGAAACTGAAGTCTTGTTGCACCCTGAATATTCAGGTATGTGTTGCCTATACAAAATTGCATCAATTTCTGCTGAATTCCTTTGTATTCATTATTTTATACAGCAAAATTTTTGCGCCAATTTGCCCCACATCTGGGGTATGTTGGCTTAACAACATTTTCAATTGTAAAGTGAAACTAGTTACTTTTTGAATATCCAATTCATTAATAATTTTTAATTGAAAACAATAAAACATTAAACATTAAATTTTCAGTGTGCCATTTCATAATTAAGAAAGTTAAACTGTTTTTTTAAGACAAAAATTTTGCTTTTAATCGTAAAATTATTTAAACCTGCCATCCAATAATTTTATCTGATTTTATTTTAATGTTATTTAAATTGATGTGGATACAAAAATTCAAATAATCAAGAAATTGATTATTGTGCCTAAATTCCAATTTGAAATACAAAACAATAGAAATGCGTTTTTGTTTTTTAGTTGACAAGTCAGATATTACCAACAGAGTTACTTTAAGTAAACTCAATTAGCAGGGAATAATCAGTGATGTCATCCCAATTCATCATTTGTCAACTTTTGGGTGAAGTAGTGCAAACCCAAAAAATTAAATAAACCAAATAAATGAAGTTATAAAAATTTCTCAAAGTCACCGCCATTTTGTGCCAGACAGTACCCCAACCTATCGTAAAACGAACCAATAACTTTGTTTAATGTTTCTTCAGAAATTGAATTTGAAACGTTGGTTATTCGTTCTTGAAGTTGTTGTAAATTTGTAAACGGGTCTCTTTGATAAATTTCATTTTTTAAATAACCCCAATAAAAGAAGTCAAGTGGGGACAGATCTGGTGAACGAGCTGGCCAAGACAGTGGTTCGGTGTATGTTCCAATGCATCGATGAGGAAATTGTTGCTCAAGAAAATGTCTCACATTAAGTGAGTTGTGAGCTGGACAACCATCCTGTTGGAAATAAATTTGATTGAAATCTACATCTGGCAGTCCTTGAATTGCAGGTATAACAATATCTCCCAATAATTGAAGATATTTTTGGGCATTTAAAATACCGTCGATGTAGAATGGACCAATAATTTTGTTCCCAATTATTCCAGCCGTTCAGACCAATATCTCACAACTGAAGGATTGTGCTTTCTCTTAAGTGGAAATTTCGATTCGTCAGTGAACAAAATATTCTTCAGAAAAGTTTCCTCAGAATTGGCCTTCTCCATCGTATTTTCGCAAAACAACATTCTACGAAGTTTATCTTCAGGATCCTTTAGTTCTTGACAGGTACCGTACTTAAAAGATTTATAACCATGTTTTTTTAAAATACGATGAACTGATGAATACGAAATATTGACTTCTTCAGCTATATCACGAACGGATAAATCAGAATCGTTTTCAATTGCTGCTAAGACCAACAAAGTTTTTTCATCAGAAACAATAGGGCCACGAATGTTTGGATCATTCTGAGGTATCTTAAAAACTGAGCCAGTATCTTTAAATAATTTATACACTCTAAATGCAGTATATTCGTTTGGAACTAAGTCTATCTGGATATTTAACGGAAAACAAATCACAGACTTGTTGTGCACTGTTTCCTGCAACATACCACAAAACCATATCAGTTTTTTCTAATGTCGTATAACGATTCATTGTAAAGAAAAAAGAAAAGGTTTGCTTTATCAATAAACAATAATGAAGGACTAACAAGAGTGACACGACTTGAGCCGTGAAGCTTAGTTGAAATGTGAAAATGCCTGTCTGCGCGTAGACGTCGCAAATTTAATGTTTTATTGTTTTAAATAAGAAATTATCAATGAATTTGATTTTCAAAATGTACCTAGTTTAACTTTACAATTGAAAATGTGGTTAAATTTTGTCTACAATAATAAATAATCGTGTTGCGAGTCAACGCGACAATCCGGCTCGGGCGTCTCATTCCGCTTGAAACAGCAATGTAAATTTTGTATCTGTTCCATATGCGCTGCGAATAAAAACTGATTTAATTGTTTTGAAAGTGTTTTGCATTACTTTACTTACTTTTAACATCACAATAATTGATTGTCTAAATAAAAACCCCAACTACACATTTTATTAGAATTAGATTCTTTGGTTTTAATTCCGATATTGATTAGGATTCACAACGAACAAGAACTTATTTTATTTTATTTCAAGTGTTGTGAATTACTTTTAGTTGATAAAAATAATTGTGTAAGTAATCACAATAATTATGTACGTAAAATTTAGGATGTTATTATTTGGTAATTAATAAATTTGTTTCCTTAAAATTATTAAAATCTAAGTAATTTTTTTTATCGCGTGTGGCTTTAATTATGTAATTTTGTAGCGCGCTTAGAATGGGCGAGCTAGAACGGCTGCCTTTAGTAGCCTACGCGGGTCGTCTCATTGCCGCAGAAACAACCTGTATACAAAAATAACAATAATATTATAAACATAGTAGTTTGCAATGAAATAAACTAAACTAACAAGTGCGTTTCGTTTCAAATTAAAAATTTGGAAGTTAAATAATTTATATTTAAAGAATATAGAAAGTAGAACAAATTAAAAAAATTCAAGTCTCTACGATGTTTAGTTCAAAAGTTATGAATTTTTATATAAAATATTAATTCAAAGTCCGCGTCGAAAAAGCAAGAAAAACGAAATGCAAATGTAAAGGCCTCAAAATATTATAAAAAATCAAGATATTAAAAAATGGGCTCGGATGATCATAATAACGGGTATCTTGTTTATAAATCAAAAAACTTTACTTTTGCCGGCTTAAATTTGTACACTTTGCGTCTCGGCGCCGAGGCGCCACACGGTTGCACCTGGAGACTTAAAAATTGTACCGATAATTTCTCAAGATGTGAGAATAAATTAGCCCAAATTTCGTCGCTTCCCTTTAAAACCGGACGGGGGTGCGATTGTTTAAAGTTGACGCTGACGAAATCCTGAAAAAAGGCAAGAAAAATCAAGCGACTTTGGAAATTGTTAGGGTGCTTGGAATAAATTGAAATTCGAACCTCGCTTAGAATCGACATCCCTTTTCACGATGCAATTAGAATTTTTTAAATCTGACGAAAAAAACTACTCATTTCTTGGTTCCGCGCAAAATACGTGCGATTTCGGGGTAAAAATACAAAAGGGGTCGTATCTCCGCCCCCTTAACAGATAGATTTGGGTGGGTCAAAACCACCTTCTTCAGAATCTGGTCCTCTATAACATACTAAAATTTGATGAGATTCGGGGTGAATTTCGGACACTTAGTGGATAAATTCGATTTTTCGTTCGGGGTGGAATAACTTTTTTCGGGGCGGTCCGATCGTAAAGTGACATTTACACTTTTTTCTTAAAATTTTCTCCTCCGTACACCTACAAAGTTTCAACTCTACGAAAAAAAACTATAGTTGCTTTTAATAAAAAATAAGTTTATCTTTATTTCATTAATTAATAACAATAAATAATAAAATTACTCCGTGAAATTGATAATTCTTTTAAATAATGAGTTATTTTGTTTTAAAGGCGGTTGAAAAATACAAACAAGGAATACTGGTCATCGATAAAGCTTTGGATGTAGTCATAACATGTCCGGAAAATCCTGAACCAACATGGGAACAAGCATGCAAAATGGTTCAAAAGATGAAAAAAACTCGAGCCGAAGTTTTGATGAGAATTAATTCAATAATGAACTCTACTAGTTATGTTAATGTCGACCCTCCTCCATCTTATGATGAAGCTATTTCAAGTACTTCATCAAGTAGATGTGAAACTCCTCAAACCTACAGCGATTTAGCTCAAGCTTTGGATAATTTACACATAAACACTCCACAAGGAAATGCTGAGATTATTTTTACTCAAGATAGAGTCAAGCTATATTTTATTTTACCAAATGGAATGGTTACATCGAGCAATGACGGGGAAGATTTAAATGTTGCTGTTTTAGAAGGTAAACTATTGATAAAATAATAACACTAGTACCGTTACCAAAAAAATACCTCAGTTAAGATATTATATTTTTTATTATTCAACATGACTGTAAATATTTTGTAAAATATATTTCTTTGTTGTAGGTTCTGCAAGCAGTGCATTTTTACAAATTGGTACTTGGGTATATCCTTTAGTTCCTGGTGTTTCTCCGTGTTATCGAACTGACTATGGGGCTTTTATTTTTCCTGATGTTCATTCTGATGTTTCAGGTAAGAAATTATATTGATTAACATCCACACCCAGTAAACATGTAATTTTCCGTTATGTATTTTAAACGTTTCATTGCTACATTAATGCGACGTTGCAATGAAACATTGAATAAATGTTATTCGGTAAACAAGTAATGTTACGTTACGTATTTTAAACGTTTTATTGCAACATTAATGCAACGTTACAATGAAACATTGTAAATAGGTAAACATGAGATGTTTTGTAATATATTTTAAACGTTTCTAAATAAAATTAATATAATGTTTTTTTTTTGATGTGTAGGAAATGTTTTGCAAACTTCATGTTTTACTTATGTATCATTTGAAACGTTTCCGTGACAACTTTGTTGCGCTACGACATGTAACTGTTTATGAAACGATACTGCAACGCAATTGTATCAATACATGGTAATATTGCATGTTTTCAGGAAACATTTATAAGATATTATTTCAATGTTATTTTGTTTACTAGGCAGGAACTTGGAATTCGCCAAAATGTTAGCTATACATACTTTTCTTTACTAAAAATTGATTTTTGGGAAAAGATCGGTAATGTCATTAAAATTGATTATATTTTTTATTTAAAAAAAATAAAATTTTTACTTTTGAAGTAAATTCATTTACATGAGCGTACTTTTGGAAAAATAATAAAAACGCAATCGATGATTTTTCTTAAATAAATTAAATATTTATTATTATTTCCTGTGGTTTTAGGTTCTTCAGTAGGTATAATTTTACCAGAAGATGCCGATGAAACCTTTTTGGAATTATTGGAAAATATTCTGCATGGTGTTGTAAATCAGCAAACTTCTCCCAGTGATACTTTATTGCGACAAAGAAGAGAAATTCCTGATCCTGGAGTGAGCGGACGAATTGCAAGAGGTTTAATTGCTGGTATTAATAATAAATCATTCATTTGACTTCTAAGAAAATCCATTATAATAAAATTTTTATTTTAGAATTAATAGAGATTAATTAAGTTTTTTTCAGGAGCATTTTATGTTTCGAAAGGTTTAATATACGGAGCACAAAAAACCGGTGAATTAATAAACTATGGAACACCAAGAATAATAAACAATTTAACCCCGACGAATGCTCAAGCCCCTCCTCCGAAAGTAACCAAAGCACTTAAAATGGCCAAAACTGCTACAAATAAAGCAGCTGATGTTTCCGGATTCCTTGGTTTGTAATAAATAACTAGAAATAACTTTAATTAACCTCGATTTTTAGTATCAAAGGTCGGGTCTGCTACTTCGAGGTTAGGCCACTTTCTAGCACCTCATTTGCAGAAACAAGGGACACGGATACTACAATCCGGATTTAATATGAGTGAAAAAGATGCGTCAGATAAAGTTGAAGGAGTTCTTACAGTGGCAGCTGGTGCAGTTGAAGGTTTTGCAACAATTTACCAAGGATTAGAATCGTCAGCTTCCATATTAGGGCACAATCTCAAAGAAAATAGCGTTAAAATTGTCAAACACAAGTATACACGTATAATATAGTAATTAAAATCATATTTTTATCATTATTTTTTTAGATACGGCAGCCAGTATGGGGAAGTAACCGAAGATGCGTTAAGCACAGCTGGAAATGTTTATAGTATAAGGAATAATACAAAATTATTTACACCTAAAGGATTTGCAAAGCAAACTGGTAAATCACTTGTTCGAGATATGGCTAAAGTTCCTACCAGTACTACGAATGAAAAAGAAAAAAATAATGAAAAATCTGTGGATGAGCCTGGAACTTCTGGCTTACAAAACCGGAATAATTTATATCCAGATTTAGATTTTTTAAATGATAAAAAATCAATAGAGAAGAAGTAGTTAATGAAATGTTTAATACAACATCTTCGAGTATTTAAAAATTGCCTAATATTTTCACATAAATTTTTTTAAATTTTACAATACATAAATAATAAGTACTCATTAAACATTTTACTGACTGGTATTAATTAATATTTAACTATTTATCGGTGGTTTTTATAAAAAAATAAAGTTTTAGAAGAAGTTACTTATTTTTATAAGGTAAGCTTGTTTTTAAAGTATTTTATAATTAATTAATAAATGGAAGTTATCCTAGTAAACATGTAATGTTTCGTTGCAATGAAACATTGAAAAAATGTTATTCAGTAAACAGGTAATGTTACGTATTTTAAACGTTTCATTGCAACATTAATGCAACGTTGCAATGAATATGAGCTCATATTTAACTATTTACAAGATTTCAATGTTTTAATGCAACGTTGCAATGAAACATTGAAGAAATGTTATTCAGTAAACATGTAATATTACGTTACGTATTTTAAACGTTTCAATGCAACATTAATGCAACGTTGAAATGAATATGAGCTCATATTTAACATAAAAATAATTCTTTAATGAATATAAATAATAATTAACAAAATAAATAATTTTAAAATTCAATTTAATTTTATTTAACTATTTACAAGATTTCAATGTTTCATTGCAACGTTGCATTAATGTTGCAATGAATCGTTTAAAATATGTAACGTAACATTACATGTTTACTGAATAACATTTCTTCAATGTTTCATAGCAACGTTGCATTAATGTTGCAATGACACTTTTAAAATACGTAACGAAACATTACATGTTTACTTCGTAGAATTACCAAAGAAGTGGTCATTTCCATATGTGTATTATACCCGCATTATTTAATTTGCGTGTGATTAAAATTTATTCTATTGTTATTTCTTAATATCTGCAGCTGTGTTATATTGATTATTTGTTATTGTTAGTATTGAAATTTATTATACATATAGGCTGATGATAAAGTTTGGTACAAAATTGACGTATTTAATTTTTTTTACAAAATTGCTAGGATAAGTGTGAAGTTATTTCGCTAAACAAAATTTAAATTGTTAATACATGTCCATTTTTTATATAATTTTTCTTAAAAAAATTAAATGCAGCAATTATGAATTTTGTTTGTAACTTATATGAAATATTCTACAGGATGTCCCGTAAGTGGATGATCAAATAAAGTGAACTCACTGAGAAGGTCATATCCAATAAATATAACCATAGTTTTGGTTATAAAATTATTGATTAGTTATTACTCCCTCCGTCCTGAAATATCGGATACATTTTGAGTTATTTTGTTGTCCGAAAATAAGAGATACATTTTTAATTTTGGTAATTAGAATGATTTTTTCTGAAATATTATAAAAAATCTGTAGTATAACCAAGAATAATACATAAAATACGGCTAAACAACTTGAAGTCCTTAATTTTCCACAATTTATCACATTAGGAGAATAAAATATATTAGTTTCTTCGATTTGGAACTTCTTCTGTTCATTTCAACACAACTTTCATCAAAATTCGGTACCTATTTTCTAACAACAGTGGGTGTCATTATATTTTTCAAAAACAAACCGACATCTAAATCTATGAATAATTTTTAACATATTGCAGAATATTTGTTTTCAATTTGTTTATTTGTTGCCTCACAATCACATATTTGGAAAAAAAATAAAAAGAAAACCAAAATAATTTACTTTCGTTAATTCCAATCTTTGTTTCAAAATGTATACCATATTTTTGAATGGAGGGAGTTATTTGAGTTTTAGTATTTTCGTACAGTGCTTGTTTAAAGAATAATTAGGAAAACTCTGAGTTGTTCATTTATATTTTTGTGTTATGCTCCTTGAAGGGTGTACCTTTCTAATAAAATTATTTTCAGGAACTCTGTTATCAAATATCAAGTATATAAAAATATTTTGTGAAAACATTTTGTTGACAAGAAATGTTAGTTGGTTTTTTTAAATTACCTTGGTAGAAAATATTGTTTGTTATGATCAAAAAGTTTTTACAAAACCATTTTTTTATTGTTTATTACATAGAAAATTAACCAATTTTATAATTATAGAACATGATTGAGTTCATGAGTATGCTTTTCGTAATACAACAACAAAATAACTAAACTCACAGAATTTTCGTAATTAATTTTTTAGTGAACGCAGTACGCGATTTCTAAAAAAATAACGAAAATTGAAATAACTCTTAAACCATCATCAATTTTATTACAAAAAATATGGTTAGTTTGAATATGCAAATGACTTCCTCTTTTAGCTCACTTTGTTTGATCGTCCACTTACAGAACACCCTGTATAATATGTAAAAATAATACTTGTAGACATATCTGTTATTTGTATTTTTTTATTGGTGTTATGTATAAGAGCTGTGATAAATTATAAGCAGCATCAAGGATAGTTAAATAAAAAATATTTTTTTAAAAAACTTTGTTCCTTAATTTCTATCAACGATCCAATGATCCAAATCTTGATACTTGGCACTTTATTTTATTGTCTCTCATTGAATTGGAGAAAAATCAGCTAGAAATATTTGAAATTTAATATACAAAATGATTTTTTTATAAATTATATTTGAAATTCTTTATACATATAAAATACTAAATCAAAAAAGTATTTATTTCAAATAAAAAGATGTACTCAAATACAATCATTTCAAATAGATGTTTTTATTTAAAATATAATTTTTTTTCAAAATATGTTTGGTATACGGGGTCCGCCAGAAAAAAAGAAACAAAAATCATTATTTTTTTAACCTTATTGAATAAAAAAAAAGGTTTAGATAATAGTTTATTCAATTTAAACAAAAGCTACCCTTTAAACATATTTCTAATTTACGGGGTGCTCGTTTTATTAGTGGTATAGCACCCAACTTTCGTTTTTTTAACGCAACATCATGGGATAGAAAACTATCTTATAATTTTTACTATTGGTATTGGGAATTTTAACTACGTATAGATGGGGATATAAATGGAGGATATTCGGTACTTGTCATTGTCAAAACTTGTGTATATAAAATGCATTCTTGTACCTTATAACTACATATTCAACAAAACTCAAATAGATTTATCATTTAAAGCTTCAGTATATCTCAAAAAACATGTACCAATGCGTTAAATCAAAAACGAAAGTACCGAATATCGAAGTTCATATTTTGCCACCAGAGGGCGAGCGGAATCTAAAAATTCCCAATAGTAAACTAGCATATATGTTCACATGAGCTCTTAGTTATAGTCAGCTATAAGCAAAAGTTTACTATCATATAGTCGAACTATACGCTATACAGAAATATGACTATACAGGTGGGCTACACGAGGAGGAATAAAAACTAAACGTATAGACTATATTTGTAGAATTGCTATAGTTAAATTGTGAGCATACATGTGAGTGGACATGTTTCCAGCATCTTTGAACATGAAATTCAGCGCAGTAAAAAACTCCCAATTTGGTTTATAATTATCATCTGCACCCGAACCAGACTTTTTTTCTTTATCTTCATTCGTTCACCTAAAGAAATAGCCATATTACTATTGACTATAGTTTATTACTTTTGAATTTTTATGAACTTGAAAAGAGCCACACTCTTTGTTTTTAATACTTGTTGCTGCTGCTTCTTTCTTCACCTTATTTTGATATGGTAAAATTCTACAATATTTTATTTTTTTCTAAGCAATTAATCAGAGATGGAATGAAGAGATGCTGAAGAGCTGGGTTGTTAGGTAGCGCCGAAGTATCGGTGGCCACGGCAAAGGGTTGTCCCCAAGGGGAAGTATTTTATCATCCATGTTGTGGTCCATCGTCATGGAGAGGCTGAACAGCAACGGCTACGATGCGCTCGGATGCCTTAAATATAATCAGCAACTGGTGCAAAGGGGAAGAACTAAACGTTCACCCAAGTAAGACCATCATCATTCCATTTACGAGGCGGAGGAAACTAAACCTACAAACTCCTAAACTAAATGGAAAAAATCGACTTTTCCAATGAGACAAAATATCTCGGAGTTCTCTTAGATAGTAAGTTGTCTTGGAATCCACATGTCGACAAAACCATTTCCAAAGCTACGGCTGCCATATGGACATGCCGCAAACTCTTCGGAAAAACATGGGGACTCCAACCAAAGATTACCTACTGGTTATACACCACGGTGGTAAGACCCATCGTCCCTCCTTGGTGTGGTGGACGAAAACGAAAGAAACTACCACGCAAAACAAGCTGCAGAAACTGCAGCGGTTAGCGTGCTCGGGAATCACAGGGGCTATGGGTACCACACCCTCGGCGGCCCTGGAGGTAATGCTGGACCTTTCTCCACTACATCTGCAGGTACAGAAGGTGGGCCTGCTAGCTGCCTTAAGAATTTCCCAAAACAAAAACCTTAAAAGTGGAAACCTGCAAGGCCACTTGAAGATTCTGGAATCTCTGGAACCAGACTTCATAACAAAACCATCGAATATAATTAGTAAAAACTTTGAAACTCCATTTCAAGTGGTTGTCCAAGACCGCCAAATGGTAAAACACACGTTAAATCACTTGGATCCCAAGGCATCCTTGTGGTTCACGGACGGATCCGAATCCAATAGAGGTACAGGTATAGGCATATATATGGACCCAGACATAGGGTTTCCATGGCCTTGGGAACTACCCCAACCATTACGCAGGCAGAAACTCTGGCTGTGGAATTATGTGCCCAGGAGTGCTTACGACGGAGAATCAAAGGAGCACAAATATACATATTACCGACAGTCAGGCAACGATTCGGACATTAAAGGCCCACACCCTTGAGTCCAAATTGGCCTGGGAATGTCGACAATCCCTGAAGCAACTGGCAAAAGGAAACAAGCTTGTCCTAATGTGGGTGCCAGGGCACTAGGGAATAGAAGGCAACGAAATTGCTGACGAGTTAGCGAGATCGGCCTCAAACCTTACACCGAGTGGTCCAGAACCGTTCTGTGGGCTGAACAAGACACATCTACGGGAGGAGGGAGGAGATCATACGGTGGGAAAGGGATAGTATAATGTCCCACTGGAGACATACTCCGGGTTCAAGATAGGCGAAGAAATTCATTCAATACTCGCCCAAAAAAGCCACAAAGCTTCTCGACCTAAGCAGGAACGAACTAAGGCTCATTACAGGCCTTTTAACTGGACACTGCCCATTGCGGTATCATCTCAACAAAACGGGCAAGTCAGAAATTAAAACTTGCAGATTCTGTGGCCTAGAAGATGAAACTTCGGAGCACATCATTTGATCACACTTCGGCTGGACAACTCCAATTCCAGACGAAGTAAAGGCTATGCCTCCTAAGGATCTAATTAGCTTTATTAAGCATTTAGATATCCCAGGACTCCACTAGAGTAAGAGTTGAACAAAAGATCAAAATGGTCGCAGTTCGGTAAGGCTCATTTGCAGCCAATCGCCCTCATATACAGGGTGTCTCAGACCACCCGTCCACCCCTTTTATTTTGAGAACGCCTTGTCGTACATGGTTGAAATATAAACAATTATTACCGAAGCAAAAATTTATGGAAAACACGAAAATGCAAAAATGTACTAGGTGTTCCATTTAAAATAAGAAAGTTGCCATCCACTTCCGGTATAACCGGAAATCAAAAATTTATGGAGAACACAAAAATGCAAAAATGTACTAGGTGTTCAATTTAAAATAAGAAAGTTGCCATCCACTTCCGGTATAACCGGAAATCAAAAATACCTTTGTTAGAAAGTTCGCGATTTGAGTCCTCCGTAGACAAATTTTCAGAATCAAAAACATAACCGTTCAAAAGTTAGCATGAGGGAGGGATTTACTTTATGTCCGCACTGTAGAACCGTTTCTTAAAACTTTGTCGGTTCGGGCGAACCGGTTGTTAAAATAAAAAAAACTAGTTTTTTAAGCGTGGTAGATCCGTTCTCCGCAAAAGTCTTCAAGAATTGTTATCTGCCATTTTGTCTAAATCCATCTATTTCTGATGCGTTTTATCATGGGTTTTATGTATTTTTGACTCGCTGATTTCAGGCTCATTCGAGTGGAAGGAGTAAAGCTTTTGTGTCTTCTTTTTCTTTACTTTCAGATATTTAAAAACAAACATATTCATCGTGGACACAAGTAATTTTCTAAGATGGCAATACCGAGTTGAGTTTCTCGAGCGTTGGAAAAATGCTTGACCTTGACAATATTTAAAAAATTTCTACCAAACCAGCCCCTCCCTCTAAAAAGAACGAAAATTAATTGTTTATTGTTATTATTAAATGCAAAGAGTTCTAACTAATGCAGTAAATGAAATATTAAAAAGGTGTCCAATTATGCTGGCCATGGACAATTTTTCAATTGTTATTATTGTTCGTGATATCTTCGAGTACCTAAGTTTATGGAAATTCCAGCTACCAATAGAGGGCGCTCTATTTGTAAACGAACATGAAACATGGTGGAAGTGAGGTAGTGGGTAGTGCGTTAGTCAAAAAGCTACATTTTATATTTCGATGGTCTAGCAATTGTGGATTCTGATAAGGCGGGTTTTAGAATCCCGCTGATTCAAATGGTCCCCAGTTCCCACGGATGCTTGTTGAAACTTTAATATTTCACGTGTGACTGGTGAATCGGAGCTTCATAAAACACAATACTGCGAACTCTGCGACGTTCCTTTGAACAAAAACAACCATTTGTGCAGTGGTGTAGTAGCGCGGGGGTTCGGCGCCCCCTCACTTTTTTCAATAGAGGGAGCACGTTCCCTTACTTTTTTAGTACTTTCTTATAATTATTTATGTAGAAATAATTTTTATTTATCTGACAAATACAAAATATTTAGTAATTTAAAAAAAATCTTATTTTGGTCTCAGGAATATGTAACATCCAACCTTTTATAGACACTCTGTATTATGATAATAGGCAACTCATTACGCACAACATAATTTCTGATCGCCACCCGCCATACATGCAGATAAACGGTAAGCGAGCAGCAAGTCAGTTTGAGTCATTATTATAAAAGAGATGAAAAAAATTGAAGCTTGAAGCCCACAAATTCATAGCTACAATGAACAATGATATCTCTTGTTCTAATTAACTCAGCAAAACTTTATTGGTCTCGTAGGACTGCATTTTTATTGTAGAATACGATGGTGTAGGTCGCTGTGCTTGTCCGGCCTAATTGGTCCAGTAATTAGCAAAAAATACGTTTTTAATGACTTTTTCAATGTTTAACCGCTAATTCCTTTTGACAGGAGGAATGCATAAAAAAGTTATTGAAACCAGTAAATAGCAAATTTATTTGTGATTACGGCGATATGTGACATGTAGCTTGTCCGTTAAAAACAAAGCCGCTTTGCCCAACTATAAGTTTCGGAGCGTTTAAACCCTCGCAATAATATGAACAATGATATCTCTTGTTCTAATTAACTCAGCAAAACTTTATTGGTCTCGTAGGACTGCATTTTTATTGTAGAATACGATGGTGTAGGTCGCTGTGCTTTTCCGGCCTAATTGGTCCAGTAATTAGCAGAAAATACGATTTTAATGACTTTTTCAATGTTTAACCGCTAATTCCTTTTGACAGGTGAAATGCAAAAAAAAGTTATTGAAACTAGTAAATAGCAAATTTATTTGTGATTACGACGATATGTGACATGTAGCATGTCCGTTAAAAACAAAGCCGCTATGCCCAACTATAAGTTTCGGAGCGTTTAAACCCACGCAAAAATATGAACGATGATATCTCTTGTTCTAATTAACTCAAGAAAACTTTATTGGTCTCGTAGGACTGCATTTTTATTGTAGAATACGATGGTGTAGGTCGCTGTGCTTTTCCCGCCTAATTGGTCTAGTAACTAGCAAAAAATTACGTTTTTAATGACTTTTTCAATGTTTTACCGCTAATTCCTTTTGACAGGGGAAATGCATAAAAAAGTTATTGAAACCAGTATATAGCAAATTTATTTGTGATTACGACGATATGTGACATGTAGCTTGTCCGTTAAAAACAAAGCCGCTATGCCCAACTATAAGTTTCGGAGCGTTTAAACCCTCGCAATAATATGAACAATGATATCTCTTGTTCTAATTAACTCAGCACAACTTTATTGGTCTCGTAGAACTGCATTTTTATTGTAGAATACGATGGTGTAGGTCGCTGTGCTTTTCCCGCCTAATTGGTCTAGTAATTAGCAAAAAATACGTTTTTAATGACTTTTTTAATGTTTAACCGCTAATTCCTTTTGACAGGGGAAATTCATAAAAAAGTTATTGAAACCAGTATATAGCAAATTTATTTGTGATTACGACGATATGTGACATGTAGCTTGTCCGTTAAAAACAAAGCCGTTATGCCCAACTATAAGTTTCGGAGCGTTTAAACCCACGCAATAATATGAACAATGATATCTCTTGTTCTAATTAACTCAGCAAAACTTTATTGGTCTCGTAGAACTGCATTTTTATTGTAGAATACGATGGTGTAGGTCGCTGTGCTTTTCCCGCCTAATTGGTCTAGTAATTAGCAAAAAAATACGTTTTTAATGACTTTTTTAATGTTTAACCGCTAATTCCTTTTGACAGGGGAAATTCATAAAAAAGTTATTAAAACCAGTATATAGCAAATTTATTTATGATTACGACGATATGTGACATGTAGCCTGTCCGTTAAAATCAAAGCCGCTATGCCCAACTATAAGTTTCGGAGCGTTTAAACCCACTCAGAAATATGAACAATATCTCTTGTTCTAATTAACTCAGCAAAACTTTATTGGTCTCGTAGGACTGCATTTTTATTGTAGAATACGATGGTGTAGGTCGCTGTGCTTGTTCGGCCTAATTGGTCCAGTAATTAGCAAAAAATACGTTTTTAATGACTTTTTCAATGTTTAGCCGCTAATTCCTTTTGACAGGAGGAATGCATAAAAAAGTTATTGAAACCAGTAAATAGCAAATTTATTTGTGATTACGACGATATGTGACATGTAGCTTGTCCGTTAAAAACAAAGCCGCTATGCCCAACTATAACTTTCGGGGCGTTTAAACCCACGCAAAAATATGAACAATGATATCTCTTGTTCTAATTAACTCAGCAAAACTTTATTGGTCTCGTAGGACTGCATTTTTATTGTAAAATACGATGGTGTAGGTCGCTGTGCTTGTCCAGCCTAATTGGTCCAGTAATTAGCAAAAAATACGATTTTAATGACTTTTTTAATGTTTAACCGCTAATTCCTTTTGACAGGAGGAATGCATAAAAAAGTTATTAAAACCAGTAAATAGCAAATTGATTTGTGATTACTATGATATGTGATATGTAGCTTGTCCGTTAAAAACAAATTCGCTCTGCCCTCTGCCCAACAATAAGTTTCGGAGCGTTTAAACCTACGCATAAATATGAACAATGATATCTCTTGTTCGAATTAACTCAGCAAAACTTTATTGGACTCGTAGGACTACATTTTTATTGTAGAATACGATGGTGTAGGTCGCTGTGCTTGTTCGGCCTAATTGATCCAGTAATTAGCAAAAAATACGTTTTTAATGACTTTTTCAATGTTTAGCCGCTAATTCCTTTTGACAGGAGGAATGCATAAAAAAGTTATTGAAACCAGTAAATAGCAAATTTATTTGTGATTATGACGATATGTGACATGTAGATTGTCCGTTAAAAACAAAGCCGCTATGCCCAACTATAAGTTTCGGAACGTTTAAACCCACGTAAAAATATGAACAATGATATCTCTTGTTCTAATTAACTCAAGAAAACTTTATTGGTCTCGTAGGACTGCATTTTTATTGTAGAATAAGATGGTGTAGGTCGCTGTGCTTGTCCGGCCTAATTGGTCTAGTAATTAGCAAAAAAATACGTTTTTAATGACTTTTTTAATGTTTAACCGCTAATTCCTTTTGACAGGGGAAATTCATAAAAAAGTTATTGAAACCAGTATATAGCAAATTTATTTGTGATTACGACGATATATGACATGTAGCTTGTCCGTTAAAATCAAAGCCGCTATGCCCAACTATAAGTTTCGGAGCGCTTAAACCCACCCAAAAATATAAACAATATCTCTTGTTCTAATTAACTCAGCAAAACTTTATTGGTCTCGTAGGACTGCATTTTTATTGTAGAACATGATGGTGTAGGTCGATGTGCTTGTCCGGCCTAATTGGTCTAGTCATTAGCAAAAAATACGATTTTAATGACTTTTTCAATGTTTAACCGCTAATTCCTTTTGACAGGGGAAATGCATAAAAAAGTAATTGAAACCAGTATATAGCAAATTTATTTGTGATTACGGCGATATGTGTCATGTAGCTTGTCCGTTATGCCCAACTATAAGTTTCAGAGCGTTTACATCCACCCAAAAATATGAACAATGATAAAGACGGGAGACCAAAAGAAAAGACATTATTTTTAATATTGCTATTTTATTTTGAATCTACATATAAATTTTTATTTATGTAATTTAACAGGTGTTTAATGGTTTTTGTATACTTTTATGTTTTGTTGTTATTGAATTTTGAAATAAACAGCATGCAAGAAATTCTTATTTTTTTATAAAAATATTTTTTTAAAGATGTAATAATTTATAGGTTGATTTTTCACCCTTTAATATTCTACCTGAAGTAAAATGCCCAATAACAGAGGTAAATCACTAAATAATTCACGTATCAACACCCCTCGAGGAACTTCAAAAGTTATTTATTCTCAAAATGAAGTGATTATATATTTTATATTAAAAAATGGCAGAAGGAAGTCAAATCGTAATACATATGAGATTTTAACAGTTTTCGAAGGTAATAAAAGTATTTTATTTCTAAGTTTCCCAGTAAACTAGCTTGTAACTTATACAGGGTGTGTTTCATTGAAAACTTTAAATGTCGGTTATTTGATAACTAAGTAAAATTAACCCTTGCCGCTTTTAATTAGCAAATTTTATTAAATACTGAACAAAAAAATGAAGAAAGATGTCCAATTTGGTTTTCATGAACAATTTAATTTAATCGCAAAATGGCAATAAATAAATATCTTTGTGAAAATGTATTTCTGCTTGGAAAATTCTGGAAAACATTTCGAACATTTACTTTAATTGTTTATTTAAAAAAAAATTATTTTACAATTAAAAAGGAAATTTATTGCAGAAGAAAGATTTTTTAAAAAATTTTGGGTATTACAATAGGTTTTTATTAAAAAAATATTATTTATTATTTATTATTATTTCAAATGATATACAGGGTGTTCCGGAATAACTGACAATTTTTTAGGGGTGATAGAGGAAGTGAAACTAAGCATTTTTGACTTATAAAGTATTGCCCGGAAATGCTTATTCCTTAAAAAGTTATACCACTTCAAAAATTAAAAAAAAATAGTTTTTTTGTAAATAAAATAAATATTACAAGTGATATTAATTTGAAATTTCGGCGATAGTTTTTTCACATAAGGACACATTTACGACCAATAAAAGTTTTAAAAATATTTTCAGGGGCGTTGATCAAAGATTATTTTAGTACTTTTAAAATTACCAAAAACGTAAAGAAACAAATGATATGATCAAAAAAAGTTGATGACCCCCCCAAATGTAACGCCCCTGAAAATATTTTTAAAACTTTTATTGGTCGTAAATGTGAATCCTTATTTGAAAAAACTATCGCCAAAATTTCAACTTAATATCTCTTGTAATATTTATTTTATTTACAAAAAACTATTTTTTTTTTAAATTATTGAAGTGGGATAACTTTTTGAGGAAGCATTTCCAGGCAATACTTTATAAGTCAAAAATGCTTAGTTTCACTTCCTCTATCACCCCTAAAAATTGTCACAGTTATTCCGGAACACCCTGTATATTACTCAACCCTCTTTTAAGAAATTTGGGGAGTTAACGCCCCTAGCTTAAGCGAGAGCTTAAATCGGTCTTATAATGTGTCCCCCTCAAAACAAAAATCGACATGTTTGGTTATTTTTTTGAAAAAAAATTAATTATAAAATAATCGACATTTGAAGTTTTCAATGAAACACCCTGTATATTTTCTTACGTGTTATTTTACGTAAATAATACATCTTTGGGTTTACTGGGTTTTTATAATAAAATTATAAATATTTTATTGCAGATGCTGATAAAAGTACTTATATTAAAGTCGGTGCTTGGGAATGCCTTTTAATTGATGGAGTTTTTCCTTGCTATAGAAATTCTAATGGCGTCTTTATTTTTTATGATGTTCAAAATGATGGTAAGAAAGTTTTTTTCGTGTATCAAAATAAGTACTTAATTTTTCTACTTTTAGGTACAAAAGCGTGTATTGTTTTACCACCATCGGCCAAAACCACTTTTTCTGAATTATTAGAAAGTATTGTTTATGGAGGTTGTCAAAGTATTAGTGCTGTCGATATTTCCCCACGAAATAATGATGATGCTGAAGGAGTAAGTGGATTAATTGCAAATGGACTAATTACAGGTACAATAAAATTTAAATAAATTTTGATTAAAATTACAGTTCATAGCAAGTTGCACAGAAGTTCTTATTTATTATATAAGAAAACCGTAAAAAAATTATAAAAAAACGAGTAAAAAAAAGGACCAGGCTGAAATTACATTCGAATGCATTCGGATTCGTTTTTAGCTTCATTTTTACATTCGTTTTTTTTTTCAGAAAATGTATACCCGCAATTTTTTTATATGATTTTAAAGAAGTAAAAGTCGCGACTTCATAAATTATCGATTTTTTCAAATTTTTTCTATGTTAGACCCTACTTAGGTCAAAATTTTTTACTAAATTTTATTGCTTACTATTATATTAACAAACTGGAAAAAAAATTGGGGGTATAATATATTTTTTTGATTACGAGAAATTAAAAAAATAAAGTTGCGACTTTATTATTTATCGATTTTTTCAATTTTTTTCTATGTTGGACCCTACTTGGATCATTTTTTTTTTAGTTTTTATTGCTTACTATTATATTAACAAACTGTAAAAAAATTGGGGGTATAATATATTTTTTGATTACGAGAAGTTAAAGAAATAAAAGTCGAGACTTCATAAATTATCGATTTTTTCAAATTTTTTCCATGTTAGACCCTACTTAGATCAAAAATTTTTACTAAATTGTATTGCTTACCTTTATATTAACAAAATGTAAAAAAAGTGCGGGTATACAATTTTTTATTACGAGAAATTAAAAAATTAAAGTTGCGACTTTATTACTTATCGATTTTTTGAATTTTTGAATTTTTTTCTGTTTGAATCAAATTTTGGATCAATTTTTTTCTAGTTTTTATTGCTTAATATTATATTAATTAACTGTAAAAAACTTGCGGGTATACATATTTTTGATTACGAGAAATTAATTAATTAACAGTCACGACTTCAAAAATTATCGTTTTTTTTTTCAATTTTTTTCTATGTTGGACCCTACTTGGATCAAATTTTTTTTCTAGTTTTTATTGCTTAATATTATATTAATTTACTGTAAAAAACTTGCGTGTATACATATTTTTGATTACGAGAAATTAATTAATTAACAGTCGCGGCTTCAAAAATTATCGTTTTTTTAAATTTTTTTCTATTTTGGACCCTACTTGGATCAAATTTTTTTTTTCTAGTTTTTATTGCTTAATATATTAATTAACTGTAAAAAACTTGCGGGTATACACATATTTTTGATTACGAGAAATTAATTAATTAACAGTCACGACTTTTTTTCTATATTGGACCCTACTTGGATTAAATTTTTTTTCTAGTTTTTATTGCTTAATATTATATTAATTAACTGTAAAAAACTTGCGGGTATACATATTTTTGATTACGAGAAATTAATTAATTAACAGTCGCGGCTTCAAAAATTATCGTTTTTTCAATTTTTTTCTATGTTGGACCCTACTTGGATCAATTTTTTTTCTAGTTTTTATTGCTAAATATTATATTAATTAACTGTAAAAAACTTGCGGGAATACATATTTTTGATTACGAGAAATTAATTAATTAACAGTCACGACTTTTTTTCTATGTTGGACCCTACTTGAATTAAATTTTTTTTCTAGTTTTTATTGCTTAATATTATATTAATTAACTGTAAAAACCTTTCGGGTATACATATTTTTGATTACGAGAAATTAATTAACTAACAGTCACGACTTCATAAATTATCGGTTTTTCCAATTTTTGCAATGTTGGACTTTAAATATTAATTAACTGTAAAAATCTTGCGGGTATACATATTTTTGATTACGAGAAATTAATTAATTAACAGTCACGACTTCAAAAATTATCGTTTTTTTTTTCAATTTTTTTCTATGTTGGACCCTACTTGGATCAAATTTTTTTTTCCAGTTTTTATTGCTTAATATTATATTAATTAACTGTAAAAACCTTTCGGGTATACATATTTTTGATTACGAGAAATTAATTTATTAACAGTCGCGGCTTCAAAAATTATCGTTTTTTTCAATTTTTTTCTATGTTGGACCCTACTTGGATCAATTTTTTTTCTAGTTTTTACTGCTAAATATTATATTAATTAACTGTAAAAAACTTGCGGGAATACATATTTTTGATTACGAGAAATTAATTAATTAACAGTCACGACTTTTTTTCTATGTTGGACCCTACTTGAATTAAATTTTTTTTCTAGTTTTTATTGCTTAATATTATATTAATTAACTGTAAAAAACTTGCGGGTATACATATTTTTGATTACGAGAAATTAATTAACTAACAGTCACGACTTCATAAATTATCGGTTTTTCCAATTTTTGCAATGTTGGACTTTAAATATTAATTAACTGTAAAAAACTTGCGGGTATACATATTTTTGATTACGAGAAATTAATTAATTAACAGTCACGACTTCAAAAATTATCGTTTTTTTTTTCAATTTTTTTCTATGTTGGACCCTACTTGGATCAAATTTTTTTTCCAGTTTTTATTGCTTAATATTATATTAATTAACTGTAAAAAACTTGCGGGTATACATATTTTTGATTACGAGAAATTAATTAACTAATAGTCACGACTTCATAAATTATCGGTTTTTCCAATTTTTGCAATGTTGGACTTTAAATATTAATTAACTGTAAAAAACTTGCGGGTATACATATTTTTGATTACGAGAAATTAATTAATTAACAGTCACTACTTCAAAAATTATCGGTTTTTTTTCAATTTTTTTCTATGTTGGACCCTACTTGGATCAAATTTTTTTTCTAGTTTTTATTGCTTAATATTATATTAATTTACTGTAAAAAACTTGCGGCTATATATATTTTTGATTACGAGAAATTAATTAATTAAGAGTCGCGGCTTCAAAAATTATCGTTTTTTTCAATTTTTTTCTATGTTGGACCCTACTTGGATCAATTTTTTTTCTAGTTTTTATTGCTAAATATTATATTAATTAACTGTAAAATACTTGCGGGAATACATATTTTTGATTACGAGAAATTAATTAATTAACACTCACGACTTTTTTTCTATGTTGGACCCTACTTGGATCAAATTTTTTTTTCTAGTTTTTATTGCTTAATATCATATTAATTAACTGTAAACAACTTGCGGGTATACATATTTTTGATTACGAGAAATTAATTAATTAAGAGTCGCGGCTTCAAAAATTATCGTTTTTTTCAATTTTTTCCTATGTTGGACCCTACTTGGATCAATTTTTTTTCTAGTTTTTATTGCTAAATATTATATTAATTAGCTGTAAAAAACTTGCGGGAATACATATTTTTGATTACGAGAAATTAATTAATTAACAGTCACGACTTTTTTTCTATGTTGGACCCTACTTGGATCAAATTTTTTTTTCTAGTTTTTATTGCTTAATATCATATTAATTAACTGTAAAAAACTTGCGGATATACATATTTTTGATTACGAGAAATTAATTAATTAAGAGTCGCGGCTTCAAAAATTATCGTTTTTTTCAATTTTTTTCTATGTTGGACCCTACTTGGATCAATTTTTTTTCTAGTTTTTATTGCTAAATATTATATTAATTAACTGTAAAAAACTTGCGGGAATACATATTTTTGATTACGAGAAATTAATTAATTAACAGTCACGACTTTTTTTCTATGTTGGACCCTACTTGGATCAAATTTTTTTTTCTAGTTTTTATTGCTTAATATCATATTAATTAACTGTAAACAACTTGCGGGTATACATATTTTTGATTACGAGAAATTAATTAATTAAGAGTCGCGGCTTCAAAAATTATCGTTTTTTTCAATTTTTTTCTATGTTGGACCCTACTTGGATCAATTTTTTTTCTAGTTTTTATTGCTAAATATTATATTAATTAGCTGTAAAAAACTTGCGGGAATACATATTTTTGATTACGAGAAATTAATTAATTAACAGTCACGACTTTTTTTCTACGTTGGACCCTACTTGGATTAAATTTTTTTTCTAGTTTTTATTGCTTAATATTATATTAATTAACTGTAAAAAACTTGCGGGTATACACATATTTTTGATTACGAGAAATTACTTAATTATCAGTCACGACTTCAAAAATTATCGTTTTTTTCAAATTTTTTCTAAAATAAATATTCATTCTGGTCATGATTACGACATTGCAGATACCACTAAACCAAAAGTAGTTAATCAAAATTTGCAAAAAATAAAAGTTCCTTTTTCTTTGCTCTTCTGCAAACTTACCAAGTGCTTCAACATAATTAATACTGTCTAAATGCAGCGGTTCCCAACCGATGGTCCATGGACGACTGGTGTCCGTAAAAAAATCTGGACATTATTTAAAATAATATAATAAGATTCTGATTGACCATTTTCGTTTTTACGTTCCAATTAATTCATTCTTTTCAAACTTTTTGTTTCTTCACCTTTTCCAATTTTATTACAGAAAGCATCAATTGTATTTCAGCATTATTTCAGATAAATCCATTTAATTTTAGAAAGTGTAAATAATTCTATTTCGTATTTCAGAATTATCAATTGTATTTCAGAAAGAATCAATTGCATTCCAAATAAATCAGTTTAATTTCAGAAAAGGCATCAATTGTATTTCAGAATGATCAATTGTATTTCAGAAAAGTCAATTTAAATTTTAAGAATTTTATCAGATGTGCTAAAACCTACTTTGATAACTACATTTTTTAGAGTTTCCGAAAATAAAAAATTTTTTATGAAAAATCTAATTTTTACCTACTCTAAAATTCTTAAATTTTTATTTTTATTTGATGAAAAGTTCAAGATGTGGGTTATTCAGCCTATTTTATTGCAAATTTTAAGTAGTCTTAATAATTCTTGATTTATAAGAAGTTTTTTGTTACAGGTGCCTCTTATGTATCAAAGTTTTTAATATTCGGGGCCCAAAAAACCGGCGAATTAATAAAAAATAGCACGCCAGTAATAATAAACAATATGTCTCCAGAAGAAGAAGTACAGGCACCTTCTTCTAATTTAACCAACGCTGTGAAAATAGCTAAAACTACAACCAATGTAGCTGCGAATGTATCTGGAGTTATTGGTTTGCAATCCACTGTTATTGTTTTTTGCAAATAAATAGTTATTTCTGGTTTTTAGCTTCAAACGTTGCTACAGCAGCTTCAAAGTTGGGCCAATTTTTGGCACCTCATGTAAAATATCAAGGGACTCGTTTGCTACAATCTGGTTTTGATATGAGTGATTCAGATGCCTCGAATGCTGTTGATGGATTTCTTACCGTAGCAAGCGGTGCTTTTCAAGGAGTTGCAACCATTTACAACGGTTTAGAATCCTCGGCTTCCATTTTAGGAGAAAATATTAAGACTAGCAGTGTTAAAATTGTTGAACATAAGTATTAAGCAGTTATAAAAAAAATTATGGAAATTTTATTTGATTATTTTTAGGTACGGTGGTGAGTACGGTCAACTAACAAACGATGCTTTAAGCACAGCAGGAAATATTTATCAAATAAAGAGAAATACGAAAGTACTTACATCATACAAGGGACTTGCAAAAAATGCTGGAAAAGCAATTGGGCAAGAAGTAAAAAAAAATTAAATCTAAAAGTTCTGAAATCTGAGTAAACTTAAGCATTTTTTTTAATTTGATAAAGGTATACCTAATTTTAATTTGTTTATATGTTAACACTGTTATTAAAATTATTCTTATGTTTTAACGATTTTAAATAAATTTTTTATAAAAGTCGGGGTTTAATTTATTTATTTAACTTAAATTTATCGTTTAAACCTAACTAAGAAATAATTGAATAAATGAAGTATGTATCATTTAATTTAACAAAGAAAAATTTAAAAATTTTTGGTTTTCAAATGGCAACATGATTAAAAATAGTATATTAAAAAACGAGTTTCATAAGTCGCATATTGTAGCACGCGTTCAATTTTAAAATACGAGCCGCGTAGCGGCGAGTATTTTAATGAACAAGTGCTACTATCGACTTATGAAACGAGTTTTTTATACTAGTTTTTCTATTTTGCGCCTTTTATCTATTTAAAATAAAATATTATAGTTTTCAATTTTAGTAAATTTTCTGGTAGTTGGCAACTCTAATGTCAGGTTTGTCAAATCATCAAATAACCTGTGAATCGCTTGGCAACTGCCACTTTAAAATCAACAAACGTCAGTGCTACCAACTTCGAAAAATAAATTTTACTACTCAGTCTACTTACTAGCCATAGTAAAGAACCAAAATAAAAAAAATAATTCCAAGTGTAATTTCAGGTAATAAAACGAATAATTTTTTGAATTGTTTATTCTCTTTTAAATTTTTTTATAAACACTCCCAAAAATGTGGAAACAATGACGTATCGAATCAATGCCTGCCGTGATTTACTTTTTTTTATGAATTCATTTTAATGAATAAATAAAAAGATTAATTGACGAGTCACCCAGTATACAGAGTGATGATTATTTCGATGCTCGCCTTTGGTATCTTTTAAAGTGAAAGAGATACGAGGCGGTTAAATTGAAGAAAAGTCGCGCATTTTTATGGCCATCAAAAATCTGAAAGAAAATTTCATGTATTTAAATTAATTGCAAAGTTATGACCAAAAAACTAAAAAATTGATTTTACAAAATACTTTATATTTTCCAAACCATTACTGGTACATCAATGACATTTGGTACCTTTAAATTGTTGACTATTCAGAGTTAAATGACTTCAAAAAAATTGATTTTGGCCTCCTAGATTCGAATTCAAATTTTTTTGTTTCTTATGGCCGCTATATTGGATTAGATAATAAAAACTATTTTCAGATTGCTTATTTAACATTAATATGTTCCTTTACAAAATGTATTTGAATTTGTATAAAAAACAAATGAAATTAATGTTTTATGGACAGTTTCCATGGTTACCCTAAAAATATATCGCCTCAAATGAAACTAGGTATAAATTTGATCAAAATTCTAATAATAATAATAAAAAAATACTTTAATCACTTTATTTGTTTAATAATATAAAGACACACCTGTTATTAATTACATAAAATGCTCAAATTGCAGGTCGTTTATTTATTATTACTATTTACTATTTTGAGGAGATAACCATGGAAACTGTCTATGAAACATTGATTTCATTTGTTTTTTATACAAATTTTCAAATTTAACACATTCTCCAAAGAAACATATTAATGTTAATTAGCAATCTGAAAATGTATTATTTTTTATTATATCTAATGGTGTAAAAATCCAATATGGCGGCCTTAATAAATAAAAAATTTGTATATCGCGACTTCGAATTTAGGAGGCCGAAAATTTTTTTTGACGTCATTTAACTCAGAATAGTCAACAATTTAAGAAGTCGGCGAAATGTTTGAAATCGTACATTTCGCTAGTAAATTAGTAAAAATTGATTTTTGGGCATTTGTAATCAAAAATTTAACAAAAACAATGCCTAGTGGCTTTCAAATTGAATTTAGTTTTCATACAGAATTTTTGTTTTTCATGTAGAGTCTATGATAGGGGCGTACTTTTGAACAATGATAAAAACGCATTTAGAAAAATCGTTTGTTGTCATGTAAAGCAGGTTGACTTTTTATTTGTTTAGTAATAAATACATTTTAAAACCTATTTTATAAAGGCTGTAGCCGGGTAAGCATGGGCAATGTGCCTATGCATCGATTTTGCTATTTTTTTTTTCAGAGTTGCCTTGTTAACTAACATTAAGTTTCCTCAAGTTTTGGCTTCGAAATGTATATGGTTTCTTTAAAAAGAAAATAATATTGATTTTTTTTAAAAAAAATTAAATACCTACTTTTATAAGTGGTATTTTTTTACGATTTTTGGTTCACAGGAAAATAAAAAAAAAATTAAAAATAAAAATAAAAATTCAAAAATAAAAAAAATATTTTATACTAGGGGAACAATCACTATTTTTTTGTAAAATATTCTTCATATGTATGTACTTCTATAATATGTATTAATCTCAAAATTGTCCGTTGAGTTTTATAATATATTTCATTCCAGGAAAATTTCCAACCACTATTACCGAGAAATTTTTTTTTTCAAAAAATCAATATTATTTTTTTTAAAGAAGACCATGTACATTTCGAAGCCAAAATTTGAGGAAACTTAATGTTAGTTAATAAGGTATCTCTGAAAAAAAAGCAAAATCGGTGCATAGGCACATTGCCCATGCTTACCCGGCTACAGCCTTTCACAATTTATTTTTTAAAATTGAAAATTATGACAGATAATTAATTATACAGGGTGACCCAGTCATCTGCCCACGAAGCTATAGTCTTTGCTATAAAACATATCGACTTGCGGTTTTCACCAACATATACAGCATGCCCCACAATTTAAAAATATTTTCGATATATACAGGGTGTCCCATCATGGCCTACTGAACCAAAGTTATATTTTTTTAAACGGAACACCCAGTATATTATGACATTTTTGGATTCCTTATCAAAAAATAATTATATTTTGTATAAACTTTTATGGGTATATCATCACTCGTTTTGCTGATATTTGCCATTTAAGCCAAAAAAAGATGAACTTTTGTAAAATCACTGCTCTAAAACAGACTGGCTTGAAATTTTGTCAAAAATTTTTCAACTTCGTCTAGTCTACAACTATCATGTCAAATTTAAGTTTGTGATATTTTTTATCAGGGTGCCTTATGAAACGGAAATTGAACAATTAAACGAAATTTTCAAACGGAACACTCCGTATATTTTAACATCAATCGATGGCATTTTTAGAAGCTTTCTATTGATATAATGTTTGTATGGTCGCTTATCAATGGTTTAAGAGATATTAATATCCAAACTGAGAAACAGTGAAAAATAGACAAAATAGACAAAATAGTGCTCTTGATGAATTTTGTTGAGGATTTTTTTTATATTTGCCTATTATTTATTTCTGTATTTCTCTATTTTGCTTTTTTAATGTTGTTTTATTTCAATAGTAATTATCAATTTTGGTTTTCTAAGTCTCAATATGCTTTGAAAATTTAGCAACTGATGTTACCAAGGAAACCCTTATTTAGTTGAATTTTGTTTCAACGTCTTTTTCTGTACTTTTGGTAGTAACTAAACCGATATAGTGAACTCTTCTAAAGAAGAAATGGCAAATATGCTGTAAGCGCTTGGTGAAGCTGAAAGAAATCCGGTTCTAGCTATCAGAAGAGAGCGTACAAACGAAATTCAACAAAATCGGGGTTTCCTTGGTAACATCCCAGTAAACCAAAAGATGTATTATTTATGTAAAATATATATAACATGTAAGAAAATATATGTAAAATCTAGAGAGAAATTAGGGATAAATCATGTCAGGATGTCAGCCATATTTGGGGATAGGAAATTATGTCTAAATTATGTAAATTTTTATATATAAAATATATATCAGATATAAGTAAAAAAACAAAAAATATCATTTTTTTGCTTAGACGATACAATGTAGTAATTAGCTGCTACCAGGCCATTTCTAGTAATCACAAGTATAATACATTAATATTATCTTATCTTACACTTAAAGTGGGATTTGCGGGATTCGAACCCACGCCGTTGCAGTCGCAAATTGTCGAATCAAGCCACCTAACCGTTCGACCATCGAGAAAAAATTCTAAACTTTAAAAATATTTAGAATAAAGAAATTAAATATAAAAATTAAGTAGTTAAAATTATTTATAACAAAATAAATAAATTCTAACCCAACTTCCATACATTTTTCTAATAAGTTATTTTATTTTATATTTTATGTATGAATTATTTACATAAAGAATATATGTAAATAATTTATGTATATTTTTCATTAAATGTCTAATGTAAATAACACAGGCGATATTTTGCATTAATAATACATTATTATTTATATATAAAATATACATATACGAACTTATCTATTGTATATGTAAATAATTCTATATAAATAACACATTATAAATTTTACTTATTATTTACATAGAGAAAAAAATTCACCAAGAGTGCTATTTTGTCTATTTTCACTGTTTCTCAGTTTGGATATTAATATCTCCTAAACCATTGATAAGCGACCATACAAACATTATATCAATAGAAGGCTTGTAAAAAATGCCATCGACTGACGTTAAAATATACAGGGTGATCCATTTGAAAATTTCGTGGAATTGTTCAATTTGCGTTTTATAAGGCACCCTGATAAAAAAATATCACAAACTTAAATTGGACATGATAGTTGTAGACTAGACGATGTTGAAAAATTTTTGACAAAATTTCAAGCCAAAATGTTCTTTTGTTTTAGGGCAGTGATTTTTCAAAAATTAATCTTTTTTTGGCTTAAATGGCAAATATCAGCAAAACGAGTGATGAAAAGATCAATTTTTGAAAAATCACTACTCTAAAACAGAAGAACATGTTGGCTTGAAATTTTGTCAAAAATTTTTCAACATCGTCTAGTCTACAACTATCATGTCAAATTTAAGTTTGTGATATTTTTTTATCAGGGTGCCTTATAAAACGCAAATTGAACATTTACACGAAATTTTCAAATGGAACACCCTGTATATTTTAACGTCAGTCGATGGCATTTTTTACAAGCTTTCTATTGATATAATGTTTGTATGGTCGCTTATCAATGGTTTAGGATAGGAGATATAAATATCCAAACTGAGAAACAGTGAAAATAGACAAAATAGCACTCTTGGTGAATTTTTTTAGGATTTTTTTTAATTTGCCTAAAACTTATTTGTCCCTTTCTCTATTTAGCTTTTTTAATAATGTTGTTATACTACAAAGCAGTTTTTGTTGCTTTACAACACAAATAAAATCGAAACTTGCAATTATCAATTTTGGTTTTCTAAATTTCAGTATGTTTTGAAAATTTAACAACTGATGTTACCAAGGAAACCCCTATTTTGTTGAATTTCGTTTCTACTCTTTCTTCTGATAGCTACAAGCGGATTTCTTTCAGCTTCACCAAGCGCTTACAGCATATTTGCCATTTCTTCTTTAGAAGAGTTCACTATATCGGTTTAGTTATTACCAAAAGTACAGAAGAAGGCGTTAAAACAAAATAAGGGTTTCCTTGGTAACATCAATTGCTAAATTTTCAAAGCATACTGAGACTTAGAAAACCAAAATTGATAATTGCAAATTTCGATTTTATTTTTGTTATAAAACAACAAAAACTACTATTGAAATAAAACAATATTATAAAAAAAGCAAAATAGAGAAAGACAGAAATAAATATTCACCAAGAGTGCTATTTTGTGTATTTTCACTGTTTCTCAGTTTGGATATTAATATCTCCTCCTAAACCATTGATAAGCGACCATACAAATATTATATCAATAGAAAGCTTGTAAAAAATGCCATCGATTGATGTTAAAATATACAGGGTGTTCCATTTGAAAATTTCGTTTAATTGTTCAATTTGCGTTTCATAAGGCACCCTGATAAAAAATATCCCAAACTTAAATTTGACATGATAGTTGTAGACTAGACGATGTTGAAAAATTTTTGACAAAATTTCAAGCCAAAATGTTCATCTGTTTTAGAGCAGTGACTTTTCAAAAATTGATCTTTTTTGGTTTAAATGGCAAATATCAGCAAAACGAATGATGATAGACACATAAAAGTTTATACAAAGTATAATTATTTTTTGATAAGGAATCCAAAAATGTCATAATATACTGGGTGTTCCATTTAAAAAAATATAACTTTGCTTCAGTAGGCCATGATGGGGCACCCTGTATATATCGAAAATATTTTTAAATTGTGGGGCATGCATGCAAGGGGCAACTACGACGCCATCTTTCTGGCTTAACTTATGGCGAATATAAGGGGGTATCTCTGTTTTTTTCTATTTATGTTTTTACTCTGTCGCACTCCACTGCAGTAGTCAGTAAAGTACCGCACTAGTCAAATTGAGTTGTAACACGGTTGGCTTATTTTAAATTCCCGTTCAAAGATCGCGTCGGTTTTCGAATCATTTCGATTACTTACAGGGGGTCCCGATTGCTCCAGTAGGCGCAAATTTTACGACCAACTTCTGAGCAGCGTTTAAATGCGCGTCGGGTATCTAGATATTATAGGTTAGAAATCTTTGCATGCATGTAAGTATGTTGGTAGAAACCGCAATTCGATATGTTTTATAGCAAAGAACAAAGAAACTATAGACCGTGGGCAGATGACTGGGTCACCCTGTATATCTGTCGTAGCAACCTTTACATTTTACATGACAATAATAAGCGATTTTTCCAAATTCAGGATAATAAAGAAATCTAATTCCCAGCTTTATTTTGTCTCTTCATATCTCAGTGTAAATTGGTCAAGAGGATTTTTTAACTATTTTGCCATAGGATTTATGGACCTGGTTTTATGCGGGAGTTCTGGGACATCTTGCATACAAAATCGAATTAATATAAAAAAAAAAGAAAAAAGTTAAGCACTATTATTTGGCCGCGATGGAACTGCCTCGCGCCGACTCCGTCGCGCCAAACAGACTTCGCGGAAAGCCGAAACGTCCTAATTTTAGTTTCTCCAACGTTCCAATAAAACATCAAAGTTACAATCTTCTTTTGTTACTGTCGTTTGTTCGTTATTTTACCAATTATTGGGTAAGTTACTATTACACTATTATTTAGGTATTATTAGCACAATATATTAATTAATAATACAGGATGACTCAAATTTATGTTAAAATCTCCCGGATGGCGAGGGACGCAAGAAATTTTATTTTTTTTATAAAAAATTACTATTCTATTATAAGAAGGATTACTTCTCTTTGCTCTTTTATCCACAGATATTCTTCGTTTTCTTGGAATTGCGTATTTTATTTTTATACCACTACGTCGGGTGCTGACATTTTTTTATTTTTTTAGAAAATCACAAAGTATTAGGTGTTACAAATGCCTATTGGAAGTAATGTTATTATTAATTTGAGTTCAACAGGAAAAATTTGAGGTAAGCTCGCCATAAATTATTGAAAAAGTTATTATGATTTTGAGATAAATAAAATACCAGCACATGTACAACTAAATAATAAATATTTGTTTTTGTATTGATATGTGGTAATAAGAACAAAAATGCAATGTCTCCTTTCGACTTGACCTGAAATTAATAACAAAATAATTAATTCTAATTTGTCATTTGGCATTTGTCACGCGTACTATGTGATTATATTGCGATTTTCAAAAAAAGACAAAAATTTCAGCACACCCGACGTAGTGGAATAAAATCCGCATTTACAAGAGAACCTTTTCTGTTTTCTGTAAAGAAATAATATGGTAGTCATCACCCACGACAATTTCGTCTCTTGTATATCTCCCACGTTCACAGGATTTTTTTCTTCTTATTTTTATCCAAGAAATCACCAGCACCCGAGAAATTTTAACATAAATATATGAATCACCCAGTATATGAATATATGCAGTATTTATCCATGTCTATTAGTATCCTCGCCATATTCTAATATCTAATTAATAATGTATAAATATGTAAAAGTATACTGAACTATTCCAGACAATTATTATTGGATTCTAAATTACAACGTGATCATTTAAATAAGATTAATGCGGATCTAAATACCAGAAAACAAAACGGCGAAACTGATTTATTCATTAGCTTTTCCCATGGGCAACCGAAAATTAAGAAATTTAGAAATCGGGACAATAATCGCCCAAAAAACTAAAGAAATCTGATAATAATGGTTTAAATATTTTCTATTATAATTTTGGCGGACTAAAAACAAAGAGTATTATTAACTGAATATGATGTAATTGTCGTACTTGAATCTTGGCTCAATGAAACAATAAACAGTTGTGAACTCAAACTTAAAAACTTTGATATCTTCAGATGTGATAGAAATCTAATTAATTCTGAAAAGAAATATGGGGGTGGAGTAATGATTTTAGTTAAAAGAGATCTAAAAGGTGCCAGCTTATCATGTTCAGACGATGTTGAACAACTTTTTGTTGCTGTTACATGTGACAATAACTTAAAAATTATTATAGGAGTTCTGTTCCTACCTCCTCTCTCTAACGTTTCGAAATTTGAAAGTCACTGCTCCAGCGTAGAAGATATCTATGAGAAATTTCCGAATTCCAAATTTGTACTGTGTGGTGATTACAACTTACCCAAGGCGATTTGGGAGAATGATGAGTTTGGTGTTAATGACGTATTCTCTGACATTAATTATCCTTCAAAGATTATATCTGAAAGCTTCGGATTCCTTAACTTTCATCAATTAAACCAAATTCCCAACTCGAGAGGTGTATTTCTGCACCTAATTTTTTCCAACTCGAAGAATCTACTTGAAGTTAGCAAGACAGATGACCTTCAGTTAAGCTCATCGCAGCATCATGTGCCTTACTCAATGGTTCTAAAGTGTGATTTAAGTAGTGATAAATTTACCTGTGATAATTATTTAAGAGATTTTTCCAAGGCTGATTTTATTTCAATCAATAATTGTTTAGCTTACTTAGATTGGGACAAACTTTTGTTCGATCAACCTAATATTGACGATTGTGTAAATTTATTTTATAATTTGGTCGATTCAATTATTGAGAAATATGTATCAATTATTAAACTTAGCCCCAATATTTATCCCAAATGGTACTCGACCGAGTTAATTAAACTTATTAAACGTAAAAAGGAAGCTCATAAGTTTTATAAACAATTTCATTCACTTGAAGATTACGATAAATTTAAAACACTGCGTATCCAATGCAAATCTCTTTGTCATATTTTATATAGAAATTATATTCTAAAAGTTGAGTCCAGTATTGTGAGGAACTCCAATTCGTTCTGGAAATTCATAAATGAGTCTAGGGATAATCACGGTTTACCTTGCAATATGTATTTAAATAACGAATCTAGTCACGATATTGCTGATACCGTAAATTTGTTTGCTGATTTCTTTAAAGGAGTATACAGTGGTCAGAAGAGTTCTAGTCATGACTCAATCGTTGGTCAAAACATTACTATAACCGCTTCAGTCGACTCTACGCACTCCTTTAGTGTTAGTCAAGAAGAGGTTTTTAACTTAATTTCTGAATGTAAAGAATCAATGTCGTGCGGCCCTGACGGAATTCCCACATATTTTATAAAAAATTGCGCTTTTACAATAACCAAACCAATATTCTTGTTATTTGATCGATCTCTTAAAGAACATACGTTTCCTCAGATTTGGAAGAGGAGTTTCATTACCCCAATTTTTAAGTCTGAAGACCGGCATGATATATCAAACTACCGTGGAATCAGTCTACAATCGTCAATTGCAAAATTGTTTGATCAGTTGATAACATCACAACTTATTTGGTTGTCCAAACCATTAATTATCGACGAACAACACGGATTCACAAATGGCCGTTCAACATTGACCAATTTGGTGTTGTATAGGAACTTTTTGTCGGGCGCTTTGGAGGGTCAGTGTGAGGTTGACTCAATATATACTGACTTTTCCAAGGCGTTTGACAGGGTTAACCATTCAATTTTGATTACCAAACTCCACAATTATGGATTTTCTGGCGATATTGTTATTTGGATTCACAGTTTTTTGTCTGGCAGGACACAATGTGTCAACATTTCAGGGCAGTTATCAAAAATGATCAAAGTAACATCTGGTGTACCTCAAGGGTCTCACTGCGGACCGATATTATTCAATCTGTTTATAAACGATATTTGTCATTATATTAAATTCTCAAGGTACTACTTATTTGCTGATGATTTAAAAATCTTTCAAATTATTAGGACTGCAGACAACCATAAAGAATTGCAAGAGGATGTTGACAACCTTGTGTTATGGTGCAATGACAATAAGCTTGACCTAAACTTGGATAAATGCCAATCAATATCGTTTTCCAGGAAATTACAAAAATGCGATCTTTACTACTCGATCAATGGTACTCCTTTAAAGAAAGTATTTGTGGTAAAGGACTTGGGGGTTCTTTTCGACTCTGGATTGACTTTTAGGGATCACATTCTGACAACGGTTAATTCTGCACTCAAGCTACTTGGATTTATTTCACGAACAGCTAAAGACCTGAATCCGTACTGTTTTCAAACTCTATATATGAGTTTGGTTCGTTCTAAATTAGAATATGCTTCAATTGTTTGGTCTCCTCACTTCAAAAACTTATGTGCTTCTATTGAGCGTGTACAAAGAAAATTCACAAGAATTATGTCATATAAAATGGGAATGTCCAACATTGATTTTCATTATAATCCCATGTTAACTACGTTGAATCTGGACAGTCTCGAAAATAGGCGCTTGGTATCTGATGTTGTTTTTCTTTATAAACTAATCAATGGTATGTTAAATTGCTCTGAACTTCTTGAAAAAATTGATTTTTATGTGAAACCATCGGGTTGTCAAACGAGAGAAACAAATTTATTCCGAATCGGTTTTCACAGCACTAATTAGTTTGGTATGGTTTGATAGGTCTTTCAAAAACAAATAACTTTCATTAAAATATTTTTTTAATATTTTCCATAGTTTAGAATTTATTCGAAAAACAAAAAAAATTGTTAAAAAAAGTAAATAAAAATTATTGCATATTTTGAAGAATTTTATAAATTTATAAACTCTTTCTACAAATTCTAATGTTTTACCAACTTTAAATATCATACTTGTCCATATTTCAACAAAATTCTTCAAAATATGCAATAATTATTATTTACTTTTTTTAACATTTTTTTTGTTTTTCTAATAAATTCTAAAGTATTAAAAAAAATATTTTAATAAAAGTTGTTTATTTTGAAAAGACCTATCAAACCACATCAAACTCGACCTATGTTGCAATTTAAAAAATCAAAGTGATATCCGGTTCCGGATAGTTCCGGGTTGCTCCGGAAAAATATACTCAAGTATGGTTTGATAGGTCTTTTAAGAACAAACAACTTTTATAAAATTATTTTTTAATATCTTCCATAGTTTAGAATTTATTCGAAAAACAAAAAAAAATTGTTAATAAAGGTAAATAAAAATTATTGCATATTTTGAAGAATTTTATAAATTTATAAACTCTTTCTACAAATTCTAATATTTTACCAACTTTAAATATCATACTTGTCCATATTTAAATAAAATTCTTCAAAATATGCAATAATTTTTATTTACTTTTTTAAATTTTTTTTTTTTGTTTTTCGAATAAATTCTAAACTATGGAAAATATTAAAAAAATATTTTAATGAAAGTTATTTGTTTTTAAAAGACCTATCAAACCATACTAAACTCGACCTATGTGGCCTTTGACATTGACATTGCAAGCTAGGAAACCTAAGTTTCCCACAGTTGGCTACACTGAAATGAATGCGTTGTGATCCGGTGAAAAAACCATCGCGAATATTTTAACTGCTCTAATTTTAGTTTTGAAAAGCACTGTTTTTTTTATAAAATTTGCAACACACTGAGAAATTACTTGAAAAAAGTCCCCGAAGAAAAACTGCTGAGAGACGCTTTGATTAAAGTGACAGATCAGATTTACATTTGAATGAAAATTAACAGGTACACCAACTTAGCACGTCTAAAATAACTACAGAGCATATTTGGTCGCATAGTTACGGTTTCAGTCTTTTATGAATTTACTGTACATTGAGCCTAAAAGTTGCATATTTTTGGACGTTTTCAACACAACCAAAAACTGAAAATTAAAAAAATAAATAAAAAATAAAAACCAAAAGTCGTGAACTATGAAATTGTTAAGCAGTACAAAAAAATATTTGCGAAATTTACATTACAAATTACAAAGTCCTATAACCTATACTAGACGTTGAATTTGCGTATCGTTGCGATAAATGCGCCTAATCCGCTCAGCGGTAAAATGAGTAACACTGTACTTCTTGAAAATGCCATTATCTTTGAAGGAGCGTTGCTATCGCATAAACTGCGATAAACCCGAAAACTCGAAAGCGCCCGGGCATGCACGAGCCCCACTCATCTACGGTAATATCGTGCGAATTGGGAATGCCGCGAAACCCGCAAATGCGACGAATTATTTTTATTGCAGAAATAATAAAATTTATTATATTTTTAATATAAACTACTCCGATTTATCAACATGGTGAGAACATCATGTTGCTACTACCACTGTAATAATTCCCGGCATAAAAATTCCTTAAAATATTATTGCTTCCCTAAAGATACTTCATTATGTGAAAGATGGATTATTAATAGTGGAAATAAAGACTTATTGTACGTGGACGATGGCGATATAAGAAACTACGTTTTGTGCGAAAAACACTTTAGTGCAAATTGTTTTAAAAATATTACCAACAAAAAGCTTGTAATTGGTGCTGTACCCAACAATTATAAGGTAAGTTTGAAATTGCTCCTATTTTATTTTTATCAGTATTCTTTGGCATCCGTTTCAATAAATAAAATAAATAAAATAATTTCCTACTTCTTTGGATGTTTCTTATTGCTTTTAAAAATTATTTAAGAATCGTTGACGTTGTAAGATCCTGTTTTTGTACATATTATTAAACATTCGTGAGTTTATAGTATGTTTGTCATAAAAAAATCTTTTTGGTAACATTAAAAAAAATTAAATAAAACTTGCAATTAAAGACAGCGCGCTCCACTATTCTAAAGTTGTCCACGAATTAATGCCAAAGACCCCTCCCTTTTGAAATCTTTTTTGTTTACATCGTTTATTTAAACAATTTTAAACAACATACAGAGGTACGCATATAAAACGGCCAACGGTGTAGCTTCCTTATTTTTTATCCGATTTAAATAAATGACATATCAAATTAAATGGCTGAAAAAATACTATAATTGGATTTTAAAAGATTTTTCTTTTTTTTTTGAAAACATCCGAGAAACGAACTTGTGTGAAACTAGCAATAAAATCCAGCAATAGGTTATATTTCAAAAAATAAAAAAAAATTCAGAAAAAAATTATACCCTCGAATTCGTCTCGATAAAACTAAAAGGTATAATTAATATTATTAAATTTTAAGGGTGTAAACTACCCCTAAAAGGTTTTTTTAATATACAGGGGCAGATAATTTTTTATTTTTTATTTTATTTTACAGTTTTATTGTTTGTACAATTCTACACAAAATATCAAAAAAATGGGTGGCAACCCCTTCTCATTTTCTTAAAAATTAAATCCAAAGTGCTGTTCCAAGCGCGGAGCGCTCTTCATACAAACCCCGATTTCTATTAGAAGATCTTTTTTATTATCAAATTTTCCTCCCAGTTTGATTTTTTATAAAATTTTACACAAAATATCAAAAAATTGGCTAGCAACCCCTTCCCATGTTTTTTTAAATTAAATTTAAATTGCAGCTCCTAGCGCGGAGCGCTCTTCATACAAACCCCGATTTCTATTCGAAGATCATTTGTTGTTTAGAATTGTACAAACAATAAAACTGTAAAATAAAATAAAAAATTAAAAATTATCTGCCCCTGTATATTAAAAAATCTTTTAGGGGTAGTTTTCACCCTTAAAATTTAATAATATTAATTATACCTTTTAGTTTTATCGAGACGAATACGAGGGTATAATTTCGAATAGTTTAGTCTTTAATTGCAAAAAATTATGCGCCCTCCATTTTTTAAATATTTTAATTAGAATAACTTAAACTAATAATATAAGCCATAAAATTTACAAATAAGCATTTTTTTGCTTTTTATTTGATTATATTACTGTTGTTGTACGCGCTAAAAAAATAATTAGACATATGTACCCCACTAAATTTTTGCTATTTGTTGTAAAATTATACCAGCTATAATATACAAGAAGAAAATAAAAAAAAATAGCGGCCTTATCCTTCTTTTTACCCCCAGATAGGAAAGAAAACGTTTCTTTTTGCAAATACAGGTAAACGCCGTTTTGCGCTGGTTCGATTTGCGCCGGTTCACAATTACACTGGTTGGTGCCGGCGTGGAATTCCCGGTTTTGTTTTTAAGAAAAATAAAAAGGTATAATTATATTTTTGTAAGAATATTCAGTTTGTGGTTTCATTATGGGCGACAATAGTGATTCAGAACTCTCTCGGAACGGAACCCCGGCGTAAAACGGCGTTTACCTGTATTTCCCTTATATTATTCCTAGAGGCTTATAATTCAAGAAAAAAATATCAAAAAAACTTAAATTTACGGAAAAAAATGTATTGCTGGAATTTATTGCTAGTTTCACATAAGTCTGTCGAAATACGTTTTTATTGTTTTACTGTCCTAATAATTTGTGTTTTTATTTCGCAGGGCGTAAAGGAAGTCAATGCATCAGATACTAGGGATTCAGTTCGAGACTCATCTCCAGAACTTCCCCTAAAAGTGGGTTCAGTTAAGAGAAGTAACTCCTCTAAACTAGACGCATCTCCAGAATTTCCCCTAAAAGTGGGTTCAGTTAAAAGAACTTACACCGCTACGCTAGACAATCTTTCACAACCATCTACCTCAACATCTAACCAAGTTTTAAGAAATAAAAAAATCAAAACAAATCTCGAGACCACTTTTTTGGAAGGGATTGAAGCAAATGAGGGTATATTAACAGCACAATCAATTGTTGATTTACCAGACTCACCCAAACAAAAAAAAAGATGTTATGATGACAAAAAACTAAAACATTGCAAGGAGAAGCACATGAAAACTATATTTCGCCTCAAGTCCAAAATCAATAGGTTGAATAAAAAACAAAACTTTCTAAGTATATTGAAAAATAAACCTCAAACTCTCAGAATACTTACTAGGTTATGTTTAAAAACGAAGACACGCTATTCACCGGGAGAGAAAAAACTAGCTTTGGGTATATATTACAAATCTCCTTCTTGTTATAAGTACCTAAAAAAACAGCTAAAACTTCCTCTTCCATCAGTAAGCACCATAAGGTTTTGGCTAAAAGAATTTATGATTAAAACAGGATTTAACAGTAAATTGATAAAGCTGCTACAAATAAAAATTGCATCTATGTCTGTATTGGAGAAAGAATGTGTTTTAATGATGGATGAAATGTCGATAAAAAGGTTTTTAGAATATTCACCAAAATTGGACATTATTGAAGGTTTCGAAGATTACGGAGATAACGTAGGCCGGTCGAACAAAATTGGTTCACATGCCCTAGTATTTATGGTAAGAGGTTTAATAAATAGGTGGAAAATGCCCGTATCCTATTATATTTCATCAGGAACAGCAAAAGGTAATATACTTAAAGATTTGTTTGTGGAAGCAATTACAAAATTGGAGGAAATTGGACTTCGCGTTAGGGCAGTTGTCTGCGACCAGGGGTCAAATAATCGCAATGTTATGTCTAAACTAGGTGTATCTTTAGAAAAACCTTATTTTGAAATTAACCTTAAGAAAATATATTGCATTTATGATTTTCCTCACTTAATTAAGAGCCTTCGCAATACATTATTAAAGCAGAATATGTTTGTATCTGGCAAAGAGGTTTCTTGGACAGATATAACCAAACTCTTCGAAATAGACAGGAAAAACGTATTGGCAAGATCGCTAATGAAAATAACACGACATCATTTAAATCCTAACGCTTTCCAAAAAATGAAAGTGAAGTTCGCCATGCAAATCTTTAGCAAATCAGTATCGGCAGCCATGAACACCGCAATTGCTTCAAAAGAATTAATTTCTAATACGGCCAGCCATACAGCAAATTTTTTAAATGAAATTAATAATTTAGTGGACATTATGAATTGTTCAAAACTACATTCATCAAATCCTTACAAATGTGCTCTTTCTACCCACAATAATAAGATCGAAGAACATCTTCGAAACTACCTAAGTTATGTGAAAACTTTCAAAGTGTACAATACTCATGGACATGAAAAGAAAAATATTTATTGCCTAAATGGATTGGCATTAAGTATAACGTCGGTTTTATCTTTATGGGAAGACCTTAAATCGGAAAATATAAAGTTTCTATTGACCAGCCGACTAAATCAAGACCCGATAGAAAATTTATTCTCTATCTTAAGATCGCGTGGTGGATACAATCCGAACCCAACAGTATCCAAGTTCCGACAAAATCTGCAACATAAAATGTATATATGTATTTCTACAGAAATCGGAACACCAAACTGTGAATACGACGGCTTACAGGACCTATTAATAGATGATAAATTTGATATGGAGCAGCTTCAAGACGATGAAAATTCTATTAGTGCGATTCAAGATATGGAAGTCCAATCACCTTGTTCTGAAAGCAGTTCATCTTCCGAAATTTTATACCATAATAATGTAAGCCTGGAACTTTGTTCGGTCGCGTATGTTGCGGGATACGGAATCTTCAAAACATTAAATAAATTTCAATGTGAATATTGTAAAGTTTCGTTGTGCAAGAACGAATACTTCGACGAAGAAGATACCCAGGAACTATTAATCCTATTTAAAGACTATTCTTGTTCGGATAAGATTGAATATTTAAAACGACCAAATGTAGAGACAGTTAAAATAGCAACAACTATTCTCCTTCGTTTTAATGAGTTTTATAATATTCATAAGCACGAAGATAATTTTTATAAAAAACTTTCAAAATATATTTATGAAGGAATAAATAAAAATTGGTTTCAAAGTTGCAAAGAACATAAATATCTTTTCGTAAACAGTATTATAAAAGCAAAAATGTACAGAACATTAAAGTGGGAATCAGAAAAATTACAAGAAATGGGAAACACTGGACAAATTAAAAAAAATAGAAAACTAGGAATATTACAAAACCAATAAAATTTGTGTAAAAAACTTAGGCATTTTTACATCTTTTAATTAATTATAGTTTAAATTTATTGTGCTTTTTGTTTTGTGCACCCCTCGTCCTTAGGCCTCTGTATATATGTAAATATAAAAAGATATTGATGATAATTTCATATAAATGTACCCAGACAATAGGACCTTACAAGCCTGATTTCCAAGAAAATTGGAGTGGGCAATTTATTCCCATCCCAACTTGTAAACATATCTATTTTTACTTGTAATTCTTGTATGGATCTACTTTTATGTTATTGATTTATTTTTTTACATAAAATTTTTTTAATGATATTTTTTACATAATATTTCCTAAAATAAGTAGCATATCGTATGTTTTTAATAAAATATTCTTTGTAATATTCTGAGGGTTTTAATTTAGTATCCTTATAAAACATAACCACTGTAAAAAAATAAAATAAAATATTAAGGGATTAAAGAAGTATTAGCGTGCTAAAATCCTGAAACGCAACGGGGTCTGAGCGACCGGCGCCTGCTTTGACCGACTCGATTGTTCAAAATTCAAACGATCTAGTGAATTTATTTACCCTTTGAAGATACCTGCTTTACCGACATGCAAATTTCTAAAATATAGTTCACGAGTGTGTTAAGAGATGGTTATAGTGGCGGACCCTGGTGTTCCACTCGCTTCAAGCGATATGCATGTCCTTATGGGAATTCCACGTCTACTCCTACTCAGTCAACGCCTATACCTAATTCCACCGACTGACTATCTTCTTAATGTTCAGTTCGGCCATAAAGATAAGGTATTATTAACTTTTTATAAATATTTAAGAGTTCTAACAAAAGACAATCCTTTTTTTCAGTTTAAGTAACACTTTTGTTTAAACATTTTTTTAATTAAAAAAAGTGTGAGTATTGAATATGTATATTGGTTACGTATATTTTACATAAATAATACACATCTTTTAGTTTACTGGGTTTTGTTTATTATTAAACATTGGTAATTTTTTTGGCAATTTTTTTAGTAACATCTATTAAAAATTAAAACTACTCTTAAATAATTTAAGTACATAAAATAAATTGCAAATTATGAAATGCATACCTCTACGGCCGTTTTTGAGAAATTAATTTTTATTATAATTATATTAAAATGCTTTTTTTTGCAAATATATCTATATTTTTTCGAATTGTATGATGGTGGGGCCACCCCGTATTTAGATTTAGGTTTTTTTACGATTGCAGTGATACCCCCAACATGTAGGTATACAAAACTTATACAGATGATTAAAAAGTTCGGCAACGCTCGTTTATTTTTGAAACAAAGCATTTTTGAAAAAAAGTTGTACGATTCTTAGCAACGCACTATCTAGAAATATTGCCCATGACCTTGAACAGCAAGATGAAGGTCAGGCGATAATCACTTAACTTTTTTTAAATAGGGGCAACCCATTTTTATTACAGATTATTATAGCTTGCTTTCAAAGGTTGACGGAATCTATTTTTTTTTATTTTTTTAAAGTAAACAGTTTAAAAGTTATAAGGGTTTAAATTTTCAATACATATAGTTCGGCAACGCTGCTTTATTTTGTAAATTAAGCATTTTACAGAAAAAAATTTCAAATAAAAGTTCTACTATTATTTTTTTTTTAAATATTGCAATGACCTTGAACCGCAAGTTGAAGGTCAAGCAATAATTTCTGAACTTTTTAAACAGCAACCACCCATTTTTATTGCGGATTATTGAAGCTTGCATTCATAGGTTTATGGAGCATAATTTTTTATTTTACTGAAGTAAATATTTTAGAAGTTACAAGAGTTTAAAGTTTTAATAGGTAAGTTTGGCAACACCGCGCCGATTTTTTTTAATAACCACAAACCGTACAACTTTTATTTGAAACATTTTTCTCAAGATTGCTTACTTTTAAAATAAGTCGGCGCGGCGTTGCCGAACTTACCTATTAAAACTTTAAACTCTTTTAACTTTTAAATTATTTACTTTAGAAAAATAAAAAAAAAAGTTCCGTAAACCTCCAAAAGCAAGCTATAATAATATGCAATAAAAATGGGGGTTGATAATTATTAATAATAATAATAATAATCTTTATTGGTGCATACACAATACATTGCATTTAACACAAGTCAGAAAGAAAATTGCAATAATAGTTACAAGATTAATTCTATTACAGTAATGAATTAAAATTACTCCTAAAAAAATCATCGTAATTATAGAACGCATTTAACGCTAGGTGTTTTTTAATTTTCAACTTAAAAATATTTAGAGAACTTTGTCTGATTACGCTAGGAAGAGCATTAAAAAATTTGATTGCCAAATAATTTGGTCCGTTTTGAGATTTTTTTAACCTAAATGATGTTGTTACAATATTGGAGTTAAATCTCGTGTCATGATCGTGAATATCGGTAAACAATTGAAAACAATGAAGGTTTCTCTTAACATAAATTAAACATTCGAGAATAAATAAGGATGGCAATGTCAAAATATTTTCCTGAATGAAAGTATTTTTACAATCCGCAGTATATGGTATATTTCCAATTTTGCGAACAGCTCTGCGTTGTAGTGCAAAAATTCGGTTTGATTCAAACGAATGACCCCAGACAATTAAGGCGTAAGATAATAAAGATTGACATAGACCATAGTAAGCAGTTTTGATGACGCTTTTGTTTACTGACTTAGCTAAATTTCGCAAAAGGTATATATTTTTTGTTAATTTACTTGCTAGATCATTGACATGTAGTTTCCATGTAAGAGTAGGTTCCAAATATAAGCCAAGAAACTTTGTATGCTTTGATAAATTTAAATTAACAGGTACATTTGGTACATTTTTAAAGTGAATAACACATGGTCAGTTTTTCCTATATTTAAAGTTAAATTATTAACAGAGAACCAAGATTTTAAATATTCTAGATGTTCATTCATTTTTTGAACGAAAATATCAAAACATTCACCTTTTACAGATATGTTTGAGTCATCGGCATAATGTATCACATCCGAGTCTACAAAATGGCTATGCAGATCATTAATATAAATAATGAATAATGGTGGCCCCAGAATACTTCCTTGGGGCACAGCTAATGTTAAAGGAAGCTTATCTGAAGTAACATTCATTATTCTGACCTGTTGATAGCGACTTTGCAAATATGAATTAATTATGTTTAACGATGTTTCATCAAAACCATAGCGTTTAAGCTTCCATTGCAAGACATCTGGTGACACACAATCAAATGCCTTGCTTAGGTCACAAAAAGTTGATAAATAAAATTTACCCTCCTCAAAACAAGCTGTGGCATTTTTAACAAAACTAATTATGGCGTCGTTAGTTGAAAGAAGATTTCTAAAACCAAACTGAAACTTGTAGAATAGATTATTATCTTCAAAGAATTGCAATATTTGTAGCTGGAGAGCCTTTTCAAATACTTTTGAAAATGTAGGCAAGATAGATATTGGCCTATAATTTTCTTTTTTGGCTTTATCTCCTTTTTTGTGCAGTGGAATTACTGCTGCTGACTGTAGATTGTTTGGAAATATACCGCTTTTAAAACACTCATTTATGATCTTTGTTAGAGGAGCTATTATAGCGCTCATAGATCCTTTTAGGAGTACTGTAGAGAACCCATGAATATCTTTTGTAGGTTTACTTTTCAGAGAAATAATAATGTCTCTAACATTTTTTTGATTTATGACAGACCACGAAAATGATGGAGGAACATGGTCTAATTTAAAGTAATTATTTAAACAATCTAAGGATGTATCTTTATTTAACTCGTGCGCAATATTACTAAAAAATATATTAAACTCATTAGGATCTTAGGATGAATAGTAGTTAAGTCATTGGTAGATTTTTTGCATGCATTAATGATTTTCCACATTGCAGCATTTTTATTTGCTGAACTATTAATAAATTTTTCATTTGCATTAAGTTTGGAATCTTTTAGAGCTTTTTTATATAATGCTCTAAAGTTATTTCGTTGTAATCTATGATTTTCTAATTTAGAATCATTGTACAAATCGGAAATATGCTTTAAATGTTTACGCATTAAATCCAACTCGGGAGTAAACCAGTTAACTACATTGTCGCATTTATGTGGCCTAAGTGTTTTTAATGGGAATGCAATATGAAACGCATCCAGATAATTTCGAAAGAAAATATTAAATTTTGCATCTGGATCCAAGTTGGTAGCTTCAAGAAAGTCCCAGCTAAGATTATGCAGAATGTTATTAAATACATGAAAACCTTTTTCTGTTAAATGTCTACATTGGTGATCTACTTTTTGAGTGTCGGGCTTAAGGTGTTCAATTGAAAAAAATAACTCCTGCGCCAAATGATCAGATATATGTATATGGGTTTAACACGTTAGAACTAAAATAGCTTGACTGGAGTTTTACAAAAATGTTATCTATACAATGTGAATCCCTAGTAGGGGTAGTAATACACTTATTATAACCATAAATATAAAATAGGTCACATAGTTTGTGAGTATTGTTAATATCACTATCAAAGTTAATATTAAAGTCACCACAGATTATAGCCGAGTTTCGAGTTCTTAACTGTTCCAGTAGATTTTCCAAAATGTTCAAAAAAGTAATAAAATTACCCAGAGGCGGCCTGTAAATACACACTATAGCACAATCTTTTATTTCCACTGCACTAATTTCTGCATGATTTTCTACTGCTAGTACATTTATGTTGAATATTGGTGAGATGGTGTCATTCAAAAGATTTGATGCAACGATGGCTGCTCCTCCATGTGGGCTAGTGGCTCTAGAAAAGCTATGAACTAGTCTATAATCGTGAATGTTTATGTTAACTATTTCATCATCCAGTAGCCAATGTTCACAAAAGCACAGAAAGTCATATTTAATTTCACTAGATATTAGTAAAGCTTCAAGTTCATTAATTTTATTTCTTAACGACCGGACATTCAGATGAAGTAAGGAAGAGGAATTATTAGCATTAACAATTTTGACATTATTGGCTGATTCAATCAGTACTTGCTTGGGTGATGAACTTACGAAAAAATTTAAATCTTCTTACCACTATATTTTCGGGCCAGAATTCAGATAAGTTTACCTGATCTAAGTATTGAAATGGAATACCAACTTTATAAGATTTAGTAGAAGCGTCTTGGTTGCTAATAATATTTAAAAAAGTTAAGTTATTATCGTCTGACCTTCAACGTAAGGTTCATGGTCATGGCAATATTCTCAAATGGTGCGTCACTAAGAATGGTCATTTCAAAAATAAACGTTGCCCAACTTTTTGTTCACCCTGTATAAAGTTTACTTATGTACTTATTTATAAACAGCTGTTGATAAATTAATGAATTAAAAAGATATACAAAAATTAGTAATTACACTTAAGGTTTAAGGTTTATACCAAAGACTTCTATGTTTTCTATTGTTATGCATAGACCGGACAACCTGTCATTTTTTTTGTCTATCACTGGCGGCCATTTTAAAAATGACCTGTGTCTTTCTTTATTTTACAAATTACCAGATAGAACATACAACTAATGCGATGGACTAGGATACTATCGGTTATTACTTAATTGAATGGTAAAAGTTATACAGGGTGACCTAGTCATATTCCCACGGTCTATAGCTTCTTTGCTATAAAACATATCGACTTGCGGTTTTCACCAACATATAGATACATGCATGCCCCACAATTTAAAAATATTTTCGATATATACATGGTGTCCCATCATGGCCTACTGAACCAAAGTTATATTTTTTTTAAATGGAACACCCAGTATATTATGACAATTTTGGATTCTTTATCAAAAAATAATTATACTTTGTATAAACTTTTATGGGTTTATCATCACTCGTTTTGCTGATATTTGCCATTTAAACCAGAAAAAGATCAATTTTTAAAAAGTCACTGCTCTAAAACAGATGAACATTTTGGCTTGAAATTTTGTCAAAAATTTTTCAACATCGTCTAGTCTACAACTATCATGTCAAATTTAAGTTTGTGATATTTTTTATCAGGGTGCCTTATGAAATTGAACAATTAAACGAAATTTTCAAATTTCTAGCTATCAGAAGAGAGCGTAGAAACGAAATTCAACAAAATTGGGGTTTCCTTGGTAACATCAGTTGTTAAATTTTCAAAACATACTGAAATTTAGAAATCAAAATTGATAATTGCAAGTTTCGATTTTATTTGTGTTGTAAAGCAACAAAACTGCTTTGTAGTATAACAACATTATTAAAAAAGCTAAATAGAGAAAGACACAAATAAGTTTTAGGCAAATTAAAAAAAAATCCTGAAAAAAATTCACCAAGAGTGCTATTTTGTCTATTTTCACTGTTTCCATTGATAAGCGACCATACAAACATTATATCAATAGAAAGCTTGTAAAAAATGCCATCGACTGACGTTTAAATATACAGGGTGTTCCATTTGAAAATTTCGTGTAACTGTTCAATTTGCGTTTTATAGGGCACCCTGATAAAAAAATATCACAAACTTAAATTTGACATGATAGTTGTAGACTAGACGATGTTGAAAAGTTTTTGACAAAATTTCAAACCAACATGTTCTTCTGTTTTAAAGTAGTGATTTTTCAAAAATTGATCTTTTTTTGGCTTAAATGGCAAATATCAGCAAAACGAGTGATGATAGACCCATAAAAGTTTATACAAAGTATAATTATTTTTTGATAAGGAATCCAAAAATGTCATAATATACTGGGTGTTCCATTTAAAAAAAATATAAGTTTGGTTCAGTAGGCCATGAGGGAACACCCTGTATATATCGAAAATATCGCCAAGTTTTGGCTAAAGGCTGTATGACACTTGCGAGTTTACTGTATAAAATCTTCACATGTTTTCTCGTGAGTTTTCTATGGTAAAAACTCGCAAGTATCATAAACGATTTTTTAATTGATTTTTCTCGCGAGTTTCTGGCGAAAAAATTGCTGTACGACATTTGTCATTTTTTATTAGAGAAAAATCGAACTTGCTCTTTTTTAAATTAAAATGTATTTAAATTTTGACGTTACTTGTTCGTAAAAAGAAAAAATCAAAAACTCGCGAGAAAACTCTATTTTAAAATGTGTATGATACTTGAGAGTTTTTACCATAGAAAATTCACTAGAAAACGTGAAGATTTTATAAAGTAAACTCGCAAGTGTCATGCGGCCTTAATATTACTGTCAAATATTAGAGGGGGCAATTTAAATCGATGATTTTTTTAGAAAATCATGCAAAACAAAATTTTGGGTCGAAACTGTGTGTTTTACTTATTTTAGCAACTTATTTTTCTGTCATATCTCGAAAACAAAAAAAAATATATCAAAATAATGCTTTCTTTATCGTTACTTCGACATTAAAAGCTTTCAAGGGATGTTTATATACGTGGGGTTGAAATCGAATTTTAGGGGATGATTTTATCCAAAACAGGTCATATAAAATATGAAATCTTAAAAAAAAATTTTCGTTGTTTTCGCGAAAATTCAAAAACTCAATGCGCGCGCTTGTTTTATTTGGTTCCAAAGAAACAATTGATAGCAAAGACTTGTTGTTTTCTGTTGGTATACATAGACCGGACACGCTTGACATTTAGAAAAAATAGGTGTTTTTTATTTCCCACTTTTACCTGCTAATGAGCTAACTTTGGATGTTTAACTTTTACCATTCAATCCAATAATAACCGAAGTTATCGCAATCCATCGCATTACTTGTTTGTTGTATCTGGTAATTTGTAAAATAAAGAAAAACACAGCTATTTTAAAATAGACACCAGCGCCCCCAAAGTGTATCAGCGTGAACTACGGCGGCCATTTTAAAAGTGTCCATTAGCTATATTCACCTCGGTTATTTTCATAATTTTTGGTGTTCTCTGATCAAATGAAAATCGAATTTGACAAGTTTTTATGAGTATTATAGGTTATGTGAACCAGTATTTCAAATTAACCGCCAAAACGGTCACTTTTAAAAAATATAAGTTTGGTTCAGTAGGCCATGAGGGAACACCCTGTATATATCGAAAATATCGCCAAGTTTTGGCTAAAGGCTGTATGACACTTGCGAGTTTACTGTATAAAATCTTCACATGTTTTCTCGTGAGTTTTCTATGGTAAAAACTCGCAAGTATCATAAACGATTTTTTAATTGATTTTTCTCGCGAGTTTCTGGCGAAAAAATTGCTGTACGACATTTGTCATTTTTTATTAGAGAAAAATCGAACTTGCTCTTTTTTAAATTAAAATGTATTTAAATTTTGACGTTACTTGTTCGTAAAAAGAAAAAATCAAAAACTCGCGAGAAAACTCTATTTTAAAATGTGTATGATACTTGAGAGTTTTTACCATAGAAAATTCACTAGAAAACGTGAAGATTTTATAAAGTAAACTCGCAAGTGTCATGCGGCCTTAATATTACTGTCAAATATTAGAGGGGGCAATTTAAATCGATGATTTTTTTAGAAAATCATGCAAAACAAAATTTTGGGTCGAAACTGTGTGTTTTACTTATTTTAGCAACTTATTTTTCTGTCATATCTCGAAAACAAAAAAAAATATATCAAAATAATGCTTTCTTTATCGTTACTTCGACATTAAAAGCTTTCAAGGGATGTTTATATACGTGGGGTTGAAATCGAATTTTAGGGGATGATTTTATCCAAAACAGGTCATATAAAATATGAAATCTTAAAAAAAAATTTTCGTTGTTTTCGCGAAAATTCAAAAACTCAATGCGCGCGCTTGTTTTATTTGGTTCCAAAGAAACAATTGATAGCAAAGACTTGTTGTTTTCTGTTGGTATACATAGACCGGACACGCTTGACATTTAGAAAAAATAGGTGTTTTTTATTTCCCACTTTTACCTGCTAATGAGCTAACTTTGGATGTTTAACTTTTACCATTCAATCCAATAATAACCGAAGTTATCGCAATCCATCGCATTACTTGTTTGTTGTATCTGGTAATTTGTAAAATAAAGAAAAACACAGCTATTTTAAAATAGACACCAGCGCCCCCAAAGTGTATCAGCGTGAACTACGGCGGCCATTTTAAAAGTGTCCATTAGCTATATTCACCTCGGTTATTTTCATAATTTTTGGTGTTCTCTGATCAAATGAAAATCGAATTTGACAAGTTTTTATGAGTATTATAGGTTATGTGAACCAGTATTTCAAATTAACCGCCAAAACGGTCACTTTTAAAATGGCCGCCAGTGATACACAAAGAATTGACACGTGTCCGGTCTATGTATAACAATAGAAAACATAGAAGTCTTTGATTGATAGGGTTTTTAACATTGAATATTTGTTTTAAAAGATGGCGTTATGTGAACCCCTTACTCCTACAACTACTCGCTGCAACATTATTTTAGAATGTACACCGTTATGAAGCAAAATTTGTCCCCTTTTATCCGTAAAAAGGAACTTCATAGAGGCGACTTTGTTTTTGAGACATATGAACGAGTTTATGTAAAAAATACTTTATTAAAGTTTTTATTCAAGAGCTTTAGATTTTTTATTAAAAAAAAGAATTTTTAAAAAGAATTTTTAAAAAGAATTTTTAGTTACCAAAAAGTTTGAAGTTGAAGAATAATCAATTTTATCAGATGAATCTGGTAATCCTACCGTAAAACGTAAATAACTGTAAACTCTTGAGAACCAGAGATTTGTGCCTAAAATTTTGCAAAAATATGTAAAAAAACATTTTTTTAATGCGGCTGAAGCAGGGGCGCTTCCAGCCACCTGCCTTAAGGGCGGTAATTTAAAAAAAAAATAATAAAATATTGGTAATTTTTAAGAATAAAAATAAATAAGCGAACAAGAAATTCTTAGGGGGGGGGGGGGTGTTAAATACTCAACTACCCCTGAAAGCGCCAATGGGCTATAGGCCCAGCATATTATAGGCACACATCATTTACTCTAAAATTCTGATAAAGTCCCTTTTTTTTTAGAAGAAAAATTCAAAATGTGGTTTCAGTCTATTTTCTCAAATTTTAATGCCCAAACCGGAGAATTAATAAAAAATAGCACGCCAGTATTAATAAACAATATGACTCCAGAAGAAGTGCAGCCGCCTTCCTCTCAAATAACCAACGCCGTGAAAATAGCTAAAACTAAAACCAATGAAGCAGCAGATTTTTCTGAAAATATTGGTTTGTAATCCACCGTTATTGTTTTTGCAAATAAAAAGTTTATTCTCATTTTTAGCTTTAAGAGTTGCTAGTGCATCTTCAAAGTTGGGACAATTTCTGGCACCTCACGTAAAACATCAAGGGACTCGTTTGCTACAAAATACCCTTAATATGAGTGATTCAGAGGCCTCTAATGCTGTTGATGGAATTGTTAACGTAGCAAGCAATGCATTTCATGAAGTTTCAACCACTTGCAATGGTTTAGAATCCTCGGCCTCCATTTTAGGAGAAAATATCAAAACCAGCAGTGTTAAAATTGTCGAACATAAGTATTAGCAGTTATAAAAATAACTTTTATGGATGAAATTTTAATTAATTATTTTTCAGGTACGGTAGTGAGTACGGTGAATTAACAAATGATGCTTTAACCACGGTAGGAAATATTTATCTAATAAGAAGAAATATGAACTTATTACTTGCATCATTCAAGGGAATTGTACAAAATTCTGGAAAAGCAGTAATTGAAGAAATGAAAACAAAGTCATCATAAATTTTCTTGACAGCACTGTTAATTTTAATGACTAAGATTATTCTTATGTGTTTTTTACGACTTTAAATAAAATTTTAGTAAAATATTTCTTTTATTTATTTATTTGTTTTCCAGTAATGTTCTGCTTTTTCTATGAAAACCTTTTAACAATAAAACTATTCTCTTTGAAGAAACAAATGAAAATGAAATCTTGGATATTATTAGAAATTTAAAAATACATACTTCATGTGGACCTTTTAATATAAATGCAAAAATTATTAAAAAATTACAAATGCCATTAATACCAGTAATTGTAAAAATAATTAATAAATGCATTTTAGATGGTATTTTTTCCGGATTATTTAAAAAGAGCAGTAATAATTCCAATTCATAAATCTGGTTCTAAAAGAGATCCTTCTAATTATAGGCCTATTTCATTATTATCCATTTTTTCCAAAATTTTCGAATTAGTAATCAAATCTAGATTAAAATAAATTTTTTTAACAATAGTTGTCAATTAGATAAATATCAATTTGGTTTTCAAGAAAATAGTTCAACTCAGTCAGCATTATTGGAAATCGTACATTTTATTAATAATTCGTTAGATAAAGACAATTATGTTGCAGGAGTATTTGTTGATTTAGAAAGGGCTTTTGACACTGTGTTGATTAAGACATATACCGGGTGGAAATGAAACTAGGGCCACCCCTGGCATTTCTGTATTTATGGAAATAAATAATTAAAATTTTAGTATATCATATGATCTAAGAAAACAAATCTTATGGATCGAATAAATTTTTAATTTTACTTCCGGTTTATCAGGAAATGGCATCCACTTTCTTATTTTAAATATAACACCCTGATTTTTTCTACGTAAAATCAAACATTGGTTAATTTTAAGTATGTTTATGACAAAAAAACATTTTTTTTCAAAACTTTAAGAAAAAAATTATATTTTTTTGCTAAAAAATTTGAGTAAAACCTACAAAAACTATTTTTAAACATACATATGGGATATCATAGTAACCGGAAAAAAACCCTCTATTTAATTAGGGGGTGGCCCTTATATCATCCCATTTAAAAAAGTAAAGATATTTCCAAAAAACGCTTCTTGAAAATAAAAAAAAATAATATCTCAAGAACGGTGAAATAAATTTTATAAATTACAATTTATTTTACGTATTTGTATTATTTAAAAATAGTTTTTGTAGGTTTTACTCAAACATTTTTTCTTAAAGTTTTGAAAAAAAAATTTTTTTTGTCATACACATACTTAAAACTAACCGATGTTTGATTTTACGTAGAAAAAATCAGGGGGTTACATTTAAAATAAGAAAGTGGGTGCCATTTCCGGATAAACCGGAAGTAAAATGAAAGATTTATTCGATCCATAAAATTTGTTTTCTTAGATCATATAAGATCCTAAAGTTCTAATTTTTTATTTTCATAAATAAAGAAATGCCAGGGGTGGCCCTAGTTTCATTTCCACCCGGTATTATTAAATCAATTGTATAGATTGGGCATACGGGGAAAAATGCATGATTTAATGACAACTTATTTGAAAAAAAGAATAATTCAAACAAAATTTAATAAATATGTTAGTGATCTCTGTGAAATTAATATAAGTGCCCCCAAGGATCAATACTTGGTCCTTTATTATACTTAATTTATGTTCAAAATATATACAATATGTTAATCTTCTTGGAAAATATGTTATGTTTGCTGACGACACTGTGTTTTATTATACAGGGTGGCCCAACGAACACGAAAAGGTCAAGATTTTAGGTATTTAAACTAAAATTTCGAAAAAATCCTCGGACAGGTCAATTTTATATTCGAGGGGGACATTCTTTGCAAAAGAATTCACGTACAAATCTCTTCATCCCTGAGTGCTACAAACACAACCCTTAGAATTTTAAATGGCATGATGGGGTAAGTAATACCTCGTTGGAAAGGTCTTTTTATCCTGAGTACCATACAAAAAAGAAAATTGAAATTGGACAATCGGTTTTTGAGAAATTAATAATTAAACCTTTAACAACGAACTTATTTTAATTTTAAAAACAAAAATAATTTAATTTACCTAATTTATCTAATTTTTATTTATTATTAAATAATATTCAAATTGACCACCATCTGTCTCACTCAATAATAAAATTTTATTCAAAACGACTTTTTAAAATGTGCAATACTTAAAGTTATTCAAACTTTACATCTTACATTTCTTCAGTGGCGGATTAAGCCATTTGGAGGCCTGAGGCGCAACCTGATTTTGAGGCCGTTATTTTTTAGAAATAAAATAAGATGACCTTTTTAGTTGACATCAGTTTCAGACGTTTCAGTGGTTAGTTTAAGGAAAACTTAGAAGTGCAAAATTTGAATATAGCGCCATAGGTGAAATTTAAAAAAAAATGGCAGGTCAAGCATTTCCAGATACTTTGGAAAAACATCTCTTTTTTCTCTTTTTCAAAAAATTTCATGGAATTAGATGAACTGTAAAATATAACCAAAAGTTAAAATTAAAGAAGAAACTAAATTATACAGGGTGTTCCAAAATGAAGTGTTCAGAAGGAAATCTTAATTGACAGAGTTTAATGTGAAGTTTTACGGATATAAAAAATGGTACTTTTATAGGGCTTGTTTCAAAGATAGTGAAAATATCAAGAAAAAGGTGAAATCTCGTTCATTTTTTGAAAGAACAATTTTTTTTCGATCAAAACATTCTTCTGATGATATTTTTTAACTTCAAGCCAAAGTGGCATTAATTAGCTTGACTTTTCAACTTATTTCTTTTAAAATGATCAAATAGTTTATGAACTACAACAAAATTTCGAATTAACAACATTTTCTGCAGGAACAAAATTCAATGACCCATCAAAAAAGCTGGTCCTGCGTATTAGTTTTCTTGTTGATGAAACCTCGTCTATTGTCTAGGATTTTCTTCTGAGCACTTCTTTTTGGGACACCCTCTATATGTATAACTGGTTCGTTCGAACTGACAAAATTTTAGAAGGTGGGTCTCAGAAATTTCAGAAAGAGAATCTTTTTTAAAGTCAACTTGTCTGGAACTGGAAAGAAAAACTCCTTTGTATAATTAGTTTGTTAGGTTTATGGTTTATTTGAATAGAAGTTTTCAAAAACGACCATGACTGGTAAAAAAATGTGACTGCATAATTTTTTTTAATTTTTTGAGGCCGGTTCAATTAGGAGGCCACAGGCGCGCGCCTCATGGGCCTGTGCGATAATCCGCCACTGCATTTCTTGTACATAAAAAGACACCAAAATAAATTTTTGATTTAAAGTTAAAGAATTTAATTGTTTCTTTACTTGCTTCCAATTTTTTATAAAAAATTGTGCACAGTGGTTTACACAACTGCAGAAAGAGTAGATTTTAAAAACAGTGAGAGTGCCAATTTAACGAGCAATATCCAAATAAACATTGCAATGCAAATTATGTACTCGAATTAGTTAAAAAAATTAAAAATACTGGGTCTGTTCTGAATAAAAAGCGTGATTTAATAAATGGACGGCCTATACGAAATGAAGCGGTAGAAATTGGAATTTTGGGACAGGTTGCCGCGGATTCAACCTTAAGTACAAGAAAATTGGCGACAGTGACAAATACTGGGAGAACTACTATTCAACGAATTTTGAAAACAAACAAATTTCATCCTTATAAAATTCATTTAGTTCATGAGTTAAATGGTGATGATAATGATCGACGACTTGAATTTTGTGAAGGTATGATAGAAAGAATAGCTGACAACGAGAATTTTCTTTTCAACATATGTTTTTCGGATGAATCCACATTTTTTTAAATTCGACTGTTAACAGACATAATAGTCATTATAGGTCTGATAGTAATCCCAGAATATTTAGGGAGTTACATACTCAAACTCCTGAAAAGTTGAATGTATGGGCTGGTATTTTTGGTGACCGCCTTATTGGTCCATATTTTATAGAAGGAAATCTTATGGGGAAAAGTATTTAGATATGCTGGAAAATTTTATTCATTCAAATCTTATTGATATCATCGAAAACGATAATCGCTACGTTGGAGATCAGCTGATATTCCAATAAGATGGCGCACCTCCGCATTATTCAAGAGAGGTCAGGGATTTCTTAGACAGAACGTTTCCTGGAAAATGGATTGGACGTAGAGGTCCTTTGGAATGGCCCGCCCGATCTCCGGATCTAAGTCCTCTCGATTATTTTCTTTGGGGACATTTAAAAAAAAAGTTTATGCTACGGAACCAAGATCTCTCGAGGAGTTGCATCAATGAATTATCGATGAATGCCGGCAAATAACTCCTCAAGTTTTACAAAATGTAAGACCTCGTTTTGAATAAAATTTGTATTATTGTAGTGAGACATATGGTGATCAATTTGAACATTTAATACATTAAATTATTTTTATTTTAAGTTTCAAATGTATTTTCTTTTGTTTTTCTCAAATTATAATTGCTTATTTACAAAATTAAAATAAATTCGTTGTTAATGACCTAATTATGAATTTTTCCAAAACCTATTGACCGATTTCAATTTTCTTTTTTGTATGGTACTCAGGATAAAATGACCTTTCCAACGAGGTATTACTTCTTACCACATCATGCCATTTAAAATTCTAAGGGTTGTGTTTGTAGCACTCAGGGATGAAGAGATTTGTACGTGAATTCTTTTGCAAAGAATGCCCCCCTCGAATATAAAATTGACCTGTCTGAGAATTTTTTCAAAATTTTATTTTAAATACCTAAAATCTTGACCTTTTCATTTTCGTTGGGCCACCCTGTATAGTGGTAAATCGAAAAGTATTTTGGAGGAATTAATTAATAATGATTTGATTAAATTTAATAATTGGTTATTGGGTAATAAGCTCACTATAAATACAGACAAAACGGAAATTTTAGTTTTTAAACAAAAAAAGAAACCAATAATTGATTTAAATATTACAATTAATAATGAAAAAATTAAATCAGCTGTATCAATCAAATATTTAGGCATAACTTTATAGGTGTGAAATTAAATTTTTATCAACATGTAGATAATATATAACATAAAACAAAAAATTAGAAGATGTGGGATGTGGACCATTTCCGAAAAGAATTGCTTATTTATTATATTATTCATATACAGGGTGATCATTTGAAAACGATCCACCTTAAATAACTTCAGTTTGATAAAATTTACAAAAAACCTGCAAAACAGGTTAATTTTAGTTGAGAGGGGGAAACTTAATGACGTATAAAATCTCACCCCAAATGTCACCTCACTTAAAATTTTTAAATAGCACCCCCCAAGTTGTGACACCTCATTTTAATGGGTAGAAACAGCACAATATGCTGGTATGTTTAATTTTAAAATCCGATCACCCTATCACAAATTATAAGAAAAAATCGCAATTAGCGATCCACCCTAAATAACTTCGGTTTGATGAGATGTATTAAAAATTCGAAAAAACACGTTCATGAGGTAACTTATTGACGTATAAAAGTTTACGTCAAACGTCATCCCTTCTGCCCCAGCCACCCTGACTGTAATATTTTAAAATGCACCCCCATACTTGTAACCCCTCATTTTAAAAGATTTTAAAAGAAGATTATGCTGGTATGTTTAATTTTAAAATAAAATCACCTGCGGACAAAACAAAAAGTAGTAGTTATTAGACGTCCAAATTATCAATATCGGTCGTAATGAGAAATTAACAACATTTTAGCTTCTAATCTTTCCGAAAAGGATAATAATAAATGTAATTCTAAAATTTATTTATAAAGCAATGCAGGAAGATACCGTTTTCTCACAGCTACCCAATAGTGACCATATAGTTATTTCAATGGATATGGAGTAGGTAATACTTATACCAACGCTTACACATTCGGATATGTTCTATATGAGGCAGCTGTCCTGCTATAATTTAGGCTTACATATAGCTGACAGTAATACTGTTCTCATGCTTTTATGGAATGAGTCAATTACAGGAAGAGGAGGAAATGAAGTTGGATCTGCATTACTAATGGCCGATCTCACCGACACGACTTAAAATTTAAGAACTAGTTTAATGTCTAAATTGACAGGAACACAATGCAAAATCTGTCAATTCAAAATTTAAGTACTACTTAGGGGCCTAAGTCGTGTCGGTGAGATCGGCCATAAAAGTGTTGCTTTCTGAAAATATTACGACAAAGAATAATCTTACAATACTGAGCGACAACTGCGCAGGTCAAAATAAAAATCGAATGGTGCTAGTTGGCTTTATATAGTTAATCGCAGTTGGTAAATTTAAACAAATAGATTACAAATTTTTAGTTAGTGGCCATACCTATCTTCCCTGTGATAGAGACTTTGCGCAAATCGAAAAACGTAAGCGAGTCTGCAAACTATATATACCAGAGCATATTGAAAAGATGATAAGTGAATGCTGTCATGAAAATCCGTTTAGGGTAATGAATCTCAAAGAAACCGATTTCAAAAATCTCCAAAAACTTGCTGATGAATATATAAACACTACCAAGATAAATATTTCAAAAGCATGCTGGATTCGTTTAACAGCAGACAATCCATTTCGTATAAATGTTCGAAAAATTTTTAAAGAAGCCGAACCCGGGAATTCATTTAATATTTTAAAAAAAGACAAAACATTAGAATACTTCCGGTTACAAAGACTAACTTCCTTACAATGTAAGAACCGAGTCACGCCAGCCAATCTAGAGAATCTTAAATCTAGGCTGGATTAGATACCATTACGTTTTCTCCATTTCTATGAAAATATAATTGAAGAAACTAGCCAACAATATGTGAAGAAATAAGCTTTGACAACCTTTGTAATATTTTAAGACCGTTTCTACCACTTCAGCCTAAGTGGGACTTAAATTCTAAAATTGGCAGTAATACAATGAAAAACCATTCATTTAAAAATTTAAGTCTCACTTAACGTTTTAAGTGGAAATGGAGCAAATGGCCCTTAGACCTTTTCAATTTTTATGAATTTGGCACTTAGATTGTTTACTAAATTTTGCTACATATTATTTTTTTTTCAAAATGTATTTATGTAATTCTGAATATTAATCTTACAGTTAGTTTATATTGGGTTTCTAGAATCTAAATAAAAATTATATAAAATTCTTTTATTGCTATTTCTTTTATTAAAAGGTTTTTATTCATTATCTTTCTTCAACATTTATGGCACTTAGACTATTTAAAACTTACACTCTTCAATTGTTTTTAAGTGTCCCCAAAGAAAAAAAATCCAATGGTGAGAGATCGGGTGACCGTGCTGGTTATTCTATCGGACCTCTCCGTCCGATCCATCTTCCAGGAAATCGGTTATTTAACCACTCTCTTACCTCTAAAATATAATGTCGTGGTGCTCCGTCTTGTTGAAAGTAAACATTTTCGTTAAGAAACAAGTTTCCTTCCTCATCTTGCTGATTTTCTAAATGTTCTATTATAAGAGGATCAATAATATTCTCCAGGATATTTAAATATCGTTCTCCAGTCAAATTTTCTTCCATAAATATTGGTCCTATTATAGCATCTCCTAAAACTCCGGCCCAAACAATGATTTTTTGAGGAAACTGCGTGTGAATTTCAGTAGTTTATAACGCGCAAAATGTAGGGTATTTCGAATTTCCTAAAACTGCATGTGACTTCCAAATTTCCGGAGCGTTGTCCTGTGCATGTGCCGGAAAGCGGACGTTTTTCCGGCGGGCGAGTCTTCTTTTGGGAAGAGATTGGAGCGGGTGCTCAAAATTGTCAGCCATTGTAAGTTATCCAAAAACCCAGCACGTGGGAATAGTTAATAACGCGGGTGCGAAATAAGTGCGGGAATAGTGGTACCCGATTAGGGCAAATCGAGACAGTGAAGTGTAGAACCGGGTGGTTCCGCGGTCCTGGTACAAAGCTTATAAATATCTCGAAGTAGAACTGAGTGGTTCGGCAACCCGTTGTATAAAATTATAAATATCTCGAAAGAGAAAATAGGAATTAAGTGTAATAAAGTGTATATAAAAACATTGGGTTTCTTTCCTTCCCCAAAAAGGGAAGTGGCGCCCTTATCCTACTGGCACTGATGTCGAACCCCGTAGCCGGGACGACCCACCAACACCTGTGCTTGTATTTCCCCCGAGCACATGGCAAGTTAGATAAGGATTTTCATTATCCCAATAACGAAAATTATGTCTGTTGACAAAACCGTTTAAATAAAATGTACATTTATCACTAAATCAAATATTGCGAACAAATATCGGATTTTGAGCAATTATTTCAGTCATTCGTTCACAAAATTCCAGCCTTCTATCGAAATCATCTTCATTAAGTTCATGAACCAGATGCATCTTATAGGGATGAAATTTGTTTGATTTTAGTACTTTTTGAACTGAACCATACGAAATATTTAGTAACATTGATACTTTTCGAATAGAGTTATTAGGATCCATTCCAAAATGGCCTAGAACTTCAAGTTGCGTCACCTCATTCAATACCTTTACACCCTGTCTCTTTTCATTTAAAACAGAACCAGTCCTCAAGAATTTTTGAAATAGTTCTATTACGTATATGCTTGTCTGGATGTCTTTCGTTGAACACAGCAGTAGTTCTTCGAGCACATTCGTTCTGTCGGCCGTAAAGAATAACAATTTCAGTTCTTTGCTCCTTAGTGTAAACCATTTTAAAGAATAATTGCTTAAATTTTAATGAAGTTTGGAAACTTACTATAACATACAGTAACACAAGAAAAATAATAAATTCGCGATTTAAAAATATTTTTAATGCCATCACAATGAGGCAATTTAAATAAGAATACTTTTGTTATAATGTCATATGTTTTCAAATTATAACATATCATGGGACCCTTCTTAAAATTATAAAATTACATTTAAGATGGGAAAATTGTGAGAAAGAGAGAGAAGTATAGCAACCATGTGTTATTTTAATTTTTTGCATAGTAACCATTAACAAAACTAAATAAAATTTACATGATGCCTTTCCTTATAACTCTTTGGGTTCCAGAATATTTTTTTAAATATGTGCCCCTGGAAGAGAGTAGAAGTGGAACTAGCACATTTTTTTCGACATTTCATCGTATTTCCACTTCTACGCTTTCCCAGAATTTTATTTACAAGAAAAATTAGGTAAAACTTAAAGTACTACTTATAATTATAAGGGTCAGATAGTTTTTATTTATTATTTTTTATGATTACTATGTAAAAATATTAAAATAACAAACGGTTGTTGTGTTTCCCTCTCTTTTTCACAATTCCCCACTCTTAAGAAATCGAAAAGATTAGAAGCTAAAATATTGTTAATTTTTCATTACGACCGACATTAATAATTTGGACGTCTAATAACTATAGTACTTTGTGTTTTGTCCGCAGGTGATTAGATTTTAAAATTAAACATACCAGCATAATGTTCTTTTAAAATCCTTTAAAATGAGGGGTTACAAGTATGGGGGTGCATTTTAAAATATTAAAGTCAGGGTGGCTGGGGCAGAAGGAATGACATTTGACGTAAACTTTTATACGACAATAAGTTTCCTCGTATGAACATGTTTTGTCGAATTTTTAATACATCTCATCAAACCGAAGTTATTTAGGGTGGATTGCTAATTGCGATTTTTTGTTATAATTTGTGATAGGGTGATCGGATTTAAAAATTAAACATACCAGCATATTGTGCTCTTTCTTCCCATTAAAATGAGGTGTCACAACTTGGGGGGTGCTATTTAAAAATTTTAAGTCAGGGTGGCTGTGGCAAATGGGGTGACATTTGGGGTGAGATTTTATACGTCAATAAATTTTCCCCTCTCAACTAAAATTGACCTGTTTTGCAGATTTTTTTGTAAATTTTAACAAACTGAAGTTATTTAAGGTGGATCGTTTTCAAATGATCACCCTGTATATTCACTTTTTATAATTTTATACTTATTTTATTACGTTTGTGGTTTCTGTTGTTGAGTTTATTGTTTTCTTTTTATATTTTTTATGTAAACCGAGTGCTTGATATTTTATTTAGGTACTAAAAAAATCCCCAAAATTTATAATACGTACAAAAAAACGTTAAAATCTTCAATTTTTAAATTTGAAATTTTTGGTGTTTCACCGTTGAACCGATAGAGCGCTAGTATTGCTTGACCATAGAAGTCAGAAAATAAACGCAAGACAGAAAAAAGGACATTAAGTTGCCTAACCTGGTTGTAATTAAAAAAATATCCACGAAAATGGTTAAAAAAACTATATAATTCGTATTGCTCAATAACAATAAATGTGTTCGTGATAAACAATTAAAAAAACTTAAAAATCCAATATGAATTTGTCTAGATTAATAATACCCAAGGTAAAAATAAAAACATAACCTCACATATTTTATGTAATAATAATAATAATCGCGTTTCTTTTATAGTTGGAGCGATTTTGTACACCTAAAAATACTATTTTAAGGCCCTTTAGTGGGGCCCTAATATCAAATAATTTCAACCTACAAAATGCCACACATGTACCGTACAGGCAGCAACACCGAAATGTTACATCCGCCAAAAGTTTTGAAAGGGAATCAATTATTACAAAAATTAAGAACAGATTTAACTTAAAAGTTGCTACTTTGGTAAATAAACGATTAAATGATTAATGATTTTATAAATTAGGTATTTTTAGAGGTTGAAAGGTGCTGGTTATTTTTTATATGAAAGAGTAGCGGATAAAATTAATTATTCTGAATTTTTCGAAGAGTTTTGTTTACCTGACACTTTTTATTCCTGGTTTGTCGTGACTGAATTGCACATGTGGATGTTAATGGTGCGTTGTATGGCTGAAGAAGGAGGTAGAGTGGTTCGTAACGGCATGGTTGAAGCCCTGTGGTCGGACGTTGGTTTGAGAATAAAAAAAGTTGGGGTAAATTAAATTATTTTGTATAAAATTTTGGAAATAATTCAATTTTTTTATTGGTAGCCTGTGGGTGCTACTAAGGACAAAGTAAATGAACTTTCAGAGCAGTTTCAAGCGGCTCTTTTAGCTTATGATGAAGGTTTACAGTCAGATGATATGGTTTTAGCCGCAGCAGTTTGGAGGAGAATGTATCAAAAGTCAAATATCGATCCCGAGTATTTAGATGATATGGTTAAATACATTAGAAGACAGGTTTGTAAAATTTAATGCGATTTTTAACAGTCAAAATATTAATTTTAAAAGAACTACTTAACGGATTAAAATGCTTGATTGGTCAAGCTTTGTAGGATTATTTTCTCTATCAAAATATCGGACAACGGTTCTGATTACATGAAAAATGGTTCCTAGAGGGCTGAATTTGTATTAAAAATTTTTTAAAAACTGCAATTCTTTTCAGAAAAAAGTAAGAGCATTCACGACTTCTCATTTTTCCAATTTAATTCCAAACATATCAACATTTTTTTTCGGTCGAAAATTAAGTTATGTTAATTCCCGGCTGTTTAAAGTCGGTTTTTGTTTCTATTTTAATTTTACATTTTTTTATAAAAAAAATTAAAATAAAAACAAAAACCAACTTTAAACAACTAAAAACTAATGTATTAAGTGACCTTAATGTGTCATCGAAAATGGCGGTAGTATGTGGTGATTTAAATATTAACGGGAACCATGACATTCCAAATCACGAAATATTGATCTCCATATTCAAAACATTTGATATGATCTCCTGTAATGTAGAACATTTACCAACAAGGGTCAATGTCTTTAAAGAGTACATAACATCCAACGAACTCGATTTCATTTTTACAAATATTCTCCCATTTTCCTTTTATAACATCGAGCCACATATTTCCAACCATATGTCACAAATAATAAAGTTTAAATTTGCGTAATTAAAACTAAAGTAAATAAACAAATAAAAATTGTAGATCATAATAAACTCAAAAGTCTTTGTAAAGAAACCTTTAAAAATTTTGCCACCAACTTAAATCAAGATACAAATGCACTGTTTTCCTCCTTTTGGCAATTATTGTCTTTCAAACGCAGTAACAACTCTTAAGGTGTCAAATCAATCTCAGTCTAATGAATGGTATACTTCGGACCTTAGACTCAAAAATAAAAGTATTGGTTAACCAGAATGACAAATGATGTAGATATAATTAAACACTACAAAGAATTAAAAAATAATTATCGCCATAAAATTCGTCTAGCGAAGAAAAATAACATGGAATATAATTAATGATAATCTAGGTTGCTCAAAAAAAGTTACTCCAGTTATCTTGGAAATGAAAATACAACCGTTAGTGATTCAGATGCAATCACCAACTTATTCGGTAAATATTTCTCAGAAATCGTAAATAATGAACTTGTTGAGCACTTCGGTAATAATTATAATCCAGAGGGAACTACGGACGGTAACTTCCACAAATCATTCTACCTCAGCCCATGTGATATGAAGGAAGTAATTAATACAATATCGGAACTTAATATTAAAAAATCGTGTGGCACAGATGAAGTTCCTACTAGCCTAGTAAAATCATGCGCTCATCAAATTGCAGAGCCTCTATGTTTTATCATAAATTCTGTATTTACGTCCAGAACCTTTCCAGATGCCCTAAAAGCTGCAAAAACTATTCCAGTTCATAAAAAAGGTGCTACAGATGTTATTGGAAACTATCGTCCCATATCAGTAATGAGTGTCTTTTCGAAAATTATAGAAAAATTACTAACATATAAATTAACTAAATTTCTAGAGATCAACTCTCTGATGTCATATCAACAATACGGTTTTAGAAAGGCTCTCTCAACTGAAAACGCCTGTGCGGAATGCCTTCAGTATGTGTGGGACTGCCTTGACAATGGAAACAGAGTAATTGGAATATTTTTTGACCTGAAACGGGCATTCGATACCCTAGACCCAAAAATATTATCAGCTAACCTTAACTCTTTTGGTATAAGAGGTGTTGCGAACAATCTTTTTAGTTCCTACCTGAAAAATCGTACCTCTACAGTTTTAATAAATGCGGCAACTAGCGAATCCTACAATCAAGGTGTTCCGCAAGGTAGCATCCTAGGCCAACTACTGTTCATATTATTTATTAATGATTTACCAACTTTCATGTATGCGGATGACACCGCAGTAATCGTTAGTGATAAATGTGCTGCAGCCTTGACTAATAAAACAAATAATATTTTTCATTTCTTTAATGAATGGTGCGCAAAAAATAACCTTATGGTTAATAATACTAAAACTGAGTGCATGGAATTTCTCCTGCACAACCGAAAGGAATTAAATTTAAATATTAACTGTAAGGGAATCCAAGTCAAACGAAATCAGTCCGTCATATATCTAGGACTGAAAATTGATAGAAATCTGAATTTCCATGAGCACAAAAATGGAAAGTGCAAAAAATTAAATACAGTATTTTACGCGGTACTTCAACTTAAACCAATAATGGCTCATGCAGGACTCATTGCCACTTACTACGCAATGGGCCAGTCGGCTATTAGTTACTGTATTCAGGTCTGGGGCACATCATCTCATTTAGATAAAATACTGGTTTGCCAGAAGACATTGATAAGAGCGATTTTCGGTCTCTCGCAGCTAACCTCGTGTAGGGATACTTTCAAAAACTATAAAATATTAACTGTAGTGGCTCTTTATTTATACAAACTCGTAATCTCTACACACAAAATATACAAAAACCTCACTAAACACTCAGAGATACATAGTTACAACACCAGGAACAAAAATGACATTAAAATAAATGCTTTTAACTTATCGGAGCATACTAGATCTCCTCAACATTCTGGTGCCATTTACTATAACTTGCTCCCAAATACTATTATTAGAGTCCTAAGTATAAACAAATTCAAAAAACAATTAAAAGTACATTAATTCAAATTTGCCCATACAATCTTAAGGACTTCTATGGTTCTATGTAGATTATTCTTTTTTTTTATAATTAATGTTATGTTGTATAGGCGACAAGCGTATATTGCGAACAGCGCCCCCTGGCAGCGTTTCGGTGCAAAAAATACAGGGAATCAAAATAAATCTTTGTTGTGAAGTACGGTTAATTTGGTGTTTCTTGTATTTAAAGTTAATTCGTTTTGTTAAGGAAGTTTGTTCTTGGAGCTATAATGGAGAAAATGATTTATTTTGAATTTTCCCCAATATTTTTTTACTCTAAAAGTAGTGATAATTTTTGTGCTCATCATTATTGTGTTTAAATGAAACGAAAAAGACAGAATAACAAATTAAAACTGAGGTTGCTTGTGGTTGGAATATAAGTCGACTGAAAAATAAAATATAAGGAAGGAAAATAAAATATAAGGAAGGAAGAACACTCAAAAAAAATGTTTCCTTTAAAAATTAATAAGTAATTTTAGTTTATCCAAGGAAGCAGAAATACCATCGTGTTTCAAGAAATGCTTAAAATCAGTCTTCTAAAATCGAACAAGCTCAAATATGGCCTTAGCAATTTTTACATTAATATTTTCACTATTTTTAATTTTTTAATTTTTTTGTTGTGTGTTTCATTCTTTTTGGATTTCAACTAATGAAACTTACAGTGAAACAGAAGTAGTAGAAAGAAGTTTTATTTAAAGCAGTTTTTATACCAACAATCAATCCAAAAATAAAGTTTTAAATGAACTTTCAACAAAATAAACACACTACAAATTAGTTTTGAATGAACTTTCAACAAAATAAACACTTTGGGTCCCAAACTCCACATCGGGCCTAGAATAAATAATATAATAACAATTTCAAATATACCACTAATATAATGGTAAATCTTATGATTAAGACTTTCTTTTATCGCTTTTAATCTGCGCTTTACGCCTTTTTATCTCATAAGATTCTCAAGGAAATTTATAAAATTTTATATCTCTGTTTTGAAATAGTTTTTTTGGCATCCAACAACAGAACAAGAACTATGAGATGCTCTCTTATTATTATTTGTAGTATTCATAAGAAGAATTTTGAATAAATACACAAAACTTTAAATTCAAATATTTTACGTTCCCTGTATATTATGCCAATTACTGCCACAGGGGGCGCTGCAGTAAAATTCGCTCGTCGCCTATAGTTTAATTAAGTAATTTTTGACTGCAGTGATGTCTGTGTAAATGGATGTTTTAACTGAATAAAGAACTTGAAACTTGAACTTAATTTTCGACCGAAAAAAAATTAACATATTCCAAAATAAATCCAAGAAATGAGAAGCTGTTCTCTAATTTTTAGGCAACCAAACTTACACGAGTATGCTCTTAAGGTGTTGATTTTCATTAAAAATTTCAATTTTTTTGTGCTAGTATTTTTTGAGAAATTAAATAAAATCGAAATTCCGAAAAAAAATTCAAGCAATAAAAAATAATGAACATAATTTTTTTCGTTTTTCTGGTACATTTTGAGCCCTGTTTTTAGTAGAAACTTTTCTCTCGTTAATTTTGAATTAAATTGTATGTTTATTTTCATGAATAATAATGTGTATTAAAATTAAATTATAGAAATATTTTTTGTTTTTTTTTCAGACACGTTTGTTGGAAACTTTATCAAAAGACGATTTGTTCGTGAAGAAATCCGTAACATGGCAACCTCTGGGCGAAAAAATGTCTTAGTAAATTATTGTAAATAGTTAAAGTAAGTACAATAAAGTTAATTTATTTGTTGCTCTTATTATAAATTAAAATTAAGAACTTCAAAAAATATTTTATGCATAAAAAAATAATAAACGTTCACAATTGCTTGAAAGAGTAATCGAAACTAAAAAGTTATTTATTTTATTTTTAAAGTATAGTATGTTACGTGTTGTGTAATGATATTTAGTTATCTTTACATAAGAAAGCATCTTCAAATTTAGTGCTTTTAATGGCACATAATTTAGCTTTAAGGCAATCACTGCTGCAACCTTTTTCCATCAATACATCACTATCTCTAACCTGATATCTAAAAACCAATAAATTAAAACAGATTTTGTATAAAAAAAAATTAAATTACCTATAATATTCTTGCATTAATGTTGTATTAGCGGCCATTCTTTCTTGAAGTCGACCAAACTCTTCAAGAGAAAGCGATTTCATTCCATAAGCTTCTTTAAATGAATACAATTTATACCAATCTGGTGGACAATCGGGATCTGCATTAGCTGCTGACATGTTGTAAGTCCATTGTTCATAATCATTCACCATCTAAAATTAATTTCTTCATTTTATTTTTAATTGAGAAGGATTTCTATAATATGAACAATTGTCAATTGTAATTAGAGTAGAAGCAAGTGTGTTCCGTTTCAAATTAAAAATTCTAAAGTTAATTATTTTGGCTTGTAGTATAAAGAAACAAGAAAAAAATGAAAAAAAATTTATGTCTCTACGACTTTTTGTTCAAAAGTTATGAATTTTTATATAAAATATATCTGGTAAATGAGGTGAAGTTTTGATTTTTTTGAGTTTTTGGGGTGTAATTGTTTTTAGAGAGGTATAGAGGGCAAGTCACCCCCTACATTTCATCCATTTTCTATTATCTTTCATGTGCATGGTCGATTTGGAAAAACTTTGAAAAAAAATTTTTTCATGGGAAACGGTTCTTATTGTTTTTCTCTAAAACTCTAAAAGTTAGTGATTTAAAATTTTTACCAACGGTAAACACCGTGGATAGACGCGTTTTATAAAATATTTGGTTAAAATTGGTTAAATAGTTTTTTGGGAAAACAATCGCAAAGTTTTTTCAAAATTTTGGTACAAATACGGCCCTGGACGCGCTATTTCCAACCAAGAATTATAATTTTTACGGAATTTGTTGGGGGAGATGCAACCGGAATTTTTAAAATCTGACAAAAAAACTGCCCCTTTCGCGGCTCCGCGCAAAAAACGTCCGATTTCATGGTTAAAAGGGGCAGGTCAAAACCCCCTTTTTTTTTCTAAAGTTTTTTCATGATTAAGAAAATCTAGAAAACAAAGCTTTTTATTTTAAATTTTTTTGTCTCAGCCTAAATTGTAACGAAAATTTTACCAGTTTTTATAAAGTACTGTATGTTCAATGAAATATTAGAACAATAAAGCGCCTTAATTTTTTTTTTTGAAGAGTTTTCCAAGTTTTTAACCAATTGTTTAAAAAGCACGCCCTAAAGATTTTTTATGATTAAAAAAATAAAATCTAAAAAACAAGCTTTATTTTCAAAATTTAAAATTTTTCACATATTTTGTCTCAGAGTCTGAAGTGGAACAAAATTTTAAGTTTTCTATAAAGCACTGTATGTTCAATGAATTATTAGAAATGAGCCCCTTAATTTTCTATTGTTTATCATTAAAAAATAAAATTGAACAAAACTAGATTTTTATTTTAAATTTTTGTGTCAGATCCTGAATTAGAACAAATTGTTTGCACGTTTCTACAAAGCCCTGCCCTGTACCCAATCATTAAAATGAAATATTAAAAAAGAACGACCTATTTTTTATTTTTAAATAAAATCCGAAAAAACAAGGTTATTTTATTTTCAAATTTTTCTAAATTTTTTTGTGTGAAGCACCTAATTTTTTTTTGTTTATGATTAAAAAAATAAAATCCGAAAAACAAGCTTAATAACTTTGAAAAAAATAAGTTTTTGTGTCAAAACCTGAATAGGAACAACATTTTTTCACGTTTCTACAAAGCACAGTAAGTTAAGTGAATTATTTAAAAAGAACATTCTAAAGATTTTTTTATGATTAAAAAAATAAAATCAAAAAAACAAGCTCCATTTTGAATTTTTTTTTTAATTATTTGTCTCAGACCCTGAGCCTCGATCAAATTTCTACCAGTTTTCTACAAAGCACTGTATGTTCAATGAATTGTTAAAAAAATAAAGCACCTTTATTTTTTTGTTTATGATTAAAAAATAAAATTGAAAAAATTAGCTTTTTAGTTTTATTTTCAATTTTATTTTTTTGTATCAGAGCCTGATTTTTTGGATGTTTTTTCAAAACAATGTATGTTTATTACTGAAATATTAAACAGGACGACCTATTTTTTTTTATTACTGGTAAAATGTGAAAAAACGATTTTCAATTTTTTTTTAATTTTTTGAATCAGAGCCTGAATTGAAACAAAATTTTTGCATGTTTTTACTAAGAACTTTATGTTTAATAAAATTTTTAAAAAAGGAGCTGTAAATTTTTTTTACTATTAAAAAAATAAAATCCAAAAATCAAGCTTTTTGTTTTCAAAATTTTTATATCAGAGGCTGAATCGGAAAAATTTTTTTGCATGTTTCTAGTTTGTACAAAGTATGTTTAAGAAATTTAAAAAAGAAGCGGACTATTTTTTTTATGATTAAAAAATTGAAATCTGAAAAATAAGAAGAGGTTTTTATTTTTTTCATTTTTTCTTTTAAATTTTGTAACAGAATATGAATTGAAGTATTTAGTATTTTTCTACACAGTCCTGTATGATTAATTAAATATTAAATAAGATCAACCTAATTTTTTTGTTTATGATTAAAAAGTAAAATCTAACTAAGTACTGTATGTGTACAGGTTACCTGCTTTTGTCCGCTTTCAAATTACCGGCGCCGAATACACGCGCATGCCTGAGTCAGTCCGCTATGGACATACCTGGTTTGTTTGTGTTTTTACCCTTACACGCTTTTTGTATGTCCATAGCATGGCGCGAACTGACTCAGGCATGCGCGTGTAATCGGCGCCGATAATCTGAAAGCGGGCAGAAGCGGGTATAACCTGCTTTGTTTGTGTTTGTACACTATGTGTAATAAAATATAGAAAAATGTGCTCTTGCACATTTTTATTTAATTAAAAAAGAGACATTTTTTCTTAAAATTTTATAAATTGTTTTGAGTCAAGATTTTGAACAAAACACATCTGAATAAAATATGAAAGTAGAACTATTTATTATAATTTCATGATTTATGAGTAAAGATGTTATTTGGAGCCAAATGTTTGCATATTTCTGCTTTTTTTAATATAAAAATCGACCTAAACAACTGATTCAGCAATTTTTATGAAGACTAAGCTTCAAAAATTTCAAATTATAAAATGCAACTTACATAATTTTTGGGATTAACGTCGTATATCCTATAATTCGGATTAAATCCAACGAATGTTGTGAAACTTCCCCCATTGAAAGCAACATTAATAACTTCAGTCCCAATATCATTATAATGCAATCTAAACTCATCCCAATGAGTGTGTCCATTAAACTGGGCTTTAATTATATGAGCAAAACGTGCAACAATTTTGTTATAAACGTCATTCCAATTTGCCAAACACTGAACATGACCTGGTGGAACATGCGATAAAATATGAACTGATTCACCAGCTTGTTCTGCTGATTCCAAAATATCAACCAGCCATTGCAGTTGATTGTAAGGGTCCTTATCATCATAAAATAACCATCTGTAAAAAATATCATTAGAGCGTATTGGGAATTCCAGATACCAATAGAGGGCGCTCTACATGTAAACAAACATAGCGGAAGTGAGGTAATGTCAGCGGTTAATACACAGAAATTGCATTTGGCGCCAATGTAAACAAGCGAAATAATGGCCTCGAGTACCTCACAGTTAGGTTCACTTGTTTGCCACCAGAGGGCGAGCAAATGACTAGACTTTGCAATACAGGGTGTTTTTATAGATATCAAAAAATCATGAAGTTCTTGGGAATTTTAAAATTCTGCTCGTCCTCAGGTGGGAAAAATATGAATTTATAAAGCTGGTGGGTTTTTTAATTGATTACAAACTTAGTACTTATTTTACGGGTTTTATATCCTCCATTTTAAGCAATTTAAAGCGCCCTCTACCGGTAGTTAAAATTCCCACATACTTTTGATGATTTTTCAAAAATATATGTAAGCTATACGAGATATTAAAGTTCTACTCGCCCCCTGGTGGCAATTCAATGAACTGAAAAGTCCAGTAATTGTTTGTTTAGTTATGAGACCTTGAATTTCCGGTATATCTTTAAAAACCCATCTTGCGAGTATTTATGAAATTTAGGAAAGAACTTTTATATGAATTATACTTACAGATTTGCAGTGTAGCAAACATTACTATTAAGCCCAATAATTCTCAATTTCTTCGGAAGTAAAACAGTGTAATAACCACCTTTTTTTAAAGTTACTTGTGCACTTTCAGGTAACCATTGCGACCATTCGTCTGCAATTAATTCAAACAACCATTTTGTGGATAAGACATCGGTATCATTGCCTATCTTTTTAGGTGACCAACTAGAAATATTTGGTTTCTATTATAGAATTATTTAAGTTGTTTTTTATTATACAAATCAGTGGGATGAGGTTCGTGATTTCCTAGAACTGGAAAAATTGGGACACTTCCAAAAACATTTCCAAGCTTATTATATAATTTCGAGATTGATTCTGAATTGCTTGTAATGTTTGTATCCCAAGATCTATGACTGATTATGTCACCGGTATAATAAATCAGATCGATTTTAGGCTAAAAAGTTAATCCTGATAAAATTTATACATTGTATTCTTTAATATTTTATATCGTTTTTACAAACAGGACTTTCTTTTGCACTCTTAAACACTGTAGGTATAGGAACTGTGTGTAGGTGCAAGCCAGAGAAAAATCCTATTTTAAAAACAGATTGACCTACATGTTTTTTTTTTAACTTACATGTTGAATTTTGATCTGTTGTAAGACGTTTTGAACCGAATGCCATGGCATGTCACAAACATTGTAGTCGCCCCAAAATCCTGCAGTACTTGACGTTGAATTTGGTTTACCACTACTTTCTTGGCAGCATAATTCTAAATCACACTTTGAGTTGCTTTCTGGTTTATAAAGTGGATCAAAATGAATATCAGTAAGATGCAAAATTTTTATATTATCCTAAAAAACAGTAAAAACCTTCGATTTATTGAAAATACAAGGAATACATGGGAATTTGTCCAGATCGAAATTTCAAGAATTTTATCCAAAAATGAAATAATTTATGTAATAATAGTTATTTATGATGTAAGTGTTAAAAATGTATTTTTATGGCACGCGTATGAAAGTTTGTACAATTCATACAAGTGCCATATTGCATTTTTAACATATATATCATACAATATTTTTTCTACAAACGAATAATATTAATGAAATTTATGAAAATATTAGTAGTTGTTTACAAAGTAACAGTGCAGAAAGTAATTTACTTTCTGCACTAGTGTTTTACTTTCTCCACTTGTCAAAAAAATGGCATCTTTAACGTTTGTCATGAGTGTCAAAAATTCCATTTTTTCTTTGATACTTCCAAAAAAACAACTCTCATCAAAACAAATTTTGTCTGCATTCATTCTTTTTTAAATTTTTTGACTCCTCTGGTCTGATTTTGAAAAAAACTTTTAATGCGGTTTTACTAAGGAATGTGTAACAAAATGAGTCCTTACATTTTTTTGTTTTCCATTAAAAAATTTAATCTGAAAAAAGTGACTATTTTTTTTTTAATTTCTTGACTCCTGGTCTGATTTGAAAAACAATTTTTTGCTGTTTTACTAAGGACTGTATGTGTAACAAAATATAAAAAAATTGAGCCCTTGCATTTTTTTGTTTTCGATTAAAAAATTAAATATGAAAAAGTCACCGATTATTTTCATTATTTTTGACTTCTGATCTGATTTTGAAAAAACTTTTTATGCAGTTTAACTAAGGACTGTATGTGTAAGAAAATATAAAAAATTGACCCCTTACATTTTTTTGTTTTCGATTAAAAAAATTAAATATGAAAAATTGACTGATTATTTTCATTCTTTTTTAAATTTTTTGACTACTGGTCTGATTTTGAAATAACTTTTTATGCAGTTTTACTAAGGACTGTATGAGTTACATTTTTTGTTTTCAATTAAAAAAATTAAGTGTGAAAAAGTCACCGATTATTTTCATTATTTTTAAAATTTTTTGACTCCTGGTCTGATTTTGAAAAAAACTTTTTATGCAGTTTTATTAAGGACTGTATGTGTAATAAAATATTAAAAAATTGAGCTCTTACATTTTTTGTTTTCGATTAAAAAAATTTAATGTGAAAAAGTGACTGATAATTTTCATTCTTTTTTAAATCTTTTGACTCCTGGTCTGATTTTGAAAAACCTTTTTATGCAGTTTTACTAAGGACTGTATCTGTAACAAAATATAAAAAAAATTGAGCCCTTACATTTTTTTGTTTTCGATTAAAAAAAATTAAATATGAAAAATTGATCGATTATTTTCATTCTTTTTTAAATTTTTTCACTCCTGCTCTGATTTTGAAACAACTTTTTATGCAGTTTTACTAAGGACTGTATGTGTAACAAAATATAAAACAATTGAACTGAACCTTTGCATTTTTTTAAATATTAAAAATTTGAATAGCTTGGTGTGGAAATAAATAAAAGTGTAATTTTCTTACCTCAGTTGTGATAACATCATCCTCAACATGTATACTAATCTTATGAATAATTTCATTGGAATTAAGTTCGGGAGGTAAAACAACATCCCAGTCGATTCTATTAGGATCTTTACATCCATTACGTTGTAAAAATATTGAACATATTCTTTCACTAGTTAAATCGTTTTTATTATCAATAATATAAAGCACTACATCCTAAAAAACAATCAAAAGTTTAAACCATTTTTAAAGAATCTCAGTTGAAAAACTATTACCGCTTCAATATTAATAAAACCTTTGCAAACTTGCTCATTCCAACCTGATAGTGATGGACAGTGCGTAAGGGCAATTTGTTTTATTTGCTCATCCTTAGTTCCACCTCGCCTAAGAGCTATTAATTGATCCATTAAGAACTCACATCTGGCGCAAACATCTTTGCTATATGTGTTTTTAATAGCAAATCGAATATTGTCATTAAAATTTTTTGTTCCTTAAAAATATTAACAACATTTTTTATTCGATCAAAGTTTTGTTCATATTTTTTTAACATTGTGTTTTTAAGTATACCTAAATACTAAAATGCAATTCTGAAATAAATCGATTTTATTCGATAAACGGTAAAATAAACTTTTTTAGCAACAAAATTTTTTTAAAAACAAGCGTCTATTTTTTAATTTAAATTTGAAAGACAATTCCTGTCAACTTTGACATTCTTTCGTTTAACTGTGCAACTTATTTTTGAGTTAAAACTTCAGGTTAAGCCTCAGGTGTGCAACTGGGCGTAAAAGTTTGTAAGTTTTACTCCCTCTACTACCCTAAAAAATTTGGCAACTACTTAAAAAGAGATAAATTATTTCCTTATTGAAGTTCCATGCTTGTTACATCAAAATATAAAACAAAACTTACCATCTATTGAATCACAATTAATATCATTAATTTTTATAAATATTCCATAAAGTAAAACCAATAAAAATATTTGCTTCATCTTTTCTGGTCACCACATTCACACAATTGATAATAATAAAAGGTATGTTCATTGCTGACAAGATTATTGCAAGCAAAGGTCAAATTTATTAGATAACAAAGTTCTTTTTTGTTTTTCTTTTAAAGAATTTTAGTTATGAATGATATCATGGTATGCTGAAGTAATATGGAAAAGTACTGGAAATAAAAAAATTATGAGGTAATTAAATTTTAAATATTCATAAAAATAATTTAAAGGACATCGAAGAAGTTAAAAAAACAATTTATATCGTTAATTTGAACATTTTAACAAATAATCCAGTAAAGTCTGAATTCTCAGCAAACATGAATTCTAACCTTACTGACAGTGGATCAAATCAACGACGCTGAATTTTCCCACCGCTCGTTGGAAAGTTGTGGTAGGGACTAGGTACTCCCACTCTGCTCTCGATCAGCATCACGCGCGTAGAGAAATGAACAGCTCTGCGTTCCAATAAGGAATGAGAAGCTCCGCCCATTTCTTAGTTAATCGTGCCTTCTAAAATGCTTGGACATACGATAGTAATAGTGGATTCTCCGTTATCATTACATTCCGCTTCCTTAACCAAGCACGTACCGCATTACTTAGTTCAACATACGTTCATGCGAAAGTTGCTGTGGTTAAATGTAAAAGAGACTGAGCGAAGCTATTTGCTTGTCTACACCATTCCTGTTTGCAAAAAAATTAAACTATAATAAATTTAATTTAATTTGCTTATATTTAGAGTGTTTTTCGAAATGTCAATTAAAACAGCAAATTTTGTAAGATTTTCTACTAAAAGTGAATTCATCCATTGGGTTTTTCATTATAAATTTGTTTAGTTTTAGATTTGATTGGAATTATATTCCTATTTTATGAAGTGGATATTGGATTTAAATCATACTCAAAAAAAGTATTAAACTAAAAATATGTTCTGAAATTATTTATTTTGATAAAAGTAAAAATTATAACTTTAATTTTTAACAACTTATTCCGCCATTTCCACGTCTTCAAGAACCAAATCATCAAGCATTTCTTCTAGTGTAACCCTCGGCATATCCGGATCACACTCTTCATTTCTATCAACCATCACTCTTTTGTTATCCTTAAATATGTTGACATTTTGACGCAATGCAGGGTCTTCTTCAAGATCGTCCAAAAATTCATTATAATCCCTACAAAAAAATTTAACTATTATAAATTGTTTCATACAAGAATTAATGCATATACAGGGTGTACAAAAAGTTCGGCAAGAAGCATTTTTGAGAAAAATGGTTTTTTATTTTTCTAAAGTAAATAGTTTGAAAGTTAACGCTGCTTTATTTTGGAAATTATGCATTTTATAGAAAAATGTTTCAAATAAAAGTATGATTCTTAGTGACGCACTTTTTAGAAATATTACCATGACCTTGAACAGTAAGTTGAAGGTTTCAAAAATTATAATTTTTCAAAAATTTTCTGACCCATACTCCCATGTTTTTTATGGTAGAATCCCATGTTTCTTCGGCCAGAAATTTTTTTGTTAGGTTAGGGTCGCGATTTTTGGAGTTAGCGATTTTTTGGGTGAGGTTAGCGATATTTTAAGTGAGGTTAGCGATAAATAGAGATATGAAGGATCAAAGTTTGGAATTCAACTTCTTTATTTTTGTGAATTTTGAAAAACTACTAGGAGTTATCATGTAAATCAAATTTAAATCGAATTTTAATAAATTCACGATTTATTCTTTAAAATTGAAAATTACATGTAATAACTAACTGTCAAAATTTTCCATTTAAAAAAATAAATTGTGTCATTTGTGGGACATTCTGTATACATACAAAAAACATTTTCAAAATTAATTTTGGTAGATTTTATTTCTTCAGGAAGGTCATTTAAAATTTTCAAAACTCCATTTTTAATTTTCCTATATTGTTTGAAACACCAATTAAGTAAATCTATCTATTAAGGGGGCGAAGATACAACCCCTTTTGTATTTTTCCCCGAAATAAGACGTTTTTTGCGCGGAGCCACGAAAATGGTTTTTTCGTCAGATTTTAAAAATTTCGATTGCATCGTGAAGAGGTATGTTGATTCTAAGTGGGGTTCAAATTTTAAATTTTTCCAAGCACTCTAACAATCTGAAAAAAATTCTCGAAAATGGTAGATTTTTCTTGCTTTTTTCCGGATTTCGTCGGCGTCAATTTTCAAAAACCCCACCCCCGTCCGGTTTTTAAGGGAAGCGACGAAATTTGTCCCCTTTTATTCTTACATCCTGGGGATAGACCGTGGCCATTTTTAAGTCTCCAGGCGCAACGGTGTGGCGTCGCGGCATCGGCACGCGAAGTGTACAAATTTAGCGTTTTCTCGGGGGACAAAAGTGCTCCAACTGTGCGGCTTCGATAAGAAGATCGGTAGGTGAACAAAAAAATCGCGGTTTTTCGATTTGCCATCTACATAATACGCTTTATCAGAAGACGAGCGCTTTTTTTTGATATCTCAATTTTTTTCTGTACTTTTGGCGCCCTCAAATTTGTGGTTCGAAATGGGTGCTTTTTCGGCGCCGACTTTGAAAATTCGTAACTTTTGATTTAGACTTTAGACCTTCTAGAGACGCCGAATATTTTTTATTTGCCTCCCCAATTTGTTCTTTATAACCAAAAAAATCGGCATGTTTCAATTTTACCCCTGGACTTTGAAAAAAAAATGGCGAGTTAAATGTTCAAAAAATGGGGCTAAACGCGGTAAGTTGTATTTACCACTGGGGTTCACAGTTTTATAATCCGATTAATTTTTTCTACAGTATGCTATAAAGGAATAACTTCTACATCCGCGCGAAAGTATTTTTTATTTTCGAAGGGGTTTGGAAGTTATGCCTAAATAAAGTCGAAATTTTGAATTTAGGGGTTGGCGGCTCCAGTCGGGCTAATTTTTAACCGATTTGCTATTTGAAAAGTTCAGTCGAAAGTGGCTTTCGAACCGAAAACGCCCACGCATAGGGTTTTTTGAATTTCGAAGAAATAATTTTTTTTAAATCGCATTTAAAAGTCAGAATTTTTGACGAGTTTCGGTCAAATCTATTTAACCCCCATGTAATACACCTTTTCCGAAATCTTTCTAGGTCCACTTTACGACAAAAAAAGAATCACTTCGCTATCTCTCTTCGTTTTCGAGTTATCATCGAAAATACGCAAAATCTCCGGTTTGTAGCCAAAATTTCGGTCTGATATTTTTCACCTTTCACGAAATAATTAATACCTTCGAAACTATTAGCACCACCAAGACGTTTAATAGCTTAAAATTCGCACCGTCACCTCCCCCATCAAATTCCGTGAAAATTTTAATTTTCGGTTTAAAATTGCGCCGTCCAGGGTCGTATTTGTAACAAAATTTTTTCCAAAAAAACTATTTAACCGATTTTAACCAAATATTTTTTAAAACGCGTCTATCCACTGTGTTTACCTTTGGAAAAAATTTGAAACCGGTAACTTTTATAGTTTTTGAGAAAAAAAAACCGATATCCATTAAAAATTTCAAGCCTGTAATTTTTTTTAGTTTTTTTTCAAAATCGACCCCTCAAATGAAAGATAATAAAAAATGGATGAAATGTAGGGGGTCACTTACCCTCTACACCCCCAAAAACTCAAAAAAATCAAAACTTTTTAGGGTAATGTACCTTAAAAAATAATTAAATTTTAAAAAATTTAATATGTTAATATCGGTAATTTTTAGAAACTTATCTGTACGAATTTTTTGTTCTTAACTTTAGTTATTAAGCGAAATATGAATTTTTAAAAATACGCTTTTATTCATTTGTCAGAATGTCATATTTTATATAAAAATTCATAACTTTTGAACGAAACATCGTAGAGACTTGAATTTTTTACCACATTTGCCTTTTAAAATTTTGAATTTATTTCTTATGAAGGTTTTAGCACAGAATTATCCCATAATTGCATAATCAAAATTTTCAATTCTAGGAGTAAGAAATATAAAAATAAATACTTACTTAGTTTCCATATTAAAAGCGGTATTTTCTTTATCCAAATGTTTCAGTTTCCACATTCGTTGTTTTCTTAACGAAACTCTTTCAGGATAGAATTTTTTAACAAGAATTACATCAGGGATTTTGTCTTTATTAAGTTTATCGAAGTTGCTATCGTTAATATTACTGTCACAAATGTTATACCTATAAAGATAAAAACGAATTACCATTAAGAATTGTTTATACCCTTATTTAAAATAAAAAAATATTTTTTATAATTATTATTCAACAATAATTCTGCACTACAAAAACAAGAAAAATTTTAGGTAATTTCACTCTAAATCATTTGAAAATTCGGCGAATACTTTTTCAGCAACAGACTTTAATTTCTTCCAAAAATTGAAATAATCTTTTGTTTTCTTACAATTTTTGGATTGAACGCGCTCTTGTGCAATTTTATGAACCCACAAAGTGAGTAGAAGTAAAAAAAAATGACTTATTCCAATTAATTTTCCATCAAAACAATGTCCCCCTATGGTGTTCATAATTTCCAATACAAGAAATTTGTCACAATTTTTCCAAAAACTGTGGCAAGAAGAAATTAAAGTTGCTTGGGGTTTATGGATTGACTATAAATAGTTATTTTTACTTTTTGAGTTTTCTTACCCCAAAGCTGAGTCACCAACTTTTAATATATGTCCCAAATGTGTACGAGTGTGTATTGTAGCGTCATTAATTCCCAATTCAGAAGCACGAACCACCCAAACATTTGCCAACACATGTTTGTTAGAAACCGCACCTTGTCCAGGAAAGAAATTGCGATCCTTATCCATTATTACCTCAATATCCATTACTACATATTCCACCAATTGTTTTGGATTACAAATACTTAAAAATGATTGCCTCCAAAAGTGTGTATTACTCAACTCCGCAACTATTAGGGCAAAAATGTTATTTAATCGTTTAACAATTTTAGGTAATTAAAGTTATTGAAAAATCCCATATCATTAGATACTCACTTTGGCCAGAACAGGGATCAATCAAGTGAATGAAGTTGGTAACTCTGTAGATCAAACAAATTGGAGCGATTCCTCCCAGCTGTTGCTTTAATTTATTTGGTAAACAAACAGCACTATCTTTACTAAGAGGTACAATTTCTACAGAAAAAGTAAACTTGTAGTTGTACGTATTACTGTGGATATCATGTGAAATGAGCTTTTTAGAATGTTGATACTTGCAAGGAAGTACCGAATTCAGAAAATCCACCATTTTTCTTGCATGCGATTCATGTGCATAAAAAAAGTCCAAACCATCTGAAAAAATTCACTAATGATGAAATTATAAAATAACAGGAAATGTACAATGAATTCAAAAAAGACTGAAACCGCAACTATGCAACCAAACATACTCTGTAGTGATTTTAGACTTGCTAAGTTGGTGTACCTGTTAATTTTAGTTCAAATTTAAATATGATGTGTCACTTTAACCAATGCGCCTCTCAGCAGTTTTTCTTCGGGTATTTTTTCAAGTCATTTCTCAGTGTGTTGCAAATTTTATAAAAAAAACAGTGCTTTTCAAAACTAAAATTAGTGCAGTTAAAATATTTGCGATGGTTTTTTCACCGGAGCACAACGCATTCATTTCAGTGTAGCCAACTGTGGAAAACTTAGGTTGCCTACCTTGCAATGTCAATGGTTTCAATCTTATTTGAGTTTTATTTATAATCATTGAGTATGCAAAATTGATGCCCCAATAATTTAATAAAGAAATTTTCTTACCACTAGTAGGTTTAATTCCCAAAGTATTTTCATGTGCCTTGTGCTTCAAAATAAGCTGCTCTAAATAATAAAACGTCTTCTTATTCTCCGCCTTTTGTCTGACTTGAACCGTTGCACGCCAATAATCCTGCGCTTCCGAACGATGACAATCATCACACATCTGATGATTAATCGAATACTCAACAACGAAAACCTGTTGAAGTACAGCCCCACCGATGACTTCCCCATGAACTGTAAGCTTAACCTTGATACGTTTGGAATGTGGTTCCGTCCATAAAAACGAGGCATCGATAAGCTTGACACGATTCAAACCTTTCAATTTTTTTAAGCATAACGAGAGTAATTCTCGTGATTCCAAAGGGCAAAACACCCATTCGGAAGGTGGATGGAAGTAACGCTCACAACCTCTGCAGAATTGGAGGATCGCTTGTTTTGGAATGCCTTCTGTTATGTCGACTTGTGAGCGCAGACAACCTACACACATGTTTGCAGGGTTTGGTTCGATCGGTAAACCACATTCGCAACATAATCTTAAGAAACAAATATTGTGTAAAAGCTTTTATGTAATTAATATTATACTAACATTTGATTAACCGAAGGATTTGCAGGCAAATCTTGTATGTAATCCATTATTTTAATAATTTTTTATATATTAATTATTACTTTAACTTTTATTTATTAGAAAAACTGCAGTTTTATTAAAACCACATGTTAAAATTTGATCAATTTTAAGGTTAGGTTTTTGACATAACCTTAAAAATTTGACGTTTGTTGTACAGCGTGAAGTTAGGTTTGGGTGTGAATTTATCAATTCCCCCAATAATCGAGGGTGCGTTTCACTTAACGACCACGATGACCGTATACATCAAAATAAAAAATAATGCAGTGAATTTAATGTAAGATTAATGCTAAACACCGTAACCAAAGGTGTGATTTTGTTTCTCTTTTGATGCTTATCAAGGCTTGATAAAACTCAACTGGTGTACAGCCGTCGTAACGGTGCCTGAAATTCCGTGAAGTTTAAAAGCAGAAGGGTGTTTGACTACTTAGCGCTTAGGCTGGGTGCGGGCTTGACCCAAGTAGTGAGTAAGGCGAGTAATTGGTGATTACTGATTTATTCTTAATAATTATTCGCTTATATACAGATCTTACAAAAATATTTATAATTAATTATTTACAACAATACGTGCTTAAGTTTAATGCACACGCCAAAAGTGCGGTGTCAGCTTGCCTTAGTAACCTTGATTTCGCTTACTGCATAATGTGAGACAATGCCCGCGACTTTGGCATTGATGAGGCGGCGATGAACTGTTTACGCGTAAACAACTGGCATTTATCAAGAGTGTTGATATTTTGGTATTTTATTTCCTATTGAAAACGTGAACGAAGCGAAATGTCAATTGATAAATTGAAGCAGCGTTGGCGATGCAAAATACTCGGTTTTTTTAATATTTGGAACTTCACGCCGGTAAATATTTAAGGTGGGTTTATGCTCAACTAACAACTAACCACTAACAATTAAAAACATAAATCCATACAATTGCATTTGACTGTTTATACTGCCACTAACAACTAACCATTAACAATTAGCCACTAATGGGGAAAATTTCGAATTTATAATTAGGAGTTGCTAGTGGTTAGTGAATCTAGAAATACGCATGTTTGATCTTTAAAGTTGACATTGTCTGTTTAAATTTTTGCCTCTGGCGAATATTATAATATCATATAATGGATAGTGAAAGCTTTAATGGGAGTGATTTGGAAATACTGAGGAGTTGGTGAAGCTTTTTCAACCCTTTGATAATCAAATCAACAATTTGAAATATCGCGTCGCATATGTCAAATTTCTTAATGCTTAGTGGAGTATAAACGCTCACATTTTACGCTAGTGGTTGACTGTTAGTGGTTAGTGGCTAATTGTTAGTGATAATTGTAAGTGGCTAGTTGTTAGTTGAGCATAAACTCACCTTAAATGTAAACATAACCTATTCTAATAGTAATTTGCAACTTTCGTAAATTATTTGCTTTTTTATTAGTTTCTTTTGAGTGCAATGGTTATGTTTTGGGGGGTGTTTGATGCGGAGGAAGTGAAGAGGTATTATTCAAGAGAAAAACAAACTGCTTTTTAAGCGAAATTGATGTCTTCGAAATACCCAGCAATTATCGATAAATATAAAAAACGAATATTATAGAATATAGAATATAGAAATAAGTAAATCTATTTATGTTAAATAACAAAATTTCCTTTAAATATTATTTTTAAGAGTAAATTAAAATATAGGCGTATGATTTTAACATACTTTTACATTAAAATGCCTAATTTTATTTTTACGTTATAATTAAATATTTTCTTAAATTTCATGTACTTATTTCTTTTTTAAAAACTTTTTTTTCAGTAGTTTCCCTTATCCTTTTCCTAAATGTAAATAAAATATTTAATAAAACTGTACAAGTGTTCTGACGTTTGAGGTTATGTCGTTGTATACAAGAGTCTTAAAACGCTTTACGGTTGCCCCTCCCCTATTGATAAAAATTCTTCGCGTAAAACTCAAGACTAATTAGTTTATATGAATAACCTCCATCTTACATGGCTGGAACAAGTTTTCACATGCGAAACAATGCGAAATGATTTGAATTCATTCGGAACGTTAAGTGGAACGCGCTTTGATAAATGGACAAAACGTTGCTAAACTGCATTTTAACATTTATTTTTTATAAATTAATAGAATATTGTTTTATTAGGAGTAAAACAAGTACTTTTTATGGCGAGCATGCAGGTTTGCGAGCCACAAAAAGTTCTTTTACTCCGAATAAAACATGCTATTTTTTGGCCAAATGTCGAAATTTCTTAAAATACTAACATAAAAATTTATTTTAAAATTTAATGTACATACAATACACAATACAATGTTGGTGTATATTGGCTTGCCTAAAATGCATTTCTACTCCGTCTTTCTAATCCTTGTCAATGCAAAGTATACCCGATTGTAACCGATTTACTTCGGAAATGCACGAGCATGACCATAGAATCAAGAAACATGAAAATGACTTGTTAAAACCTGTCAAGCGTCACATAAGGCTGTTCTGTAATGACGTTTGAAGAAAAAGAAGGAATTTTTAGATTTCGCTCGCCCTCTGGTGGCAAAATATGAACTTCGATATTCGGTACTTACGTTTTTGATTTAACGCATTGGTACATGTTTTTTGAGATTTACTGAAGCTTTAAATCTTAAATCTATTTGTGTTTTGTTGAATACATAGTTATAAGATAAGGTACACGAATGCATTTTAAACACAATTTTTGACAATGCAAGTACCGAATATCCTCCATTTATAGCGCCATCTATACGTAGTTAACATTCCCAATAGTTATTGCCTCTCACATCGGCTTGTATTTAAAAACCTGCAAGAACGGATGGTTTGAAGGTTTGAATAACACTTATTTAGCGACAACTTTAACTTAGTTACAGCTTAGGCAACTTTATTTACGAGTAAGTACATGAAAATGCATATAATAAAGTGCATCATTATATCAATATTTTTATATTATTGAATTTTTATGTTCTATAAATAAAATATGATTTATTAATATTTTTCGTGATTTTATATATTTTATAAAATTTAAATAAAAGGATTTGCAATGATTGAACTAATTATAATTTCTTCCCCTCCTCTTTTAAATAAGTAGGCTTTGTTCACATGACCGCCTGTTGCTGCAAGCTGAAAGCTGAAAAGAAAAACAATCAGTTTCTTTGAAGCTGTGTCGATGCAAACGTCGTGTTGGAAGTTATAAATTCATACGCGATTTATATGTTAGCAGTGAACATTTTTTACACTGTGTTTATAAAGCGAGATATCAAGATCGCAGGTGTAAATCTTGCTTTATTTCATCTTTTGTGATAAGCTCATAGAACACAAGGTAAGAGCAATTTTAAATTGTTTATAAAAATTTTGTTCTATAATCAAGTTTGCAATATTTTAAATGATTTATGTTTTAATAATAGAAAGTTTAAGAAAGGTGTTAAAATGACTTAAAATTGTAAACAAAATGTTTTACTTATATCATGAATTACCTATTATAATTATTAATTCAATAAATTATAATAATATATAAGGTGTCAGAAAATATTTTCTACATGTCAGTTTTGCTGTCACTTGTATTTGTCTCCATTTTTTACTAAGAATATCAAGATATCTGAATTAATTTCAACTATTTGAACAACAATTTGAACAATTACTTGTTTTAAGAAATATACAATGCAAATTGCATTGAAAATTGACAAGCAATTTATAGGTTATATGTCAATTTGAAAAACCTCACGTAAGAATTGCCAACTACCAAAAAAAGTCTAAAATCTACTATACAGGGTGTCCCATTTGACGTTGGATTGTATGGGTATCTTTGTTATTATTGGAGATAGAAAGTCGGATAAATGGACAAAGTAGTAGAGATTTTTTCAAATATTAATAATTCATTTACAAAAAATTTGAATATCGCATCGTTCCAACGCTATCTTGAAAAAACTTGAAAATGCGATTTTTAAAATATGGCTATAACTTCTTTATTTTCTGTGGTACCAAAAAAGTTTTTTGACTGAATACAGACAATTTTTTGTGTACAATGCAGTAATACAAATGAATATTTTTTTTCGCTAACGAATTGACCGGAAATGAACCAAACTTATTTTTTTCTTATGGCAGTCATATTGGATATAGACATATTCGGAATCAGTATTTTTTTCTGAGTAATTTGGTATACCATATGTCATATTTAAAAAAAATTAAATTATTTGATTTTACAAACTAACATTGGACCTTAAGAGATGTGAATTGTCAATAACATAAATGTAACTATTTAAAATATTAAATGTAAAATAAATCTTAACACATATGTATTGACAGTTTACATCTATTCAAGGCCATTTTTTGTTAGTAAAATAAATTATTTTAATTTTTCTTAAAATATTACATATGATATATCAAATTACTCCGAAAAATACACTAATTCCGAATATGTGTAAATCCAATATGGCTGCTATAAGAAAAAAATAAGTTTGCTTCATTTCCGGTCAATCCGTTGGCGAAAAAAAATATTCATTTGTTTTACTGCATTGTACACAAAAAAATGTCGGTACTAAGTAAAAAAAAATTTTTGGTACCACCGAAAATAACGATGTTATAGCCATATTTTGAAAATCGCATTTTCTTGTTTTTTCAAGATAGCGTTGGAAGTTGGAACGATGCGATATTCAAATTTTTTGTAAATGAATTATTAATATTCGAAAAAATCTCTACTACTTTGTCCATTTAACCCACTTTCTATCTCCAATAATAACAAAGATACCCATACAGTCCAACGTCAAATGGGACACCCTGTATATTATTTTATCCAAACTTTTTCATCTTAGTGATTGGTAACAAACAGGTGACACTGGGTAATTTATAAATGGAACATTTTGACGTTGAATTTTAGGTCTTATGTTAATTTATTCGCAAAAAATAGCTATGATATGGCCCACTTCGACATTGAAAGAAAATGCATACAGCGCCACCACTCGAAAACTACAGGCACTAAACATGTTAAAAATATGCGCTGTTAAATGCTGTTCGCACTCCTTGCCTTGCCTCTTATTATTTAAAGCAGTTTTGACATTCGAACGTTTGGTGCAAGACTTTTGACACATCCTGTATATTTGTGTTGTTATACAGGGTGTGCCTGAATAACGGTAACAATTTTCTTGTGGTCATAGAGGGAGTAAAGCATTTTTTAAATATTAAGTATTATCCGGAAATGTTTCCTTCAAAAGTTATAACACTTGGAAATTTTTCAAAAAAAAAATTAATTTGTAAATAAAGTAAATATTAAAATTTGAAATTTTTGTGATAGTTTAAAAATATGTAGCTACGTTCACTCCTTCTATCACCCCAAAAAATTTGGCACGATTATTCTGGGACACCCTGTATTTATAATATACAGGGTGGAACATTTTTAATAATTATAAATATAAGCTTATTCTTGCTTTTATAGATTAATTAGTGTGGTTTAAATGCAATAAGATATGAAAATAATCGTTTGCAGTTTCTTGGAAAAGCACAAACCTTATTTTTTATTATTATTAAGTGGTTTTTCCTATCTATTTTTGATAATACTAATTATTGTATCAAAATATGCACTTTCTTGTTATTTTTATAAAACTTTCGAAATGCATGGCGTTGATAGTTGATAACCAGGAGCTTTTTATTGACCTGACCTTTTAGAGTTCATCTTTTACTTGTAGCAGTTTTTTAATTGGAACAAGCACGCTTAATAAATTTTTATAGACGACGTTTTAAGTATGCAATTTTCAAGTTTATTTTTAATTATGATCATAGCTTTTTGCATGTAAGTACATGAACTGGAAGATATTAATATGTTATATCACTCCTATTCATATCCTATTCTATACTCATTGGTAATATCAAATTTTAACAAAATACAAATATTTTTGATTTTGAAGTGTTTAGTGCAGAATTTCTACCACTTTTTTTTTCTGAATATTTTTGTAAACCTGCATATTGATTTAAAACTTTATTTTTTTTTTAACTTTTTACAAAAATTAAGCTACAAAATGTTTAATAAAATATACAGGGTGTCACAAAGTGTTAAGAATTATTGTCTCAAAAAAGAAGCATTTTTGGAAAAAAAAACTTTACATAAAAGTTAATTGGTTCGAAAGAGGAGACTAATTTATATTCTAAAAAATTGACAGATTTCCTATTGTATTTCTGTCATATTTTTAGTTTAAGTGTCACTTGAAGCTTAAGCTTGAACTGTGCACCGCACCGGGCCTTAGTATGTTTTCGAAGTCATTTCAAGGTTAATCTGGAAGTTAACTTTGTTTTTTTCAATTTCTAAACCATATTTTTATTTTTACTGTTTTTTGAATTTTTTGATTTGTAGCTCGATTTGGAGCCATTACAAAAAAGTTATTTGTTATTCAAAGATTTAGATATCATTTTTTAATTTTGATAAAAAAACAAAAAAGAAAATGTCACCTGTCACCCCGTTTTATAAATTAGGCAATTGACTTGTAGTAAAAAATCATCGTTCATTAGTGTTACTTGCACCAACTTTTAGATTTTAATATTCCATTTGGTCAACAATTAAAAAAAAATAACTATCTTTTATATTATGACGAATTGATCTTATGAATTTGAGGCTGGTCACCAGGTTGCCAAGGACCGAAGGGTACGACACGGTAAAAAATTTTGTGCAAGGACTTCCCGGCACTTCATCAAACTTCTATGGACTTCTGTATTATTTTTGAGGTACATACACGTTTCGTAAAAAGTAAAAGTTTGGAAATAGTCATCTTCCGAAATATGCTTGGGGTTTCCTTGGAAATCCTGAGGACCTCGAATGTCGCACGATTTCCTCGGACTTCTCAAGACTTCCTGGGACTTCCACGAACTTCCCGGGACTTTCTCGGATTTCCTAGCACTTCCTCGGACTTCCGTATTATTTTTGAGTCACGTGCACGTTTCATAGAAGTTTAGAAATCATTGACTTCCGAAATTTGCGAGGAAATTTCCTTAGGGCTTCTTTGGATATCCTGAGGATTTCCTCGAACTTCGCTCGACTCTCTCGGACTTCCTGGGATTTCCACAAATCATTATTTTTTATGTACCTGCATTTTTTTTGTAAAATTTCAGAAATTATAGTATTCTGTAATTTGCATGGGATTTTCTTGGACTTCCTGAGGCTTCACAGAACTTCTTCGGGGTTCTTTTGACTTTCTGGAACTTCCTCGGGCATCCCTGAACTTCCTTTGACTTTCTGGAACTTAATAGGATTTCTTAATAGCATCTTCCTAGACACCCGCGATAAATTTTCCTTTGGAGATAATAACAAGGAATAAAAAATCCATCCCACTTTTCTGGAGCTTCTTTACTGATAATTGTGAAAAATCATGAAATCAAGCATTAGATCTGCAGTCATTACTCAAGTTTCCCTCGTTAGATTTTCAATTCTTTTTCAGATTTATAATCTGAATTGATTAGGCTACATCCTGTCAGAGAGTTACCTTCCGCAACCTAGCACAAAATTAATTAGAGGGGTCCAAAGTTAAGGTACTTTTAGATCATAATATTTTTTTTTGTACATTTTCCAATTTTTTTTTCCTTCTGGCAAGAATTAAAGAAATGACTTCTAAATCAACTACAAAAAAAATTATACAAAAATGTTGTTCGTACTAGCTTTTATGACTGCAGAACTAAACCACTATATTTACCGTTTAGGAAATTGCTCTTAAGGCCTTCCTGTACTTCCTTAAGGGTGTACAAGGACGTATGGAATTAAAAAAAAAGCTGACTTATTTAGGGTAGGGCATCTTAATAAATGGACCGTAGAGACTAGGCGCCATTTTTTCAAAATAACGCAAAAATATAAATTCTAAATTTATTGCATTTGACTCGTTACTTTCAGGCTCAATATGGAAGTTTGTAAACCTAACTGTGTTATCGTTAGATAACAACCGGTATTTTTCGGTACCCCCCACAAAAATATTGCTTTCAAATTAGAGGATTATTTAACCGTTTAATTTGAGGATCAATATGGATGTTATTAACCAAAGATTTTATTCGAGGTGATCTTTCGTCTTATACATGAACCAAGAACCGATATTTTTCGGTACCACCACAAAACAATATTGCATTTGACCGATTATTTTGTGGCTAAATTTGGATGTTTGTAAGCTTAGAAATTTGATTTGATCTTGGATTTGATGGGACCTTTTTCGTTAGACAACAACCGATGTTTTTCGGTACCCTTTACAGATTTGCTTCTTTGGTTATACATTTATAAGAACAATTCACATATTAAAAAAGATAGTAAGTAGAGAAAATACGTTTTAATTAATTTAAAGGAATTTTAATAAAATGTAAGATTTAAAGGTATTATTTTGCATATAAAAGTAACTATTTTGTCAATTTTCAATTGGAGTTGGTTGTGGTTTTCCTGGAAGTAAAAAATTCGTTTTACTAATGTTTTTTTCATTAAGAAAGTATTAATTTTACCGTTTGTTTTTAAACATGTTGTAAGAGCAGCCACTGGCATCTCAAAAGCCAATTTCAAAATAATTGATATCATCAGTGAAAACAAGAAGAAAGCTCCAAAAGTGTAAAGCTGCAATTTTTCAAAAATACAACACGATTTATCAATTTAATTAGAGGTGCACAAAATATTCGCGTAACTATTCGGAAGTTCTTATCAATTTAAAAGTACAATAGTTCCATATTTTACGAGGGATACAAAATGGTAAAAAAAATCACAAGAACTTCCTATCATAATGTACTTCCCTGAACTTCTTTGGGATTTCCTCTTTCCTCAGAACTTCGTCCTCGGGAATTTCTCAAAACTTTCTTATAAACTGGAAGTTCCCGGGAATTCATGCATAGTGCTTCAAATATTTGGTTATAATTGGTTTATTGGATTTTTGGCAAAATTTTAGATTGTAACGGAGTTTTTGCTTATTGTAGCTACTTTTTCTGTCATATCTCAAAAAAAAAATTTTAAAGGGATTCTTTTTTTTGAAAGAAGAGTTAGTAAGTTTTTTGGGGAAGTGCAATTCGTGGTGCTAAATGGTAAAATCGTATTTCAGGAGTTGATTTCAGCGAAACGCGTCTTGAATGATCTTATTTTTTTTCGTTTTTCCGAATTTTCAAAAAACCTATGCGCGGGTGGTTTTTTTCAGAGATAAAATTCCATAAGAAGTAGCTCACCCATAAAATTATAACTTTGTCTCTTTTAGACATAATTATACAACCTAATGATACAAAAAAAAAAACATAAAATAGCACTATTTTTGTAAAACTAGGTGATTTTCAGCTTCCAAATATTATCAATTTTCCTCGAATTTCTTTAGACTTAAATTAAATATTTCATTATTTAAAAAAAAAATGAAATATTGGTAATTTTTAAGAATAAAAATAAATAAGCTAACAAGAAATTCTTAGGGGGGTAATTATCCCCACCCCCCCTGAACCCTGAAACCGCCACTGCTTAGAACTTCCTTGGAATTCCTTCGGACTTCCAATTATTTTCTTAAACGTGTGCAAGGACTTGCTTGCGTGTAGTATTTCCGATATTTTACTATGGGACTTATTTTAAGTCAAAAATTGAAAATGCCATTCATACAAAAATCTTTTGATACACAGATGCTGAACTCGAATTTATGAAGCTCGACGTTGGAGGTGGAGCCAAATATTCGGTATTCAGCTATCCGGTAAAAACATTAATCGGTGCACCTCCAATTTTAATTTTTAAAAATTTCTTGAAAATCCTGGCCAACGTAGAGTACTCACCTCATTTGGTACCGTAAAATGTATTGGATGACGAGATGAAAATAATATCATTAGTAAAATTGGTTGATGTACTAAATACATGGAAAAACTAAGTTTTGAAAGTATTTCAAAAATTGGTTGTGACAGAAATGTGTTGATTAATCCTAAAAATTACAATAAAGGTAATTATTTTTGTAGAACTTTCATCACTAGCATTTATAAATCAAAATATCGTGGGCGTACAAGGAAAACCCACTAAGTCACAAAATGCAACTTTCTAGAAAAACGCATTTTAATGTTATAAGGCCTGTGTAAAATCCAGTTGTAACTTGATTTTGAAGAGTCTGTACTTAATGTTTTCTTGTAAGTTGTATCACACTAATATGGACTTATACACGATAGAACTCAACTTTCAAAAACTGGACTTAGTGGGTTTTCCTTGTACGCCCACGATTTCCTAAGTGAATAATATAATTTCCAATTTTTTTTTTTGATCGAATATTTGAATTCTGGTTTTTATTGGTAGAAACGAGGGTAGAAATTAGTTTTTGTAAAGTGATTAAATACCTCCACAGCCATTGTGGCATGCAAAAATTATCCAAGCTATAGCAATTGTCCAGGCAGGCCTATATATCGCGCCATGGATGGCATTAAGCCACTTATTATTCCTTTCTTCAAATATCATATCATGACTACCATAAATGCAGCTTAAACAAATTATAAAAGCCAGAATCCATAGGAAAATTGAAAAAACCTTAAATTTTTTTAAAAATTTAGACTTTATATTTGTAATTTATGTATTACTTACAATTCTTAATTTTTTGGTCTTAATTCTAAAATTAATATCGTGGTATTCATGAAGGATGTATCCTAAAATTATCCCTAATAACCATGGCTGTCCTCTTACATGAGTTGCTGTGTAGATTTGTTTAGAAAAATCATCACTTAAACTGCAATGTACATAAGTTTTTATCAAATAATGTTAAACAAATATTTAATTAGGTAGTTGCTAAAAGTAATTTTAATATGTAAATAGTTAGTACCGTTATATCCATGGAAGAAGTAGAAAAAATATTGTTTACCATTATCGGAAAATTAAGAAAAATACGTGAAATCAAAGAATATAATAGTTATGTACAGCTACGGTCATGCCAAAGTAGCACACACTAGAAAATGAGCGCCAATGAGACGCTTGGAACATTCCTCCCACTCCCCGACTTTGCAACTCTGAATTTATTTAACCGATGATGTGCAGAATAAAGCGGTGGGGCGCGATAAGGGATGCTTATTGGCCGCGTTAGCATTTCCTTTGTGTGCTACTTTGGAAGGGCCTACATTGTACATACTTGAATTATACAAAATTGCTTACTCTATAAAATGGTATTGACGATTCCATATTAAATAAAAAGTCCAAGCTATACTGGAAAATACTGAAATTGTTATTCCTAAAAAGACCTGCCAGGTAAATTTACTTAAAGGTATTAAAATTAAGGGAGCAAACAAAAACAATTGCATATCAACATCGGTGAACCAAATATGTTCCATGCACTAAAATATAATTTATTAATTTAAACCAATTTCCATAACTCTAACTGTACCCTCAGACTACCAGGATTGACAATATTTTGAATATGAAGCAGAGTACTCCACCAGTTTTCTGTACAATTTTGAATAAGTTTTTTATATCCCAAAGGCCATATTGGACCAGACCCTATATGCTTTGAAATCGTTACATGTACTACTAATAAAGCTGCTGGAACTGTAGTAAGTCTAAAAAACCAACATTTTAAAACATTTAAATGCATTCATTTTTACATTCATATTTTTTTTTAGAAAAAAAATGTAAGGGCTCAATTTTTTTTATATTTTGTTACAAATACAGTCCTTAGTAAAACTACATAAAAAGTTGTTTCAAAATCAGACCATGAGTCAAAAAATTAAAAAAAAATTAAAATAATCAGTCACTTTTTCACATTTAATTTTTTTTTAATCGAAAACAAAAAAATGTAAGGGATCATTTTTTTATATTTTGTTACAGATACAGTCTTTAGTAAAACTGCATAAAAAGTTTTTTTCAAAATCAGACCAGGAGTCAAGAAATAAAAAAAATTTAAGAAAATAGTCACTTTTTCAGATTTTATTTTTTTTAATCGAAAACAAAAAAATGTAAGGGCTCAATTTTTTTATATTTTGTTTCAGATACAATCCTTAGTAAAACTGCATAACAACTCAAGAGTCAAGAAATTAAAAAAAAATTAAAAAATTCACATTTCTACACAGGGGTCGAGAAATTAGAAATTAATTAAAAATAAAATTTTTTGTTTCAAAATTCTATTTAAAAATTAGATATACACTGTTTTATACATAGGGAAGTATATTACGTATATGAATATAGGTACATAAAACATTATACATTTTTTTGTTTTCGATAAAAAAAAAATAAAATCTGAAATAGTGACTATTTTTTTAATTTTTTTTTAATTTCTTGACTCCTGGTCTGATTTTGAAAAAACTTTTTATGCAGTTTTACTAAGCACTCTATGTGTAACAAAATATAAAAAATTTGAGCCCTTACACTGTTTTGTTTTCCATTAAAAAAATTAAATGTGAAAAAGTGACTATTTTTTTAATTTCTTGACTCCTGGTCTTATTTGAAAAAAACTTTTTATGCTGTTTTACTAAGGACTGTATTTTTAACGAAATATAAAAAAAATTGAGACCTTACATTTTTTTGTTTTCGATTAAAAAAATTAAATGTGAGAAAGTGACTGATTATTTTCATTCTTTTTTAAATATTTTGACTCCTGGTCTGATATAAAAAAAAACTTTTTCTGCAGTTTTACTAAGGATTGTATCTGTAACAAAATATAAAAAAATTGAGCCCTTAAATTTTTTTGTTTTCGATTAAAAAAATAAAATCTGAAAAAGTGACTATTTTTTTAATTTTTTTTTAATTTCTTGACTCCTGGTCTGATTTTGAAACAACTTTTTATATAGTTTTACTAAGGGCTGTATGTGTAACAAATTATAAAAATATTGAGCCCTTAAATTTTTTTTGTTTTTGATAAAAAAAATAAAATCTGAAAAAGTGACTATTTTCTTAATTTTTTTTTAATTTCTTGACTCCTGGTCTGATTTTGAAACAACTTTTTATGTAGTTTTACTAAGGAGTGTATCTGTAACAAAATATAAAAAAATTGAGCCCTTACATTTTTTTGTTTTCGATTAAAAAAATTAAATGTGAAAAAGTGACTGATTATTTTCATTCTTATTTAAATTTTTTGACTCATGGTCTGATTTTGAAAGAACTTTTTATGCAGTTTTACTAAAGACTGTAACTAAATATAAAAAAAATTGAGCCCTTACAATTTTTTGTTTTCGATAAAAAAAAAAATAAAATCTGAAAAAGTGACTATTTTTTAAATTTATTTTTTAATTTCTTGACTCCTGGTCTGATTTGTAAAAAACTTTTTATGCCGTTTTACTAAGGACTGTATTTTTAACAAAATATAAAAAAAATTGAGCCCTTACATTTTTTTTGTTTTCGATAAAAAAAAATAAAATCTGAAAAAGTGACTGTTTTTTTAATTTTTTTTTTAATTTCTTGACTCCTGGTCTGATTTTGAAACAACTTTTTATGTAGTTTTACTATGGAGTGTATCTGTAACAAAATATAAAAAATTGAGCCCTTACTTTTTTTTCTTTTCGATAAAAAAAAATAAAATCTGAAAAAGTGACTATTTTCTTAATTTTTTTTAATTTCTTGACTGGTCTGATTTTGAAAAAAAAAACTTTTTATGCAGTTTTACTAAGGACTGTATGTGTAACAAAATATAAAAAATTTGAGGCCTTACATTGTTTTGTTTTCCATTAAACAAATAAAATGTGAAAAAGTGACTGATTATTTTCATTCTTTTTTTAAATATTTTGATTCCTGGTCTGATTTAAAAAAAACTTTTTCTGCAGTTTTACTAAGGACTGTATGTGTAACAAAATATAAAAAATTTGACCCCTTACATTGTTTTGTTTTCCATTAAAAAAATAAAATGTGAAAAAGTGACTGATTATTTTCATTCTTTTTTTTTAATATTTTGACTCCTGGTCTGATTTAAAAAAAACTTTTTATGTAGTTTTACTAAGGACTGTATCTGTAACAAAAGTATAAAAAAATTGAGCCCTTACATGTTTTTGTTTTCGATGAAAAAAATAAAATCTGAAAAACTGACTATTTTATTAATTTTTTTTTAATTTTTTGACTCCTGGTCTGATTTTGAAAAGAACTGTTTATGCAGTTTTACTAAGGACTGTATGTATAACAAAATGTAAATCATTTGAGCCCTTACATTGTTTTGTTTTCCATTAAAAAAATAAAATGTGAAAAAGTGACTGACTATTTTCATTCTTTTTTTAAATATTTTGACTCCTGGTCTGATTTAAAAAAAAACTTTTTATGCAGTTTTACTAAAGACTGTATCTGTAACAAAATATAAAAAAATTGAGCCCTTGCATTTTTTTGTTTTCGATTAAAAAAATAAATGTGAAAATGTGACTGATTATTTTCATTCTTTTTTAATTTTTTTGACTCATGGTCTGATTTTGAAACAACTTTTTATGTAGTTTTGCAAAGGACTGTATTTGTAACAAAATATAAAAAAATTGTGCCTTTACATTTTTTTTTCTAAAAAAAATATGAATGTAAAAATGAATGCATTTAAATGTAACTTCAGCCCGGTCATTTTAAAAGTGGAGTTTATTTGGAGTATTATTTAATTCGTTCCCCATTTTTTCTGTAATTTATAAAAGAAACCTACATATGTCAGCTATCAAAAGATTTTGTGACGTGACTCTAAATTTTTGTGTTTTTAAAATCAATTGAAGTGCTTGAAAATTCGCGATTCACGCTCGACCTCTAAAAGCGTTTTTGGAACTAATTCTTACGTCACAAAGAGGATACGAGTGAGGTTGATTTATATTTCTTGATTGACATCACAAGTAAGTATTTTTTGCTGTCAATTATTAACTTAAATCGGTTAGGGCTGGTTCCACCATTTCGGTTTAACGTTTTTAAGTGATAATCTGTCATTTTTGTTGTCAATTTTTGAGAATAAAACCTAATTGGTAGTAAGTAAAATTTTGAAGTTTTTGGCTTACCTTATATATCTTTGTAAATAAAAACCAGGAATTTGTGCGAATTTTAGTGTTTTAAAATTCATGTAGGTGTATGATAAAACGGTTCCACTAACAAGAAAAAAGGTATCTACAGCAAGGGTACCTGCAATTACAGTCATGCTATATCTGTGTTGGATTACCTTAAATTTTTTTTTATGAGAAAAATGGTTTAAATTGTTATATTTTTTTTACCCTATAAACCTCCACATAATTATCAAGTGGTATTATTAATTTGTACACAATGAAATAATATAACATAATCCAAATAGAACTTAACACTCTGATTCCATGTAAACACTTAATTTTTTTATCAGATTTTGATATTTCCAGCAATTTTAGTACATTGGTTCTAACAGAAAATGCTAACAAACTTTCATTTCTGTTTCCTGAAATTGTATTAAATCACGACAATATCACGACACTACATGTGAGTTTCCAAATCCATAATTTTTAAAATAAGAAACCCGTATTTTTGCTATTTTTTGATAAAATTTGCTCAATCGAAAAGATTGGAAGTAAACCTTTACGCCCAGTTTCTCCAACATGTCTTTAGACGTAGCTTCACCAGGCTCTGCTCAGATTTAAGCTCAGCTTAAGTCGAGCTTGCGTTGTAACATGGCTATATTCACGAATTCATGTTCGCTGGACATCTATCAGTCCAGCTTTAGCCAGTTGAGGTTATGTTTTGATGCCCAATCGCTGAAAATCGACGACTTATGTATAAGTTGCGCGCTGTGCTTGACGGTGCAATGGAGTAAGCTGAACTTGCGTCTTGAGACGCCGCTTAAGGTGATAGGGAGTCAAATGTTGAAAAAACGACGTACTTATCTTTCCTGAATATTTTAAAGTGTTTCGAATTGGAAAGTCAAAAAATAAAGAAATACCAAACTAAAGTAAGAATTTTACATTCATTTGCAATTTTTGTTATTTATTTATCTACAACTATATTTGTGTAATTTTGCAAGAAAAACTTCTATATTTTTATTTTTGCAAAACTACGCTTACATAAATCTAGATACATAAAAAACAAAAATTGTATATAAAAGTACAAGTCTTACTTAAGTTCGGTATTTAAATATTTTTTTTTGTTTCCAGTTCGAAACACTTTAAAAAAATTCGAGAAAGATAAAAACATTGGTTTTTCAATAAATGACTCCCTATCACCTTAAGATTATCTTAAGATGTCCATGTGGTGGAGAAAACTGACGTTAGTGTGTGACACTTTGTGAAAAGGTATTAAATTTCCTATAAATTACTTACCATTGTTATTTTGATCTAAATAAAAATCATAAATGGTTGCTGAAATCATTGCATACAAAATTGTTCCAAAAAATATTCTGGAAAATTTAATTTACGCTCTAATTTATTTAAAATATTAAAACAAACTTACAGGGCAATTACATCCCCAGGTGTAATTTCAGGAAGTTTAGAGTATGATTGGCAATGTTCTTCATTTAAGCTCACATGTTTCAATATACTAAAGTTCAGTTTTCGTTGAGATTCAACAGCAGAGCAAGCGTCTGGAATACAAATTCCCCAAAATATTTTTAATTTGTCTGAAATATCAATGTTTTCCTAAAATATTACAATATTTACTTGAATAAATTCATAAATCTTAGGAAAGAAAAAAAATTTTGAACTTCGATTTTCAAATTCAACGTTAATACATTTTTTTCAATGGTACGAAATTTTCATTTTTATTTTAAGAATGTATTTGTTAGAACAAGTTTTGTAGTAAAATTGGAAAAAATTGTTAAAAACTAAATGGTTTTTGCATTTTTTTCATAGGCAATATTAGCTTTGTTCCAACAACGAGTTTTCTGACCATCACGATCAAGTTTAAGCGCTTGCGTCAATTTTTTACCGTCCAAAGTGCATCTCTAAAGACATTGTGGGAACGGTTTTATCTATCGCGCATGCGTTCGTCAATGTATGGTTTCTCGGGCTACCGGAATTGGGAATAAACTTATTATATGGATAATTGAATATTTTGAAAATCTTTCTTTTTATTTTGATCTGAGGAGTACTACACGTGAGGAAGTTCTTGTACACGCCTAAGGAAGTCCCAAGCAAATTTCGGAAGACGATGATTACTCGGATTTCTGGACTTTTACGAAACATTCACGTACATCAAAAATATTGTGAAAGTCCCAGGAAGTCCCGTAAAGTCTGAGGAAATCTCAGGAAGTCCGAGGAAGTACATTATAAAAGAAAGTCCTTGTATACGAATTTTTCCCGTATCGTACCCCTCTTTTTAATTTATATACCTTTTCTAATTGTATTTCAAAAAAGATCAATTCAATTTCAGAGATCATCAATTGTAATTTAGAAACGTGAAATAAACTTCAGAAAGCATCAATTGTATTTCAAAATCATCGATTGTCTATCAGAAAGCATCATTCTTTAATTTAACTTCAGAAACCATGATTTGTATTTCAGAAAGAATCATTGTGTGTTTCATTCAAAGTAAATTTTGCCTCAGAAATTTTGGATTACCTAAATATAATAGTCATGTCTTCTATTACTAAAGCAGCTACATGATCGATTGGAGTGTTTTGTGCTGCACGAGTACAATCGCCACCAACAATTGTATTTTTGGCTTCATCAATAATTGCTTCTAAGTAAACCAAAATTTGTCCCATGATACTAGGAGCCCTAACTGGAGAAATCGGAGGTTGTCTTTTAACATTACTACTTCAATCTTAGAACAGATTATTTCAATTAGGTTTAACATTGATGAATAAGGACCTAACCACATTTTTGGTCAATTGTTTGAGCCTATTGTGGTTCACGTGCACAAACACCACCAAAAACTCTTGGCTTCCTCAATTTTTTACAATTGGTCCTTTCTGAAATACAATTGATGCTTTCTGAAATACAATTGATCCTTTATGAAATTCAATTGATGGTTCTGAAATACAATTGATGCTTCCTGAAATACAATTGGAAAAGGTGTAGATTACACGAAAATTAAACTGATAATTGTGAATTGTTAGCAACCTTTCCAAAAAAAACTCGAAAGTTTGGTTTATCTGTACTTTTAGTGTCTAGACCTTAAAATGTTCTTTTGTTACAAAGTGGTAAAAAGGTCAATATAGATCCAATTTTTGAAAAACCTTATTGGTTCTGCCGAACGTTAAATTTTTTTGATTTTACTGAACCTAATATATAAGTAAATCATTGATTTTTAAAAATTACTATTTTAAATTCATGAAAGATTCCCAAAACCACCGAAAACTGGATTTACCTTCAATATTTTTTTCTTCACATTAATTGTGGCCAAACAATACTTCCCATAAATTGGGTTTTTAAAATGTCCAGATTTTATTTTTATGCATTCGTCAAAAGATCCTAGGTATGCAGTGCTTACTTCCAAAATTCCTGATTCCAACTTTCCAATTGAATCAATCACTGCAACCACATAAAATTATTACAAATCTACCAAAAATAATTACCCAACTTTCTCGTGCCCAATTCTTTGAAGGAATGCCAAGTGCAGTTTTTGCAAGTGCCACCTCGCATTTTGTTGGGATTGAAAACAGTTTTTTTATTAAAACATGTTTATTTTTTTTTGCAAAAAATTTGCAGTTGTACAATTCGGGTATTAGCAAAATTAAACCAAGCTTAAGCAACATTATTTAGTCTTTGAAATAAATAGACAGGTAATAAAATGTTATTGCAGTATAATAATTTTATTAGTGTCCAATAAATTATTTATAAGCAGTAAAGTTTAAAATATTATTACTTGCGATGCAACTCAAAATTTTCCATATTAGTCAAGCATTCTAATCAATACGAATCTACAATTTTCAATTAATAATTAATTTACTATGCGAAGATAAACATTTTTGAATGACCTCCTTATGTTGTCTATGGTTGTTAATACAATAGGATTCCAGTTTTTTGATTTTTTCACCTAGTAATAAATTGACCATTTATAATTTTTATAAATTTGATTGCACATGTTAAAATTTTATTAAAATTAATTTCTTCAATTTCAAATCTTCATATGAAAGACTAATTTTTCGGATCCCTTTTATGAACATTAACAAAAAAATCTTATTACTAATGGAAAAGATAATTACACCCTCTAATTTAAAAAAAAATTGAGGCCAGTATTATAAATTATTTAGGTGTTTTAACTGTATTAAATAATCCTTTAATTTGTTGAGCAAGGTGTAATAAGACCTTAGTAATAATAAATCTTTATTTTATTACATGCAGATTAATTACTTTTGGCCTATAATAAATGACACGTTATAAAATTTAAATCACATAGTTGTAATTAATATGTTCATATCGAGGTTTATACTTCCATTATGTAAAACATTTAAATCCGTAAAGTAATAAAAAAAGACAGCAGTTGAAATAATTAATGTGATTGTAAAAATTCAGTAATAAAGGGGAGATTTGAGTACTTTTAGTGATTGTACTGAATTTCACTAACAACTATTATATTGTAATATTTTTCTTCTTTAGGTTAAATTCAATTAGTTGGTAAATTAACTTTATAGCAAGTAATTATAAAATTAAAAATCATTTTTCCATAGTAAAACAGAAAGTAAGCAACATTCTAGGAATTTAATTACCTGTATAAATTTGGTAGATTTCCCACATTTTTGATATGCGAGAGGGCGTTTTGATTCATAACGCCCTCTCGCATATTGATATTAATAATTAAGGTGCTTACTCATATTTTGTTACCACGAAAAATGCATTTTATATGGTAATTTTGAGAGAAATTTTTGGTTATTTTATATGTTATGTAATATGTAGTAATAATAATGTATGTTCTGATCCTTGGTACATAATATTTGGGAACCTCGGTACAATTGGTAACCCACGCACCATAAAAGCTCAAGTACAAAACACCAAACGTGACTAGCGTGTGAATTTTATTATTAAATAAATAAGCCTAAGTTCATCGAAGCAATTTGAACAGATTACTTATAATATTAGCGTTAAGCTGGGAATAAAGCGATACCTCAAGAATTCTCCCTTCGCAGACCAATTTTGATTAAGTTACAAGAAACCTGTAAAGGTAAATATTCACTTAAAATTGGTTTTCCCAAACGTTAAACTTGAAATATGATAGTTTTGTAATTTCTTGTATAATTTTACGGTCACAAAAAATGCATTAAAATAAGGATTAAATAGTCATTTATTAGTATTTTTTGGGGGTTTTATCTAGCACCTTTAAAATCATTTTTAATTGCTCTTCAAAAATAGTCAATGTTTAACACGAATTCAAGAATCATGGTGAAATTTTATTACATTTTTTTATTTTTGCAGTGAATAATTTTTAGAAACTTTTATAAAAGGTTCTTCAAAATTAGGAACTCACTACTAAATTTGACATTATGCAGCTCTGAATTAAAATGAGAACGTACACAAAGAAAACCACAGCTTCAATAAAAAACCTTTTTTTAGTAATTTTGCTTTTGTCTACAATTTTTAAAAATACTTTTAATTCCTCTTTAAAAATCGTCAATGTATATGTATAAGGGCGATTCCAAACTCCGCCAATTATCAGGTAAAGGGATTAACGATGCGGTAAACTCCGCCAGACATAAAATTTTGACTGCAAATCCGCCATACTATTACCTGAAAATAATGATCCATATTTGAGAAAATAAATTCGGCTAGGTAATTGTTTTTTTAAAATACACTCTGTGGTGGTCGAGTTAGGTTAAGTTTGGGTAGAGTTTGTTACGTTTTGATGCGGAAATTTTTTTAAAATATACATTGCAATTTGGTGAGGTTATAGAAACATTTAGTTATTTCTTTTGCTAATAAATAGAAATTTTACTAAAGTTTTGTAGCCACTGAATTTGCATGGGAATGCGCTATTTGGCACTCTTACCCCTATCTGGCCTTAACTTTAACGGGCCTGGCGGAGTTTGCCTACAGGATTAAAATCTAGGGCTTGGACGTCGCGTTGTTTGGGATTACGTGGCGCAGTTTGATACTGCCCATGTATAACATGAAATCAATTTTTTTTTTATTTTTGCAAGAAAAATTCTTTTTGTACCAAAGTTTTATAAAAGTTTATTTTATTATGTACTAAATTTGGGGAGCGAACAATAAAAGGCCACTTTGATAGAAAGTTCACACGGACAATTTTATTTTTAATCCGTGACGTGACGTCACAATTTAAAAAGTTCTAGTCGGGCAACGTTGCTCGTTTCCCCAGTTCTCTACCCCCTGGACACCTCCCAAATGTCGAACTTGGGTTTTTGATCCGCTTACGAGTGACTCGCTACAGCAAAAGCTTGATGGCTGGAATTATAGAGGGGATAATATGATTTGTTGCTTGTGTTTATCAAAATGAAAACATGTTTTAAAAGAAGCTTGGCAACTGTCAAAACATTTTGCAGTGGACAATATGACGTGCTACCACTTCATCGACATTACCTTTTCATCGATGACCATTTCTTCTACACTACCCTTTCACCAACAAACCTTTTCATCGAGAAATATTTTCTTTGGACAAGGATCTTTCATCGACATTTCTTTTTAATCGACCCAGACGTTTCATCGACATTATCTTTTCATCGACCAATGTTTCATCGACACTACCTTCTAATCGGCATTACCAATTCGTCGACAACGTCGTTTCATCAACAATGTCGTTTCATCGACCACAGTCGATATTGGCGATGGAAGCTTTGGCGATGAAACATGTCTTTACTGTAGTCGATGAAACATGTCTTTACTGTAGTCGATGAAACGACATTGTCGAAGAATTGTTAATCTCGATGAACTTTTATGTCGATGAAAAGGTACTGTCGATGATAGAGTGGTGTTGATGAAACGTCCTTGTCAAAGAGAAGGTTTGTCGATGAAAAGGTGATTTCGATGAGACGTCCGTGTCGATGAAAGGTCCTTGTCGATGAAAAGGTTTGTCGATGAAAAGGTAATGTCGATGATACGTCAATCTCGTTGAATTGGCCATGTCGATGAAACGGAGTGTCAATGAAATTGTATTCGATGAAAAGGCTATGTCGATGAAAGTGTATTGTCGATGAAACAGTATACAACCAGACAATATAAAGGGGGACACCAACAACTTTGCTGGACTAGACCTTTTGAAATTATGACATCACGGATTCAACAATTTAAATTATTAACCCTTACATAAAAGATATCAAAAAGTTGATTAGATATTATGTTTTTTTAGTTTCATCTTCAAGACTAAAAATTAAAAAAAAATCGTAAAAATGTCCATCGACGATATATGGCCGAAATGGATAAAAGGCCGAACGATGAAATAACGACTTGGACATAAGGTCGACGTTAAGAAAGGTAAAATGCCGATACAAATAAACCGAAAATTTATTTAAAGAAAATGTTTCAGTTATGTCCATTCTATTAACTCTTCAAAGTCGAACACTTTTTAATTTGCTTATTATTTTCATAAAATACTTAGTTTAGGAAATATTTTTACCTTATACAGTTTAGGTTAGGTTAGTTCGGGTTTTCTTTCTTTAGCCTGGCGTTTGTCGTTAGGTTGATTTTTTTTCGGTCCTTTGTCTGTATCGGCCTTTTGTCCAATTCGACCTTTTATCGGTCGGCCTTTTGTCTGCGCCGGTTTTTTTTATCCAAGTCGGCCTTTTATCGGTTGTTTTTCCCTTCGGGGTAGACCTCTAAATTTGATATTATGTAGCTCTGTTGTTGCAATGTCTAAAATGGAAACTCATACAAAAAAGTTAGTGTTCCAATACAAAAATTTGATAAAAAAATGATTTAAAGAAGAATTATACAGGGTGTTTCATTGAAAACTTCAAATGTCGTTTATTTCATAACCAAAATTTTTTTCAAAAAATTAACTGAACACGCCGTTTTTTGTTTTGAGGGGTACGCATTATAAGACCGATTTAAGCACTCTCACGTCACTCCCTTAAGCGGGGGGCGTTTACCCCCTAATTTCTTAAATGGCAACAGGGGTTGAGTAATATATCATTTGAAAGCTGCTTTTAATTAGAATTGAACGGTATAAATTAAATTAAAATTGATCGATTCGTTTTAAAGAAAAAAATTAAAAACTCATTACAATAAATAAATTTAAAAAATGTTAAATTAACCCAAAAAATCTTTTTTCAATTAGCAAATTATTAAATACTGAATAAAAAATTTAAGGTAAGATGTACCGTTTGGTTCTCAGGAATAATTTAATTTAAAATTTAAACGCAAAAGAACAATAAATAAATTTCTTTGTTATGTTATCCACATGATTTGACAGGTGTTTAAATCTAAATAAAATGTGATTTAAAAATTGAAATAATTTAATTTATTGTATTAAAAGTTTTCGAATTAAATAGATTACACTAACTTTATTAACTCCTAACCATTCAAAATGGTTTATTCTAAGGACGATCGAGTTGAGATTATTATGCTACACGGTGAAGAAAGAAGATGTGCCCTTCGAGCAGCTACTCGTTTTAATATCTTCATCCAGATTAAAATGTATCTGCAAGATATGTTTTAGATTTGTTCAATAAATTTCGTGAAACGGGTTAAGTAGGAAATAAAAAAAGAACTGGCGGTCCCCCAAATGAAGTAGAAACGTTGACTGTAGTAGGCGAAACATCTCTAAATCCGCAAACTTCTATAAAAAACTTATCTACATTAAAAGGACTTCAAAGTACCAATGTTTGGAGAATTTTAATAAATTTATAATATCGCCCGTATAAATTTTCTTGTCATCAAGAATTAAGTGAAGATGATTTTGATCGCCGAACAGAGTTTTGTGAAGTTATGTCTAATAGACTATCAAATACTCCAAACCAATTACAAAACATCTGCTTTAGTGATGAAGCAACATTTAATTTGAGGGGTGAAGTTAATAAACATAACTGTCGTTATTGGAGTACAGAAAATCCACATTGGATGCGAGAAGAGCACTGCCAGTATCCAGAAAAATTAAATGTTTGGCTTGGCATTTATGGGGACCATATTATAGGCCCAATATTTATTGATGGCAACTTAACAGGCGAAAAATATTTAGATATGCTGCAAAATATTATCGAACCTACAATAACACATGTCTTAGAAAATGATGATATGCTGGACGAAAATTTGATAATTTTTCAACAGGATGGTGCTCCGCCACATTATACGTTACCAGTTCGTCAATATTTAAACAGAACCTTTCCTAGTTGGATTGGCAGTAGAGATACTATTGAATGGCCAGCACGCTCACCTGACCTTAAACCGCTGGATTTTTTTCGTTTAGAGCTATTTAAAAAAAAGGTCTTCCAGAACCAACCTGATACTTTAGGCAGACCTTCCTCAAAGGATCACAAACGAATGTGGAAATATTACACCAGTAATGCTACAAATTGTTCGCGCAGAGTTTGAAGGCCGTCTCTATTTCTGCTTGGAAAATTCTGGAAAACATTTCGAACATTTACTTTAATTGTCTATTTAAAAATAAAATTAGTTTTATAACTAAAAAAAAAATTTATACCAAACTTTAAATTTGAGTATTACAATAGGTTTTTCTTTTTTTTTTTCTTTAAAACGAATCGATCAATTTTAATTTAATTTATACCGTTAAATTCTAATTAAAAGCAGCTTTCAAATGATATATTACTCAACCCCTGTTGCCATTTAAGAAATTAGGGGATTAACGCCCCCCGCTTAAGGGAGTGACGTGAGAGTGCTTAAATCGGTCTTATAATGCGTCCCCCTCAAAACAAAAATCGGCCTGTTCGGTTAATTTTTTGAGAAAAATGTTGGTTATTAAATAAACGACATTTGAAGTTTTTAATGAAACACCCTGTATGGTCTTTTATTAACAGTTCGTAAGTTTAAAAATACAGTGGATTCTGCTTAATCGGATCACATCGGGACTGCGGGGTTTTGGTCCGATAAAACCGAACTTAATTTTTTTTCATAATTTTAAAAAATAAACGGACAACATAAAATAAAAGAAACGTTTATATTCAAAATAACATAATAATCAATTATGAATGTAACATAAATTAAATTCGTGCATAAAAACAAAATATGTACAATTATTTGATGAATATTTTGAAAATATGTAATTTTTTTTAAGAAAAATATAAACTAAAAACGATATTTAGGCGGTTCCTATTAAAAAAACTTGAAACTAACTATTTTGAATATTAAAATGATGGCAAAATAATAATTTTGATATCATGTGAATTTATTTCAAAATTAAAAATGTGCACTAAAATTTGCCTTAAAATGCCCATTTTTGGTCAAATTTTCAAGAAAAAATTGACCAATTAAAAGCGGCTTTTTGGACTGAATAAGCGGCACAATTATATTCATAAATTGGGATCGGGACATTATATTTTGGTCCGAATAGAACATTTTTGTAAACTTTTTATTTAATAATAATAATTTTAAATTTTATTCACCTTCAAAGTAGTTTCAATTCTGTGGGGATTTTATTAAATACTTTGACACTCACAGTATGAAAATACTTTTGAGTCAGCTTTAAATTGACTTTCTCAGGTAACAAAACAAGAAAATGGCGAGTATCGAGTATCATGAGTGTGGTCGACCATTTGTTAAGCTTTGTTTTATTTTTAAACGTATATAGAGCAAGTTCAAGTATTAGTAGTGATGGTAAAGGTATTACTTGAACCTCCTTGAAAATAGGTTTGCACGACTCATTGAGATAATCCGCTTCTGTGCTAAAAAGACTTCTTACAGATTTGGTGTACAGACATAAAGCAATCGGAATTGGAGCTCGGCAAAATGCATTTTTCTAAGATCGTGAAGAAAGTAGTCCATTTATGATCAGTTGTTAGTACTTAGTACATAGTCATGCTTTCTTGCACGAGTGCACAAAAGCGTTATTTAGTCCAAAAAAGCATGACTTTATGCACTGACAAATGATCATAAATGAGAAATTTAGAAATGTCAATTTCTGTCATTAATTTAATGTTTTTATAGAATTTTATTATTTTGAATGGTTGATGATCATCGATCGTAGAAAAAATAGTAAATGCAAATTTGCACTTAACGTATTGTCCAACTCGACTTACGGTCTCATTGTACAATTTATAGGCCGCGAGCAAATATTATCCACTTGTTGCATAAAAAATTATTGCCTTGACCATTCCAAATCCACATAGTTTTTTAGTACATTGAATTTATAGGAAATTGAGTTAAGTTTTGAAATAAGACTATGTGTATAGGTCTGATCTTCCCAGTTTTAGTCATTTGGAATCTTAAACATTTTATGGATTCAGAAAAGATAACCTTATGATTTTACTATATGTACATAGTTCTGGTTTTCGGTTGATAGTTCTTCTATTGGTGTAAAAAAATAATGCTTTCGTTTTGTTTGAGTTCAGGTATAATTCATTAATTGAGAACCAACGATGTTTTTAATAAATGATTATATTCTACCTTAGATTGAGGTATTGATGCAGACGAGATTAATACAGACCTGTCGTCAACGTACATTGTTACCGAACAGTTTTGAAGATAAAGTACAAGGTCATTAATACATATACAGGGTGTTTCACTTTATTTCCAGCAAAAAAAATTTAGATAGTAAATGTCATTCTGAACAATTTCATATGAACTAATATCATTGTGAACAAAAAATTTCCTATAAACTAATATTTTTTTTCGACTCCTTAAGAAGTTACAGCAATTTTAAAATTTCAAAATAATAATGATTTTTTGGAACACCCTGTATAAATTTCATTTTATTTCAATTTTTTAAATTTAAATCAAGTATGCTTTGGATTTTGACATTATCTGTAAACCAATCAGATAAGTTAATTTTCTTGTCAGAAATTTTAAATGAGGCCACTTATTTTAGAAACAGCCAATAATGTTCAAAAAGGCAAGTTGGGAAAGACAAAATCGAAACCATAAATCCTTTAAATAAAAACATGATGATAAGAAAGAAAGAAGATCAAAACATACTTGATTTAAATTTATAAAATTGAAATAAAATGAAATTTATACAGGGTTTCACAAAAAATCGTTAAAATGTTGAAATTTTTAAATTCCTGTAACTTCTTAAGGAGTCGAAAAAAAAATTAGTTTATAGGAATTTTTTTGTTCAGAATGATATTTAGTAGGTATCTAAAAAAATTTGCTGGAAAAAAAGTGAGACACCAGCAAATAGAACAAAGCCTAGAATTGAACCTTGTGGTTGTGGTACACCAACAGTGCCTCTGACTTATGTACCTCATTTCCTTTCTGCCCAAGTGAATGTTATTTCAATAAACTGAATGCTATCCGTTAAATAGGACTGGAATATTTTCGTAGAAATGAATCCCATAGGCGTGCAACTTTTTAAGAAGGAACACAATCAATGGCCCTACTCAGATGACAAAAAAATCTCGATAGGCCATTATCTACGCTTCTGATAACTTCCTCATAGAAACTGAACTGCTTGAGTGGACATAGCTCTAAAATGTTGACTTTCTAACATATCTAAAACATTTGCTATTGAAAAGTACAGATAAATTGGTCCATAGTTGCCAAAATCTTTAGGATTTCTTCTTTTAAAAATTGGCTTTACAGAAGAATATTTTAGAGCATTGGAAAAAATACTGAACGTCTTAAAAAAATTTGATATTGGTCTTAGATCAAAATCCCCACACTTGAATATTGTGAAAAATTCCTTCTTTGAAGGTTAGATTAATCATGTAAAGGTAGGGCATCTTTTAGATCGTACAGCTAATTCCATCTGGGATCTGTGCTACAGCTTTTTTTAATTTTAACATTAGCTTATTCAGTTCATCAAAAATGTTAGATAAATACTACGAGAATTTGACTTATAACCTCGTATATCTTCAAAACTTTTGTGTATTCTAGATTTTGTTTTTTTTTGATAATTTCATCAAAATACTTGGAGAAAGTAATTGCGACCATTTTAGGTTCCTAGATTATTTATTATATTCCAAAAAGTATTTTGGGGGTTTTCCTAGTTCGACATTGAAATAATTTGACTTGCTGGTTTCATAAATTGCCTTTTTCTTGATTTATAGACTTCTGATAGAAAATGATATTGGTTTTTAAGAATTTGACAATAAGTAGCAGCTTTAGATTTGCCTGAACTAAATTGGAGTCTTGCAAAAAAATGTCACAACTGCTATATGTAGATATAATTACAGAAACTTGATTGGAAAAGGATTAAAAGGACTACTATAAGATTTTTTTTATCTTAATTTTGTTTAGAAAGTTCAGAAATTCATTTAATTCTATTTCAAAGTTATTAATGCATAAGCATAAAATCTTCTAAAACAATTACCTAACAAAAAAATAATGGAATGTTGCTAATATTTTGATTAAAATAAGACATTAGATAATTTGACCCCTGGTGATTTTAGTCACACCCAAAAATTTTGGGTAGATACTTATTGTATGACGTTGATTTATTAATAATTGCAAAAACCAAACCGGTTAAAAAGTACAAAAAAATATTATTTGTACTTCCTGATCGGATTAAAATGAAAGTGTAAATAGTACCATTATATTGCATATTTCAATACAATGGCATTTAAATATTAATTGTGCCAATTATAATTTTAATTAATCAACTTAAAGAAAAATTACTAAATATCGATGTTGATTAAATCATCGAATTTATACACAATCACAACATTCAAGGATTAAAATAGTTATTTTAATCCAGCCTTGACTTGCATACTTGGTGAGTGGGTTATTTTTTGAAAAGTTCTAAAATGAGAAGAAAGGATGGCGGGACTTGAGACCACACGAAGTGCACCTGCTCATGAGGCCTAAAGGCGGCCTCAAGTCCTCCTGAGGAATGTTGATTTTTTTGTGCACCAAACGTAACGGCAGGTAAATACGATTTCTACTCACCTTGCATTCACAGATTTTTTTATTCTCGCACCACTTCATAATCGTGATCAATGAACACAAGAAAGTTATACTTTAAACCTTCATGATTTATTGAAAATTGATTATAATTGTAAGATTTAATTTGAAGATATACAGGGTGATCCAGTCATCTGCCCACGGTCTATAGTTTCTTTGCTATAAAACATATCGACTTGCGGTTTCCACCAACATATAGATACATGCATGCCCCACAATTTAAAATTTTTGTCGGTATATACAGGGTGTCCCAGCATGGCCTACTGAACCAAAGTTATTTTTTTTTAAATGGAACATCCAGTATATTGTGACATTTTTGGATTCCTTATCAAAAAATAATTATACTTTGTATAAACTTTTATGGGTCTATCCACTCGTTTTGCTGATATTTGTCATTTAAGGCAAAAAAAGATCAATTTTTGAAAAATCACTGCTCTAAAATAGAAGAACATTTTGGCTTGAAATTTTGTCAAAAATTTTTCAACATCGTCTAGTCTACAACTATCATGTCAAATTTAGGTTTGTGATATTTTTTTATCAGGATGGCTTATAAAACGCAAATTGGACAATTAAACGAAATTTTCAAATGGAACACCCTGTATATTTTAACGTCAGTCGATGGCATTTTTACAAGCTTTCTATTGATATAATGTTTGTATGGTCGCTTATCAATGGTTTAGGAGATATTAATATCCAAACTGAGAAACAGTGAAAATAGACAAAATAGCACTCTTGGTGAATGTTTTTCAGGATTTTTTTTTAATTTGCCTAAAACTTATTTGTGTCTTTCTCTATTTTGCTATTTTAATAATGTTGTTATACTACAAAGCAGTTTTTGTTGCTTTAGAACACAAATAAAATCGAAACTTGCAATTATCAATTTTGGTTTTCTAAATTTCAGTATGTTTTGAAAATTTAACAACTGATGTTACCAAGGAAACCCCTATTTTGTTGAATTTCGTTTTTACGCTCTTTTCTGATAGCTAGAAGCGGATTTCTTTCAGCTTCACCAAGCGCTTACAGCATATTTGCCATTTCTTCTTTAGAAGAGTTCACTATATCGGTTTAGTTATTGCCAAAAGTACAGAAAAAGGCGTTAAAACAAAACTCAACAAAATAAGGGTTTCCTTGGTAACATCTGTTGCTAAATTTTCAAAGCATACTGAGACTTAGAAAACCAAAATTGATAATTGCAAATTTCGATTTTATTTTTGTTATAAAACAACAAAAACTACTATTGAAATAAAACAAAATTATAAAATAAGCAAAATAGAGAAAGACAGATATAAATAACAGGCAAATATAAAAAAAAAATCCTCAACAAAATTCATCAAGAGCACTATTTTGTCTATTTTTCACCGTTTCTCAGTTTGGATTTTAATATCTCCTAAACCGTTGATAAGCGACCATACAAACATTATATCAATAGAAAGCTTGGTAAAAATGCCATCGATTGATGTTAAAATATACAGGGTGTTCCATTTGAAAATTTCGTTTAATTGTTCAATTTGCGTTTCATAAGGCACCCTGATAAAAAATATCACAAACTTAAATTTGACATGATAGTTGTAGACTAGACGATGTTGAAAATTTTTTTACAAAATTTCAAGCCAAAATGTTCTTCTATTTTAGAGCAGCGATTTTTCAAAAATTGATCTTTTTTTGGCTTAAATGGCAAATATCAGCAAAACGAGTGATGATAGACCCATAAAAGTTTATACAAAGTATAATTATTTTTTGATAAGGAATCCAAAAATGTCATAATATACTGGGTGTTCCATTTAACAAAATATAACTTTGGTTCAGTAGGCCATGATGGGACATCCTGTATATATCAAAAATATTTTTAAATTGTGGGGCATGCATGTATGTATCTATATGTTGGTGAAAACTGCAAGTCGATATGTTTTATAGCAAAGAAGCTATAGACCTTGGGCAGATGACTGGGTCACCCTGTATACAATTGAATAAATTTCAATAATTAAAGTGATAGTATGTTGTTTTATCTGGAGTAAAAGATATACAAAGTATACCCAATTGTGCACGATTTACGTCGGAAATGGACGAACATGATCATAGAGTCAACGCACATAAAAATTACTTGTTACAGCCTGTCAAGCGTCACTGAAGGCTGGCCGTACTTTAATGACGTCTGGAGAAAAATGTTGTTATTAAGGTGGCTTAATTGTAGTGACAATTTTTTGTTCATTAGGTTTAACATTCCTCTTTAGTTACTATTTAAAAAAAATTAACTGCACCTGATAATTTCTAGACTTTGTAAATTGCTTATATAAAACCGGAAATTACAAATCATAAATGTCAATGATTAAAAAAAAAACTTTAATTCGTTAAGTTTTTTTTAAGAAAAAAATACTTTTTGCTTTAAAGATTACTATGACACATTTTCTGCATAAAAATATTTGGAAGAAAATTATAAATTAATTAAGTAAATGCAAGTACTTTGTAATTTTTTACCCTTTCCTTCCTTTTGATCAAAACAAAGCTTAGGTGACTTGGGGGTGGATTTCTGTTTTCAAAAGCACGGAATGTGGCGTGCTTTGTGGTAATGAGAAACGAGAAATCCACGGGGACTGATTTGTGGGTGAATGTGTCAGGATAGTTGCAGTACAAGTTTCTTTTTTTTTCGAACGTGACTTAAAGTAGTATGGGTAGTATTGAGTATTGAAGATTGGAGAAAGACGGAACAAAAACACTTGTTGCTTACTCCTTATTGTATAATAAAAGCCACGAATAAAATTATACGCGTGGTTTGTATATAAATTGCATAAGAAGTTAAAAACAGGCAGGCAATAAAAATTTATGGACTCACCTAGTTTCTTTTGGATTTTACCAGCTTGGATGCGTTTTATTGCAGTCATTTCATAACAATGTTGGATAAGGGGTAAAATACATTTTAATTATTTCTGGGCTGACAACATAGAAGAAATCCATTCATTGATTTTTTTGTTCTAAGACTCCAAACCTCCAGGAAAATATTTAAAAATAAAAATTTTCAATTAAAATGTTGAAATTTCTGAAATTTTCCCAAAGGACCAATTGAAAATTAAAACAATTTTGCATGAAGAATTGATCAAAATTTTCACCTTGCATTAACATTAATTACTTTTTAAAGGGTAAATTAAAAGGTTACATTATTTTTAATTTTTAAATATCAAGTGGAAATTAATACCCCTTATGGACTTGACCGAATTATAATTAAAATATCACTTACTCCTAATTTATTTACTTACTAAATAAAAATTCTGCTTTAGCAGGGTATTTATTATAAAAATACTTAACAAGCACAAAATAGTGTAACTTAATTAAGTATTTACTATTTTTGTAGCACTTTTTTTATTATTAAATAATTCCCCAATTCTCTATGGCTTCATTGAGCTGAGAATTTTGAGTCCCTAAAAGTTGTCACGCAACATTAATTTGCTTATTGATTTGGAAAATATTTGCTTTCATTTGTGGTCTTTGTTACAGGTCCTGAAAAAATGGTGTACGACTGCGGTGCCTGCTTGGCCAAATATATTTTGTGCCTTCTAAATTTCGTCTTTTTTGTAAGTCTCATTTTTTTTTTAATTTTATTTAATTTCACTAAATTTTTTTTTTCTACAAACATGATAAAACCCGTTATTCTGACATTAACATAGTTAATTTCTCGCACTAGTGTTAAAAGTAAACTACGTGATTTACTTTTAACACTAGAGTTAATACTAATATTTTTATAAATTTTATTAATATTACTCTTAAAACTCTCATTAGCAGAAAAAAATGTAATGTGCGTGTTAAAAATGCATTACATGAAAGTTCTACAACTCATAAACATACATTTTTAACACTAACATCATAAATAGCTTTTTTGTAATTAAAATAAAATAACAATTGTTATTTAAATTGACAGAGTTTCCACTACGAAATGTTGTCCAAAAATTTAGGAAAATGCATTAACTTTTATAATATGTATTTAGCTCTTGATTGAAAATAAAATCAGAGCTTCGTTTTAGAAATTTTCAAAAATTTGACTTAAGTTTTATCAAATCAAGAATTAAAGGCATTTTTGGTTTTTGTCTACTATCTTTGTAGGAATAATAACTGCACTCAAAAACTTGTCAATGTTTAACATGTTTAAAACCAGAAAAGTAGTATTTTTTTGCAAAAAAATAATTTTTCCTCAAACGTCATTCTGTGACGTTTAACAGGCTGTAAAATGTCACCTTTTATGCTCGTTTCGTTTCTATGGTCACTTTGTACTGCCTAGGAGTAGAAATTATTACTTTGCACTGACAAGGATAAAAGGGCGGAGTAGAAATGAATTTTAGGCAACCCAATATACACTAACGTTGTATTGTGTGTTGTATGTAAATTAAATGTCAAATTTTAAAATTATTTATTATATTACTATTTTAAAAATTTCGACGTTTGAAGAAAAATATACTATTTTATAAAGAAGAAAAACCACGTTTAAAATTTTGCAAAAAAGCTTTAACAAAGTTTGCAATCGATGTAGATCTAAGATTGAAATAATCAACGAAAGAATAATTCCTTTGATCTATCTTTTTAATGGTAAGATGCAATCCTCTTCATTGTACCTTACGAAGAGGACTCAAGTAAGCAGTATGTGATACTGATGAATACAAATAAGTACGAAACGCAGCGTCCATCACTCTGCAAGCTTGTGCAATTACTGTTTGCTACTTACCACTAAAAAGGTGGATCGAGATTCGTTGATTATTTAATTTATAAGTTTGTTTAAAATTTTTAACGCAGTAATAAATTTGGTAGATTTTTTCCTGCAAAATTGATACAAATGGTAATTTTTTTGTACATAATTCATTTTTGCAAATAAAAAAAAATGATTTTTGTTGTAAATTTGAACGCTGCTATTTCCGCTCTAAATTTGACACTAGAAAGTTGTGATGTAAAATGCGAGGTAAATGATTACACAAAATAATTCACAATTTCATTACAACAAATTGCAAAAACTTGATTTCAGGGTTGCATTGATTTTATAAAAAATCATAACTTAAGTAATGTGCACTGCAGCAAAAAAGCATGACTTTATGCACCGAGAATCATCATAAATGACAAATTTAGAAATGTCAGTATCTGTCATTAATTTCATGTTATTTATTGTTATCTATTATCATCGATGATCTTCGATCGTACAATTTTTATGTTGCGTGTAAATATTAATCACTTTTTGCACTTGTTGCATAAATAACTATAATAATTTAAAACATCGGTGATTTTTTTATATACAGGGTGAGTCAGAAGGAATGCGTTTATAAGTTTGTTCAAAATTATGAACTCGGCAATAAAATTGGATAAAATCAAGAAATTGGTATTTTTCTTCTCTAAAGAAAATTGTATTAAACAGAAATCACAACTTCATTACACAAAAAGAATGTATAAACTTGATTTAAATGTTATTAAAAAAATATTTTTACTTAATTTTGGAGACAATGTGAATAATTTTTACATGTTTTTTAAATTACGAAAGTTGCATTTTGTAGAGAAAACACTCTAAGCAGCCATGAATTTTAATGGTTTTATAATTCATTTAAATAATGAGCTTTTATGCGATTTTTTAAGATTTTATTTCAGGTAAGCCGGGGCAAGTTTGAGTTATTAAAAAAAATTTTTTTAGGATTAGTCGTCAATTGTTTAATTGCTAAAGCGTTTTTAAAATTTTTAAACGGTTTTTAAAAAAATCTAAACGTAAATTCAAAATTTTTGTGAGCAGTGGACGCAATTTCAGAAGTTTTATATCAAAAAAGATGAATTCGCAACTTTTAAAAACGAAAAAGAAATGATTTGTCATCATTTTTTAAAGTTCCAGAAACACAAAAGCGACGTTTTAATAATGTTGGAGCAAAATCTAAACGTAAATCAAAATTTCGGGCAAAGTTTTCGTGGTATCAAAAATGAAAAATCTGATTGGCTCATTAATTTTTGAAGTACCAGGAACGAATTTTGTGTTTTGAAAAACTTTAGAGCAACATCAAACATAAATAAAAATTTTGGACTTCGAAAAGAAAAAAAATGATTGGTGTTTATTTTAGGAACTTCCAAATTTTCCCAATTTTAGAGCAAACTCTAAACCGTTTGGTTTTGTGAGTTTAAAATGTAAAAACACTTTGCCTTTAATTTACGAAGATAACAAAAAATTAACGCGGAATTGAACGAAGTAAAATAAGAAAAAGTAGAAAATGCTTTTTTGTAACATCATTTTTTGACATTTTTTATAATTTTTAAGATGTGTTCTTTGCAAAAATCTTCATTTTTTGAAATGTTAGAACAAAATCTAAACTTAAATCAAAATTTCGGGCAAAGTTTTCGTGGTATCAAAAATGAAAAATCTGATTGTGTTTTGAAAAACCAGTGGGGCCACCCCCAGAGAATTTGTATCGATTACAGTGATACCCAACATGAAGGTATAAACCCAGGGGTGGATTTAGCACTTGGGGGGGTGGCTGGATAAAATAATTACTATGGGAACTCTGGAATACTACAAAATCCCGAGGAACATCTAAGGGGATCATTAAGATTTTATAAAAATTACACTATTTTAGTTGTTCAAATTTTAAGATGACTTTCAAAAATTTGTAAAAAAATAACCACGTAAGCTAGAATTAATTTTGCGGTTGATTTGAATAAATTAAAGAATTCTGCAAAAAATGAAACCAAGTTTATGGATAAATTCTAAGAGAAACATTAAAAAATTTAGATTTTCTAAAAATTGCCCTATTTAACTTATTGAAGCAGTAAAATGATTTTTAAAAATTATAAAAAAATAACCAAGTGAGCTAGAATTAATTTTGCACTCGTTTTGAATAAATTAGAGAATTTTACAAAAAAAATAAATTCAGGTTTGTTAAAAAATTCCAAGGGAAACATTAGAAAAACTGAGATTTAAAAAAAATTATAAAAAAATAACTAAGCGAGCTAGAATTAATTTTGTGGTCGATTTGAATAAACTATAGATTTCTGCAAAAAGTTAACCCGAACTTGTTGAAAAATTCCAAGAGGAGCATTAAAAAAATGAGATTTTGTAAAAATTGCATTATTATACTTGTTGAAGCTGTAAAATGATTTTTAAAAAATTATAAAAAAATTATAAAAAAATAACCAAGTGCGTTAGAATTAATTTTGCACTCGTTTTGAATAAATTAGAGAATTTTACAAAAAAAATAAATTCAGGTTTGTTAAAAAATTCCAAGGGAAACATTAGAAAAACTGAGATTTAAAAAAAATTATAAAAAAATAACTAAGCGAGCTAGAATTAATTTTGTGGTCGATTTGAATAAACTAAAAAGTTAACCCGAAGTTGTTGAAAAATTCCAAGAGGAGCATTAAAAAAATGAGATTTTGTAAAAATTGCATTATTATACTTGTTGAAGCTGTAAAATGATTTTTAAAAAATTATAAAAAAATTATAAAAAAATAACCAAGTGCGTTAGAATTAATTTTGTGGTCGATTCGAATAAATTAGAGAATTCTACATAAAATAAATCCGAGTTTGTTGAAAAAATCAAAGGTAAATATTAAAAAATGGGACTTTGTAAAAATTGCACTATTTTAATTGTTGCAGCTGTGAACTGTTTTTTAAAAAATTATAAAAAAAATAACTAAGCGAGCTAGAATTAATTTTGTGGTCGATTTGAATAAACTATAGATTTCTGCAAAAGGTTAACCCGAATTTGTTGAAAAATTCCAAGAGGAGCATTAAAAAAATGAGATTTTGTAAAAATTGCATTATTATACTTGTTGAAGCTGTAAAATGATTTTTCAAAAATTATAAAAAAATAACCAAGTGCGTTAAAATTAATTTTGTGGTCGATTCGAATAAATTAGAGAATTCTACATAAAATAAATCCGAGTTTGTTGAAAAAATCAAAGGTAAATATTAAAAAATGGGACTTTGTAAAAATTGCACTATTTTAATTGTTGCAGCTGTGAACTGTTTTTTAAAAAATTATAAAAAAATAACTAAGCGAGCTAGAATTAATTTTGTGGTCGATTTGAATAAACTATAGATTTCTGCAAAAGGTTAACCCGAATTTGTTGAAAAATTCCAAGAGGAGCATTAAAAAAATGAGATTTTGTAAAAATTGCATTATTATACTTGTTGAAGCTGTAAAATGATTTTTCAAAAATTATAAAAAAATAACCAAGTGCGTTAAAATTAATTTTGTGGTCGATTCGAATAAATTAGAGAATTCTACATAAAATAAATCCGAGTTTGTTGAAAAAATCAAAGGTAAATATTAAAAAATGGGACTTTGTAAAAATTGCACTATTTTAATTGTTGCAGCTGTGAACTGTTTTTTAAAAAATTATAAAAAAATAACTAAGCGAGCTAGAATTAATTTTGTGGTCGATTTGAATAAACTATAGATTTCTGCAAAAGGTTAACCCGAATTTGTTGAAAAATTCCAAGAGGAGCATTAAAAAAATGAGATTTTGTAAAAATTGCATTATTATACTTGTTGAAGCTGTAAAATGATTTTTCAAAAATTATAAAAAAATAACCAAGTGCGTTAAAATTAATTTTGTGGTCGATTCGAATAAATTAGAGAATTCTACATAAAATAAATCCGAGTTTGTTGAAAAAATCCATGGTAAATATTAAAAAATGGGACTTTGTAAAAATTGCACTATTTTACTTGTTGCAGCTGTGAACTGTTTTTTAAAAAATTATAAAAAAAATAACCAAGTGTGCTATAATTAATTTTGTGGTTGATTTGATCAAATTAGAGAATTCTGCAAAAAATAAATTCGAGTTCTTGGAATTAGAAAAACATTAAAAAATTGAGATTTTGTTAAAATTGCACTATTTTGCTTTTTGAAGCAGTAAAGTGATTTCTAAAAATTTATAAAAAAATAACTATAAGTGCGTTAGAATTAATCTTGCGGTTGATTTATACAGGGTGTCCCATTTGACGTTGGACTGTATGTGTATCTTTGTTATTATTGGAGATAGAAAGTCGGTTAAATGGACAAAGTAGTAGAGATTTTTACGAATATTAATAATTCATTTACAAAAAATTTGAATATTGCATCGTTCCAACGCTATCTTGAAAAAACCAGAAAATGCGGTTTTTAAAATATGGCCATAACTTCGTTATTTTCAGTGGTACCAAAAATTTTTTTTGACTTAATACAGACAATTTTTTGTGTACAATGCAGTAAAACAAATGAATATTTCTTTTCGCCAACAGATTGACCGGAAATGAATCAAAGTTATTTTTTTCTTATGGCAGCCATATTGAATTAAACATATTCGGAATTAGTGTATTTTTCTGAGTAATTTGTTATATCATATGTAATATTTTAAGAAAAATAGAAATAATTTTATTTTACTAAATTACTCAGAAAAAAATACTGAATCCGAATATGTGTAAATCCAATATAGCTGCCATAAGAAAAAATAAGTTTGGTTCGTTTCCGGTCAATCCGTTAGCAAAAAAAAATATTCATTTGTTTTACTGCATTATACACAAAAAATTGTCTGTATTATGTCATAAAAATTTTTGGTACCACTGAAAATAACGAAGTTATGGCCATATTTTGAAAATCGCATTTTCTTGTTTTTTCAAGATAGCGTTGGAACGATGCGATATTCAAATTTTTTGTAAATGAATTATTAATATTCGAAAATATCTCTACTACTTTGTCCATTCAACCGACTTTCTGTCTCCAATAATAACAAAGATACCCATACAGTCCAACTTCAAATGGGAAACCCTGTATATATTTTTGAGAATTCTGCTCAGGGACGGATTTTGCACTTTGGGGTAAAAATTGCTATGGAGGCCCGGGATTTTACAAAACTGGTCTCATCCCGAATTATTAACACTTATTTTTTAATTTTTTTAAAAACTTAATTTAACTTTTTGGGGTACCCAATAAGATTTAGTAGACCGTATATAAATCTGCCCCAGTGTCAACCTCAAGTAAACTAAAAAAAATTACCAAAAAAACAACTATTTTTTTTAGTTAAAAAAAAATGTCAGAAATCGACTTTTAAACTTCCCAATATTTAATAATGTGTATAAGAAAATAGAGTGTTTCATTTAAAATAATTCCAGTCAAACCAGCTTATGAAACATACTTAAATTTTAATTTTTTATTTTCATATATAAAGAAATGACAGGGGTGACCCTAGTTTCGTGTACACGCTGTATGGCTTCAAAAAATTTGGAAATCGTATAATCAAGGCTGTACAATTTTAAAATCAGCTTTTTTTCACCTCGTCTTCGGTATTTTTCTAAGAGCTTACAGCTTACAATTAGTATATTTTTCCTTATTTCGTTCTTAAATTTTAAATTACTTTTCACCCGATAGTTACATCCTTACTTCCGCACTTACCCCAACCTGCATTTTTTATGGGGCAACTGCAGACCAAGGCTTAATTTTTAAATCGTTTAAAATACAAGCAAAATCAACTTATTTACTTGTAAGGCAACATATAAACCGTAAGCACACCCATAAAAAATGAAATAAAAAGTTACATACGCACAATATAACTGTGATAAGTTTTATTTCACTCGACAATACTAGTAAAAAACACATTTGCTGTTTTATTAGTTAAATTAGCCAACCTTGTTTAACCCATGACACTTGAATAACCAAGTTATTAACCTTATTATCTATAGATACCAGTGCCAAATCAGCATTTTTCTGGAAGCTATTACGCACTTGCCCCGATTTGCCTCTTATACATTTTTTTTTAACTTTTTATGGATTTTTAATTTTTTTAATAGTACGAAAAAATTACTCCTGTATTAAAATAAAATAAATTCTACAATTAAGGTGATAGCGAGTCAAATGTTGAAAAACCGATGTTTTTATCTTTCCTGAATTTTTTTAAAGTGTTTCAAATTGGAAACTAAAAAAAATAATTAAATACCGAACTTAAGTAAGAATTGCACTTTTATATGAAATTTTTATTTTTCATTTATCTAGATTTATACGAGCATAGTTTTGCAAAAATTAAAATATAAATATAGAAGTTTTTCTTGCAAAATTACACAAATGTAATTATAGATACATAAATAACAAAAATTATAAATGAAAGTAAAATTCTTAATTTAGTTTGGTATTTTCTTATTTTTTTGACTTTCCAATTCTAAACACTTTTAAAAAAATCATGAAAACGTCGGTTTTTCAACATTTGACTCCGTATCACCTTAATGAAAATAATACTGCTTCACAAAACTTATTTTTATTGTAATCGCATTTCATGTAAATGAATTCCAAACAAAACTTAACACAATTATGTTTCTCGGTAATACGTCGCGCATAATTAATGAAATTCTAATGAGACTACTGTTACCACAGTTTTTACAGTTTGACTCATACGTTTATTGAAATTCGAACCAATTTCCGTTAAAAATGATCCACTTTTAAAGTTTGGTTTAACCCGAAGCAGTCTATAAATACTTGATTAAGCAAATATTTAAATCAATGTTATCTACCAAGAATTACACTGCGCCTTTGTATTAATAAAAGATGGGATAATAATAAGGTAGTTAAGCTAGAAATAGCAATTCGCTGCTAAGGCCAAAACTAGAAAAATAAATAATGGAAGGGTTAAAGTAACACACGAAATTTTTGGTAATTGAATATGGATTTTCACTTGGTCAATTTAATTTTTAATAACAGCACGTCTTGTTCCGGTTTACATGTAAATTAAATATTATTTGTTTTATAATTAATGGATTTTGGTTTATTTAGAATGTAGACAACCAAAATTATTATTACTTTTTAATTCCCGTATATTTATTTAAAAACTTGGATTATTCAAACGTGAGTTATTAGGTAATTAATTTAATTTACGACGATTTTTTTTGCAGGATAATTGCTGTTATTAAAACTAATATTGAAAATATATTCCCACAATTAATGTAGATAATTAATTATTGTTAAAAATTTCATGAGGTAAAAGTTTTTTAAATCGCTATAAGTAAGAAAATAGTAAAAATAATTTCAATAAAAATTGGGATTAAAATAGTTTTTTGTGTATATTTTTTAATATAGAAATGGTGATTATTTCGATGCTCACTATTGGTTTCTTTTAAAGTGGAAGAGATAGGAGGTTAAAAAAACTAAAAAATCTGGTTTTAAAAAATTATTTATATTGTCCACACATCAATAAAATTTGGCACCTTAAAATTGTTGACAATTCCGAGTTAAATAACGTCTAAAAAATTTTTTTGGTGTCCTAAATTCGATATTAAATTTTTTTATTTTTTATGCCCGCCATATTTGATTTTTTTGTCTTCAAATATTAAAAAATACTCCGAATACATTTTCAGGTTAATCTTTAAAAATATCGCCTCAAATGAAATTTGATCAAAATTCTAGTAATAAAAAAAAACAAATACCTCAATCATTTTATTTGTTTAATAATATAAAGACACCTGTTATTTACATAAAATCCTCAAATTGCAGGTCAGTTGTTTATTATTATTCCATCAATTTTGAGGAGATATTTTTATGGTAAGTAACCATGGACATAAAACAATGATTTCATTTGTTTTTTATACAAATTTTAAAATTTTATACATATTTATTAATGTTCTTTAGCAATTTTTTTTGACGTCATTTAATTCAGGATAGTCAACAATTTAAAGGTACCAAATTTCATTGATGTGGCAGTAATGGTTTGGCAAATATAAATAATTTTCCAAAATCACATTTTTTGTTTTTTGGCCATAATTTTAAAATGAGTATAAATATCCTACATTTTTTTTCTTTCAGATTTTTAATAAATTTAAATAATAAATTTAATTTTAGCGACCTCGTATCTCCTCCACTTAAAAGTTACCACCCTGTATAAAAATTCTTTAATACAATTTTTTTATAGTAATATACAGAGTGTAAGCAAATGTATGCCAAAAAAATAAGAAGGCGATTCCTTGGCTAAATCTTAGATTAAAGTAAAGAATAAATTTTTTGTCTAAATGTTCCATTTTTGATGCAGAAGGTGTCAAAGTTTCTTTATTTTTTTTTGTTTTTAGCATAACTTCTAAAGCTTTCATGGATTTTTTTTTAAATTTGGAGGAAACTCTAGTTTTTAAATTTGTAATGAGATAAAATTAGCATCCAGTGTAAAAAAAAAAAAAGTAAAAATTTATTCTTTACTTTTATCTTAGATTTAGCCAAGGAATCGTCTTATATTTTTCTTTGCATACATTTGGTTACACCCTGTATATTGTTTTTATTTATTAATACAATAATTTTTGCTAAAATCCTGTGTTCGTTCTTTTTTGCATAAAAATATTTAAAAATTAAGGACCTAAATTTTTTGTTTACTTATTTTAATAATTTTTTGTGCGTGCGTGTATAATTTAACTGTAAAAAGATAAAAAAAAATGTCGGTTAGTCGTATTTACTAGTAGTTTGCTGGGAAATTTTTGACGTCTCATTTGAAACAATACAAATAAAGATAAGAGTTTTCGTGTCATTTACTTATACATAAATATTACTCCTACATGTATAAGTTTTCAATTTAAGGATGTTCTTAATTATTTATTTAAAAAATAAAAAAGAATGGTAGATTTATATTAAATTCACCTGTTGTTCAAATATTTTGGCCTAAAATTATTAAGTTTTTATAATTTGTTCCACCTAAAAATGGTTCAAGAGACAATTTTTATTGAATACACAGTGTGGCTCGTAAATGGACGATCAAACAAAGTTAGCTCACAGAGAAGGCCATTTACAATAAATATTATACAGGTTGAGTTTTTAGTCCGAAAACGGTAGTTATATTTTTTATTTTAAGAGATAGGGAAAATACTTAAATTGCAAAATTTTATGGTTTATTTATGCGCATAACCAGACATTATTTTTGTCTATACAGGGTGTTTCGTAGTTGGAGCGCAAGCTATTCCACCTTTTTTTTTAAATGGAACACCCTTTATATTTTTTGTTATTTGGATTAATTTTAACTTAAAGAATACAACGATATTTTTTGTTTTTTGAAAATTTGAACGCGCATTTTTTTTTCGGGCATTTTCTGTAAAATTTATCAACTTTCAACATATTTTTACAAAATTTTAGCGAAAAATGATTTCTTTAAAAGTTAAAGAACGCTTAAAGAGGAACAATATTTTGTAAAAAAATACAGGGTGAAAAAAAATTAAAACACATCCTATTGAGTTTTCATATTTCACGCCTCCATAGCTGCCACCATTTATAATAAAATTCGAAAAAAAAATGTACTAAAAATACATCAAAATCAATCTTACAAAATGAGATCAAAATTGTTTTTTAAATGTTCATAATAAGGCTAATATAAATTTCTAAATGTGCTCAAACTGTGAGGGCTCCGCTAAGAAAATCGGCTTTCCCTTGAAACGAGCGCTTTTTTTGATATCTCAATTTTTTCTGTACTTTTGGCGCCCTCAAATTTGAGGTTTGAAATTGGTGCTTTTTCGACGTCGACTTTAAAAATTCGTAACTTTTGGTAGGGGCCGGCTATTAATGTCGAATATTTTTTATTTTGGTCATTGCATTAATATTTATGAGCAAAAAAATCAACACTGCTAAATTGTGACCCTGCGCTTCAGAAAAAAATCGAACGTAAAATGTTCAAAAAAATCGCGCCAAACGCGGCCGGACTGTTGTACCACTGGCGCCCACAGTTTATAAAAACTTTCAAATCTAACTTCATTTCCCTCGAAAAGAATAATGTTTACATGCCATAGGCTATTTTTTGTTTTTATACTCGAGGGGGTTGGAACGTTATGCGTAAATTACCTCAAAATTTTAATTTTAGAGGCGAATGGCTCCTGTCGGGCTATTTCTTTACCGATTTTGAATTTTAAAAGCTTAATTGAATGTACTCATCGATGCAAAATCACCCACGCATAGGGTTTTTTTTAAATTTTGAAAAAACAATTAAAAAATATTTTTTTAAAATCCCAATTTTTTACGCGTTTCGGTCATATTAACTCCTCAAATTCCATTCCACCCCCACTAATTCCACCTACCCTAAAAGCTCTTTAGATCTACTTTACGACAAAAAAAATCACTTCGCAATCTCTTTTCGTTATCGAGTTATGGCCGAAAATGTAGCAAAAACATGCAAAATCTCCGTTTGGGGCCAAAATTGCGGTCTGAAATTTTTCTCAAAATAATTAATATCTTCGAAACCGAGGACGATTAATAGCTTAAAATTCGCAGCGTCACCTCCCCCATCAAATTCCGTGAAAAGTTTAATTTTCGATATAAAATTGCGTCGTCCAGGGCCGTCTTTGTACCAAAATTTTGCCAAAACTGCGAATTTTTTCCAAAAAAACCGTTTAACCGATTTTAACCATATATTTTTTAAAACGCGCCTATCCATGGTGTTTACCTTTGGTTAAAATTTGAAATTGCTAACTTTTATAGTTTTCGAAAAAAACCACAAAAATCGATTTCCATAATAAATTTCAAGCCTTAAAAATATCTCAAAAATTTTTTTTTTCTAATTTTTTCAAAATCGACCGCGCAAATGAAAGATAATAGAAAATGGATAAAATGTAGGGTGCCACTTGCCCTCTACACCCCCTAAAAAAATTTTACACCCCAAAAACCCAAAAAAATTAAAATATTTCTAGGTAATGTACCTTAAAAAATAATTAAATTTTAAAAAATTTTATGAAAAATGTCCTTTATAAAAATTTATAACTTTTTAACAAAAAGTCGTAGAGCCTTGATTTTTTTAATTTTTTTCCTATTTCTTTATACTACAACCGAAAATTATTAACTTTCAAATTTTTAATTTGAAACGCTACACTCTTGTATAAATTTCTAAATGTGATAAATTTTATAGAAAATTTCCGATAAAAATTAAGTATTAAAGATATAAAAAAATATACAGGGTGTTCCATTTACAAAAAGAGGTGGAATTACTAAACACCCAGTATAGACAAAAATAATTTCTGGTTATGCGTATCCATAAACCATGCAATTTTGTAATTTAAGTTTTTTCTGTTAAAATAAAAGATATATCTTCCGATTTCGCACTAAAAACGCACCCTGTATAACCACAATTAACATAAATACGACTGTGTGTATTATTAATATTTTTGATTTTGGAATTATGCGCCTAAATGTCTCAAAATTTAAAAAAATCGCAATTTGATGCTTTAATAGAAAATACATCAGATTTTTGATAATATTTTTGGTTTCGAAATTTAAAAAAATCGCATTTGATGCTTATTTAAATTAATATCTAAGAAAGTAGTGCATATATTAAACCAAAAAAGGACTTAATTTTTGAAATAAGCTCTCCTTTACTGCAAAAAATTTAAAAATCTCTTTGTGAAATTAAAAAATCGTCTAATATTCCCTTTTTTTTACTTTTTACATAGGTGTTTGAATATTTCGGTTCATTTTCCTTATATTTTTTTGAAAAAATCCGTAAAAAATTAACGAATAACTTAAATATATTTAAAAATTGACTTATTGGCATAAATATTACTCCTACCTGTTTTCAATTATAGGATGTTATTTTTTATTCTTTATTATTTATTTAAAAAATAAAAAAAATGATAGATTTATATTAAATTCACCTAAAGTTATTGAGTTTTTATAATTTGTTACAGCTAAAAGTAAAAATAAATGGCTCAAGGGACAGTTTTTTTTTTTTTAATATACTGTGTGCCCCGTAATTGGACGATCAAACCAAGTTAGCTCACAGAGAAGGCCATTTCCAATAAATATTATATAACCACATTTAACATAAAACACAGTCGTTTTATTAATAATATTTTTGATTTTCGAATTATTCGCCAAAACATCCCAAAATTTGAAAAAATCGCATTTTTGATATTTTTGGTTTTAATATAATGGGTCCAGAAGTCCCCAAATTAAAAAAAATCGCATTTGATGCTTATTTAAATTTATATCTTAAAAAGTACTCCATATATCAAACCAAAAAAGGACTTAAATTTTGAAATAAGTTCTCCTTTACTGTAAAAATTTAAAAATCTGTTTGTGAGTTTAAAAATTCGTCTAATACCGGGTGGAAATGAAAACCGGGTCACCTCGATAACTTTTTTATTTATGAATAAAAAAATTTGAAATTTGGCTATGTTCTATGGTTCAAAAAAACAAATTTTATGTGCATTTTTTATTTTCGTTTTTTTAAATGTAATATCCCATATTTTTATTCATGGCTTAAAATACTTTTAAAAAAGAAGTATTTTTGAGATATTAATTTTTATTTTTTTTGCAAAAAATTTTTTTTTCAAAAAAAAAAAAGGTTTTCGAAGTCGGTGAAAAGTACCAAGACTAATTCTAAATAATTCAAATACCTAAATAAAATTGTAATTTGAAAAAAAATTTAAGTGGTTTTTGAACTATTAATTTTTAAACTTAGTTAATGAAGATTTTATCAAATATCTCACTTTTTTTAAATGCAATGATGCCGGGTCATTCGACTTTTTAAAAAGAGGATTTTATAACGATTATTTATTTTATGTATTTGAATTATTTAGAATTAGTTTTGGTAATTTTCACCGACTTCGAAACCTTTTTTTTTTGAAAAAAATTTTTTTTTCTCAAAAAATAAAAACTAATATCTCAAAAATACTTCTTTTTTAAAATTATTTTAAGCCATGAATAAAAATATGGGATGTTACATTTAAAAAAACAAAGTTCATGGTGTTTCCGGTGAAACCGGAAGTGATTTCGAAAATAAAAAATGCACATAAAATTTGTTTTTTTGAACCATAGAACATAGCCAAATTTCAATTTTTTTTATCCATAAATAAAAAAGTTATAGAGGTGACCCGGTTTTCATTTCCACCCGGTATACCCGTTATTTTATTTTCTTCATAGGTGTTTGAATATTTCGGTTCATTTTCCTTATACTTTATGAAAAAAATTGCGAATAACTTAAAAACAATTAAAAAATTTACTTATTTATTATGCTTTAAAATAAAATTTATCGGATTTTTGATAATATTTTTGGTTTTGAAATGATGGGTTCAGATGTCCCGAAATTTAAAAAAAAAAATCACATTAGATGTTTATTAAAACTAGTAAAAGTAGTGAACATATTAAACCAAAAAAAGACCAACATTTTGAAATAAGCTGTCTTTTGTTGGAAAAATTTATAAATTTGTTTGTCGAATTGAAAATTCGTCTAATGTGCCAATTTTTTACATTTTTGTTATAAGTATTTTTTGATAAAGTCAAAAAGAATAATTTATAAAAAAAATTGGAAATTATCTTATTTATAATGGTTTAACATAAAATACATTCGAAATTTTTATAACATTTTTGGTTTTGGAATTGTTTGAACTTAAAACGTCTCAAAATTTTAACATAGTCAACTTAGTAGCGGTATCAATACAAATATGAGCTTAAAACTTGGATTGAGATCTCCTTTATCAGAAAAATTTAAAAGTTTGATTGTCGGATTAAAAATTCGGTCACTGCCCGTTTTATATCATTGAGAATTTTAGTTCGTTTTTTATTGATTTTTTTAAGTAAGTACTTAAATTAATAAAAAGTAAGGAATACAAAATTAACAATTTTCCGTTTTGGCACATTTGGCCCATAATTTTGAAAAGAAAGTGATATCAAAACGAATAATATCTTAAGATAAACTAAAATTTTGGATGTAAAGCGATATCAAAACGAATATTATTTTAAAATAAACTAAATTCTTAAAATATTATTCGTTTTGATATCACTTTTGTGCCAAAATTTTACCAAAAACTTTTGATGCATATTAAAATTTTAAAAACTAGTGGATGTATTAAAGCAAATAAAATCTTAAAATTTGTAATTAGATATAAAATTGTTAATGGCCCAAGAGTTATTTCAGTTTTCGTATTTTTTCAAAAATCGCATACTACGCTTATTAAAAATTTCTATAGTTATTTTTTTGTGTTACGGTCCCTGAAGAGTGCACTTTTACAATAAAATAATTTTTAGGAACCCTGTTATCATTTATCAAAAACAAAAAATATTTTATGAAAACTTTTACCACTTGTAAATTTCTCAAAAATAGGAAAATTAAATTTTTCATTATTGAGCAATCAGGTTAAAATAATGTAGTAAATTAAAACATTTAATGATTTAGTATTTTTGTTACTAATATAGGTGCTGCCTGTGCACTTTTAAAGCAGGCCAAAAACGGTAGCAGGAAGCTCCAATCAATTGCCTACATTATTTTTATTACGACACGAAACTGCTTGAATGATTCCAAATGTGTACACTACAACTTATGTAAGGTGTAAATTTATGTTTTATTTACTTTCTACTTGCCAAAAATATTTACCATTAGATCATCAAAAAAGTACCCTAAAAAACCACTAAATTTTTGACACATCCCATAAAACTAATATAAATATTTTATCTTACAGGTAATTTTGATTTTTTTATTTAATCCAAAAAATATTCGGAGTAAGTTTAAAAAATATATGTACCCTAGTTTTAAACAATCAATATTAAATTAAGCCATCATTTTATTCTGTGCACCATGTAATTAGGTTAATTATATCTACTTAGTCGCATTTAGTAAATAACGAAGGTATACGTATACTTAAATGTTGATGTGAAAGGAGGTATTTTTTTGAATAAGGAATATTTTTGTAATCCATGCAATTATCCCAATTACCATTCGTATAGTAATGTTAAAAAAAGTTATAAGATGCGAGAAGCATTTATGCTATCATTAAAAAATTGTTTCATTTATGAGTGCAAAGTGTGAAGAAAAATGCAGTTGAGATTTATTTAATTGTAGTTCAACATGAAAAAGTGCTAAAATAACTTCATAATATTAAATTTTTTTAATAATAGAAATTTTGTGATATTTTTATTAATTAAATTCTACAGGATGTCCCACTTTTTTTCCAGCAAAATTTTCCTATGAACTATTATTTTTTCGACTCCTTCAAAAGTTACAGCAATTTTAAAATTTCAAAAATGTAATGATTTTTGTGGGTATAAATTTCATTTTATTTTAATTTTTTTTTTATTTAAATCAAGTATGCTTTGGATTTTGTATATCTTTAAGCCAATAAGAGAGAAATTTAACCTCGTCGTTCACTTATTTTAAATACAGCCAATAATGTTAAAAAAAAAACAATTTGGCAAAGAAAAAATCAAACAATAATTGATTTAAATAAAAAAAAATATAATAAGAAGAAATATTATACAGGGTGTTCCACAAAAATCATGAAAATTTTTCAATTTTAAATTTTTGTGGGAAAAAAAGTGGGACACCCTGTATATTATTTATATTTGCATGAAAATTTAAGTAATAGTTTTCATAAAAAGCATTAAATAAACAGATTTTTTAAAGTTTTTTCCATAATTATATTGTTAATATTTTAGAAGGTAATAATTCAGAAATAATAGGAAAATGTATATGATTATTTTTTTGAAATGATTTATTAATGTGGTTTGTTTTGTTTTTAGAAAATTATAAAATTCTCGTGGTGAAAATGTTATTGTTTTTTTTGCTCGTTAAAAAGGAAATAATAAACGAAATCTATTAAACTATGCGTGTTGTTTTGTATTGTCAATTTATTAAGGAAACTCGTTGAAAGTTTGATTGTTCTTTCTTTGCTAATTATGTTGTTTGCTATTTTCATTCAAAATTAATTAATACTACACGCAGCTCATTTCTGCAAATACAGGGTGTCCCATTTTAATTAATCCAGCTGAATATCTTGAAAACGAAGCGATTTCCTCAAAACTGTTTCAGACAAAAATTGTAGCGGCTCGAGGGGGACATTTAATAGTGCCATGGGTTTTTAATTGTTATGGGGTTTTATGGGGGTTTTGTGGAAAAACATTTTTTTTCAAATGGGAACCCCCGTTTTTTATAGTAGATTCGTAATCTATAGAAAATAATAAGAAAGTTTTGGATGAAACTTTTTTTTCTAAAATTTCAAGTTTTCGCTATATTCACCAAAATGAACACAAATTTTGGGATTTTCGATACAGTTTTACTAGAAAACTAAAGCTTTATAAGAAAAATCGTAAGAGACAAAAAGTGCTTAAATTAAGGCAAGGATTAATAAAAAATATTATTTTATTTTATTTAAAAAAAAATAAATTAAAAAAAAGTTAATTTTATTTTTATTATTTTTTAAGAAAAATATTAATTTTTTTTACTTATAAAATTTAAAATAAAGTCAAAGGTTGGAAACAATAGCTGTCAAAACGGTTTTTCAATTTTATTGGCAATTTAATATGTTAAATAATATTTTTCAATTAAGGAAGAAGGCTCTAAAAATAAAGGAATTTCATTTTCAGCCTACTTTGTGTTTCGCACATAATTGTTATATTGTGACAGATTAGTTTTGTGTAGAAGCTCATTGTTATTGAAGCCACTATGATTATTTAAAATCAGTCTCTCATAAAATGGCTGATTATTCACCTAGAGAAATCGTGAATATTATAAAAGTTTTGGGCAAATGCCATGATAACTATCGGCACGCTATCTTTATGCTGAGAGGTTTCCACAATTGCGTCATCCAAATCATACAAATATTAGGAGGCTCGTGAAAAGAGCGGAAAACGGTTCTCTTAGAAGAAAACGTAGTAAAACTGGTCCTAAGATGCTCCCCTCATTGATAGCATTAGCTTCCGTAAATGAAGATCCACATACATCTGCAAGAAAAATTCAGCGTCTTCATGGACTTCCTAAATCTTCTGACAACAGAATTTTAAAACACCATAAATCATACCCATATCATGTTCATTTAACCCAACAAATTAAAGAAGATGACTACATTCGCGGACTTAATTTTTGCATATGGGCTACGAATCAAGTTAGAAGAGATCCCCTTTTTTTTGATCGCGTACTTTTTACTGATGAAGCAAAATTTGGCAACATGGGTGGAGTAAATCTTCATAATGCTCATTATTATTCTGAAAATAATCCACATTGGCAAGGAGATCATAGATTACAGTGGCGTTGGTCTATAAACGTTTGGGCTGGAATAGTGGATGAGTATCTTGTGGGACCATTTTTTTATGAAGAAAATCTTATCCAACATGTTTATTCGAATATAATTCAAAACGAAATGCCTACTCTTTTAGAAGATGTACCTCTAGATTTAAGACAGCGAATGTGGTTTCAACAGGACGGAGCTAGACCCCACACTGCCAAAATTGTTAAAACATTTTTACATAACCAATTCCCTAATATGTGGATTGGAATTGGTAGTGAAGTACACGAATGGCCAGCAAGATCTCCGGATCTTACAAAAATGGATTATTTTTTATGGGGTTACATAAAAGATAAGGTTTATGAACGACCAACTACAACTAGAGACGATATTATGATACGAATTACGGACGCTTTTCGAAGTATCCCTCCTGAAATGATGAGAAATGTATCATTGGCTTTTCGCACACGAGTAAACATGTGTATTGAACAAAATGGAGGAATATTCTAACATCTTATTAAGACCAACTCTCGTAATTTAAGAACAGATCCAAATATCTTTAAGTGTATTAATTAATTACCTTTGACTTTGTTTTAAATTTTATAAGTTAAAGAAAATAATATTTTTCTTAAAAAATAATAAAAATAAAATAAATATTTTTTTTAATAAAGTAATATAATATTTTTTATTAATCCTTGCCTTAATTTAAGCATTTTTTGACTCCTGCGAGTTTTCTTAGAGACCTTTAGTTTTTTAGTAAAACTGTATCGAAATTCCCAAAATTTGTGTTCATTTTGGTGAATATAGCGAAAAATTGAAATTTTAGAAAAAAAAGTTTCCACCAAAACTTTCTTTTTATTTTCCATAGATTACGAATCTATAATAAAAAATGGGGGTGCCCATTTGAAAAAAAATGTTTTCCCATGAAACCCCATAACAATTAAAAACCCATGGCACTATTAAATGTCTCCCTTGAGTCGCTACAATTTTTGTCTGAAACATTTTTAAGGAAATCGCTTCGTTTTCAAGATATTCAGCTGGATTAATTAAAATGGGACACCCTGTATATTGTTAATTTTAATAATTTTTCATTAATGAAAAGAAAATTATTGAATGGCCTAGATTTTTCCAAATTCAAATAATTATTATTTAGGTATACTTACTTAAATTTTACTTATTTTGAACGAAAATTATTGTTTTGTTCCTTAAAAAATCTTGAAATAAACCATTTTAAATAGTTTTACAAAAAATAGTTATTTTGGGCGAGTTTTAAATAATATTGTCTGAAAAATATTTTTTATTCACAATTCTTTTTGAAAAGTAAAAGTTTTGTAATTTTAATTAATGATCAATATTGCTACTAAGTACCTACTTTTTTGCATATTTTAGACTAAAACTTAGAAAAAAATCAATCATTTTAATTATCATACGAAAAAGCAAAAAAAAAATTCCTGTTTCTTGATTTAATCGAGTTATAATAATAAATAACGAATATTGCAAATATTTCATTGTTTTTTTAGTTGCAAGTAGATTAAGTGAAAATGGTTTGATTTTTGTATTTTTCAGGGGATTTTTAGAAATTGAAAAATCAAAATATAAATTTATATACTACACTATAACTATAAACTATACCTACAATTTTTGTTTTTCTTGTGTATCTACAACGACATTTGTGTAACTTTGCAAGAAAATATGTATATGTGTTTTTTTTTTTTTAGTAATTGAGATAGGTAAGTATGATAAGTCTAGATAAATGAAACTCAAAAACGGAAGGTACACAAGGTACTTGAGTTTAATATTGTTTTTTTAATTTTCAAATTTAAAACATCTAAATTATGTGAAAAAATAAAATGTCCGTAGGAAATTTGCTAAAAATATATTTTTAATTATTTTTCTAGATTTTTATTCACTCTTTTTATTGTTTTTTTCAAAATATACAGGGTGACCCAGTCATATGCCCACGGTCTATAGCTTCTTTGCTGTAAAACATATCGACTTGCACTTTTCACCAACATATAGATACATACATGCATGCCCCACAATTTAAAAATATTTTCGATTTATACAGGGTGTCCCATCATGGCCCACTGAGCCAAAGTTATATTTTGTTAAATGGACCAGTATATTTGACATTTTTGGATTCCTTATCAAAAAATAATTATACTTTGTATAAATTTATATGGGTCTATCATCCCTCGTTTTGCTGATATTTGCCATTTAAGCCAAAATAGATCAATTTTTGAAAAATCACTGCTCTAAAACAGATGAACATTTTGGCTTGAAATTTTGTCAAAAATTTTTCAACATCGTCTAGTCTACAACTATCATGTCAAATTTAAGTTTGTGATATTTTTTATCAGGGTGCCTTATGAAACGCAAATTGAACAATTAAACGAAATTTTCAAATGGAACACCCTGTATATTTTAACATCAATCGATGGCATTTTTTACAAGCTTTCTATTGCTATAATGTTTGTATGGTCGCTTATCAACGGTTTAGGAGATATTAAAATCCAAACTGAGAAACAGTGAAAAATAGACAAAATAGTGCTCTTGATGAATTTTGTTGAGGATTTTTTTTTTATATTTGCCTATTATTTATTTCTCTCTTTCTCTATTTTGCTTTTTTTATAATGTTGTTTTATTACAAAAATAAAATCGAAATTTGCAATTATCAATTTTGGTTCTCTAAGTCTCAGTATGCTTTGAAAATTTAGCAACTGATGTTACCAAGGAAACCCTTATTTTGTTGAGTTTTGTTTTAACGCCTTTTTCTGTACTTTTGGCAATAACTAAACCGATATAGTGAACTCTTCTAAAGAAGAAATGGCAAATATGCTGTAAGCGCTTGGTGAAGCTGAAAGAAATCCGCTTCTAGCTATCAGAAGAGAGCGTAAAAACGATATTCAACAAAATAGAGGTTTTCTTGGTAACATCAGTTGATAAATTTTCAAAACATACTGAAATTTAGAAAACCAAAATTGATAATTGCAAGTTTCGATTTTATTTGTGTTGTAAAGCAACAAAAACTGCTTTGTAGTATAACAACATTATTAAAAAAGCAAAATAGAGAAAGACACAAATAAGTTTTAGGCAAATTAAAAAAAATCCTGAAAAAAATTCACCAAGAGTGCTATTTTGTCTATTTTCACTGTTTCTCAGTTTGGATATTAATATCTCCCAAACCATTGATAAGCGACCATACAAATATTATATCAATAGAAAGCTTGTAAAAAATGCCATCGACCGACGTTAAAATATACAGGGTGTTCCATTTGAAAATTTCGTGTAACTGTTCAATTTGCGTTTTATAAGGCACCCTGATAAAAAAAATATCACAAACTTAAATTTGACATGATAGTTGTAGACTAGACGATGTTGAAAATTTTTTGACAAAATTTCAAGCCCACATGTTCTTCTGTTTTAGAATAGTGATTTTTCAAAAATTGATATTTTTTTGGCTTAAATGGCAAATATCAGCAAAACGAGTGATGATAGACCCATAAAAGTTTATGCAAAGTATAATTATTTTTTGATAAGGAATCCAAAAATGTCATAATATACTGGGTGTTCCATTTAAAAAAATATAACTTTGGTTCAGTAGGCCATGATGGGACACCCTGTATATATCGAAAATATTTTTAAATTGTGGGGCATGTATGTATCTATATGTTGGTGAAAACCGCAAGTCGATATGTTTTATAGCAAAGAAGCTATAGACCGTGGGCATATGACTGGGTCACCCTGTATAAGTTTAATTTACATGAAAAAATTCGTTTGTAAATTATCTATAATTGATTTACATTATTTTACATTTCATCAAAGCAAAATAAACAAAAATTAACCTAACAGAATTTTTTTTTATTTCTTTTTTGAAGATTTTGTATTTTATTAAATGTTAAATTTGATTTAGTAATTTTGTAATTAAGTCAGTTTTAAAGCAAACATAACACAAATAATACAAAAATTCAGTAGTAAATTTTTGTTCTAATTTTAGGGATAAAACCATTTTTTGCACACTACAAGATAATTGTTATATTTTATAGCAAAATCTTATAAGTACCTAAAAAGATACAAAAATCGCAAAATTTTGTTGACTAGATTTTAGCCATTAACTAGTTGATTTCAATTGTCAAAAACAGTGTCAAGTTAAACTTTCAGTTTTGTTTTAAGGGGGTTTCAACCTTCAATATTTTTAATTGTCAAAATTCTCTAGTTTTTATGGTTTATTTAAAAAAATGCTGCCATAGGCCGATTAAAAAGTTCTTCAAGCTTCCAGTGACTTACAAAATAATTTTGAAAAACCTACTATAGTTGCTTAAAATTGCATGGCATAATTGAAATTACGCGCAGATCGGAAAAGTTCTTGACAATTTTACAGAAAGCTTGATGAACTTTTAAATCAGGCTATGAAGGCATTTTTTTAAATGAACCACAAAAACTAGAAATATTAGCAAAAACGTAAAAATTTTGAAGGTTGAAACCCCCTTAATTATTGAGATAATGGCAATTTTTTAAATTTCAAGTTATGAAAAAATTAAACTAAAAATACCAATGAAAGCAGCAAAATAGGTGAAAAACCATTAATCAGATTTGTAGAGGGTATAATTAATGTAATTAAAATGCTATTTACAAACATATATAATATAATGAACAATATTATCATAAATAATTTCTCATCGTAATGTAAAACGGTAATAATAGTCTTGAATGGAAATAGGTTTCCTTTTACAATACAAAATTAATCATTTAAACAATAATATGATAATATGTAATAAGTAGAGGTATGTAATTTTATTAAACATATATTTATGTAAGATGTACAATAATTATTTATTTACGAACGAATAAATATGTTACAATGCCAACAACTGTAACAAATCAAACAAAATGTATAATTAAGTCTCGAATTAAATATATAAGTTGGTAGAATTTAAATATTAATTATTTCTTCTATTATTTTTTGGGTTTATAAATTTATATTTATGAACCTATTAGAGACAAATTTTCTTTTAATTTTAAAGGTGTGAAAAGTCGCTCATAAATATTTAACATAAAACTTCTCCTCTTTAGTGATTTTTATTTTTTTATATTATGAAAATTTTTCAAAAAAAAGTTCAAATAAAATTGGACCTTCTCGGAAGTTATAAAATTTAATAATTCGTAATTTTGACGAGAGTTGTTGATAATAAAACCCCTACTTTTAGTGTGATATAATCAGTGGCGTAGCGTTAAAAATTAAAACTTAACCCCAAATGACATTCGTGGTAATGACAGTGAAAAATATTCGACTTAAATTTGACCACTCGTGATATTACATATGATAACTAGATTTTCTTCCACGCTGTTTTGATTACTTTAGTCCTTAATAATAGAATTTATACTGTTTTGTGTAAAGTGTGGAACATAATGATTTTGATCTAGTTACCTTTGCAAAATTTCAATGCTAACTAGATGAAAATCATTTTATTCTTCACTGTTTTGATAACTTCAATCCTTAATAACTTTTTAACAAATCAACATAATAGCATCTGGTTTGCAGGAATGTGTTTGTTTTTTCATTCTCTTTAAAATAAGTTAAAACTCGATAGGGGTTGCAATTTAAAAAAGTTGGGTAGTTCTCCCCACGCGACCCCCCCAAAAGATGGGGAAGTTCTAAACCATCTCAGAATGTAGTTTTTATGATACTATATAAGTATGCAAATTTTTGAAAAAATATATTCACGCAATCAAAAAATACAGCGCTGTCCCGGGACTTTTGGCGGACCCTGTATATTAAGCAACGAGTTTCATAATTCAAGTATTGTTGCACGCGTCCAAAACGAGCCGCTTAGCGGCGAGTTTTTCAATTGACGAGTGCAAAACTTGACTTATTAACGAGTTGCTTATACTATTTTTTATAATTTGCGCAAAAATTAAATAAATCTGGAAATTATTCGACGTACAAATATTTTTTTAAAAGTTGGTGACAATGATTTCTTATTGAATCGTTGTTATAACAACAGAAAACATAGAAGTCTTGACAATGACAGTTTATTTTAGGGTATCAGAGGTGGAAGTCTGTAACGCCTAACGTAACGAGAACGGCCGATTGTTTACTGCATTACTATGGTTATGAATTTTGTCTCGTTTCCTCATTATGGACCTTTTTGTGTGTAAAAGAGAGACATAAAATATCTAACGGGTCAACTCACATCCGAAAATAACTCGTTAGGGTTACAGACTTCCACCTCTGTTTTTAGATTCTAAGTTGCAGATTTTTAGTGTATAACTAGTGATAATCGTGTATACTACCAGATATTCCGAAAATTTCAAAAAAATAGTAAGCCCTTAATTTTTAATAAATCTTGACATATCTTCAGAAAAATTAATACCACATATTTGACTTTTCTTATTTGACAGTTAAATTTAAAGATTATTTAATTAATTTTTTTGTTGAAAATTATTAATTTAAATGGAGTGAGGAATTATTCTGTATCCTACCAAATATTTAGGAGATATAAAAAACATAGCAAGTACAATCTTGAAATTTATTTACGATAATACCACAAATTTGATAGATCAATACTACCAACTTCGTAAGCGGGTGCTGTAACGAGCGATATGGCCCATTACGAAATCGCTAGCGGTGTCTTAATAGCAATATTATAGACGCAAATTATAAAAGAAGTTATTGCATCATTTGTTATCATATCCAGGGCCGCGTTACCCATTTTTTTTCAATAAAATATTTTTATTTTACCGTTCATATATGTAAGTGTTTTTGTATAATAATAGTGTATTATTCAACAAGCGAGAAATTATAGCCATTATTCACGAAGAATCGTAATAGGTCTGAGTATATTGGCTATTTTTTTCGCGAGTAGAATACTTTTTCCACGACTTTTTTATGAAACTGTTTTTACATGAAATAAAATTTAAAAGATAAGAAAATGTTAACTGTTAGTAATAACTTTTCCTATTTCAAATAAAAAAAAACATCAGTATTTCGATTTAATGGCGAATCAGTCGCCAAAATTAAGCCAAACTTGGGTAAATTGGGTACTTGTCTGTTGTCTAGCGATCAGAAAATTTACGGGCCTTTTTCGAGAATTTTAAGATTAAATAACAAATTATGAAAATATACTACAAAAATAAAAATTTAAAGGCCTGTTTAGACGGGGATAATTTGTTGAATAAAACACATTCATATTCCCAATGCGGTTTTGGGGGTCTTTTAGAATCTTAAGCTTTTCTTATTCAAATTTTGAGAAAACATTTAATTTATAGAATTTTGTATAATTTCTAAAATGTTTAAAATTTATTAGGAGTAAGAAAACCAATGACCTTGAAGATGACTGTTAACAACATAAGAGTTTATTTAAAATTAAAAGGTTTGGGGAAGGACAGACATCAAAAAGAAATATGTAATAGGTAATAACATTGATAGATCATTTTTTAAAGGAGCCTTATAGAGCTTTGAGTGCATATTATTCTCGAACCACTCGACACAATGTCGTATACGACTTTTAACATTCTATCCTTGTTATTCAAATGCAAAAATAAGAGGGTGTCCCTGTCATGGCGTATACAAAATCTTACAGGGTGAGTCAGGATTAAAACCCATGATTCCTTCTGTTTACGAAAATCGTAAATCTGTCAGCTTGGGTCCCAAAATTTCAACATATAGTAATTTTTTAGTTAAGTTTCGTGTATTATTTGTTTGTAATTTATGTATTTTTTCCAGTTGGTTGGTTCTATAGTTTTATCAGTTGGAGTATGGCTGGCATTAGAAAAGGAATCGTTTATAAGTTTACTACGAGTGGTTCCAAAAGAATATTTATCGGTAAGTGCATTAAATAATAATTTTAAGGTCTAAATTTTGATTATATAATATTAAAATAGAAATACATTCACTTCTTAGTTAAAAATATACAAAAAATCATTGAAAATCATACTGCGAGTCAAAAAATTAGGAAAAAAAGTGAAAATTAAGTCACTTTTTCAGATATTATATTTTTTTTCAAAAACAAATATTGCAATGTCGCAATTTTTTATATTTAGTTACACATACAGTCCTAAGTAAAACTACATAAAAAGTATATTCAAAATCAGACCAGGAGTCAAAAAATTAAAAATAAACAGTCACTTTTAGATTTTATTTTTTAACGAAAATAAAAAATGTAAGGGAGCATTTTTTTTTTATATTTGGTTACAAATATTATGTAAAACTTAAAACTATATAAAAGTTTTACAAAAGCAAAGTAAAAAAGTTAGAAAACAATAAAAATAATAAAAATAATCAGTCAATTTTTCAGATTTTATTTTTTAATAGAAAACAAAAAATAAATAAAATTAAGTACAAAAAGTGTTTTTTTCAAAATCATACCAGGAGTTAAGAAATTAAAATAATTAATAACTTTTTCAGATTTTATTTTTTTAATCGTAAAACAAAAAATTTAAAGGCGCAATTTTTTGTATTTCGTTACATGTACAGGGTGTAAACGATGTTGTATGGTTCAAGGAAACACAGGATTTTTCAAAAAGTAGGTGTTATAACGATTATTTTGATACCATGTATGTATGTGGGTCAAATCAATTTCCATGTACCCGTTTTTCATATTTTTATTTTATTTATACCAGAAGTTTAAAGACAGACAATGGGAGCAAATACATATGGGGTACCAAAAAAATCCTTACAAAATCTACTTTTTGGAAAATCGAGTGACCCGGCACCTTTGCATTTAAATTTAAAAAAACATTTGCAAAAATGCTCCTGACGAAATTTCAAAAATTAATATCTCAAAAACTTCATTTATAATTTTACAAATTACAATTTTATTTACATGTTTGTATCATTTACAATAAGTTTTGATAGTTTTTATCAAGTTTGGATGAAGAAAAAAAAATTTAAATTTTTTTTTAATTTAGAAAAAAATAAGATAAAATCACATAATTACTTTCTAAAATTGTTTTAAACTATGAAGAAAAAAGTAGATGTTATTTCCGGTAACACCGGAAGTGATATTGAATTTTGTTATCGTGCATAAAATGTGTTTTCTCGAACCATACAACAAATTTCAAATTTTTATTTTCATAAATATCAATTTTAGCGGTGACCCGGTATAGTCCTAAATAATAACTAGTTTTTTTTCTATATCAGGAGTAAAAAAATTAAAATAATCAGTCATTTTTTCAGATTTTTTTTAATCGAAAACAAAAAAGGGTACAATTTTTTTATATTTCGTTATAAATACAGTCCTAAGTAAAACTAAATAAAAAGTTTTTCAAAATGAAATTCAAAAATTAACGTTTAGAAAAATATTCCAAAAATATAAAATCAAAATCAACATCCACCCATAAATACTCATAAAAGTTTTAAAAAAATTCTACAATAAGTGTTTATAAACTTTCAAAAAATCAGTAAGAATTTACTCAGATTAAACTCAAAACCTCTAAAAATTGATCAAAAATCCACTGTTTAGAAATTTAAAAAAATAAAATTAAATAGTATATTGTTTTATTAGGAGTAAAAGAAGTACTTTTTGTGGCGAGCATGTAGGTTTGCAGAACGAGCTTTGCGAGTCCCGCGGATACATGCAAGCCTCAAAAAGTTCTTTTACTCCGAATAAAACATGCTATTTTTTCTTCAAAGGTCGACATTTTAAAAATAGTAATACAGGGTGAGGATAAAGTTCGGCAACGACCATTTATTTTTGAAATAAAGCATTTTTGAAAAAAATGTTTCAAATAAAAGTTTTTCTATTCTTAGAGACGCATTCTTTAAGAATATTGCCATGACCTTGGCCAGTACGGTGAAGGTCAAGCGATACTCAACTTTTTTTTTCAAATGACAACTTCAATTTTTTTGCATATTATAGCTTCTTTGTAGAGGTTTACAGGCCATATTTTTTTATTTTTTTTTAAATAAATAGTTTAGAAATTACAAGGGTTTAAATTTTCAATAAAAAGAGTTCGGCAACGTCCATTTATTTTCGAAATGCAGCGTTTTTGAAAAAAATGTTTCAAATAAGAGTTCCACTATTTTTAGTGGTACATTGCGTAGTAATATTACCAAGGCCTTGAAGTTCAGGTCCAAGGTCAGTCCATGATGATTTTTTTTTAAAGAAACCCCCAGTTTTTATCGTAAACTTTCATAGCCTACTTTGAGAGGTTTACAGATCATTCTTTCTTTTTTTTGAGCAAATATTTCGGAAGTTATAAAGGTTTAAAGTTTTAATACAAGAAGTTCGGCAACGTCCATTTATTTCGAAAACCAATAAGTTTAAAGATTTTTTACATGATTTTATTTGATCAGATGTTCAAACTGCTCCCCATTAACTATTTGACAATGTCCCAAACGAACAGGTGAAATTAATGCAACAGGCCCCAGAAAAAGTAATCCAATGGATTAAGATCGGGTGATCTAGGTAGCCACTCAATAGCATCTCTTCTGCCAATCCATTGATTAGGAAAGGTATTATTTAAAAATTGACGGACTTGTAAACCAAAATGAGGTGGTGCGCCATCTTGCTGAAACCGTACATTGTTAAATGCCTCGCGAACTAAATTTTGAACTGCTGGGATTATTTGATTTTGCAGGAGCTGCAAATATCTCTCGGCATTTAAATTTGCAGCCAAGAAAATTGGTCCAATTACTCTATTATTTAATATTCCCGCCCACACATTTACTTTTTGAGGATACTGAGTATGGTTTTCTCTCATCCAATGTGGATTTTCATCATTCCAATACCTGCAGTTATGGCGATTTACAGAACCATTTAATTGGAAAGTCGCTTCGTCAGAAAATAAGATCCAATTAGAAAAGTTATTCTGATCAAATCGCCTAATCATTTCATCACAGAACTCGATTCTCCTACCAAAATCATCTTCAGAAAGTTCTTGAACTAATGTTATTTTATATGGACGAAAATGATACCTTTTTAATTCTTTTCGGACTGATTTTTGGCTAATATTAGTTTCTTGAGCAACTTTTCGAGTTGATGTATGAGGATTTTCCCACAAACGATTGAAGAACTTCTAAGTTGGTTTCGTCATTGTTCACTGTTTTTGATCTTCTTGTACGGGGAATGTCTTTTATTGACCCTGTTTCCTCAAATCTTTTAACAGTTCCCATAACAGTTGACTTAGATATAGGCGTACAATTAGGAAATGTGTTATTAAACAAAATTGCGGTTTCTTCATAAGTCCGGATCTTGTCTCCACATCCACGCATAATTAGAACTGATATTCTTTCCTTTTCAGTTAAATCCATTTTATAATTTTGGGGGAAAAGTTAATTTTCTTACGTCTTCTCAGTAGAAATTATTTTAAGCACTTGTATAACGTCAAAAACAAATTCAAGCAAAACAGCAAACTTCAAATGCATTCTTTTGTCAGGAAAATAACAATAGTTGCAATTGTTTATTTCTTTTCTTGTCGTGCAAAGCCTTCTACTCAAAAATGCAACAGTTTGAACATCTGATCAAATAAAATCATGCAAAACAAAATCTTTAAAATTATTGGTTTTCGAAATAAATGGACGTTGCCGAACTTCTTGTATTAAAACTTTAAACCTTTATAACTTCCGAAATATTAGCTCAAAAAAAAGAAAGAATGATCTGTTTTTATTTAAAAAAAATCATCATGGGCTGACCTTGGACCTGAACTTCAAGGCCATGGTAATATTACTACGTAATGTACCACTAAAAATAGAAGAACTCTTATTTGAAATATTTTTTTCAAAAACGCTGCATTTCGAAAATAAATGGACGTTGCCGAACTCTTTTTATTGAAAATTTAAACCCTTGTAATTTCTAAACTATTTATCTAAAAAAAATAAAAAAATATGGCCTGTAAACCTCTACAAAGAAGCAATAATATTATGCAAAAAAAAATTTAGGTTGTCATTTGAAAAAAAAAGTTGAGTATCGCTTGACCTTCACCGTACTGGCCAAGGTCATGGCAATATTCTTAAAGAATGCGTCTCTAAGAATAGTAAAACTTTTATTTGAAACATTTTTTTCAAAAATGCTTTATTTCAAAAATAAATGGTCGTTGCCGAACTTTATCCTCACCCTGTATAATAAATAATTTTAAAATTTGACATTTAATTTACACACAACACACAATACAATATTAGTGTATATTGGGTTGCCTAAAATTCATTTCTACTCCGCCCTTTATTCCTTGTCAGTGCAAAGTAGTAATTTCTACTCCTAGGCAGTGCAAAGTGACCTTAGAACCAACGAACATAAAAAGTGTCAAACGTCACAGAAGACTCTACTTTAATGACGTCTGGAGAAAAAATATTTTTTTACTAAAAGATATATTAAAAATAAGCTCCAGTATAATTTACAAAAATTAAATAAACATCAATTTTCTAATCTAAAGGATTACTTGTAAGCTTATTTATGCAGCTACAGATTGATTGTAAAATCAGTGGAATTATAATTAATTGGTTCCATTAAATTTTCCTATCATTAAGTGAGTCGAAATAATCATATAACTTTTTCGCCATAAAATTGATTACATTTCCATCCTTTTTAGTTTAAAGCTCGAGGTTTTACAAAACTTTAATTCGTATCAAATTACAAACTAATGTTCAATTTGTATAAATAGTAATAGGTAATGGCCTTTGCATTCAGTACATAATTCACCCCGACCTGTATTAATACTTGAAAGTTCAATCACCCCCTCAGGTGCAACAATACCTAGATATATCAATAAATATCTGAACACGTTCACGTTAAACCAAGTAAATCTAATCGCCTTGGCTATTTGCTATTTCTTCTGCATGCAATAACTTCCGGAATTACGAAAAGCTCGTGTGCATTACTTACGCCATTCATGTGTAAACGAGTTTATTTTTTACTGAAATTATTATCATAACGTTACTTTTTTGTGCAAACAAACAACAGTTAAGAAAAAATAGCAGGAGCAAATTGAACATGTAATGTGGTTTTATTTATTGGAGTAATTATTGCTTTCATGGAGTGAAAGTCCATTTTTTTTTTAGTTTCTTGAAGGTTTTTTATAGGTAAAAGAGAAATTTTATTAGGAATAAATGCTATTTTAGTTTAATTGAAAAGTAAAATTATTTTTAACACGCTATTAATAAACATAAATGTTTGGATAATGTTTAACCAGCGTTTAAAAATGTAAGATTTTTTTTTATTTCTCAAAACTGTTTAAAAAAATTTCTGCAATAAAAATCTACAGTGAATTGAAATAAGATTGATACCGCAACTATGCAACCAAACATACTCTGTAGTGATTTTAGATTTGCTAAGTTGGTGTGCCTTTTAATTTGGATTCAAATTTAAATCTGATCTGTCACTTTAACCAAAGCGTTTTTTTTTCTTCGGGTATTTTTTCAAGTTATTTCTCAGTGTGTTGCAAATTTTATAAATTTTTTTTTAGAACTAAAATTAGTGCAGTTAGGAGCATCTTCCTAGACACCCGCGATAAATTTTCCGTTGGAGATAATAACAAGTAATAGAAAAACCATCCCTCTTTTCTGGAGCTTCTTTGCAAATTATGACCAAATAACTGATAATTAATGCGAGTTTGGGAGGAAAAATTGTGAAAAATCATCAAATCGAGCATTAGTTCTGCAGTCATAACTCAAGTTTCCCTCGTTAGATTTTCAATTTTTTTTCAGATTTATAGTCTTAAATGATTAGGCTACATCCTGCCTGAGATTTACCTTCTGCAACCTAGCACAAAATTAATTAGAGGGGTCCAAAGTTAAGGTACTTTTAGATCATTATATTTTTTCTTGTACATTCTCCAATTTTTTTCCTTCTGGCAAAAATTAAAGGAATGACTTCTAAATCATCTACAAAAAAAATTATTCAAAAAATGTTGTTCGTACTAGCTTTTAGGACTGCAGAACTAAACCACTGTATTTTCCGTTTAGGAAATATTCGCGATGGTTTTTTCACCGGAGCCCAACGTATTCATTTCAGTGTAGCCAACTGTGGGAAACCCACCATGCAATGACAACAATTTCAATCATTTTTGAAGACCGTGTACTATTTTTCTTCAAAAATATGTGCATATTTATTTAAATATTTTTGTAATTCTTCAATAAAACTTTTTTTTATTAGTTTTACATATTTTACTTTCTCAAGGCTAAATTGTAGGAAGTTGGAAATCTAAATAATCATAATTTAGTTGATAAATGCTAATATTTGTGGTAAAAATAGAGAAGTAATACGCAACAGTACTGACACGAATATTAATTTTACATTGTAAACTTAAAGGTTTTTTATGTAAGTGTTTATAATTCCAGCTAGATTTTAATTATCTTTATAGCTTATTTGTTTTAAAGCTCGTTCAATGCTTGTGTTTATTTACTCTTAGTATACATAGGACATGACATATCGTACAAGCAAATAAATAAGTAGTGAATAATTGTACGAATTAGTAAGCCTTTAATCCGGAGCCTGGCTTTAATTGAAATAAATTTACTTGAAGACAATTTATATTAGTTTTTTAAATTCAAATTAAAGTCTCTTAATGTTGTTTTTCGAAAATACTCGTCTTTGAGACTTCCTTCTTAAACACTTATTGGCAATTTAGTTTTTTGTTGTTTGTTCAAATTATTACTTTTCTAATTTAATTTTTAAATATTATGTACTGTTCATGTGACTAATATTAAAAAAGTATGCCGTTTTTTTTAATTTTTTAAATATTGATTTTCTTTTTAAAGTAAACGTAGTACAAATTAATTATCTATGGTCAAACCACAAAATCAAGCAACATACTTGGGGTTTCAATACTACTATAAATTACTCATTATTTACGGTATACTTAGGTACTTATCTATGGAAAACTTTGAAAATCTGAAGTTTTGTGGGACTGTATTGAAAATTCAAAGATATTATATATTGTATCATATTATGTCAGATATAATGAAAGAAAAATATACTAGTTATTTATAGTGTAAGTGTTAAAAATGTAAGTTTATGGCATGTGTATAAACGAGAGTTTTACGAATAATATGAATAAAAATATTGTCAGTAAATCACGTGATTTACTTTTAGTACTAGGTACTAGAGTGACAAAGTAACACTTTTAACGTCTGACATAAGTGTAAAAAAGTGACATTTAACACACTTGTAGAAAATTAACATTTTATAAAAATATACACAAATAAAAATTAAAATTTTTTTAATATGTCATAAATTTTTGTCATATTTTTTTAAAAACACGCCTTTTTTATTGGCAACTCTTTTAGATCTATTTTTTGCAACATTACCTTCAATTTCCAATGGTGAGAAATTATCATAAATCTTTGGTGCGTCATTGCAATTCGAAGATAAATTTAGTTATCTTTCAGCAGTGCCCACTTGTTGCTAAACGTGTTGAAAATAAAAAAACGGCTCCAGTGACTTCAAAAATTTCAAATAAATCAGTACAGCGCACAGTCGTGTACCTAAGATTTTTACTTAAGGTGATAGGGAGTCAAATGTTGAAAAAAAACGACGTACTTATCTTTCATGAATTTTTTAAAGTGTTTCGAATAGGAAAGTCAAAAAAATAAAGAAATACCAAACTAAAGTAAGAATTTTACATTCATTTGCAATTTTTGTTATTTATGTATCTACAACTATATTTGTGTAATTTTGCAAGAAAAACTTCTATATTTATATTTTTATTTTTGCAAAACTACGCTTATATAAATCTAGATACATGAAAAACAAAAATTGTATATAAAAGTACAAGTCTTACTTAAGTTCGGTATTTTAATATTTTTTTTGTTTCCAATTCGAAACACTTTAAAAAAATTCGGGAAAGATAAAAACATCGGTTTTTCAATAAATGACTCAGTATCACCTTAAATGTCATTTATATTACTTGCGCCGCACACCGTTTTAAAAACTAAAGACTCAATTTAAATAAATAATAACAACGATATACACATTTTTTCGTGACAATTGAAAACTATTGTATATGATTTTTATGTTTTTAGTTTTTGTTGCTGCGCTTAAATTGGGCAAAAACAACGTTTCGTACCTCGCTAATAACTAATTAAAGAAATTTTTGTTTGTCTTGTTTATGACACGAAACGATTCATATTTTATTCCTTTAGAACTTAAGTTAGACTGAACATCATGATTTAATTGGTTATTGATTAACTTTCCTGTAAAGTAGGAGTACTTTAATGACCTTAAAAACGCACATACTGTTTTTTTTGCGTTCCGAAAAACTTAAGTTGATCATTATAAATATTTTTAAATGGTACTAAAATTTGGTACAAAAATATTAAGTAGTTTATGAGTATATGAGAGCGTGGCACCCTATTTAGCATACTCCAAAAGTGACTCTTAAGCAAAATATTCGAAACCCAAGCCACCCCAATAATAATTAACTTGTTAAACTCTTTCTGTGTTTCTGTCTGTTCTAAGTAAAAGTTATTTTACTTATCCGCTATTGTATTATTTTAGACCTTTACACCTCTAAGTTTCCAAAGATTATTAATATTATCAAATTTGATAATAATAATAATTTATATTTCAAGCAAAACAATTTTAAAGTGCTACCTAAAAATTTTGATTTTTTTTTAAGTTAGGTTAGCAAAAAAACATGTTGAGGTAGACCGGATATATTTCGTCCATTTTATATATCGTTTATTTGGGGATCTACTGTGAAAAAATAAAAAAATGAAGATTTTTTCAATACTTATTTATTTTCTTGTGAATGTAAACAATAGTTTTAAAAATAAAATTATATCAAATGCAAAATACTGTAGTTAAACGCATTAAAAAACATTTTGTTAAAATCGGATGATTGGATTTTCCGAAAAGAACCGATAGTGGCACCGAAGTCACTATTCGACCGCATTTTATGCGATTTTTTGAGTATTTTGCTTGCGATTTTTTTAGAATAAAGTGCAAAATCAAGAAATTTTTTAGATGTAGGCATAAAAGGAGGCACTCGTTTTTTGTTGTTGAGTTTTTTGAATTTGAAATATACATGGTATTTTCTACAGGGTGAGCTAAAATGATTGTGGTTTCATATGTAGGCAACCAAATACGCAGGTTGGTACCACTGAAATCATAAAAAGAAAATATCCTAGTAATCCAATGGTGTAGCAAAATTTTTTTTCCAAAATCTCCAATTTCACAGCAAATGTCAAATATGAAAATGTTTTGCTTCATTTTCGAGGCAGATGCTAACACAAAACAATGTAGGCATTGATAGAAATGCAATCAAAGATGCAGACCGTTATTAAAAAATACAAAACAATGATTTACGCTAATTAATTTTGATAAAAACTGACGTTTATAAAATAGAAAGCACAATAACGAAATTCAAAAATCTGAAGTTTTGACACAACGGTAAAAATTACACCTACGCCTCTGCTTTTATGAAGTCTAGTTACTTTGTTTTGATTTTGACATGATTTTGTGTTACTATCAACTTGAAGCATACAATTTCCCCAGATTTTTAGGGGGAAATTTGAATTGACCACAATCATTTTAGCTCACCCTGTATAAAGCTAAAAATTATACGTAGGTGATTTTGATTCGGGTTAGGTTAGGTTAGGAAAACTTTTCAAAAGCTTGTGCAATCGAATCGGTTTTTGGTTTATTCCTTATTTTCGATAATTCTGATACAAAATTCAGAGTGAAATTTGAAAAATATAGCTAGCAATTATGGCGTGATACCATACATCGACAGTCCATTTCATCGACTACGGTTTCGTCGACATGATCTTTACATCGACGCGACCGTTTCATCGACACAGACGTTTCTTCGACGAGAAAAAATTCATCGACATAACCTTTTCATCGTCATGGTATTGTCGGTGTGTCGATGAAACGTCCTTGTCGATAAAATGGCATTGCCGATGAATATACCATTTCATCGACAAACCACTTCTTCGACAAGGACGTTTGATCGACACAACTTTTTAATTGACACAAACATTTCATCGACATTACCTTTTCATCGACAACCGTTTAATT